>JAWNZC010000022.1:0-1200000 GCA_035771165.1 Paragorgia papillata | reverse complement strand
GCGACTAAATCGTATCCCGCGAGTTAGCCTGCGAACCCAGACCTATTTTTCTGCCCTCGTGCCTCCCGCGAAAACTACGGTCTGCGAACCCGAGCAGAGATTTGATTTCCGTGGCGTAACACCTTTTGTCTCGTGTTATCCAATCAAATTTGAAAATATATTTAGCTAAAATTGCCCACGCGTGAACTCACGCTGAACGAAGTCAAGGAAGGAGCACAAAATATTTGCAATTTTGACAAGTATATTGTATAGTACTAAGTCTTTATATAACGATGAACGACACTCCACAGAAATTGTCACATCAGGCCGATCTTGCTTTCTTTGTATTGAAGAAAACATTTCCCGCGACAAAGGAGAAAATTAATTAATTTAGCACTAACCAGATGTTGACCTCGACGTCGCTCAAGAAAGCTGAAACTCATCTTCACCAGTTCGCGATCGAGCAGCTTCAGAAACTCAAAAGAAAGAGACTAAAGTTCATCTTACTGTAGAATATCCGAGTAAAACAATACGGAAAGAACTGGTAAATGACTTTGCGATCCTCGGAAAAGCAATTGTTCACGGCTCTCATCAGAGAATTGCCAGGGAATTGCTAAAGCGGTATTGAAGAAATATGACACGTTGAAACGAATAAAACGATGCGTCCTGGACTTCTGACTTTGGAGTTTGGAAGTTAGTGGCTTATGTTCACGACGACAGCCTTCCACGCTCCGAGTAAAAACAAAGGCGGAGTTAATAACAAGTTTTGAATTTGAAATGTTATGCCTAGAATGGAAACAGAGAGCCCCTCTGCTCTATGCCTTTTTTATGACTAAATACGTCTTCAAGAAAATAAAATCCTGAGTGGCTTCACTGGCTTCCCAGTATAGCAGTGGCTGGTTCGACAATAATGATAACTGTAGTATAAAGCCTGGTTTTCACTAGAGCATAAGCACAAGCATATATATGGCCGTGATAAACAAAAAACCATACAAAGAAATGTAACTCCTGTGTATGCCGGTAAGGTATCTGACATTTTGCCTGGAAACATCATACAGTATAATAATTGTTGCAACTATAAACGCGACAGTTGTTGTCGTTAATAATCCGCTGCAATGACATGTTCAATATAAAAGTTTCACAGATAAAACTATTTTTTGTTTTGTTTTTTCTTGAGCTGATGCTTATGCTTATGTCGTTAGTGAAAACAATGCTTAAACAACAATTATATTACTTTTCAAAAAGAGTATTTAGCACTGACAGATCGTTAAGAAAATGTGAATGACAATATTTAATATTGCTAGGCCCGGTTGAAATCAAAGCTGTAATTTACTAATTTATATAGGACAATGAACAACAGATATTTTTCTCAATATTTTTGTCTTAAATATAATCACAACATAATAAGTCATAAAACATATTGCACTCTCAAGAACAAACTCGGAATCACATTTCAGTTAGTATATAAATATTTGCAGAGACTTCATAGATTCGATAGTCACTTTCTTATTTGGAAACTGGTCTTGTTTACGATTTGTTGCAATTACGTACCATTGTTCTGAAATTGACACATCGACTGCCACAGCTTTCACGTAGCCTTGTATTATAAATGTCGCTGTGAACCATTTTCCGCCATATCATCTTTCGTCACCTAGCCCTCAAACACGATGGAAAACTCTCCGTTTAGCACCGCTTTCAGTCGATCGAACCGAACATCTGATGCGATTCGTTCAGCGATACGGCACTATAAATCCCAAGAGAATATTGTTTAAGGCGACTGACTTGATCAGGCTTCGCTCGGCTGGAAGTGAACCAAACACGAGTGACAAGCCTTGAAATATTAGGGACTTCCCAAATTCAGTAGGCAAATTCACGAAAAGATATCCTTTCTCTCTTTGCCGACGTATTTCATAGCATGCTCTTGATGTTTATTCAACCTTTTAATGCTAAAAACTTGACAAACTTTGAGAAAGGAATTGTTTATTTGTCTTCACTCCTTTGTTTCCACGCGTTTGGCGTGTTTATCTCGCACAAATCCCGCGCGTTCGTTCCCTGTTTTTAAGAGGTAAATTGTGATTGGATAAAAAGGTATTACGTCACGGAAATCAAATCTCTGCTCGGGTTCGCAGACCGTAGTTTTCGCGGGAGGCACGAGGGCAGAAAAATAGGTCTGGGTTCGCAGGCTACCCGCATAATCGGCACCATTGTTAGATATTATTTCCTTATTATTTCCCCTATTTATTATTTCCCCTATTATTTTCCTTATTATTTCCAATCGTACTCATAAACAAAATACTTTAATGAAACATAAAATAATAACAGTAAAAGAACATAGATTATCTTCGTCGAACAACAAACCCGAACCGAAAGTAAAAGTACATGATCACGTGAATACATTCACGGTCACGTGTAACAAAAAATAAACCGGGGGTTTGCAAAGTTCCGAACAAACCCGAGTTAACTGTCCCACAATAATCATTCGAAAACACCATGATTATTGCATCAGATCAAAAACATTTGATCTGAAGCATTTCGAAAACAAGAGCATGTTTCGAGCTTGTTTGGTACGAAATAACCAATTATCCAAAAGAAAGAATATCTATACATATCTTCAAAGAAGGTCTGAAAAAGCTGAAGAAATTTAAAGTTGTTCTTTGTCCTTGTCGAGTCTGGTGTATTTCCTTAGTTGAATTGAAATTACGAAGACAAAGTCAAAGTATTTTGGCAAGTCTTTTTGCGAAAATTTTTCAGATGTCTTACACTACTAAGTCAACCGAAAAATTTCGGCTGACTCGAGCGGGATTTGAACTCGCACCTTCGGGATTCCGGTCCGCCGTTCTACCTGTTGACCTATCGAGCCGCACAGGGATTGGAGGCGAGTTTTATCCAACTTAAGTGCACGAGATATTCTCGCGACAACTTAACGCTTATCCGCCTTTTGGAAGTTTCGAGTCAGTTTGGTATTTTGTACTTTAAAAGTGTTTGGTATATAACAAAATGCTTGTTGACTTTTGCCTTGAGAAACATGGAGGTTTATGGCCCCTCAGGCTTCAACGTCACCCTCGGGCTAAGGCCCTCGGGTGACATTGAAGTCTTCGGGTCCATAAAACTCGATGTTTCCCTCGGCGCCTAATATTACTACACACATAATCTGCTTGGCTGCAAAAATCTCAAAAATAAAAATTCTAAAATATTTACATAATATTCCTCAGACTTATGCATGCATGTAAGTATAATGCAATGGTGATACCTGGTGTTTAAACTTTAATAAGACCATGTAAAGATTAGGCGTAGAATCTCTTATTATTCTAATGTGTTCAATGTTCTTCCTATAGCATACAAAACAAATATTGTAGTTTAGTAATGCTTCCTTCCTCCTTTCTTTCTCTCCTTTCTTTCTCTCCTTCCATTTTCTCGTTCTTTCTTCCTTCGTTCGTTCGTTCGTTCGTTCGTTCGTTCGTTCGTTCGTTCGTTCGTTCGTTCGTTCGTTCGTTCGTTCGTTCGTTCCTCCCACACTAACTATTCCCTTCCTCTCTTCCTTCCCACTGTACTTGAAGGTACTATACTAGCCTGCTCGCATGCTCTTGCGGCATCGAAGAAAGGGGAGAGAGCCCTACGGGCTCCCTACAATTTTGAACATCCGCCCCCATTTGAGATAAAGTCAATCAAGCATAATTACATGTCATGTGTAACTAAACAAAGCAAATCAGATAGCATTTCTTTCTTGTCGACTGCGAGAAACTGATCGATCGGAAAATTTCCATTGTGTGTGCATTAATGAATAATTAAATGTTGTCATTGTTATCCTTAATACGGTTTGCATTTAGTTTACATTGCATTTGGCGATTTTCTCCTCCTTCTTGCAAGATTTGCTGAATCTATTGCAATACGTACACTGTTTCTTCGTTTCACTCCAAGTCTAGATGATGGTTTGACTGTACAGCTAGTACTATATTAACGTGCAAATGGAAAAATGATATAAGATATAGAAGTCTTACCCAAAAGGTGCAATAAAGTTCAAGATGTCAGTACAAGACATTTTAGCAGGCACTGATAACATACACAGCAGTTCACTTCCATGTGCATCCTCATGTGAAAGGGAGTCACTATATAATAATCATTAAAAAAATATGAAATTGGGTTTTCATCATTTCCGTTCCAAAATAAAACGATTTTGTGTAGCCCCCAGACAAAAGGCAACAAAACAGATTACGATGTGCCCTATAGCAACACGTGTTTTGAATTTCATCTTTTGTTTGCATTGACAGTTTACTTGTTTTCCAGCTGGTCTGGCTAGTCACGTTTCGCTAAAACGTTTCGTTTTAAAATTTTTTTAAATTAGGTAAAAAGTTTGGATTTAATTGAGTCCGATTGTGTGATCAATGATGGTTTATCCCTCATGAACAACATTTCAAAGATTAAAAAATATTTCTTTATGAACGTTTTTAATGTGCTTGCCAATTCCTGACGCCTTATCCTCTTCTATACGCGTTGGTACAGGTGCGGGCTAGTACGACATAATCGGTCTCACACAGATCACATTGATCTGGTACACCACACGATGCTGAGATAGCAATGGAGGTTTCATCTCGCTCTTTCTTAGCCCATCTCGGATCTTTTGGTTTACATACACTGGTCTCAGTTTCTGGACCATATTGATGTCCAGATGGCATCGAAACGAACGAACGAACGAACGAACGAACGAACGAACGAACGAACGAACGAACGAACGAACGAACGAACGGACGAACGAACGAACGGACGGACGGACGGACGGACGGACGGATGGATGGACGGACGGACGGACGGACGGACGGACGAACGGACGGAAAATCAAACGTAGTCCAAAGATACCGCACATAAAAACGAGTGCATAAGGGCTAATTTATATCTATATAAAATAATTTTAATTCGGCGGTCATTTTGGAATAAAGACTACTAGACGATAAATCTCATGATACATGTACATACTTAAGTTTGTAGAGATGCAAAATCCCCTTTGTCACCTCCACCGACGGATTTCCAGAGAAATACGGCACTTTTTCAAAAGATGGGTGCTCAGAACATGTGGATATCTCATTCCGCTGTCCATGTGAAGGCGTACGCACAGCGTCAGAATAAGACCCGACATTAGATTGAGTGGATGATACGTTGGCTTTCGGTTTGGCATCCTTGCTGGACATGTCTTGGATAGCAGTAGTACTCTCACAGTCTAAAACTACAGATTGAATAAGAGGAGGACATACTTAAGATTAATACACTTAGCCTGCGAAGTCAGCCTTCGGCCGTTCGACTGGGTGTCAGAAAAGTTTCTCTGCAATTGTTATTGGTAAACAAGAGGGCACTCAGAGGACGCATATACCTCCGCCAGCTGTTTATTAGCAATGTTTAAATAGAAAGCGAGCCATCCGGCTAACCATGCAGGTTAGCTAACAAGGCTTTCGCACAAATATGAATAAAATGCTTGATTGCACCACAGTCGCTAGAAATAAATTGTCCGGAAACGCAGCCAAAGTCTTTGTTCTACGTTTTTGTTCACGTTTGTGCATCTTCAGGGTTGCTGAACTCATTGTATTCTTAGAATAATGACGCAATCATCCAATAGCAGCGTTATTGTATAAATATTAATGAACGTAAAACAAAAGATTTGTGCACTTTAAGGTCATTCTCAACTTAAATTGCAGCTCATTGTTAGGCGCTTTGATGAACATTTCTAGGGACTATGATTACACTCGTATTAAAATTATGCAAAAGATATTTGTATAAAATAATGATGAGCGTAATGTGGTCAGATTTTTATTAATTTCTCGTCCAAATCTCAACCGAAATTGAATGAGTTGGTCTTGGTATGATGACTTTTGTCTTGATCAATCTTTCCCCAAACTTTCATGAAAACAAATGCAGTATTTTGTGAGATAACTTGTCGAGAGATAAACAGATTTGATTGATTGATTGATTGATTGATTGATTGATTGATTGATTGATTGACTGATTGATTGGCCCTAGCCTTTTGATTGGTGCGGCACGAATAAACAACATACAACCCGCGCCCAGAGGTTTTTCCTCACTCGCCACGCACCTCGGCTTCGCTTCGGCGTTTGGCTCGCTTCGCTCGCGTCGGACCTTAATACCTCTGGAACCAGGGTAGACTCAGGCGATCCACTCGAACCAATCTATTTCAAAAATAGATAAATTCAACTATTTGAAATCATTGCTTGATGGCCAAGCGGCGCGTGTGATTCAAGGTTTGAACTTGACAACAACGAATTACGACTCCGCCATAACTTTGCTTATTTTATAAGACAGATTTGGTAAACCGCAACAGATAATCAGCTTGCACATGGACGAGCTTCTTAAAATACCGAGTTGTACTAACGACAAGTTACAACAAGAGGTTTATCATTAATGGGAATTTCTAAAAATATGGAAGCTTGTTGATTCCGGTTATAATGTCCGAGGTTAAATTGCCCCCTGAAATCCGAATCCAAATAGCCCGAAAGTCAACCAACGAAGTCTGGAAGATTGAAGAGAAACTGAATTGGAAGCAAGAGAAGCAAGTGAAGGTATTAAGGCAAGCGATTTTACTCGAAAATCTCTGCCAACAACAGCCCACCTAAGCACAATGGTCCTTCGACTTCATCTGCGTTTTTATCTCATCAGAACGAGCATGATTACATCCTGTGTTGTGTTTTTTTTGTGAAGAACGCCATTTTTCTGCTTCGTGCACCAAACTTGTCGATCAAGAAAAGCGAAAGGATATTCTTCGTAAGAAAAACGGATGTTTCCAGTACTTGTGAAGTGGACGTACATCGTTCGTTTGAATGCAAGCTAGACAACAAAGCCATGTTGACAAAGTGGTATAAAGGGTCACAACCACCAGTCTATTTGTGATCGAAAGGTTAATCGAGAAAACGAAAAAGAAGTAGCTACTCCGACCAACGAAAGCAACACCGAAAATACCGAATCAACAACTGCGACCACGACGACATTTAAAGGAAAAGGAACAGTGCTTCTACATACCGCGAAAGCTATTGCTACTAATGAAAATGGAACAAGAACAACGAATGCGCGCATTCTTTTCGACAATGGCAGCCAACGTTAATATCTTACGTTACCAATTCATTGAATTCGCGTTTAAAGCTGAAGCCCTGCAAAACCGAGAAACTACATATTTGAACACTTTTGAAGAACAAAAGTATCCTAAACAAAACTGTGATGTGGTTAAGATTCGTTTAAGTAAACCTGGTTGTGAAGGAGTATAAGTATATCTGCGTTCAGCTTTCCTGCCATATGTTCCAGGGGCGGATCCAGGAATTTTCATACGTTAGTCAAAATTTTAGCTGTCAACACTCAGGGGGGGGATTTTTTTTGGGGGGGTTGTATGATTCATCATAATAACGCTCCCCCCCCTCAAAAAAAAGCGGCTGTTTCGCCCCATATCAGGGCTCATCAGCATGTCTAGGAACACATAGCTAATACCATAATATATGACAAACTCGTGATTCTGATCTATAAGAACAGACCAGGTATTCAGTATTAAATAAAAAATTAACTGGCATTTAAAGCAGGAGTTTACAGTTTATTTCACATGATCGTATTACACCACACCATGCTGTCCGCTCAATTGATAGCCTAACATTAGCAACAAAATAGACTATAAAATACAATGCCACATATTTAGTTCGGTGAATAAATATATAGAATAATAGATAATATATATTTATGGACACTAGTCAATGACTCAATATGCCCATCAGTTAAAGCATTTTCTCCTGCAAAGCCAAAGGCAATTTTGGCAGCCTGGCAGGTTATGATCGTATTACACCAGACCATGCTGTCGGTCTATTGATAGCCTAACAAAATAGACTAAATACAAATATACAATGCCACTTATTTTGTTCGGTCACTTCGGTGAATAAATATATAGAATAATCGATACCTAAGTCGAAATCTTTAGCTGATATTAATTGATATAATGCTGCTTTTATAATGCTTTAGATGATTTAGATATTAATAACCTTTTGACCGCAAAAATATGCTAATTTGGGTAAATTCCATCGAGATTATCATATACAAGCCTAAATATTAAAATCGGCGCACAGCTTGTTCTGTTAATAGACATTCTAAAACAAGAAAAAATATGTTTAATTTACCTTATAGCAGTACAGGACTTGTTCTTTTGATCTCGAACACACTTCGGGATTAAACTCTCGGCACCAAAATTTCTACTGAGGCAGAAGTTCGTGCTGTTTATCGCACTCAAAAGCTCTTCAACAGAACTCTTCGGCGAAGCGTCGATTCGCTTCATCACATCAGCATAAATTTCTTGTAGACATTTTTGATCGTTCGCCGCAAACGCAGACTGAACAGTATCGTAAATACTACAAGACATTGCTGTTTAAATTCTTTCTACTATAACGTGGGACTTCGAATTGAACCTCAGTGCCCAAGCAGCGATCAGAAAGGCTGGATTCGTCAGCCCTTGAGTGTATACAGCAAGATCATATCCCACGCTGCGAATCGGTCAAGATCGGTCAAAAAATGTGACCAATAAGAATACGAATATTTTTTTAATTAGCCAATCAGATAGCTTGTATACGAGCTCCTGATTCCTAAATCGGTCAGAACTCCCCACAGATCGGTCAAAATTGCTGATCTCCATGGAGATGAGCATATTGACCAATCAGATGGCTAGAATCTTACTCAGATCGGTCAAAACTCACCCGTAAGTCGGCTGTTCGTTGACTTGATAATATTACTTTACAGAAACTCAGCCGCAGCATGAAACTTGATAACTGGACTACAATGGTGCCGCTGCTTGAAATTTGAAAATAGATAACTCATAACTGGACTATCATTCGAATTTTAGTTAATTAACTATTTAACTCCGCAATTTTTACGTTAGTCGCGTGACTGGTTTGACGACCCCTAGATCCGCCCCTGATATGTTCATCCCTTCCAAGCATGCAAGGTCAAAGTTTGTCAATTTCCCCATCTTGAAGGTTTCGAGTTGACCGATGACATCACAGTGAAGAAGTAATATAATCGATATTCTTATCCGTTCTGATCAAAACTGGAACATTGTGACAGGTGAATTTGTGTATAGTGATCCTGGGCCAACTGCTATCAGTAGCAAGTTAGGATGGCTTTTGTCTGGTCCTTGTGGAGAATCTACTACAAACAACACTACTGTGTTGCGTTTAATTATCGCTGGAGAATGTGATTTCAACGACAGAAACGAACACGATGATCGACTAGTGAACAAGTATCAAATCACAATCAACATGCAAAGAATCATCTGGAGATGATGTATTTCTTAAAGATCTGTATTACGACGGATATCGCTATTCAGTCGGTCTACCATGGAAAGAAGAAAGAGAGTCAATACCAAGTGATTATGCTACAACCGTTCGCAATCGTTGCATCACAAGCTAAGGAAAGACCCCCCTTTACTTTGCGAATACGATAACATTGTAAAAGGACAATTAGAGATGGGAATAATAAAAAAAGTTAGCCCAGACGAAGCAACCAACAAGTTTAGCAATGATGTTCACTATTTGCCACACAATGCCGTCCTACGCCGATACTGAGAAACAACCATGCAAAGTGTGGATAGTTTACGATGGCTCAGGAAAATCCCTTGGAAACTATCATTCCTTAACTGACTGTTTACAAGTGGGTCCGAATTTGATACCTCAACTGTTTGACGTCCTTGTGAGGTTTAAATGGAACCCAATTGCTCTAACAGCTGACATCAAAAGAACTTTTCTAACGATTTCCATGAATGACGCAAGCAAGGACATGTTACGATTCTTGTGGTTCAGAAATGCGAATGATCTCCACCCGAAGATTATACAACTAAGATTTCGCAGGCTGGTCTTTGGTCTACAACCGTCACCATCCATACTTGTTTCTACAATTCGTCATCATCTAGATTATTGCGAAGAACTGAACCCCGAGGTGCGCAGTGTAGTAATGTTGTTGAAAGAGAACTTATCCCAGCGGGCACATGTGGTCGAAATCGGGTTGCAACGTCGAACTACGAAAAATCGACGTTGTTTCGACGTCGCCTTGTCAACGTCAGAAACAGAAGTTGTTTCGACGTTGAATCGACACCGATGTGTCGTAAAATTTCACTTCAATTAACCGCCAACGATATATATATATATATATATATATTATATATATATATATATATATGTTATCAAATCCACAACTTGCGCAGTTCGGATAGCAGGGTACTGGTAACTAACCTGTTAAATTATTCAAATTATTTAAATTTACGTCAGCAAATTATAATCATTATAAGTTCGGTTGGATTGCGAAATACAGTTTTCCAGCGATCACGATCATGACGAAAGAAATCTTTGCCAGAAAAAAATGGTTTCAGCTAAAATGTACATTAACATTACTATGGAAAAAGACCAAAGAAAGAAGGCTAAGAAGAGATGTGACAGCAATAGAGACAGCAGAGAAGAGGCAACAATAAACATGACTTAAAACCACTGAAAAAAGCCTAAAAAATTATACAATAAAGACCGAAAACGATGCCGACCGAAATGTATCTGAAAGAACAAGGATGTGTCCTGAAACTGTTCAAAGCTGGTAAAGAATTCTGTTCTTGTGTATTCTACTTAACTCGAGAGAGAACGATGAAGAAATTTTGAAACAAACGGCTTTTTAGATCATGAGAAGAACTGAATGATGCCTTGTCATATTTATTTGTCAAGAACGAAGAAAGTAAGAAACCGCGAACGAGAAAAACAATCCGAAAAGAGTAAGACTGAATTGGCAGTGTGTGCTGATATGAGCGGAGGAAAGTTTAATAACGGTAGGAGATTCGTATTTACCAGTTTAGCTGAGTTAAAACGAAAGAAATCTTAAAAATGAAAATCAATATAAATAATATCTTGTCTTTGTTAAAAATTTGTTGTGTTAAAAATGCATATAAAGCGGGCGAGGGGTTGTTGCGTTTATGTATTTCTAGTATATATAACCAATAAAATTTACCAAGCTTTGGAAAAAGGTCAAGAAGTACGCACTGTATTTCTTGATATCTGCAAGACGTTTGACAAAGTTTGGCACAGGGGCTTACGTGTTAAGCTAAAAAGTGTTGGTATAAAGGGTTCCTTATTTGAAATGGTTTGAAAGTTACTTATCTGATAGGGCGCAAAGCGTGATTATTGAAGGCAGGAGTTCAGACTGAGCAAGAATTAAGATTCCATGTTAATGGGTGAAGTTAGTTCACCGATTGATTCGGCTACCAAACGCCTACCAATGGCTGCATGGTAACAATTAATGAATGTCGAAAAGACTAAAAGTATGACTTTTTCTTCTAAGAGGATCAAGCCGCTTCATCCTCTCTATTTATTTGATGAACAAATTGAAAACATCGCCCAGCATGATCATCTAGGTGTTACTTACACTTATAACTTGTAATGGCGTCCTCACATTCTTAAGATTCATCAAAAAGCTTCTAAAAGGCTCAATATGTTAAAACCTTTGAAATTAAGATTGAAAAGAAAGACTTTAGAAATTTTATATAAATCCCTTGTTCGTTCGTGCTTGGAATATGCAGACGTTTTGTGGGACCGTTGTTGCGATGCTAACCGTGACGTTCTTGAAAGTCTTCAGTTCGCAGCGGCTAGAGAGAAAGTCTTCTTAAAGAAACCGCATGGACCACTTTGAAAGATAGGCGTATAGTGATCACAAACTCCTTATGATGTACAAAATTGTTAATAACCAAGCTCCTCTTTATTTGCTAGAATTATGTCCTGGTACAATTAGTTCCAGAACTAATTATAGTTTACGAGAAAGTGACAACTTGGTTGTTCCTTACGTTCGAACTGAACGCTTTAAAAAGTCATTTCTTATTTCGTCTGTTAATCTTTGGAATGATTTACCTATATATAGTGACATTCGTTGTTGCTCATCTTTAAGTAACTTCAAGATACACGTTTCTAGAAGGCGAGATATTGTACTTCCTAATTCTTTATATTATATTGGTGATCGTATATTGCAGCTATCCTTCATACACGTTTATGATTAGCAAATAGCACTTTAAATAACGATTTGTATTTAAAGAATTGTGTATCTTTTTGTGCGTGTGGTATTCTGAAGGAAACTGCCGCTCATTTATTTTTTGAATGTGACCGACATGCTTCTCCTCGTGTAGACTTGCTTGCCTCTGCTGCTCATTTAATTGGTGCAAGATGGTCGATTGCTTCGAAACGGACTCGTCTTTTCTGGCTTCAAAATGGATTGCCATTTGATGTTCCTTTTCACGTTAATACGCAGTTTGTATTAAGTGTCCAAAATTTTATAATTGATTCGCATCCTTTTACTAATTAATTGCATTGGTCCAACTTTGCGCTTTGTTGCCATCCTGTCCGCTTGCTCTTTTTGTTAAAAGTGTAAAATGGCGAAAGCTCCCTCGATAAGCTATATATAGCTTTTGGACCAATCGTCTTAATCAAAATATTGTATAAAAAAAAGATTGCACGATCCAAGGAGGTACAGTACTTCGCTATCTGATAAACAGTGGAGTCACTTGGAAGTTCATAGTAGAGAAAGCCCCATGGTGGGGTGGGTTTTGGGAACGACTAATACAGAGCGTTAAACGATGCCTAAGGAAGTGTATTGGACGAACAACGTTAAACTTCGACGAGCGGAATACACTTCTTACCGAAGTAGAAACAGTTAACAGTTGTTAATTCCATGGCCAGAAATTGCGGACATTTGAGCGAGCGCGCCTATCGGTCAGCGACCACCGCGCATATCCCTTAAACTTCCCAATTATCCTGTTCGGACCTTCGCGTTCCCCAAATGCTTGTGCCTCGTGTGACGTGTCAAAGCTATCGAACTTTGGGCCACAACGGGTCACGATCACAGATGAAAGATAGGCGTATAGTGATCAGTCGTCCATGCGGTCACGATCACATCACACACGATCATAAAGCCGCGGGCTCAAGGGGTATTTAGGCAACGACTATATAAATGAAGCGAGAAGCCTTCGACGAGTATTTTGGTACCAAACACGAGGTATAGCGAGCAATATTTCGAGTTTAACGAGCAAGTGAAAATTCTCTTTTTGACAACGAAGCAATATTATGGCGGCGCTCATTTCACCCGACGGCTAATGGATTTTTAAATCGAAAATGCAGAACTTTTATCGTGAGTATCAAACTGGAAGATGGTGGATAGCATGGAGATATTACTCATCAAAGCCAAACGATTTCGGCAACTACGGATTGTTGAATACCTAAGGATAACCAAGCGTTTAAAATGGAATCATTTGAGAAATCTCACATATTCCCAGTGTAATACAAGGTAAATTATTTGTGTATTTAATCGCAAAATGCAGGGCGAGTATGCAACGTGTTGAGAACGTTTGTTGATGAATGTGTTTCGGATAACCGTCGCATCCTAACCGCATTTCGGCAGTTGCTCGAAGAAGTCTATGGACCATTCTATTTTGAGAATACTTAATTTCCCTATGAATAAATATAGGCATCGGGCCGCCATTATCGGGGAAATCTGAGACATGCGCAAATCTTGCATGTCCGTAATTTCTGGCCATGTCCAGACCTTTAACGTATGTTGGAGATGATCAAGACGGCGTAACTTTCACCATTTGTCCTTCCCACCAGATAAATGGACGGCGAATAACAAGTACTCCAAATGGTGGACACTTTGAAATCATAAGTACCAATGCCTCACTGACCCGTAGAGCCAAACATCACCGACACCTTCTCCAACAATTCACGAGCCAGTGGAGAAAGTCTTACCTTTTGAACTTGCGAGAAAAGCACGCTTTCAATTTAAGGAAGAATTCAAGAAGCAGTCGATCTGAAATAGCTGTTGGCGATGTGGTTACTGTGAAGAGTGATTCAACCATCCGAATGTGTTGGAACCTTGCTACTGTAGAACAACTATTACCTGGCAAAGATGGCATGGTTGGAGCTGCAATGGTTAAAGTTTCAAAGGGAGAAAGAAAACCAATTCTGCTGAGGCGAAGCATAAAACATTTATTCCCATTAGAAATTAATTCTGTTGATGATCAAGAAGACAAAACCGAAGAATCTGACGCGGGCTCTGCATGTCCAAAACCATCAATGGATTGTACAACGCCAGAAGAAAAGTCACGACGCAAGGCAGCTAATTTAGCAGACATTAAACGGAAATACATTTATCAAAGCTAATATTGTTTAGTATTTATATATTATAGCTTGTAAGTTGCTCACCAAGATGAACCAACCTTGGAGAGTGTCAAGAAAGTTCGTATTTAAGCTAGCCGCGCCCTATAATTAAACCAATGACTCATCGACATCAAGTGACACGTGGCTGTAATTTGAACCTTGTACATAATTGTATATAAGTTGTTGTTTTCAAATAAATTAGTGTCGAACGTAAAATCTCTGACAGGAAATAAACAGAAATAAAAGAGTTTTACCGATCATCAATTGAACAATGCAGAGGTTAACCAAAAATGACGTGGCGTTCCATCAATGATATTTTGAAACGTGATTGTAAATCCACAACTCCTACATCAGTCACACTTAATGGTTCCGAGATCAAAGACTCTCACGAGATAAAGTACTTGAAAGACACGTTTATGACACGTTCTACAAGTTTCTGACAAGTTATAATCTGCTAATTTATAATCTGCTATCCCACCACCAGTCAGGTTTTCGTAAACAACGTTCGTGTCAGTCGATGTTGATTAAATTAACTGACAATCTACTTGAGAACATAGACAATGGAAACAGGACTAACAATGGTTGATATGCGAAAAGCTTTCGATCTTGTTGATCATTCTATCCTTTTAGTGAAGTTAAGTCTATATGGTCTGGAAACCAATACTATCTCGTGGCTTCATTCGTATCTCAGCAACAGAAAATCCAAGTACAACTCGATGGGCAAATTTTAAACAAAGCTACAATCATCTGGTGTTCCATAATGTTTAATATTGGGTCCACTCTTATTTGTGTTGTATATGAACGACATACCTTTACATCTCAACAAAACTGCCATTGAACTGTATGCTGCAGATGACTCAACCCAATATGTGTTTGGGGTAATACGTCAAAACAGAATCTGGATCGACTCTATCGTTTGCAGAAAAGAGCAGCAAGATTAATTCTAGACACTGACGCTAAACACCCGTCAAATTCCTCTGTTTTTGCAATACCTATCGATCAGCGAATAAAGTTCTTTAGATGTCTGCTGGTTTATAAAGCATCAAACAATTTAACTCTTATATTACTACTCTAATCCAACTTATTTCTCATATCCATAATATTAACACAAGAGGATCTCAAAATAATACACTTGTTTTACCAAAAGCAAAATCATTAGCTGGAAAACGCTGGGGGGGGGGGGGGGGGGGGGGGGTTCGAGCTAGGTGCTTGAAGAAGGCATTTGCTGACATGAACAACCTACAGGACAACTAACACTTTAATTTTTATAAATTTTATTTACTGTATATGACATTTTTTTAGTATTGTACTTTAACTGTAACACAATATGACACTAACAACAAATAACGCTAATTCAATTGTATATATACTTAGTTAATATGTAGTCTTAACGTCTTAATTGCGTGTATTAACATATCTTAATGTGTAATAATTTAATGTAGTAATGTACGATAGACGTGTAAATAGTAAACCTCTAATCATTTTTATCTTATTATAGGGCCTAGATAAAAATTACGTGTGTAATTCTAGTTACCCTGGTTAAATAAAGTATTATTATTATTATTATTATTATTATTATTATTATTATTATTATTATTATTATTATTATTATTATTATTATTATTATTATTATTATTATTATTATTATTATTATTATTATTATTATTATTATTATTATTATTATTATTATTATTATTATTATTATTATTATTATTATTATTATTATTATTATTATTATTATTATTATTATTATTATTATTATTATTATTATTATTATTATTATTATTATTATTATTATTATTATTATTATTATTATTATTATTATTATATTATTATTATTATTATTATTATTATTATTATTATTATTATTATTATTATATTATTATTATTATTATTATTATTATTATTATTATTATTATTATTATTATTATTATTATTATTATTATTATTATTATTATTATTATATTATTATTATTATTATTATTATTATTATTATTATTATTATTATTATTATTATTATTATTATTATTATTATTATTATTATTATTATTATTATTATTATTATTATTATTATTATTATTATTATTATTATTATTATTATTATTATTATTATTATTATTATTATTATTATTATTATTATTATTATTATTATTATTATTATTATTATTATTATTATTATTATTATTATTATTATTATTATTATTATTATTATTATTATTATTATTATTATTATTATTATTATTATTATTATTATTATTATTATTATTATTATTATTATTATTATTATTATTATTATTATTATTATTATTATTATTATTATTATTATTATTATTATTATTATTATTATTATTATTATTATTATTATTATTATTATTATTATTATTATTATTATTATTATTATTATTATTATTATTATTATTATTATTATTATTATTATTATTATTATTATTATATTATTATTATTATTATTATTATTATTATTATTATTATTATTATTATTATTATTATTATTATTATTATTATTATTATTATTATTATTATTATTATTATTATTATTATTATTATTATTATTATTATTATTATTATTATTATTATTATATTATTATTATTATTATTATTATTATTATTATTATTATTATTATTATTATATTATTATTATTATTATTATTATTATTATTATTATTATTATTATTATTATTATTATTATTATTATTATTATTATTATTATATTATTATATTATTATTATTATTATTATTATTATATTATTATTATTATTATTATTATTATTATTATTATTATTATTATTATTATTATTATTATTATTATTATTATTATTATTATTATTATTATTATTATTATTATTATTATTATTATTATTATTATTATTATATTATTATTATTATTATTATTATTATTATTATTATTATTATTATTATTATTATTATTATTATTATTATTATTATTATTATTATTATTATTATTATTATTATTATTATTATTATTATTATTATTATTATTATTATTATTATTATTATTATTATTATTATATTATTATTATTATTATTATTATTATTATATTATTATTATTATTATTATTATTATTATTATTATTATTATTATTATTATTATTATTATTATTATTATTATTATTATTATTATTATTATTATTATTATTATTATTATTATTATTATTATTATTATTATTATTATTATTATTATTATTATTATTATTATTATTATTATTATTATTATTATTATTATTATTATTATTATTATTATTATTATTATTATTATTATTATTATTATTATTATTATTATTATTATTATTATTATTATTATTATTATTATTATTATTATTATTATTATTATTATTATTATTATTATTATTATTATTATTATTATTATTATTATTATTATTATTATTATTATTATTATTATTATTATTATTATTATTATTATTATTATTATTATTATTATTATTATTATTATTATTATTATTATTATTATTATTATTATTATTATTATTATTATTATTATTATTATTATTATTATTATTATTATTATTATTATTATTATTATTATTATTATTATTATTATTATTATTATTATTATTATTATTATTATTATTATTATTATTATTACTCGTTTGAGAAGCAAGACCAAACACTCTTTATCTTCCTCTCGTGTTTGGATTTGGAACCCCTGATGAAATACTCAAACTCGTGTTTGATCTATTACTTCAAATCTCATCCCATTCTTGAGTTATTGGCTATGCCACTTGAGCAATAGAAAATCAGTCGTATACTTTGGATTGGTTCGTCTACACGAAACCACACATTGCAGATTTAATCAGATCGTTCCCCAAGGAAAATTTTCAACGTTTGATCCAGTTTAGTCAAACCAATCAAATATATGACAAATTTTCCGTTTTCTCCCACATACAACGCGTGACGGCATTGCTCAAATTGCATAGCCAATAACTCAGAATGGTATAAAATTTGAAAGGCATGTACATAAAAGCCTTTAATTCATTACCTTAGGTGTTCGTCGAAATACAATCTCAGAAAACTGAAGTAAAATTTCGATTAATAGGCACTTCAATTTCTTACCATTTGTCACAAATGTTTCAATGCATATTTCCTGACAAACTCTTACGCCAGCATAGATATCAAACTTTCTGGATAAATCTTGTATTAAAGTTTCAGACTGCTGTTTGGATGTTTTTGAATTTGAGAATCTATTCCTTTTGAGCTCAGTTTGGACATAAGCTTCAGCTAAAATATAACGAGAACAGTTAACGTTTATTAGTTCATGATCACCTCCGTTTTCTTTGATGTACCGCGGTTGTTTATTTATAATAATTACTCCCAACTACGCATAAATCAAGTTAATGCCCCGGGGAAACTAACTTGACTTAGTTCACGAACACCTCGGTTTTCTTTGTTGTACAGCGGTTGTTTATATGTAACAATTACTCCAAACCACACATAAATCAAGTTAATGCCCCGGGCTAATATATATATATATATATATATATTAATCCGGGGCAATTAACTTGATTTATGCGTGGCTGGGAAAATAAGGGTTAATCAATGGTCACGAATGTGATAAAGGATTTATCATCGCGACCGAAGTGTTTTTAGACAACCTCTGTGATAACAAACTTAGTATCTCAGTTTTCTTCGGCAACCTCTGTGATCATGAACTATGCGTAAGTTATTTACCGCGGCCCGAAAATAACAGACGTAGTTACCTCGGGTTCGGTAACTATAACGTATACTTAACCCTTTGACTCCTAAGGACGAACGTAGACGCACCTTTAGTATTGTGACAGTTCACGTGATATGGTTTGACTATATTACGTAAACGGACACGATGATGCGATGGGCCGAAGCTGTTGGCAATGGACCTTTAACCTTATAGCAAAAAACGCAATATATTCTGGTAGTTCGATATCACTTCACCTCGAAGTGAAATGGCCGCCTCGCGGGGAGCATTTTACTTCGAAGAAGAATTGGCCGATTTGCACGACTTTTTCTTTTACGAGGATAGCCTGCGTAACTGGTGGTTTTAAGGGGTTGGGAGCTTGGGATCGGAAAAAGTGGGCGAGAACGAAAAAGTGGGCGAAAGAGAAGGGGCGGGCAAAAGAGAAGGGGCAGGCGAAAGAGAAGGGGCGGGGAGGAAAAACCGCCTGTCGCAAAACTAGTGGTTTTTTAATTATCCTTCCACTGACGAACGGGAAATTCAGATTGGTTAGTATTTTAAGAGTTGTCGATAACTGTCAATCAAAGAATATCGAGCCATCCTCTATTCGTCTAGTCAACTGATGGCCGATCCTTGAATGAGTGTGTGGTTAAAGCTTTGGAAACTTTGAATATTTTGATAAATTCTCAGGGAAAATTATTTGGGAAAAGACATTCACGCTGGACAGCTGCCGCAAAACATCATGGCCCTAACGCTAAAATCGATTCATTTGCATCTGACCGTAGACGAGGAATGAACTCTGCACTGTGGACTAGATGCACAAAAACTCGTGACAGTTGATCCAGAACTGATAAATCTGATGGTCAAATAAATACGAGAACAATTCGTGAAGATCATAGACAATTAATATGATCAGATTGCGCTTTATTTGGTGTATATTCGTGACAATGGCGTTATGGCGGATGGGCATTCAAGATAGTTTTCAAGGGCTACTCAAGTTCCTTTGGATTCGGCGCATTTTATGTTACAAATAATGGAACAAATCAGAAACGAATTAGATATTTACAACAAAGAAGGATTTGGTTGTGCTCTGCAACGTGTGATTCGTCACAACTGGAGGAAAGCGTGAGGTGAGAAATCAATATTATTTGTTGTTTAGTGGTTAATGATTTACCTCTCAAACACTCTTGTTTCCTTTATACCTACTTTTAACAAACACTCTTGTTTCCTTTATACCTACTGTACTTGTATCCCAAATTTTATAAAATTGTGAATAAAGCTAGCTTAAAATTTCAGTATTATTCAATTGTATTTTTCAACTTGTATTTTTCTTTGTATAAGGTGAATTCAAAATCGAGATAATTTATTGGATTGCCTCCGGAATCTATTGATAAATTTTGTATATAACTGGTCAAATGTTCAAATATTTATATTTTATCAAATAAAGTGTATTTCTTGTATCCTCAGTATATACGTAAATAAGGAACTTTAATAAAATTGAAATGTTTTGTCTCAATATTGATCTTGGTTACTTCTAAAGCACTACTGTATTGACACTGATACAGGTATTCAATCAGGCGCATTGTTAACATTTTTGCAGTGAAGCACCCCCCACCCCCCTCCCCTCTTGCCAAGAAACATCAACTTTGGCACATTCAGACAGGGCATCAGACAAGTTGCTGTATTAAGGTAGACATGTGAATGAACTATAAGACAGACAAAGTCCGGCCCAAGGGTGTTCTGTCTTAGACAGAGTTCACTATTTATCAGTATGTACATGCAGTAGCACTCAAAGGCAAAGGGATGAATAATATCCAGGCATTTAATTAGGCTTTGAGACCCAGAATTTGGATTGTATAATAATATGGGAGATAATAGTTATGTGATAAAATTTTATTAGTTATGTCCACAATTATTATGCATTGCCTTATGTAATTATACAACATGACAACATGCAAGACTTCAAACTACATATTATTTGAATGTTATTTGGGAAGAAGAGAATCCATCAATTTATCATTGTAGAAATCCTGTTCAGATTGGTGCTCGAGCCAGGGCACTGGGCACGCAGCCTGAACGCCACCAAAGTAAGTTATTCCAACACTGACATCTGTACTGTATCTCTTCACTTCCTGTAAAAAATAAGATGAGAGATGGAATTTTAACCCTTTCATGTCTTAAGAGTTGACTGTACAGCCAATTACGCCTAACTATTGTATTCACTTCATGGGTGTACAAACCAAGGGGTGGACACAGGGGCACATCCTTGCGGGGGCAAGGGGGAGGGGGGCGGGGCGTCCGGGCGTTCTTCAACTTACTACGAAAAAATTAGAGAATTCGAACCATGGGAATTCGAGATTTTTTGCTTTGAAGTTTGTTGAGAAACCGGAAGTGGGTCTTCGCTTAGCGACGACACGAACAAGGGCAGATTTTGTTTTCAGCCAATGAGGGCGTTTGTTTACATTGTTTCAACAACCAATCAGATTAATTGAATTCCTTGTGGACTTCCGGTGCGATCGAAAATCAACAAAATATTATGGAGCAAACACACCTTCTATAAAACCGGTACGTGCACGCAAATTCCTAATTTTTTCGTCTCAAACGTGCATATTCGGATAGAATACGAATTTTTCTTTAATTTCCTCGCGGGGATAAACAATCCGTTTTCTAATTAAAAAAACAATTGGCCCTTGAAGTACGGCTTACGAAGAGCCCGCGACCAAGCTAAATCGTCCCCTTCCTTCTAGCATAAAAAACCTACCAAAGTTTACTTTTCTCGCTTGTTTTGACTTGTCATTAGCAGAAGACCCTTCACTTGTGGTAACTTTGCGAGTTAGTAAAAACCTTCGAAAAATACCTACGTGACCTTTTCCGGTTTTAAAGTGTTTACTTCCTTTGGACTCAGGGGGTCTGGTGAAGGATGAAGCTTCTTGTCAGTTGTCATGCAGCGCTCGTCAACTTGAACTCTTGCATTAATAAATCAAAACGTAGGAAGGAGGGGTTCATCTGTTGCCTAACGGTTGGCAAATATTGCTTTAAAATATACTTCAATTCATGGATCATCGGTAACACTTACGAGAAGTTATTGTCTTGGGGGCTCAGCTCGAGGCGAACTGCTGACCATGATCGTTGTCATCAACTAAACCTGTATTTTCATCGTCATCGTCTTCCTACTCTTCATCGTCGCTGGTCTCTTCGTTGTCTTCATTGTCTGTTTTAGCTTGTTTAATGACGGCTTCATTACCTGTTTTTCCACGGGAGATCAATAACCTTTATTTGCAACAGTTCGTGGCAAATTCGACAAACACTGCTGTCTGGGAGGTTGCACTCCAGGTGAAAAGAATGTCCACATCCTCGAAATATCCTCCACATTGTGCTTTGTCGTGTACATCCAAGAATATCACATTTTCTGTTCAAATGAAAATTGAAGGTATTGGTCTGGCAAGCCTTAAAACTGACTTTTAGAGTTCTGTCATGAGCAAATTCCCTTAAAACTCAAGAACATTTCAAATGGGAAATTCGACTTTTGGATCGATTTTGATTTATACTGTATTTGACTTAGAAATTCTGGTATAATTTTAAAATTTAATTTATGTTTCTATGGCCCCTGTTTATTTAATCTTCAGTGATACTATTATTTGTTTGTATTATAGTTTATTTTGTACTTGGCTATTATATATATATCTCAAACTCATTAATAATTCATGAAGAAAACACAAAGGAAATCAGTACCGTGTCGGTGGTTTGGATATCGGAGGAATAAATTACATAAATTAAGCAAACTTTCATCTTGATTTTCGCTTAAAATACTGATTGTTTGAGAAGCTATATCATACACTCGGAGGAGTGTTTCATCAGGATATCCAAACACCTCGAAGTTTGTTCAAAAACGTTCAACAAACGTCTCGGTGTTTGGATATCCTGATGAAACATTCCTCCTCGTGTATGATATATTACATATATATATTAAGAAATAGATTGCATCTTACGCATGCTGTGATTCGTCAGTTATTGTGTTTATATCAGGCTATGCAAACATGGTTGTGATGTCACAGCATATTTCTTAGTCTTATTTCATAAAAGAAATAGAAAATAGATGCCCTGTGTTTATATAAAACAAGTTTTATTTTTTATATACATGTACTTACTTTTCTGGGTTTAGAGATTTTTCTACCGCTGTAAATCCAAGTGGTAGTATTTGTGGTTGTTCACAACTGCTTCGCCAAAAGGATTAGGAAGTTTCCATCTGGACAATTGTTTGTGTTGTTGGGGGGTCCTAGGTAATTCAACTCCCATTCCAGGATGATTGTTGATACTTTCAAAATTTTGCCATCTAAAAAAATTTGTGCCACCTAAAAAATTCAATTTTAGTAGCAAAAGAATTGACCAGCTAAAAGTCAAGGCAGCTGAAGTATCAACAGTACGACGAAGACACCAGCGACGAATCCAACGATGAAGAGTAGGAAGACGACGACGATGACAATACAGGTTTAGTTGATGATAACGCTCATGGTCAGCAGTTCGCCTCGAGCTGAGCCCCCAAGACAATAACTTATCGTAAGTGTTACCGATGATCCATGAATTGAAGTATATTTTAAAGCAATATTTGCCAACCGTTAGGCAGATGAACCCATCCTTCCTACGTTTTGATTTATTAATGCAAGAGTTCAAGTTGACGAGCGCTGCATGATAACTGGCAAGAAGCTTCATCCTTCACCAGACCCCATGAGTCCAAAGGAAGTAAACACTTTAAAATCAGAAAAGGTCAGAACTAATGACAAGTCAAAACAAGCGAGAAAGATAAACTTTGGTAGGTTTTTTATGCTAGAAGGAAGGGGACGATTTAGCTTGGTCGCGGGCTCTTCGTAAGCCGTAATTCAAGGGCCGATTGTTTTTGAATTAGAAAACGGATTCTTTATCCCCGCGAGGAAATTAAAGAAAAATTCGTATTCTATCCGAATATGCACGCTTTGAAATGAAAATTTCATATCATAATATGAAAATTTGCGTGCACGTACAGCTTTTATAGAAGGTGTGTTTGCTCCATAATATTTTGTTGATTTTCGATCGCATCGGAAGTCCACACGGAATTCAAGTAATCTGATTGGTTGTTGAAACCATGTAAACAAACGCCCTCATTGGCTGAAAACAAAATCTGCCGTTGTTGACGACACGACATACATAAACCATCAAAACAAAGTAGGAAAAGTACATTTACCTTGCAAAATCCTGCAGATATGGATAGTCCAACATATATCAAGCGATATCGCTGCTTTTTTAAAGAAAAAAATTAATGACAATAGCGTAATATTCGGTATTCTAAGTCCAATGCAAAATTTTCAGCCGATCAACTTGGCGAGAATGATGAGAAAATGAAGCCATTTCATTGGTTGGAATATTCATGTGACACTTGTCCTATCTCCTCTGGGCCAACATGATTGGCTATTTTTAATTATATTAATATTTGCAAGCGCCGGGGGCGATAATTCAAAAACCACTAGTTTTGCGACAGGCGCCCCCCCCCCCCCCCCCCCCCCCCAAGACTCCAACCCTTTAAAACCGCCAGCCACGCAGGCTATCGGGAGGACGAGATTAAATCATGTCTATGGAACAAGGAACCCCTTCATTACATTCTGTAGAAAAGGTAAATAAATCGCTGGTGTCATTGTCGAGAAAATTTAATTCACAGAGTTTGAAGAGTCCAGTGCTGTTCGAACAAACCATTCTTTAAAATAAGGTGGTAACCGTATTGATTGCCCTTCAACAAAAGATTTTGCTCTGTGGCTATTCATCTGTAGTTTGCCTGTCTAAATGGCGTATCAGTTGTAGCCGTGAACGGCTCTTTGTAAATTTGCCATTACTTGAATATGTTCGATAAACATGGCCACCGAAGACAGTATTCTAGGCCTGTCTTAGCCCAATGTACTGTCACTTGGACTTTTCACAGCTGTGTTTGGTTTCGCATACCCTTGGTAGCTGCTTTGGTTCTTGTCTTCGAATAACCAGTAGGTTATTGAAGTTCTAGAACTAGCTTAAGTTGTAAATATAAAATATATATGCACTAAAACGTGCATTTTCTTTAAAATCCTTCGGTGTTTTTTCGCTATGTTGTATACTTCACATACTTGTTAAAATAGTGAGTTTACAATAACTTCATAACATAGATATTGTATAGCTAGCTTTTGAATTCTAAATTATATTTCCAACTAGTCCAGGCAAAGGTTAAACTTTACAAATACAACAATATTTGACATAAATTTGTAGTCTTATTCTTAAATTTTCAATAGTTTTAAATACATATTGTTAACAAAATTAATTGTAAATAAATTTGTAAATACAGTAAATAATTTAAATTATTTAGTAATTATGTAGTACGGTGACAAACTGGAGTCAGTTGGCTAGGTGTAACACGAGATCCCACTACAACCCGGTACTCGCCCGCTGGCACATGCAACGCCGGAGACGGTTGAGTCCTCAAGAACGAGAGGAAGTGCAAGATGGAATACGTTATTTTCTTCATCAGGGCTTAATAGAAACTTCTACGTGTACTAGCCCATGGACCAACCCGGTTGCAATTGCTAGGCGAAAGAATGGCCGATTACGACTGGCGATCGATAGATTACCACCGACTAAATAGCTTGAATGAACTAAATACCATTGCCCGTCATTCAAGACCTCTTGGACCGCTTAAACAATGCAAAATGTTTCGCCACATTAGATGCGAAATCAGGATATCGGCAAATGCCTCTACGAGCTGATACTGCCAAGACTGCCTTCGTTACCCTGGATGGTCAGTTCGAATGGACAGGGCGTGACACACCGTTTGGACTGCCGGGATCACCGGACAGTTTTCAATGACTAATGACAGTCATTTTGGGAGAACTATCCTGGACCAGCGCATTACCCAATTTGGACGATGTCATTGCGAAACATGGGAGGAACATCTTCAGAGGCTGACAGAAGTATTTAAGAAATTTCGCGACGCTGGAATGAAGCTTAACGCAGAGAATTGTCAATTTGGCCAACATAGAATAGTGTTTCTTGGACCCATTATATCGTCCAAGGGTTTGGAAATAGTTACCGGGCGCATTGTTGACTTACGGAACATTGCACAACCTACTACATTAACAGAGGTTCGAAAAGCTATCGGAGCATTTTCCTATCTTCAACGATATATCCCAGGTTTTGCAGACTTGGCCTAACCACTATATAGGCTGTTGGAAGGTAAGAAATCCAGCCTTCTCTAAGAAACATGACAATACCTTCATAGAACTAAAGAAACGTATTTCAGAAGCACCGTGTTTGAAAGTAACAGATTTTAGGCAACCTTTTTGGCTCACTACAGATGCAAGCAATGTTGATTTTGGCAGTCAGTTA
Organism: Paragorgia papillata; assembly: GCA_035771165.1. Classification (NCBI taxonomy): domain Eukaryota; kingdom Metazoa; phylum Cnidaria; class Anthozoa; order Scleralcyonacea; family Coralliidae; genus Paragorgia; species Paragorgia papillata. Next base: position 1,173,741 of record JAWNZC010000022.1, on the reverse strand, counting down.
TCTCAAATGGACAAAGGTACTCTCCGACATGTAGCATTCTTTTTAAGAACACTTTGGAAACAAGAACATAACTATACAACAAAGAACTGTTGGCAGTTGTTGAAAGCATCAAGAAATTTCTATCTATCGGCAAAACCCCTTTACATTGTCTAGCGGTGCTTGTGGCAGATAATCCATATTACTGGCCAGCAATACTTCCAAGTGTGGCGTATGCCATCGATTCAGGCCCTTCCGCAACCACAGAAATTAGTCCATTTGAACAGGTGTTTAACAAAAAGCCGAATCGGTCTGAATCCTTTTTGTTACCTCCAGACGACAACGACGACGGCAACGAGGACTACCATGCAGGAGAAACTTGCAAAGTTAGTCCAACAAACACAAAAAGACCAACACAAAAAGTGGGAGAGAATGGTCGAAAGGACGAGAAAGAATATTAAGAGGTGCAAGAGAAGCAAGGAAAGAAAGCGGCTAAACATGTCTACCACAAGGGTTATCAACTGAATGACTCGGACAGCATGAAGTCTGCCTAGAGAAAGATGATGAAAAGGAAGCACTTTACAATAGAATTAGTGCCTTGACCGACTTGTTTGTAGGGGCCTGTTCATACTGCACGAGACCGATCTGAGGCAAAGCGAGGCCAGTGTGAACAGTCGTTTAAACACAATCTCCGGTCGATCTCAGTGTGAACATGGCCTAAGTCAATCTATCAGCTCGATTGCGAATCCATATTATTTTGGCTTGCAGTATATATCGCTTTTGATTGAATTGCACGAAGTACGGAATGTAATGCCAATGTTCTGTCAGTGACTCTATGTTTCACATGTATATACTGTACTCACCGTGAAAGTGATGAAATATCAAAATACCAATTAAATTCAATGGATTTTGCTAGGCACCGCCTTATCAATGATTGTCTTAATTATTGAAAAGATAGGTTGTAGCGCTTGCGTATCTAGAGAAATTGGGCTTGTGGTAAGCGACAGATTTTATGGAAATTAGCATCTTTTTTTCATTTTCTAGCTGGAAACACGGTTTCTTCACTTATTATATGCATGACAAAATTACTACATTCTGATTGGCGGTCTCTTGGACCGCTTAAACAATGCAAAATGTTTCGCCACATTAGATGCGAAATCAGGATATCGGCAAATGCCTCTACGAGCTGATATTGCCAAGACTGCCTTCGTTACCCTGGATGGTCAGTTCGAATGGACAGGGCGTGACACACCGTTTGGAATGTCGGGAGCACCGGACAGTTTTCAATGACTAATGACAGTCATTTTGGGAGAACTATCCTGGACCAGCGCATTACCCAATTTGGACGATGTCATTGCGAAACATGGGAGGAACATCTTCAGAGGCTGACAGAAGTATTTAAGAAATTTCGCGACGCTGGAATGAAGCTTAACGCAGAGCATTGTCAATGTGGCCAACGTAGAATAGAGTTTCTTGGACACATTATATCGTCCAAGGGCTTGGAAATAGATACCGGGCGCATTGTTGACTTACGGAACATTGCACAACCTACTACATTAACAGAGGTTCGAAAAGCTATCGGAGCATTTTCCTATCTTCAACGATATATCCCAGGTTTTGCAGACTTGGCCTAACCACTATATAAGCTGTTGGAAGGTAAGAAATCCAGCCTTCTCTAAGAAACATGACAATGCCTTCATAGAACTAAAGAAACGTGTTTCAGAAGCACCGTGTTTGAAAGTAACAGATTTTAGACAACCTTTTTGGCTCACTACAGATGCAAGCAATGTTGGTTTTGGCAGTCAGTTATCTCAAATGGACAAAGGTACTCTCCGACATGTAGCATTCTTTTTAAAAGAACACTTTGGAAACACGAACATAACTATACAACAACCAACAAAGAGCTGTTGGCAGTTGTTGAAAGCATCAAGAAATTTCTATCTATCGGCAAAACCCATTTACATTGATAACAGTTCATCGTGCAATTCGTTGGCTCAACACATCGCTTGATCCGGAGAAAGAGCATGGTCGACTGGGCCAATGGATTAGCTATTTACAGAGCTACCGCTTCATCGTAGTTCACAAGCCAGGTATATCAGGAGAGTTGTCGATGGTGGACTACTTGTCGCGAGCTCATCCTGGCCCCATTCCTGCAGCAATCAGCCAAATCAAAGTATATGGAATGGCTGCCATACCTTCGATCTTCAGCCGTGAAGAATTCCTCAACGCACAGAAGAATGATCCTGCAAAACTGCAAGTTAAATGGGCATTGTTAACAAATAGTACAATCACCAAAGATGCAGACTCTGAAGCCAAACAGCTGTGGAAACAACGCCAGAAACTTCACATACAGTAGGAACCGATGGTATCTTGAGGATATGGAATTATGGAGGTCGCTCAACAAAAATTTCACCACTGGGAAAGAAATCATGGCAACAAGTAATCGTTCCAGCAAGTCTACGTCGGGAGTTCCTGAATTTAGTTCACGACGATCCAATATCAGCGCATTTAGGACGGGATCGCACACTAGAGAGAGTACGTGAGACAGCATACTGGCACTCGGCAGTCGATGATGTGAACAGTTGCTGTACTGGATGCCCCAAATGTCAGCTGGGAAAATGTCCTAAAGACATTCCTCGAGCTCCTTTACAAGTTACAGAAATTCAAAAAACACCATTGTCGAAGATTTCCTGTGATTTTGTGGGACCATATGCGGAGACGCCTGAAGGCTACAAGTACGTTTTACATATTCAGGATATTTTTTCGCGTTACGTCATGTTTGTTCCAACCAAAGATGAGACGGCGATGACAGCAGCGAAAGCCCTTAGACTTAGTTCAGCGTTGGACATGTGTATTTTACATTCCTAATCACCTCCAATCCAATAACGATACACATTTTGCCTCGACGGTAAAAACGGTTTGTGAGCAGCTGGGGGTTAAGCAAGTTTTCAGCAGTCCATGGCATCCATACCCTAAGCAACTGTCTAGCGGTTCTTGTGGCAGATAATCCATATTACTGGCCAGCAATACTTCCAAGTGTGGCGTATGCCATCGATTCAGGCCCTTCCGCAACCACAGGAATTAGTCCATTTGAACTGGTGTTTAACCAAAAACCGAATCGGCCTGAATCCTTTTTGTTACCTCCAGACAACAACGACGACGGCAACGAGGACTACCAGGTCAGGAGAAACTTGCAAAGTTAGTACGACAAACACAAAAAGACCAACACAAAAAGTGGGAGAGAGTGGTCGAAAGGACGAGAAAGAATATTAAGAGGTGCAAGAGAAGCAAGGAAAGAAAGCGGCTAAACATGTCTACCACAAGGGTTATCAACTGAATGACTCGGACAGCATGAAGTCTGCCTAGAGAAAGATGATGAAAAGGAAGCACCTTACAATAGAATTAGTGTCTTGACCGACTTGTTTGTAGGGGCCTGTTCATACTGCACGAGACCGATCTGAGGCAAAGCGAGGCCAGTGTGAACAGTCGTTTAAACACAATCTTGGGTCGATCTCAGTGTGAACATGGCTTAAGTCAATCTATCAGCTCGATTGCGAATCCATATTATTTTGGCTTGCAGTATATATCGCTTTTGCTTGAATTGCACGAAGTACGGAATGTAATGCCAATGTTCTGTCAGTGACTCTATGTTTCACATGTATATACTGTACTCACCGTGAAAGTGATGAAATATCAAAATACCAATTAAATTCAATGGATTTTGCTAGGCACCGCTTTATCAATGATTGTCTTAATTATTGAAAAGATAGGTTGTAGCGCTTGCGTATCTAGAGAAATTGTGCTTGTTGTAAGCGACAGATTTGATGGAAATTAGCCTCTTTTTTTTCATTTTCTAGCTGGAAACACGGTTTCTTCACTTATTATATGCATGACAAAATTACAACATTCTGATTGGTTGAGAGGAGTACAATTATTTTATTAATTGTACTGCAGTACAATTAATAAAAATAGAGAAGGCCCTGGGAACGATGTTGACAATAAATTCAAAATGGCGGCAAATTCTGCAATGGAAAGTTTTCACATTTCCAACGACTTGTGGTACACTATGAACTAAAAATTCCATGTAAATATTTTGAAATTAGTATAGAGAACACCCAGAGTGAAAGTAATAAAACAAGACGTTTTTAAAGGCGTGAGCGAGTACGAAGCGTACCGTGTCGTAATTTTGTCATGGATATAATAAATGAGTAATCACATGATTTTGCTCGTACAATTAAGGATTCACACTACTCGAGCCGTTAGGCGAGTGCAATTTAGCATAATTTTCAAATATCACGAGTAGTGTGAATCTTTAATTGTACTCGCTATCATATGATTACCTATACTTATGATGAAGACACTTGTCAGCCACATTAATGATCAACTATAACTCGGTCACTTGCAAAATATTCCAACACCGTTCGAGATCAAGATTCGAAAACACCTCATCCAAAGGTAAAGCTGTATAAAAGAAAGAACTCGTAAATTCCACAACGCTACAATGGCTACAATACATGCCTCACTCTATCGCAAATGCTGACAGAAGTATTGCGCAATTTTGCAAATTTGTTTGACAAAAAAAACACAGAAACGGAGCCGAAACCTAGACTCCGCCCAAGTAAAATGTCTGATTCCCCTCTATCTATCAACTGATTTGGGAAGGGGGTTGGGTTAATAACGGGGTTTATCTTCAACATACAGTAGCCACTAACTTTGCCAGCAAAAAAGGCTATGAATAGAAAATACTTTAATTTTGCTCAGAACCCAAAGATTACGAATATGTAAATACCCACAAAAAGAAAGAACTATTTAGCACCTGCGAAGAAATTCTTATTTGTTTCTGGAACTCAGAACCATTTTGTTTATGCCTTGCTAAGGGCAGTGGGCAGTGGGCAGCGCGTTTGTTTATATCTGATCATCCTGCAATGGAGAAGTAAGGCGCCTCCTTCCCTCCACTAGCCTAGGGTGTCACCTTGAGCAAGTGATAGCAACCCTTGAGCTCCCCTGTTAGGGTTATAAAACAGAACCCTGCTGCCTTGCAGGTGTTACAACGGTTTTGACAAAGGCTATGGAACCTCATCCAGAAATCCAAGGCGTACTGTAGCTGCTGACACGTTAGGGCGTTCTACTACACATTGAATTGTTGTTACGGCCAGAAGCTGCGATCTGTTGCGTTGCCAGTTGTCGCACTTATGCTCCATTGGGCACCAACGTAACAGGTTTAGAGGGTGTATAGTTGATGCGCAACAACTATTTCACCATATCTGCGCATGCAAGGTGAGAAGTCCTATGGCGATGAAATAAAGGCGACGGTGCCAGGTTTAGAGGAACTGGAAGCCACTAGCTGAAGTTTTACACATAGGCGGTCTGATTGTGATGGTCGTGAGGATACTGACTTCCGAGTGACGGTTCTTCGAGGCAGCTATTCAGACGACCAAGCAGCCCTCTTTAGGGATAGCACTGCTTGCCCACTTCTGGGACGCCCCTAGAAAAGGTGGGGTAAACAAAGCACACTCGGATTAAACCTGGCCGGCAAACCGCGGCCGGAGGGTCTCCATACAGCGGTAAGAAAACGAAACAGAAATTACGGATTGCCACATGGAACGTCAGAACATTACTGGATTTAAAGGATTCAGAAAGACCCCAAAGAAGATCTGCACTCGTTGCAAAGGAATTGAAAAGTTTTAACTTTGATATAGTTGCGCTTCAAGAAACTCGACTGTCTGGTGAAGGACAATTAAAGGAGATGTCACACACACTTTTCTGGAAAGGTAGAGTAGAAGGCGAGCAGAGAACAGCGGGCATAGGATTTGCTATCTCAAACGACCTGATTTCCAAAATGCCATCTCTGACTGTCGGTGTCTGCGAACGAATCATGACTATGCGTCTGCCGCTCACAAAAAGCCGTTTTGCTACGATGATCAGCGTCTATGCTCCCACAATGACGTATTCCGACGAACACAAAGACACGTTCTATGCACAGCTGCGAGGGATAATCACTAAGGTACCAAAGGATGACAAGCTACTCCTGTTGGGGGACTTTAACGCGCGTGTTGGAAGTGACTGGAGAACATGGGAACCAGCACTTGGCAAATTTGGTCGAGGTAAGATGAATTCGAATGGTGAACTACTGCTGTGTGTCTGTACTGAACTGGAACTTGTCGTTACGAACACCTATGTACTTCCAAATGCCGGGGAAATGGTTCTACAGCTGGAAACATCCGAGGTAAAAAAGACCTCACCTCCTTGACTACATCATCACTAGGAAATGTGACTTGAAAGATGTCTTAAGCACTAGAGCTATGCGGGGTCCAGAGTGTTCCACTGACCACCATCTGATCTGCTCCATTTGTAACTTCAAAATTCGACAGACGACTAGAAAGTTGAGACCCATTGGTTCAAAGAAGCTGAATGTCAGCAAATTAGCCAATGTAGAAGACCGTGCTATGTTAGACGAGAAGATCTCCACAGCACTGCGAGCGGAGAGAGCGAACATTGATGATGGAGAAAGACTATGGAAATCCAATCAAGGAAACCACATTTGCAGCAGCAATGGAAGTGTTGGGCTTTCACAAAAGAAATAACAAGGACTGGTTCAATGACAATGACCCAGAAATCCACGAACTGATTGCCGAGAAAAACCTGCGCTTTAAAGTATGTCTTGGAGCAGATACATATTGGAACAGGAAATTGCTCGCCCAAGCAAAAAGCAGTCTACAAAAAAGACTTCGGCAGATAAAAGATGAATGGTGGCTAAGGAAGGCAGAAGAACTTCGATCCCTAGCAGACAAGAACAACTCTGCGGCCTTCTTTGCTGGACTCAAGGAACCGTATGGACCATACAAGTCAACATCAAGTTCACTCCTCAGTAAAGATGGTAGGCAGGTATACTGACTGAAAAGAGAGAAGTCCTTGACAGATGGAAGAAACATTTCAATGAGCTACTAAACTGTGAATCCTTGGCACATAAAGACACACTTGATAACATCCCACATCTGCCAGTCAGAGAAGATCTGGGTGTCCCCCCTTCTATGGTAGAATTAGAACAGGCCGTAAATGCAAAAAAAGCACCTGGGATAGACGGAATCCCAGTGGAGATATTCAAACATGGTGGTATAGAGTTAAAGAAGAGACTATTTCACCTTATGCATGTGTGCTGGAAAGAGCGAAGTGTCCCACAAGATTTCAAGGACGCCATTCTAATCCCCATATTTAAGAACAAGGGTTATTCCAAAGAATGTGGTAATTACAGAGGCATCTCGCTTTTGGCAACAGCAGGGAAGATTCTTGCAAAGATTATACAAAAGCGTTTATCTAAACTTGCAGAAGATATTCTAACAGACTCTCAATGTGGACTCAGGGCGGGCAGATCGACCATAGACATGATATTCAGCTTGCGTCAAAACCAGGAGAAGGCAATTGAGCAAAGGAAATGCCTGTATATCACCTTCATAGATCTTAGCAAAGCATTCGACTCTGTAGACCGTGAAACTCTCTGGAAGGTGCTCAAAAAATTCGGTTGCCCAGACACGTTGATAGACCTCATACGTGCATTTCATGATGGAATCATGGCAATGGTGTCAGTTGGAGGTGATTATACAGAAATATTTCCAGTCAAACATGGCACAAAGCAAGGTTGTGTACTAGCTCCTAATCTCTTTACAATGTTCTTGACAGTTGTTATTATGAAGGTTCGAGCACAGGACTGCAGAGGAGTGTATATCCGCACAAGATACGACGGTAAGCTTTTCAACCTGGGCAGATTAAAAGCTAAGACAAAAACCATCACTGAACTGGTCGTTGAGCTCCTTTTTGCAGATGACGCAGCTTTGGTTGCTCATAGCTTGATAGACATGCAAAATACAGTGGATAAATTTGTTGCAGCATCAAAAGAAATGGGGCTTAAGGTTAATATCACCAAAACAGAAGTTCTGTATCAACCAGCGCTGGATGCCAGTGCGAGTGAAGATCCAATAATCAGGATAGATGGTACTCCATTGAATGTGGTGCAGAACTTCAAGTACCTAGGCAGCACGATATCCCACGACAACCGGTGGACACAGAGGTCCCCAACCGTATCTGGAGCGCATGCAGTTCCTTTGGAAAACTAGAGGAACGTCTCTAGTCCCAATCAGGAATCCGTACCGCAACCAAATGCAAGGTTTATCGAGCAGTCGTCCCACCTGTGCTTCTCTACTCGGCTGAAACGTACACCCTTTATCGCAGCCACATCAAGAAACTGAACTCCGTAGAGATGAGACACCTGAGGAGAATACTGGGAATAAAGTGGCAGGACCACATCACAAACGTGGAAGTGCTCAGAAGGGCCAGCATGGCGAGTGTCGATGTCAGGTGGGCTGGTCATGTCCTTCGTATGCAACAGGATCGAATACCTCGCATCCTGTTGTACGGAGAGCTTGCTGATGGAACCAGTCTCAGAGGAGGCCAGAAGCTTCGCTTCAAAGATGTCATGAAAAGACATATGAAGGCTGCTGGGACTGATGTGAGTAAATGGGAAGAAACTGCTCAAAATGGGACAAGAGTGGAGGAAGGTTATCGGGGCTGGCATGGAAAACATCGAAAAAAGAAGAGAGCTGATGACGCAGCACGAAGGCACTTCATCATAAACAATCCAGGAAATCCAGATCATTCCTGTGAGCAGTGCAGCCGTTCGTTTCATAGTGCAAGGGGGCTTTACATCGGAGACTCAAACACCTCATCTAGTCATCATCGGTAATCGATGGACAGCATAATAATAATAAGTTCTGAAACTCTACTGCATGTGTATTTTAGGTAATATTCTTACTTTTTTGTTAAAAGTTAGCTTTAAATAGCTTGGAAAGTTGTTTTTTATCACTACTTAATTATGCGTAAATAATGGAAGAATGGTTAACCACTCAAATGTTGCATCTGATCGACTCCCTAAATTATATAACATCTGACCAGTCATGCTGACCACCGACCAGCAGGGGCGGATTTAGCGTTAGTCAAATAAGTCAGATGACTAAGGTGAAAATTGTTACGAAATAATTATAAACATCATCATATATTAACTTACTAATTGGTCTAAACAAGAAAAATTGCGAGGGCTGACTGGCTTAGACTTTTGCAGGATTTGGGCCGATTTAGATATTCTGATTGGTCCAAACCAGATAAATTGCGAGCGCTGACTGGTTTAGGTGTTTTGCAGGATTTAGGCCGATTTAGCCAATCCCGGTTTAGAATCTTGCAGGATTTAGGCCGATTTAGCCATTCTCATTGGTCCAAAACAGCCAAATCGCGAGCGCTGACTGGTTTAGATTTTTGCAGGATTTAGGCCGATTTACCCATTGTGATTGGCCAAAACGAGGCAAATCGTTGAATCTGATTGGTTGATTGCTTTGCCGAAAGTATGCCGTACCGGAAGCCTGCAAAATGCGGTCTGCTGGGTCTTCGTTCAGTCTAATTCTGTTCGATCGATTCATGGCTTCTACAAGCTTGTTAGATTGTGCGTTGTGTGCTTTATAAAGCAGCGATGATGTTCTTTTGCGGCAATTGTATGTTGATTTGTCTGTGAGAATCAGTGCTTGTCGAGTACTGGTGGCCGGAGAGCATTTCCCAAGATTGGGAAGACATCGGTGCTGAGACGGTCTATTTGCCACAACACATGAAGGGGACAAGCTAGAGTAAGCCATATGTCGCTCTAAGGTAAGCTTATACAGTAGGTACAGTAGTTCATCAATCTGGATTCAATATCGATGTTAGTCTGTTGTCATGTTTATACTTCCCTAACCTTTGTTGATATCCGTTCCATATTAGCATAATCTGCGTTGAGCACACTGGTATAAACCAATGCTATTAAATGCTTCATGTAGTACTATAAACACTACTTAGTAGTGTTTCAATTCTAGATACTCACTAGTATGTCATAATCATGATGCATAGTCAGATTGCCTTTCCACAGTAGTTTACATAATACATTCGTCCTCAGTTCATATTACAAGTCAGTTAATTGTCTATATATACATGTATATATATATATATAACATACAGTATTATAAGTAATAACATATAACTTTTAACATATAAGTTAAATAAGGTCTGGGCCTGGGGAAACAGATCAAAAGCTAAGCAATAAATATCTACATGACATTACTACAAATTTCCATGTATTATCGTTATACATCAAGTAAGCATTCTTCTCACATGTGGCTATTATGAAATTTTAATCTGATAATAATTGCACTGGACAGGAATTGAACTTGGGTTGCTGGTGCCTGAAAACCAGACAGCTCATAGTAACATGGGTTAGTAGGGGGATGGGTAGTGGCATATTAGATGGGGGTTAGAATGATCGGGATGATGTAGAGAGTTGAGCTCCTCTATGTTATGTCCATTATGGTCATTAACAAAAGCTTCTCCTGACTCCTAACCAGACATTGTCTGCTTGGGTTGAGGTTTAAAAGGCAAGTATCAGGCATTTGAAAGCCAGACAGCTCTGGGTAGATGGGGCTCAACAGCCATGGAAGGTACCCCACCTTGCTCTGGGTTGTGCAGAATGTTAAATTCAGATAGACCTTCACTTGTGTGTTGGTCAGGCTGTCCATGTTAGATTCACTGACTGAAACAATGTAACTGGTGTTTCCTAGGCATGCTGATGAACTTTGACATAGAGCGAAACAGTCAACTTTTTTATATTAGAATGTGACCACATATCTCTCTACTGTTTATTGGATTTCCCCACCCTCATTCCTGGAAAAACTTAGCCTGGCTTACACACCTTCAAACTATCACAAGGTTTCTAAGACAACAAGAAAATATCAGTCCAATTTAGATAAAATGTTTCTTGAAAATGATAAAATGTCCATTAAAAACATGTTTTAAAACATTTGGAATTTTGCTCAAATGTGCTGTCAGAATGCAGGAAATGCCATTTCAGAGATCCAAATTTCAAAAATTTTCCGGGGGCCATACCCCCAGACCCCCCTAGCAATATGGGTCCACAGCAACTTTGACTAACATATCAAAATTCCTAGATCCGCCCCTGGACCAGGAAGATGAATGTGTTAAAACACAGCATTAATTATTATTGGTTTTAGTTCTGATTTAGTCCTGAGCACACAGGATGAAAGCTCAGTGCAATAAAATGAAATTTAATCCACATAGTGTATCTGCAAGTCAATAAATAAATAATATTTTAGGTCAAAAGTCAAAAGTCAAAAGACCAAATAATATGTTGGACCTTATCTGGTTGTTGAAAAGGTCTGACAAGCAATAATTTAAAAAAAAATGTTTTGTGCATGCGTATCTCAAGGTCAGATCTATAGCCATCAAATTACACCTAAAGGTTGAGTGTCAAAACTATAACCACGGCAAACATTCCTTCCCACACAAATGTTGTTATAAATGTACCTATCAAATGAATATTATGCACTTATCTATATTAGGCCCCAGGGTAGGGACCACTGATCTCTATAAAAGGACTGGATAGCGCATCTATTGTTTCTCGCGTCCTGGTTTTGATGCCGGAAGTGAGCAGCGGCGGCCATCTTACTAGGACCCACTTGGGTCCTAAACAATATGGCGTACATAGGAGTGGAAAGCAGTTTAACGACGTTTTTCGCCAAATTCGAGAAGTTTGCTAAGATTTACCACCGAATTAAGGTTCGTAATCTTATTTTATGTAATAGTTAAGTGTTTTCAACTCTTTATTCCTTTTACAAAGGTTTTATTGTAATAGTTATTGCTGTTCAATGATTAGAGAGATTTCAATACTGTATGCATGTATATATTAAAAGCTTCTATATGTGGAGTTGCATTTCTATAATTTTAAGTAAATATTTATAAATATTTAGTTTTTTACCACAATTAGCATTACTTGTCTTCCAAAGAACACTATAGTAACTGACTTTTTAACTGGGTTTTTACCACAAAGGTTGGCTGTGGTTTCCTTCTCAAGATGGCAAACCCAAATTTTGCTGTACTGAGTCCATCATTGCAATGCATTTGATAAGGGCAAAAGTCACCAAAACATAGAGTTTATATTGACAAGAGAATTCTATGATGGGATTATGAGAAGCCCTGAACATCAAGATGTGTCATTGAAAGTGGCTTCAACCAAAACAAGAGAATTAATAATGTATTTTCAAATACAGAAATATTAAAAATAGATTATGCAAATGCTCTTGCTGTATTGTTGTGAATATTTATTTGCAGGTGGCTATATTATATTTCATTTATGTAATAATAAACTTGCAGATACTGTTAGAGTTTTAGTTGGCATCCCAGACACTCTGCAGAAATGGTAATATCAACAGGTGCATTTACTTGTAAAAAATGTAAAGTTTAGCTGGTTTTCATTGAAAAGCCGACCATTTAAAGCAACAATTATGATTCAACTTTAGTGGTATAACTCAAAAAGACAAGTCATACTTTATAATATCTCACTATTATTTATGCCTCCACGAAGGCCTTTATTGTATAAATTGCATTGCAAGCTGATTTATTTCTATAGATCCATGTGAGTACAAAACCATAAAAAAACAATACACTTCTGATGGCAACAAGGTTGCCTAAAGAAACATATTAACGGTGGCAAATGGACTATAAGGTTTTATGCTAGAACTTTTCCAAATTTGAATTCTCATTTGGATTACTCGGCAATAAATAAATCAAAACTTAAAGGAAATCCATCACAGTAAACCAGTTAATAATACGGCGTTTATACTACAAAATAAAGAGAGAAACAAGTACACATGCGGACTTGGAAGACATTTGTTTACCGACTATTTTGTTAATACCGTGATTCGTGTTACATAGGGTGACAATCTGTATCCAGATTAACACCTGAGCCACTGGACTACAAAATAAAATACATGTATTAAAAGCTGATACTAAAGCCAAGCCAATTACATGTATGTGCACAACCTGTAAAGGTAATAAACTATAAAGATTACAGTCTTACTAAGATGATAGAGCAAAGATCACTTGCAGCAAGTTTTGATGACTAGTGAGATATGCTGAACTATTGAACTTGATAACTTAAGCAAGGGCAGCAAACTGACAAATACACATGCTGCCTGTGGTGATTGAAAGAGTCAAACTGAAAATACTACATTAGAAAACCATGTGAACCACTGAACCATTTGAAGGAGCACAAACTTATATTTGGTTATTTAAAAATTAGAAACAATACTAATGCCAAGTCTTGACATTAACCTAGCAGATTATAGACAGTGTATTATAAACTCAAGCATCTAATTTATGGGTCCATGGAGTGTGGCACCCATTTATAGTCAATGAGTCATTGACCAGTTAGTAAAATCAAGGGTCCAAATTAAAATACTAATTCAAAAAGACAAGTTATAATTCATATCTCACTGAATTTATGCGTTCACGTTAAAGTTTTTTACTAAGTTATATAAATTGCATGTATAAGGTTTTAATATGCTAAAACTTTTCCAAATTTGAATTCCCATTTGGATTTAATAATCGGCAATAAATCAATCAAAACTTAAAGGAAACCCATCACAGTAAACCATTTAATAATACGGCGTTTATACTACAAAATAAAGAGAGAAACAAGTACACATGCGGACTTGGAAGACATTTGTTTACCGACTATTTTGTTAATACCGAAATTCGTGAAGCAAATGCATAGGCAGGTATCTTTCGCAAAAAAAAGCCTTTGTAAAAGGAATAAAGAGTTGAAAACACTTAACTGTTACATAAAATAAGATTACGAACCTTAATTCGGTGGTAAATCTTCGCAAACTTCCCGAATTTGGCGAAAAACGTCGTTAAACTACTTTCCACTCCTATGTACGCCATATTGTTTAGGACCCAAGTGGGTCCTAGTAAGATTGGCTGCCGCTGCTCACTTCCGGCATCAATTCCCGAACAATAGATGCTCTATCCAGTCCTTTATATAGAGATCAGTGTCTGAGACAGGGAAATTTAACTTTTTTGACAAGCTTGAGGGACAGGTTTTTTGACACATAAAATAATTTTAACACTATATTTGATTTTCAGTACTTGGTATTTTCCCAAGGCTAGGAGGATTATTTCAACCAAAAAGGCTAATGTGCAGCCTGGAATTTGTTTTCCCAAAAAAAGTCAATTTCCCCATGGGTTGTATGTCCCCCCACCCTGGGGCCTTAAAACATTGATAGGTGCTTTCAAATGATTATTGTGGGACAGTGAACTCAGGTGGAGAATAATAATACTTAGGTGTTAGAGCATTAACGCTGAATCCCACCTGGCCACCCGGGCCAAGTAGAGGTTTCTCTACTTGTCCGTATGGTTCAGGGCATGAGATTTGAAATTTTCAGCAGTATCAAGTGGGATAATGGCACTTAAAATCTGGTATCTCTCCTTGAAAATTAGTATCCCACATTTGGATAGTAGATATTCCAATAAGCAATATCCAAACAAGGTTAACTTTTATTTATCACAACAATAGACTGGAAAGTTTGTACCGCGCAACAGAGATCTCCATTGTGCAGTTTCAGCCTTAAGGCTGTCAATTGCCTGCATATAAGAAATATACAAATCTCCATTGCACATTTTTATAAACTTTCCAGTCTGGCAGTGACAGTTATTCATACTACACTAGTGTATGCCTAGCTGTACAATAACACATTAATAAGAGTGTTAATACTTTAGTTTATTTACGTCTTGAACATAATTGTAAAGTGTCCATGGCATTGTCAAAATCCATCAAATTCAGGACTAACACCGAGATTGAATATTTTAATCTCGTTCCCAGAGCCTGTGATCATTTTGTCAAGCAATGGCTCCTTGTTGCTGTACTACTTCATGTATGCCTATCATTTAATCTTGGCATGTACTGGGAATGAGATTACAGTTCGTCGAATTTTCCATCAACATTCACAGATAAGAATCAAAGAACAATTAATTGGGATAGCTGCTCAACAATTGTTCGCTATCCCAATTTTCATGCTATCCCCACAGGATACTGAGCTTATAATGCCCGGTATCCAAACTTAAAATCTGGTATCCCCGGGATATCGGGATACCACAAATCTCATGCCCTGTGGTTTGTCACTCAGTGTAACACATTATTATTGGTAGGTGCATTATGATAGTACTAAATTCTATACTACAGGTATCAGTGCTTGAAGTTAGTTAAGTTTGGACAGTTTACAGCTCTTGCCATACAAGCTGTTACTATTAGTTGTATATACTCAGAACACTCTGGCCTCAGACATGACTCTAAATTGAAACGACAGCTTGTGCAGCTAAAGCTAGGAAAACATTACAAACCCCAAGCTGAAAGACCAATACTCATAAACTTACATAACTGTTTAATATTGTTAACTTATAAAACGAAATTGTCAAGAGAATTGTTGTTTATATTGCACAAAAACGTACCAAGGTAATCCAACTCCTTTATATGTTGATAATCTTCATCAATTTCGAAGCGTATGACAACCAGAGAAAGGACCATCGAGGGAACAAATTCAACAGCATGGAGTACGTTCAATAATAACCACTTCGTAATCTGAAATTATACACCACTGTGAAGTATGCACCACATTCAGCCTTCGATTCACAGCCTTCGATTCGGCCTTCGATTCAGCCGTCGATTCAATTATCGCTGTTATTGCGAAGTTATCTCCATATTCATCAGGTGGTCGCTATTGCAGAATATCATACAAAAACACAATTTTCTCAGGCGCTATACGATAGGATTTCTTCAAATTTACATATGTTGTACAGAATTTCACGCTCTTTAATCTGGTATAAGTCTCCAGAGTGGCACAGACCCATGAAAAACCCAGGCGAGCGTTAAACAAATTCCGGCGCGGCCTCATTAATACGACTGATGAGGGTTGCCTTGCATATATCAGATTACCTCAGATATAAACACAATTATCTCAGGCGCTATTCTATACGATTTTTTTGAAATTTACATATGTTGTACATAATTTCATGCTCTTTGATTTGGTATAAGTCGCCAGAGTGGCACAGACCCATGAAAAACGCAGGCGAGCGTTAAACAAATTGCGGCGCGGCGTTATTAATACGACTGACGGGAGTTGCGTTGCATATTTCAGATTACCTCAGATATAAACACAATTATCTCAGGCGCTATTCTATACGATATTTTTCAAATTTACATATGTTGTACAGAATTTCATGCTCTTTGATTTGGTATAAGTCGCCAGAGTGGCACAGACCCATGAAAAATGCAGGCGAGCGTTAAACAAATTGCGGCGCGGCGTTATTAATACGACTGACGGGAGTTGCGTTGCATATTTCAGATTACCTCAGATATAAACACAATTATCTCAGCCGCTATTCTATACGATTTTTTTGAAATTTACATATGTTGTACAGAATTTCATGCTCTTTAATTTGTTATAAGTCGCCAGAGTGGCACAAACCCTTGAACGACGCAGGCAAGCATTAAACAAATTGCGCCGCGGCGTTATTAATACGACTAACGGGGGTTGCGTTGCATATTTCAGATTACATCAGATATAAACGCAATTATCTCAGCCGCTATTCTATACGATTTTTTTCAAATTTACATATGTTGTACAGAATTTCATGCTCTTTGATTTGCTATAAGTCGCCAGAGTGGCACCGACCCTTGAACGACGCAGGCAAGCATTAAACAAATTGCGCCGCGGCGTTATTAATACGACTAACGGGGGTTGCGTTGCATATTTCAGATTACATCACATATAAACGCAATTATCTCAGCCGCTATTCTATACGATTTTTTTGAAATTTACATATGTTGTACAGAATTTCATGCTCTTTAATTTGTTATAAGTCGCCAGAGTGGCACAGACCCTTGAACGACGCAGGCAAGCATTAAACAAATTGCGCGCGGCGTCATTAATACGACTGACGCGGGTTGCGTTGCATATTTCAGATTACCTCAGATATAAACACAATTATCTCAGCCGCTATTCTATACGATTTTTTTGAAATTTACATATGTTGTACAGAATTTCATGCTCTTTAATTTGTTATAAGTCGCCAGAGTGGCACAAACCCTTGAACGACGCAGGCAAGCATTAAACAAATTGCGCCGCGGCGTTATTAATACGACTAACGGGGGTTGCGTTGCATATTTCAGATTACATCAGATATAAACGCAATTATCTCAGCCGCTATTCTATACGATTTTTTTCAAATTTACATATGTTGTACAGAATTTCATGCTCTTTAATTTGTTGTAAGTCGCCAGAGTGGCACAAACCCTTGAACGACGCAGGAAAGCATTAAACAAATTGCGCGCGGCGTCATTAATACGACTGACGCGGGTTGCGTTGCATATTTCAGATTACCTCAGATATAAACACAATTATCTCAGCCGCTATTCTATACGATTTTTTTGAAATTTACATATGTTGTACAGAATTTCATGCTCTTTAATTTGCTATAAGTCGCCAGAGTGGCACAAACCCTTGAACGACGCAGGCAAGCATTAAACAAATTGCGCCGCGGCGTTATTAATACGACTAACGGGGGTTGCGTTGCATATTTCAGATTACATCAGATATAAACGCAATTATCTCAGCCGCTATTCTATACGAGTTTTTTGAAATTTACATATGTTGTACAGAATTTCATGCTCTTTAATTTGTTATAAGCCGCCAGAGTGGCACAGACCCATGAAAAACGCAGGCGAGCGTTAAACAAATTGCGGCGCGGCGTTATTAATACGACTGACGGGAGTTGCGTTGCATATTTCAGATTACCTCAGATATAAACACAATTATCTCAGCCGCTATTCTATACGATGTTTTTGAAATTTACATATGTTGTACAGAATTTCATGCTCTTTAATTTGGTAAAAGCCGCCAGAGTGGCACAGACCCATGAAAAACGCAGGCGAGCGTTAAACAAATTGCGGCGCGGCGTTATTAATACGACTGACGGGAGTTGCGTTGCATATTTCAGATTACCTCAGATATAAACACAATTATCTCAGCCGCTATTCTATACGATTTTTTTGAAATTTACATATGTTGTGCAGAATTTCATGCTCTTTAATTTGTTATAAGTCGCCAGAGTGGCACAAACCCTTGAACGACGCAGGCAAGCATTAAACAAATTGCGCCGCGGCGTTATTAATACGACTAACGGGGGTTGCGTTGCATATTTCAGATTACATCAGATATAAACGCAATTATCTCAGCCGCTATTCTATACGATTTTTTTGAAATTTACATATGTTGTACAGAATTTCATACTCTTTAATTTGTTTTAAGTCGCCAGAGTGGCACAAACCCTTGAACGACGCAGGCAAGCATTAAACAAATTGCGCCGCGGCGTTATTAATACGACTGACGGGGGTTGCCTTGCATATTTCAGATTACCTCAGATATAAACACAATTATCTCAGCCGCTATTCTATACGATTTTCTTCAAATTTACATATGTTGTACAGAATTTCATGCTCTTTGATTTATTATAAGTCTCCAGAGTAGATAAGACCCTGGATACAAGTTTTCGCAGCGTGTTTGATACCATGCATTTCGAACAAACAAGGAGTTATATGTTAGAAAATAAAATTTATTTATCCACTATTTGCGTACACTACTTAAGCAACTAGAGTTGCTTACGTATTATAAAGAGATACATTGTCACTCATTGATATGTTTATCATGTACAAAAAGCACGCACGATTGATTAGCTGTAACT
The DNA here is from genome assembly GCA_035771165.1 of Paragorgia papillata. Classification (NCBI taxonomy): domain Eukaryota; kingdom Metazoa; phylum Cnidaria; class Anthozoa; order Scleralcyonacea; family Coralliidae; genus Paragorgia; species Paragorgia papillata. Next base: position 1,155,102 of record JAWNZC010000022.1, on the reverse strand, counting down.
CGCCTAAATATGCTGATACGTATTTGGAAAGACGGACTCGATATGAAGTCTATAAGTAATTGTGTAAACCAAAACCCCTTTCCCTTGTCATTCACTTCTTACATTCTTTGGTCAACTCAAGGAAAATTATTTTTTCGCTTTAATCTATGCGCCTAAGTGTGGAGAATACGAAAATGCGATGACAAAAATTTGAAACAAACCGTACTTTTTGTTGATTTCTGAATTTTTTAGCGAAGTATTCTAAAAAAAGTCGTGTCGTTTAAAGAGTCTGGCACTAGCAAGTTTGTGAAGTAAACAGTTGAACCTGGACGATTGAAATGATAAGAAAAGCTGATTTATGATGAATAGAACTTGTGCAAGTTTCCAGCCGCACATGTATTAAAGTATTTGCCACTTTTTGAACGTGTTTACTTTAATGGATCGTTAAATCGTTCCTCCGTTTACCTCACACACTTGCTAGTGCCAGAATCTTTATACAACACGGATTTTTATGAAAATACTTCACAATTCGTCGATTCAACTTCCCAAAATCAAAGAAAAAAAAATTTATTACAATTTTTTTTTCATCATATTTAGATTCTACTTGCTTTAATACATTACCGGTATATAAAGCGAAAAATGTAATTTGCCTTGAGTCGACCTTTAATACATCATATAAATAAAGACGTTGGTTTAATTGTTATTTGATTACAAATATTAATATTTTCGCTTACTCAGTTTGAGTGTGAAATTGTCTCCTTTTAGTATCTGACGTTTCTTTTTACCTGGGTTATTGAGCATGCGAAACAATCTGCATCGGAGTTCCGTATGGTATGGACGTCGCCGGTGCACGTGATAATTCGAGTATATCTCGTGGATAAGTCTGGCAATCGTTTACATACAGTAAATCTCCACAAAATTTCACATTTGAAGAAAATCGTATAGAATAGCGCCTGAGAGAATTGTGTTTATATCTGAGGTAATCTGAAATATGCAACGCAACCCCGTCAGTCGTATTAATAACGCCGCGCCGCAATTTTGTTTAACGCTCGCCTGCGTCTTTCATGGGTCTGTGCCACTCTGGCGACTTATACCAAATCAAAGAGCATGAAATTCTGTACAACATATGTAAATTTCAAAAAAATCGTATAGAATAACGGCTGAGATAATTGTGTTTATATCTGAGGTAATCTGAAATATGCAACGCAACCCCCGTCAGTCGTATTAATGACGCCGCGCGCAATTTGTTTAATGCTTGCCTGCGTCGTTCAAGGGTTTGTGCCACTCTGGCGACTTATAACAAATTAAAGAGCATGAAATTCTGTACAACATATGTAAATTTCAAAAAAATCGTATAGAATAGCGGCTGAGATAATTGTGTTTATATCTGAGGTAATCTGAAATATGCAACGCAACTCCCGTCAGTCGTATTAATAACGCCGCGCCGCAATTAGTTTAACGCTCGCCTGCGTTTTTCATGGGTCTGTGCCACTCTGGCGACTTATACCAAATCAAGGAGCATGAAATTCTGTACAACATAGGTAAATTTCAAAAAAATCGTATAGAATAGCGGCTGAGATAATTGTGTTTATATCTGATGTAATCTGAAATATGCAACGCAACCCCCGTTAGTCGTATTAATAACGCCGCGGCGCAATTTGTTTAATGCTTGCCTGCGTCGTTCAAGGGTTTGTGCCACTCTGGCGACTTATAACAAATTAAAGAGCATGAAATTCTGTACAACATATGTAAATTTCAAAAAAATCGTATAGAATAGCGGCTGAGATAATTGCGTTTATATCTGAGGTAATCTGAAATATGCAACGCTACTCCCGTCAGTCGTATTAATAACGCCGCGCCGCAATTTGTTTATCGCTCGCCTGCGTTTTTCATGGGTCTGTGCCACTCTGGCGACTTATACCAAATCAAAGAGCATGAAATTCTGTACAACATATGTAAATTTGAAGAAATCCTATCGTATAGCGCCTGAGAAAATTGTGTTTTTGTATGATATTCTGCAATAGCGACCACCTGATGAATATGGAGATAACTTCGCAATAACAGCGATAATTGAATCGACGGCTGAATCGAAGGCCGAATCGAAGGCTGTGAATCGAAGGCTGAATGTGGTGCATACTTCACAGTGGTAAATTATACAACATCATTATAACACAGAATGTTCGCGGTCTCTGGTAGTCTGTGAACAGCAGGGAATTTTGTCTGCGCATGCGCTCGTAGAGATTGCGAGATAGTCGCGCGAGTTGTGGACTTCAAAGGCATAAACAAAGATGGCGGTAAATTTTTCCCCCCAACAATCCTAATTTCCCCCAGAAAAAGGTGTATAGTTTGTAAAACGGCTTGTGAAAGGACACTGGAAACAGTCAGAAGCAGCCTCCCACAACGTGAAGAAATAAAAAGATATTTTAGTGAATCGTACGATATTAAATTGGGTGACAATTGGGTTGCGTTGTGGTCAAATGCCGTGGCTTCAAATGCAACGAGTCGATTGCTCCGGGCTCTGATTTGTTGCTCCGAAACAATGAAATCTTTACGCGCCCACGGTATGATGGGCCCGCACTTGTAAACAAACGATCTCGCTCGACGCTCGATCTTATTTGTATACATTTCTCCTTCTTCGTTCGAATCACCGCAATTTTGGGGATTATTTTGATTGTTACAAGAATGGACAACAGCAAAACGGTAAGATTCTTATTCATATTATGGTAAACTTACCATTAGTCTGTATTTAATATCTTCTTTACTAGAAATACATGAATGCAACAACCCCTCGCCCGCTTTTACATTCTTTTTTGAAACACCCAACCACCCCCTGATTAAAATATGCACTCCTAATATACAGCCAATACAAAAACAAACCGATATAAAAACAAATGATGTTAAATCCTTGGGATATTAAATTATACAATTTATGGATAGGTCGATAGGATGAGAAAACTGATTTAAATCATTTAATGAAAGTTGAACATATCAAAGCAAAATTTAGATTTCATTATTAAATTCTGGTTGTAAAAAATATATTGTTTTTAGGAGGTTTCAAAAGGGATTAATTTTAGCAAGCCTTTAAATGGCTTCTCTATGCATGTACATTTTGCAAAGGCAGTATTAAAAGTAATTAACAGCTCAGAAATTACATTTATAATAGAGTCTGAGATAAAAACAATTCAGTAGAATCGGATTCCAGAAAGAAGAATTCAAAAGACAACGTTTCAGTCGAAACACAGCCAAGAAAACCAACAAAGCCCATGCGTATTTTTAATAATAAAAAGTGCATGCACGTCCACCACGGTTAATATAAGCCTTAAAGGTAGTGTTTTAAGTTAGCTTTAGTTAAGCTGACTTATGGTTTGGATGAGCAAAGGGAAAGCACGAAAACGTGAAGCTGAATATTGTTTAGGTTAAGCGAAAACTTGAAAACAACAAGAATCCTACCGTTAACCACTTTAACATGATTTGACCATGGACTCACGGAGTGTCTTCAAACCAGGGCTACATACACTGCAGATTGAGTTTTTGTTTATCATACGGCGTTTGGTTTCTTCAAGTTCTCTGGTTTCTCTTCAAGATATATTAAACGGGTTGTTTGTATCATTTTCTTCGTGCTCCATTTCATTTCGTTTCGTTTAAATAAACGAAAGCAAAACACTATTAGTTTGAGAGTTTATAGTTTTCTTCGTCGCTAGTCACCAGTGTCCAACTATTCTTACCGCGTGACACCGTGCCATACATATATATATATATATATATATATAAACTATTTCCAGATTTCGTCTCCCTCGCTTTTTCTCCACGCGTGTAAAGTGGACTACACGCATGTCGAGATTAGCACCCTCACCGGGCTCCGGGCCTTCGGCCCTACGCCTGGGCTCGGGGATTACATAAACATCGCGCGTCAGATGCAACTAGAAAACTCAGAAATCGCGTGTACGTGCATGGTGTATAAATATCATACCCAATAACTTGCCCTATTCCAGTAGATTACTACTCTTTCTTACTACTACGATTTACTATAAAATTATTAGCTGTAACTAGTAAACTTACTGAATTGCATTTGGACAGACTAGCAGAGGCATACCGCATGCTTTGTTTTACTGATACCTGTCCCCCTGGTGAATGGTTTTGAAAAGTATATACCCTAGAGGATTCCATAACTTTTTTCCAAACCCATGAACAAGTAAATCCCCAAATGATTATAAATTTAATATAATTGAAATAAATCTCAAAAATATACCCCTGAAAATTTTCATAGATTTACAGTACTGTATGCCCACCCCTATAAATGATATATATTTTTTCATTACATGCAGTCAAATCCCTATTTATAATAGATTGTTTTATAATAGATTGGACCTCAGATAGGTGTTCGCTTAAATGGGGTTTATGTTAATATATAGGGTTTGACTGTATCAATTGGAAAATCCTTTCCAGTCTTGGTAAAATTTATTCCTTGCATTATACTGAATTCCTATTGTGCTCAACAACTGATCATTTTTCAACACCAGTTATGAATGCAGTATTGTGGAACACAAGGTATTTCTCCACCCGTTCCAACTTACATGTAAGGAGTTTCACTTGAAAGGATGCATATTGTGCAAGGACACACGAACTGTGGGACACGCACGCATGGGAAAGAGAGAGAAAGGGATATTGGGGGATATTAGGGAATGGTTTTGGGGGCTTTTGGCGGTGGTGGAAAGGAAAAGAACAGTTCTCAAATCGTGTTAGTTTTGCTTTGTTTTATTCATCCCTGGTGGAAATCCTGAACAGGATCCTAACATGATCCTAAATTTTCTAAATCAGGATCCTGTCAGGATCCTGTACAAGATCCTGTAGGATCCTGTACAAGATCCTGTAGGATCCTATCCTATTAATGCACTGCACTTCTCTGTCTACCATGAGGTCCGGAAAAAGGAAGAGAAAAGACTACTAGACTTATTTGGCAGTAAGCAAGCAGGAGAAAAGCTAGTCCAAGGTCGGGGTAAGGATCCATCTGGGGGACCAGAAGTGTGGATACCTAGCTGTGGAGATCGTCCAGCAGCTATGATCGTGGCATCACACAAATCTGGACGTTGAGACGTTGAGGTGGGGGTGCCAACCTCTGGCTGGTAAATATCAAGCTAGGTGGTGTGTACCCGCTTTGAAGTGACATTATACCAGGCCTATGAGTCTCCACAGAGCAATGGGGGTGCCCAAGTCGGGAGCGCCGACTGCTGGGGTTGATCTCGGAAGTCGGAACCCCAGCTACTCTGTGTAGGGGAGGGAGAGAAAAAGTGGCTCAGGACACGTTTCTTTGCACTGAGCCAGATTAAGTTTTTAAGTGGGGGTAGGAGGTGTCCGGAGGACTGCGATTCCCTGCCAAGAATTGAGGTGAAGCCGAGAATTCCCCCACTGAAACTGACTGGCGTTTAACATACTAATTACTAATATACTTAAAACTTAACCATAACAACGAAACGGATTAACAAACACAGTTATTTGAACTAATTATCCTTAATCGGCAAGCTTTTGCTGTCCTAATTGTTTTTTACCATAGTTTCTGGTACTGTTTTAATTAGTTCGGATGGTGTGCGAATGTATCTTTCGTAACAGTCGGAAGACCAACGACCCATTGTCTTGATCAACCAAGATGGTATTCCAGAGGCGGCGGCGGCCGTCGTTGCAGCACCGATACGGAAGCTGTGAGTTGCGTAGGCAGAGGTGTCGAGACCACACATAGCCAGTAGGCGACGGAGTTCGGTAGACACCAAAGTGCGTGTCAGAGGTCTGCTGCTTTGGAGTCGGAAAAATGGTTTATCCAGTGCTATACGATGCTTGTAGGATGTAATTTTTCATTGCTTTGACAGCACATACGTGGGAACTGGACGCAGCAATCGTGAGTAGGCTTCCCGGGCGAAAAGGGGGGTCGTCCATTTTGGACTTCTTAATTTTAACTAGCATGCACGAAGGGTTAGTGATTATTGGTTCGAAAGTGCTATCAGTAATCGTCATGTGGACCTTGGGATCAACGAATTGAACGCAGTAATAATTCCCCCACTGAACGTTTTGGATTTGTATAGTAGTAAAAGTATATTATTTAAACACTAATAATTAGAAAGTAGAAATATTTATGGATTGGATTAGGAGTACTGTATATAGTTCGATAATTGCCACAAATCATTAGTCAGTTTAACATATAAATGACCGCAGTTGACGCTAGTTGTACTACCAAAGTGTGAATCGAGGATTGGGAAAAATGGGGGTGTTGTTAGGCAAATACCGACACTCAAAACTTACTTGCTGGAATGTCAGGGAGGCCAGAAAAACCTAACACTGGTAAAAAAAACGTGGGAAAAGCCAGTGACAGGAAAAAATTGGGTGGAGCCAAGACGAACCAGCAGCTTCTCCACAAAGCAGCTATGTTACAAATTTGGTGCCGAGTGTCAATATCTTGCGAAACAACGTCAAGCTATATTTATAGTGTGCATCGCGTAGGAAATTGGTTCTAGGTTGTTATTACTGGATTTGTAATTTTTACACATGGTTTGTTGAGTACTGTCTAGGGGTGATGATCGAAGTCGGAATGGGATCAACATTCAACGGTGTTGGACAAAATGGAATAGGCTATTGTGGAACTGAGAAAACAAAAATTTGCGTCAATTGCGGTTATGTTCGGAACTTGCGTGAGTGCGTGAGGAGAGTCTTTGCCTTAATCTCTGCATGTGTGGACTTCAAATTGAAGTACAAGTGGATGTAGACCAATAAGGAGTCATATCGCCGTGGCAACCACGTGCCTTCCGTCTTGGCTTTTGGTGGTTTTGGGGGTCTGTGGTTTGCCAAAAACTGTCATCTAATATTGGTATAACAACATGAAAACGGGACAAGCAAAGCAAAGCAAAACAAAACAAAACAAAACAAAACAAAACAAAACAAAACAAAACAAAACAAAACAAAACAAAAACACGCAAAGAAACAAAGGGAAGGGTTGTGCAATCACAGATCGTAAGAGGGTGGAACAGAAAGAAACTAATTGGCTGGGACTCTGCAATGACTATACTGGCTAAAATAAAATATTAATTTGGAAGAAAAATAGGTTTTCATAACAGGCCACAATATACCAGCGCTAGAACCGTGTCTGCTTTTCGCCATGTCTGTTAACCTATTGCGCTCTCAGTGATCAAATAGGGACGCCAATATGCGTGAGCCGAAACATATTCTAAATAATCTCTTATGTCATCGTTCACCAAGGTATATAAAGTATTATATTAAAGGCGCGCGCAGGGAAATTTCTTTAACATTTTGAAGCGTCACTGTGCCGCTCAGTATCATGTCTTGAATGCCGAATTCTATGTCAAACAACAGACATCAGGCTACACATTTTGTATGTTTCTTATCGTTAACTGAAGCGACTAGTCTATAATTTTTTTTTTTTTTTTTTTGTTGATCATAAGAATGTGACCTTGCGCTTTCAGACTGCTTTTCGATAATATCCATTAGCAGGACTTTCGATCATCTTAGTGATATTCCTTCGTCAGGTTTCGGGGTATGTATAAGGTATCCTGGTAGCCGCAGCATAACGAGTTAAAGTTAGTACTAACCGGCCTTTGAACAACCGCCCTGGATATTTTTAGAAACAGATTGTTTGGACGATCATGCGTTGAAGTGTTTAGTGTCAGAAATTAACGCGTTAGTTGAGAACTATTGAAGGATATCGAAGGTTTCGAACAGTTGTGTGATTGCCTCATTATTGATATATATACTATTCCTTTCTTTCTTTTATATTTATCGTCGACTGACCGAGACTGGAGTGGAGCCCTGTCGACAAGTATTAACTGGGTCGAGTCATTTGACCGCAATAATAAGTTATTCTCGAGGTCTAGTAAGGAAGGAAATCCCAAACCTCAAGCGATGTAAAGAAGTATATATGCTAGGGACGGGAAAGCAAGGAGCATACTCACAAATACTTTTCGCTGATGCGGGCCTTGTGGTTACATACCAGAGCCTTCGGTTGTAATGGTTTGCTCGAAAATGGTTGTGGCAGTTCGTGGTGGACCAGGTTAGATGATGAATTATGTGAGGGTTGACGACGTGGACGAGGCGGGCTTTGAACTTAGGATAAAAATCCACGAAAAACTTAAACTGCTATTCAGAACTATCATTTTGTTAGTTTTTGGTTCACTTGCCAGTAAACTGATAATATTTGGCACGTTTTGGCTGCTTAAGTAGTGAGCAAAATGACCTTTGCTCGGAGAAAGGATACTTTGCGTTTTGCGATTGGCTATAGTTAAATCTATATCTCTGGACTTTCGGACCGACACGTGAATATAGAGCGTGCCGGGCACATGGATCATGATATGGAATAATACGGGGAATGCCGAGTACTTATCTTGCATTCTTTCCATTTTATACCGGTATATTTTGTCCTCAGAGGGCACTTGGTATGTTACGTATGTTGCACGAGAGGCTCAAGAGGCTTATCTCCAAAAGCTGATTACAGGTACCCAGAGGGCACGACGCACGTGCAGAGTGTTTGTGCATTAACCGCAATTTATCTGAATATATTGTTGCCTAAGATTCTGATAGGATCCTGTAGGATCCAACTCAAGATCCTGCAGGATCTGGTATTGGATCCCACAGGATTTGATAGGATCCTGTTAGGATCCTAGTAAGATTGTAAATTTTCTTAAATGAGGCCTATTCAGGATCCTACATAATAATTATCTATAATTACTGGCTGACAATTTGTTGTGCTAAAATATTTTATTATTTTATTTTTTTATCAAATCAGTATAAAATATTCTTGAAAAAATGTTCTTATCAAACTAACTTGCAAGTTCTTGTTATATCTTACAAGATCTTACAAGATCTTATGGAATTTTATAAGATCTCGCAAGATCATACAAGATTTTACAAGATCTTACAAGATCATGAAAGATCATAAAAGATCATAAAAGATCTTACAAGATCATACAAGATCTTACAAGATCATACAAGATCTTACAAATCATGCAAGATCATACAAGATCTTACAAGATCATGCAATATCTTACAAGATCATGCAAGATCTTACAAGATCATACAAAATCTTACAAGATCATACAAAATCTTACAAGATCGTACAGGATCATACAAGATTTTACAAGATCTTACAAGATCATGAAAGATCATAAAAGATCATAAAAGATCTTACAAGATCATACAAGATCTTACAAGATCATACAAGATCTTACAAATCATGCAAGATCATACAAGATCTTACAAGATCATGCAATATCTTACAAGATCATGCAAGATCTTACAAGATCATACAAGATCGTGCAAGATCATACAAGATCTTACAAAATCATACAAGATCATACATATATGTTATTGACTGAGCGAGAGGTCCGTACAGGAGGATACTGCATGGTCGCGTTCTTTTTTCGCTTGTTTGTGGACCGAGCCGTAGGCGAGGTCCACAAACAAGCGAAAAAAAGAACGAGACCGTGCAGTATCCTCCTGTACGGACCGAACAAGCTCAGTCAATAAGCTATTTATTATATGGCAAAAGCAAAAACAGAAATTTAAATTGCTTCTTAGATGATATTTAATAAAAACAGAACTGGTTTACAAAAATTCAACGTTTTCAATAAAGCCGGTAAATGGTTAATTAATTTAAGAACAGCGAAGGAAGCCAGCTAAAAAATTGTTCTCTAAAATGTTATTGGCTACCAAAAAAAAAAAGAACAAAATGTTCAAAAATGCTTTTAATTTATTCGCCTTCGCTGTCGGATTCAATAAACAGCCGGCGCCGCTTGCGGATGCATTCAGTTTTCGAAGGCGTTTGAGTAACTGGGCCGCTCATAACCTGGATATTGAAAGAGCAGTTTTCAAACGTAGCCCCATGGAAAATACCAGCTTCTTCTACATTTTTTGTGATGCTTTGGTTTGGTCTGTGTTGGATATCTACGACCGAACTCATGGTGGAACTTGAGCTGACAGTTGATGGCTCGGTGTTTTCCGTGCGACTTAGTGCAAGTGACATCTTTCGCTGGTGTTGGGTTGACGCTGATTTGTACGCATCGAGACTTTTCAGGTTGTGATGACCACTTAACTGAGCAACAAAGTTGACAGGTACATCTGAATCTAGAAGCCTTGAGATACAGGTTTTGCGAACGGAATGATTGGTAACTCGTCCAGGCAGACCAGCGTTTTGAGCAGCTTTCGAGAGCAGCTTGCCGATTTCATTCTTTCCCAATGGGGATCTCTTGTACCAAATGTTATCGTTTGGATTTCGCTGGTGTTTGATGGCCAAGTAGAAAGGAGATTCAGGCTGATTCATTAGCAAAGGACAGTGGCTTTTGAACATTTTATAATACATCACCGGGCAGCGTTCATTGCCAGTTGCTTGGGCAGTGGGATAAAACGCACGACGTCCAGAAGACTCGTCTTGGCCATGGCGAGTTTTGGATCCTCTTTCTGTTTTCCAAACAAGGATTTCGTTGCCAGTTTCAGGGTCGTTTTCCAACGAAACGTCACCCCACAGAGGACGTCGAGTGGCTTTCGGACGGTTCCCTTTTCCGTGGTCGACGACCAGCTTCTTTTTCTTCGACTTTAGGACTTCTCGGCACAATTTAAATTCATCCCCCTTCAGCAAGTTTGCCGTAGATCCCTTGCTGTTGAGATACCGTTGGATACTTCGTTGAAAAGAAGTCAAAGTTGAGGGTTCGTAGACTTCGCCATTTTTTTTCGTTACATCTTTGAAGAATGAGCAAAGGAGAAGGTTCAACTGTTCAAAAGGTATATCTTCTACTTTTCTCATCTCGTTTTTTTGTTCACAAAAGTTATACCAAGTTTGTAAATCGTACTTTGTCTTCTGTGTTGTACTTTTTGGCTGTTGGTCGGCGATAAAATTGCTGAATTCATTCATGTTTGTGTTGACGTCGCGGATTTCTTCAGTGTTTGTTTCGTTTAAACTTCCCAAAACATTATCTTCTTCCGGATAATAAAAAGCATTTGGGTCCTCCTCACTCTCAGACATTTCAAACTTAAAGCCGTTTCACAAAACAGAATTTTTTTAAAAAGATACAAAAAAACTTGTCAAAGATTTAAAATCCAAAATTTCCCGCCAAACCTGAGCGGTCCGTACTGTTGGTTTCCGACCGCTCAGGAACCAATCAAAATGCTCTATTTTGGTAGACGGACCGCTCAGAAACACTTGCCATATAATAAAAGACCTTACAAGATCATGCAAGATCTAGACTGATGCGATATATCGATATTTTCGATAAATATCGATATTTCAATATAATATATTCGATATTCGATTTTTCGCATATCGAAAATATCGAAAGTTTTAACTAGACAACTTTTAAAATCTCTCTTTTTTCGGCAATTATTGTCCGGTAAAGTTTAGAAAACACGTGTATGACGGTAGTTGCGAATTCAAGTAGCAAGCGCGTGGGCAATTTAAAAGTGTAAACAGAGTAAGTGTGATCACAGAAGATCACCACCCACACAAGCGGCAGTTGAGCGCTTGAAAACAATAATTGTGTGATGACTCATAAAGATGGAATCTGCACTACTTTGAATAATAATCTTAATGGCGCGTATCGGCGCAGGTTTAAAAACAAAGTATCAAAATATCACAGCTCATTCTAACTCACTGTTCTGTTGCGAAGGAAAGTCTAGACAATATGTCGAATCAACGAAGTCCTGTTTGGAATTACTTTAAAAAAAGTGATGAAAATGATGACCCTACATGTCAGCTCTGTAAGAAAAAGGTGAAAACTAAGGCCGGAAACACAACGAATTTAATGTCGCATTTAAAAACTAACCATCTCATGGTGTATACGACGCTGAACAGAGCGAGAAAACGAACTTCGTCAACGAGCGGCCCGACGGCGGAATCTTCTCCTGCAACTACTGCGCAGAAATCCCAGAAATCCTCTTCTCAACCTAGCATCATCGAAGCAATGGAGAAATAAAGAGCGCCTCTTCAGCCAGGCCAAAAACGGGCAGAAGAGATCACTGACGCTATAGCGTATTACCTAGCTAAAGACAGTGTCCCATTCAACGCAGTTGATCGTCCCGGATTCCATCAGTTGCTAAACGTTCTAGAGCCGCGTTACCAAATGCCATCAAAGTCAACTTTTTCGAGGCAACGTATAGCTAAACTGTACGACGCTACGCGAGAAAATGTGCTTGATTCGCTAAAAAAGATAGAATTTTACGCAGCTACGACGGACATGTGGTCTTCGCGTGGCATGACACCTTACATGGGATTTACTGCTCATTGGATTGACGACCAGTGGAAACTTGTTAGTCGCTCCCTTGGAACGAAGTTCGTGCCTGCAACCGAGTTGGGTGAATGTATGGAAGACGTCATGAAGCACTGGGAACTGGATCCAGAAAAGTTAACAGCCATGACAACCGACAAGGCAGCCAACATTGTGAAGGCATGCCGGGACAAGAACTGGCGCAATATAACTTGTTTTGGCCACAACTTGCATTTGGCAATAACTAACACCCTCGCGAAGGAAAAGAATGCATCACGTGCGCTCGGTGTTTGCAGAAAGACGGTAGCCGCTTTTAGTATGAGCTGGAAAAGACAGAAGGCTCTTACAGAGGCCCAAATTCAAGAAGAACCAGGAGTTAAGCCCGTGAAGCTTGCACCGGTTTGTATATACATTATACAATGTGATTTTTTATAATAAAATAACTTGTGTGTTGTCATTTAATGAATTAAACTAATATTTTTTATTCTATTTTCTAGGAGTGTGCAACGCGTTGGGGCTCAACTCACCGAATGATCAGCAAGCTTTTGAAGAATAAAAAGGCACTGCGTCGCGTGTTGAATGAGGACAAGGACACGGCTCATCTGGTTCCAAAGTGGCAAGATATAGAAGTCCTAGAAGCAGTCGATGCTGCTCTTTCTCCACTTGCTCAGTTTACAGATATAATGTGCGCAAGCGAGTACGTTACCATTTCCGCTCTGAAGCCCATCCTGTATCGACTGAAAGAAGAAGAGCTTGCAGTTGGTGAAAAAGACCTTCCACTTACTGCCAGTATAAAGATGAACATCATGAAATGCCTTGAAGACAAATATGCGAGTGAAGACAAGCAACAGCTGATGAATGTCACTTGCTTTCTTGATCCCAGATACAAGGTATTTGTTTCATAGGATACTAAAGTATGCAAACTAGCAAAGCTTAAAAATAACATTATAGCGGATTTAGAAATAAGCGGATTTAGAAATAGCGCCTTAAAAATTGCAATGTTATTTTAAGCTTTGACAGTTTGTCACTTTTGTCTAGATATGGTAAATTGTTTAGCTAATTGAATTAGCGGGCTAAAAACAGAACGTAAGTGCTGTAACGCTATTTTTAATTCCGCAGTACAACAACTGATGGTATTGTTATTGTATTGCAGCAAATATAGGCATTTTTTACGAAACACGTTTTTCAATTCTTGTATTATTTCCTTGTTTCTTGAAGAGTGATTTCTTTCCTGACAATGAAGAACCTGAAGGCGGTGACATTCAAACCGCTTGGTTATCCTTAGATATTCAATAATCCTTAGTTGCCGAAATCGTTTGGCTTTGATGAGTAATATCTCCATGTTTTCCATCATCTTCCAGTTTGATACTCACGATAAAAGTTCTGCATTTTCGATTTAAAAATCCATTAGCCGTCGGGTGAAATGAGCGCCGCCATAATATTGCTTCGTTGTCAAAAAGAGAGTTTTCCCTTGCTCGCTAAACTCGAAATATTGCTCGCTATACCTCGTGTTTGGTACCAAAATAATCGTCGAAGGCTTCTCTTTTCATTTCTATAGTCGGTGCCTAGATACCCCCTGAGCCAATGGCTTTATTGGCCTGTGATCGTGACCCGTTTGTGGCAAAGTTCGATAGCTTTGACACGTCACACGAGCAGGGGCGGATCTAGAGGGGTGCGAGCGTGGCTTGAGCCACGGTCAGATTTTCCTAATTATTCCAAATTAAATAATATAATTGATATTTCATAAATAAATAATAAATTGTTAATAACAATTCAAAAGGATAGTTGATGTAAGAACGACATTAGCCACCGTAAAATTACTAAACCGATTGTCAAAATAGCAGCGGAGTTTTTGTATTTTCGCATCCTTGACAATCAGTTGCACCGCAATCGGTCTCAGGTAGTTAGAAGTCCAAGAACTTGGCGAGAGTGGCCGAAAAAGTTACCGAACGTGGTACGAATTCGCTGAAGAAATTGGAGAACACTTCTGCTAAATTCAGCCACGATCAGCGGGGCGATCTGCTAAATTCAGCCACGGTCAGCGGACTATTAAGGGGTGCAAACCAATCAGAGAGCCAGAATAGAGTGGCTGAATTTGGCGGGAGCCACGGTCAGCCACCCTTGCCATATCTTGTTACAATTTTATTGCGAAATAATCTAGTCGGCTCCCGTAGTCGGTAGTGCACGTCAGTCTGCCTTGACCGAGTTCTTCAGAGTGATATTCAAGAATGCCCACGCGTATAGAGGGACAATGATTGTGCCTGATAGTTGGAATACTAGATGATAGTTCACAAGAAAATTAAGGAACTGAACTTACTGAAGAGATGTTGGTTTGTTTGATTTATTTATTTATAGCATGATTTCCTCTCTACTAAAATCGACTTCTGCTCGGAATTCAGTGTTACTATAAAACTGTGTGGTGTTACTCAGGATATATAAATCTTTAAAGCATTGATCAAATTGAAGAACAAGCATGAGATGAAACTGAGAGCCACGACCTCTCTCTCTCATTACATTGTTTATAATAATTTCTCATCAACTGAATCGCAGCATTTCTATCATGGTTCAACTTTGAAAAATTATCTGCAAGATAAGAGACTTGTCAGTCGCGTGAATTAACACTCTCTTAATCGTTTGACAGACTGTATAGAGCGACGATATTTACGAGTCTATTTACTAACTCAGTTTACATCTTCTGGCTTCGTCAACTCCATTGTCTTTATTCTCGCTTTATCAAGGGAAAGAGTAGACACTCAGTATAAAACGTAAAGGGACTCCATTTCCTGACCTGGAGTTCTAAACAGTGATCTGACAAAAGCTAGCTGATACCTATAAATTGTTAATATTAATATTACACTAGCAGCGTTGCTTTGATTATTCTTGAAAGTAAAAATTGGCAGTAATGGCCAAAGGATACCTAGCTACTTGATTGGTTAGTTTATATGTGACACAAAACCCGTTAAACATACGATTCATGTTGGATCAATTACTCCTAAACATTTTATTGAATAATTAGAAGATCTTGGCTTGAAAGAGAAAAGAAAAATTTTGATTTGAGTAAAATTTTTACAAAGATCTCGGTGAAAATCATGTACAAAACGATCCTACAATATTACTCTAGATCTCTCTCAAAATGCAGGAAATGCGTTTACAGAGACTCTAATTTTCAAAATTTTCCCTACATTGTGGGCCACGGTCAGATTTTAGGCTAGATCCGCCCCTGACGAGACACAAGCATTTGGGGAACGGGAAGGTCCGAAGAGGATAATTGGGAAGTTTAGGGGATATACGCGATGGCCGCTGACCGATTTGCGAGCTCGCTCAAATGTCCGCAATGTCTGGCCATGAAGACCCTTGGCTCTCTCACAAGTATGAGGAAGATAAAACAGTCGCCGTCGCCAGCCCAGTTACCACGAGATCGCGTGGCAAGCGAAATTGCCCGATACTTGCAATTTCCGACAATTGATGGAGATGACGACCAACTCCAGTGGTGGAAATTCCATGAGAATGATTTTCCTCTCCTGTCGCAGTATGTCCGACGATATCTGGCGATCCCAGCAAGCAGTGCTCCACAGGGGCGGATCCAGGATTTTTCGTACGTTAGTCAAAATTTTTGTTTGTGAAATTTGTGGGGGGGGGGGGGACGGAAATTTCCCCGGGGGGTATGATTAGTTATTAATACCCACACTAATAATACTTTTAAAAATACTTTTTGTCCTGGAAAGCCAAAGGCTGTTGATTAAAATATGAATTTCATCAATTGATGTCTATATCACAAATCACAATTTATCAGAGATCGTATTACACTAAGCCATGTGGTCTAACAAGTCAACAAGACATGGATAAATGGATAATACATAATAGATATCCAAATCAAAATCTTAAACTAATATCAGGCGACAAAAAGCATAAACAAAATGCCTACACTACAGTAGATATTGGTTCGGCTGGGTTCGCGGTATATAAGTGAAATATTTAATATTAATAAACTTTTCACCGCATATGCTAATTTCATAAACGATCATGCCAGCCGGTCATGGCGCATTGGCGCACAGATTGTTCGGTTAATACAAGTCCAAAACTACAAAGAGTCGAATTTAGTTAAAATAGAATATATTTACTTTATGGCCGTACAAGACTTGTTTTTCCTTTCTCGAACATACTTCGGGATGAAAGATTCGGCACCAAAATTCCTACTGAGGCAGAAGCTCGTGTTGTTGTTGATAGCACTCATTATATATAATATATGTAATAAAACGATATTCGATAACAAAAACTACGACTTATGAACTAACGTAAATATAATCTCCTTACCTTATCGCTGTACACTTCTTAGTCTTATTTCGCTGACGAGCAACACTTAGCACATAGGACTCCGATGCAAAATTTCTAGCGAGGCTGAATTTGCCATCTTGAATCGTAGCCAAAAGGTCTTCAACAGACCTTGTATTTGAAGCTTCTAATCGCTTCAACAGATCTACGTTTACCTTTGCTAAAGATGCTAGATCGTTAGCTTTAAACGCGGTCTGAACAATTTCAAAAATAGACATTTCTCGAGTCGTATAAATTTGACAATTTTCGAACAGAAAGACTGTAATACAGTAATACTCACTGGTATTACTGAATAATGCGAAATACCCCACGCAGCGAATGAGTCAGATCAAGCAATCGATGAGGCAACGCATAAGGCAAAAAAAATGCGCCAATGAGAGCGGAGATTTTTTCTCAATCACCCAATCAGAAAGCTCATATATTGCGTAAATAAGGCAGACCCCCGCGAAGATGATGCAAAATGCATCCAGACCAATCAAATGGCTAGGATTTGTTCCAAATAACGCGAAATTCACGCCGATGACCGCTGTTTTGACTTTTTTACATAAGGCTCGGGCACTGCACGAATTTTCATAACTGGACTATTTTTCAATGTGATTTAGATGTATTACGTAAATTACGTAATTGCTCCGAGTTGTCGCTGTATGCAACATTATAACTGGACTATTTCTCGATGTTAATTAATTAATTAAATTGTTAATTAATTAATTAGTTATCTGTGGAAATTTTACGTTAGTCGCGTGACTCATTTGACTACCCCTAGATCCGCCCCTGGTGCTCCAACTGAGAGACTTTTTAGCAAAGCGGGACAGATAGTAACGGCAAAGCGAGTACAGCTTAAGCCAAACAAGGCGAACATGTTAGTGTTTCTCGCAGAAAATTTATAAACAATCGTACGAACTGCGAAACCATTAAGCTTGTAAATAAATCTTTAAACATTCATAAACCGTTGTAAATAAAACTTTTAATGTTTGACTAGTTTCATGCAACTTTTTTTTTTGCTGTTTGTGATGCGGTATACATGCAAGTTGACTAAACTACGTTTTCTAATTTGCATAATTCGATATAGTCGATATTATCGATATTTTTTTTTCGATATCGATATATTGATTTTTTTCAATATCGCATCAGCCTAGCAAGATCATACTATAAGATCTTACAAGATCATACAAGATCATACAAGACCTTACAAGATCATGCAAGATCATGCAAGATCATACAAGATCATACAAGATGTTATATGATCATACAAAATATTGCAAGATCATATTATAAAATTTTATGGAAGTTTATAAGATCTTGCAAGATCGTACAAGATCTTACAGAATTTTATAAGATTTTCAAAGATCATACAAGAATATATATGCGAGACCTGCGTAGTGCATACAAGATATTACAAGGTCTCATAGGATCTTACAGAATCTTAAAATATTTTGAAAGATCTTCCAAGATCATACAGGATCTTACAACATCATACAAGATTATTCAAGAATATACAAGATCTTGCCAGATCATACAAACCTTATAAGACCTTACAGAATTTTATAAGTCAAATCCGTCGAGAAAGAACAAAGTCAACCGCGCGGCGCGGGTTAAAATGCCGGGCAGTCTCATCTAATCGATTATCTCGCTCGTCGATCTCGAGAGTCGAGACTGAGCGAAGAACGATACGATAATTATTTTTTCTTGCGGATTTTTTTTACCTTAGTCGTATGACTTATTTGACTAACGCTAAATCCGCCCCTGCATTGGATATTATAAATGGATTGTATAAACTGTATTAGTAAACAAATTTAACTAAAGTATTTAATTTCCACTAGTTTTTAATGCATACATGTAAATATAGTGTTTATTATATACTGTAGATGTGAGTGTTTTACTAGAAAATATTCAGTGACATATTTTCCATATCCTCACTAGTGAATATTTCGATGACATCACCTACTGGTTTTTGCATTGAATATAATTATATAATAAAAAGAAAATTACATGGTGGCTTACTGGCTTGAAGATATTAATTTTATCTTCTCGTGGTGAAAAGAATATTTTACTCATTTGCTAACGGTCACTCGTAAAATATTGTTTTCACCACTCGAAGATAAAATTCATATCTTCACGCGACGTGTAATATCCTCTATATAATGAATAGTGTAGTATATGATAACAATTGTATAATAAATAGGATACTGTATAATAGTATAACGCTGTAGATTTAAAGATTTCATCACTTGATATTATATTCTTTATTAATTACAGTAGCACATTTGTGCCTTGATTTAATTTAATATGATTGGTTGCTAAAACTAGAGAAAGAAACTTGCTGAAACTACACACGTAAAAATCTCACAGGCTATAACATGGTTGTTGACCCAACAACCCACGAACAGCACTGTTAACAGGCTAGAACATGATTGGTGAAATAACAGCATTGTTCATGCATGTTTCAACATGTTGTTACAGCTTGGAGAATCGACAAGGCTTGTTCATGCATGTCACAACAAGCAAAACCTAGCTTGATAAAACAACCAAGTTCATGGTTGTTGTAACATGATTGTTCAGTCTTGTTGATTCATCATGCCCAAACAACATGTTGTATCATGCATGAACAACACTGTTGATTCATCATGATAGTTTTAGGTTGTTCAAACAGGCATGAACAACGTTGTTCGTTCGACAACATTGTTCATGCCTGTTACGAGTGTTCGTGTTTTTAGCGAGGAACACGCGAGGGTTCTCGACACTTTCACGCAACGAACCTTTCATCGAAAAACCCATGTCTTCTTAACATAAAAAACGTTGGATGTTTATTTCAAACTTTGACAGTTTTCTGCGAATGCTTTTGTGGCAGAAATTACGTGCAACAAGTGTGTGAGTTTTGTGCAGCATGTCCAGAGACTGCAGAGTGTCTTGATGAAA
Source organism: Paragorgia papillata (assembly GCA_035771165.1). Taxonomy (NCBI): domain Eukaryota; kingdom Metazoa; phylum Cnidaria; class Anthozoa; order Scleralcyonacea; family Coralliidae; genus Paragorgia; species Paragorgia papillata. The sequence continues at coordinate 1,135,624 of JAWNZC010000022.1, read as the reverse complement.
ATGAAAACGAAAAAATCATCACTCACTATATATCCTCGTTGGGCCAGGACTTTGGAGATATAACAGAAAGTTTGTTCCAGCAGTATGTACGGTTTTGAAAGCTTGTGAAGCTCGTTTCTTTCCAAAATGCGATAAAACACTGGTGTTGAAACAAGGCAAAATTGGACAATTGGACAAAAGCTAATGGCGTCAGCAGCAACAAAGTATTTTCCCTTTCCTTTTGTATAACCGGCTTCATTACGTCGCAATTCTAGCTCCACAAAGCTAAGGTAAGTTTTAAAATCTAGTAAACCAGTCAAATTAATGATAGTACAATAAAATTAAGTTAGAAATGAAATTTCTGGACGTAATCGAGGCAGATTTCAGGCGGAAAACATAATTTAGTTAAAAATATCAAAGCCCAGACAATACTTTGAAAAAACCCATAACATTGAAGAAAACCTTATGTATATAAGTCTTTGTAATTGTAATAATTTAATCACTCTGAAGATGTTGCATGTAGCGTCAATAAATATTTTCATTTTTACCATTTCTTCAATGTTGTGGGCTTTTTCAAAGTAATCGGGCTTTGATATTTGTAACTAAAACTATTTATAATTATATATCCACAAATCGATACATACACTTGAGGGGTGCATGAGATGGGGGGGGGTTAGTATTAAATGTCAAAGAAACATTTGCTGATATTTTATACATGTATTTTCTTATTTTGAAATGCATATTAAGCCCCAATCCAGAAAATATAATGTGCCTATCAATGTTAGTCCCAAGGGGGGGGGGGGGGGGGGGGGGGGGAGATTTAGGCAAGGTAGTCGAGACTTTGACAGTGGATGTCTCTTCAGGGGTGGGGATTTTTGGTTGTAGCAGAGGATATGAGGGATGGGGAATTTGATGTAATTTGACCACTCCCAAGGAATAATGATAAATTGTCAAACCCCCACCCTTTGTCTAACCCCCATCCCTCGGGGCTAACATTGATAGGTGCATAATAACACTATAAAAATATATATTCAGGTGTCAAGACTAACATTTCATTATATTTTTACAATTATGGTAGTAAACAATATTCTTAAAACTCTAATATTAAAATAATTTATTTTAAGTTGTTTTTCTTACATTATATATGATTATTTATATTATTTATACAGGTATCTAACTGTATACTAGCCATAACTACATGCAATACCTAGACAGAACATTGCACAGGTATAACTGTTTTCCATACCAATAAACTACCATTACACAAAATCTGGTATAGAGGTGAGCCAAATTTAAAATATATTTAAAATGGTTATATTCTACTAATGAAATATTCTACTTCACATTTCTTGTTATTTTATATCATTTAATAACAGGACAATGTATGCCACATGCATGTTTAAAATGACTGTCTTCTAAATTTTGTGTAAATATATTCAAGATCAAACTATCGTACAGTGATATTATAAGAGGAAACTGAAGGTAAAGTTTCAGTTAATCAGAAGAGAAAAGTTTACAAAATGTTTTACCTGTTTTTGCTTTTTTTTTCATAGTATACAAATGCAGTGGTGATATGGCAACATGAACAATAAACAAGAGTAAAGATCTACTATGTGAGTTGTGGGCAAGAAACCAGGGCCTGGATTGAATAAATAAGACAGCTGAAGAGTCATTTTTATTATATTGTTTTATTTTTCATTATGTAGCATCACTGCATCAGGCCTGGCAATGGGAAATAATTATGATGACATCCAACAGGTGTGTATTTATAGCTCAGCATTTTTAAGGTTTAGAAATTAAGGTCTTTCTTTTCCTCTGTTTGTGTAACTTGGCCTGGTATTAAGGAGAGATTATAACCACAATAAAACCTAACAGGTGTGTATTAGGTTAGCATTTTTAAGATTTAGAAATGCATGTCTTTTTTTTTCTCTTTCTCCAGGCAAGGAGAAAATACAGGTGTACATTTGCTAGCATTTTTGAGATTTAGAAACTAATAGTAATATGCCTTTCTTTCTTTTTTTCTTTATTTGATGGTGTATCCAGCTAGACAAAAAATTATACATTATTATAAATGCCAAATGGCTTAATGTGTCTAGTTTAATTCTCAAAATATATATTTGTCTTCTCTAATTTATATAGTGTGGCCATGCAGAAGGAATTTAAGAAATATGGGATGCCGAATGTAGATAGCAAGATTAACTCAGCCATGTTGTATTTATACATTATATTTATATAGTTTGGTAAATATTGACAAAAAGTATTCGAAAACTAACAAGATGTTTTTCTTCTTTCCTAGTTTTGGCTACATAATTTATACTTTGGATCTTCTCAAACCTGGATTTGTAAGTAAAGATTGTATGCATGACCATTTTTCTTTTCTTTTTGCAGTAATATATGTGACTAAATTAGAAAAACGAAGTGTACAAAAATTGTTGGATTGTACGCTGTACGCATTCGTCGAAAAATATGAAGACTTATAGTAGTGAAATGCTCTTTATTTTTGTAAATCTTAGTTGATAGATGTGAAAAATAATAAAAACAGTTACCTGATGTTTCTGTCGGGTAGTTTTTTTAGTCGTAATTTACTTCTGTGCAAGTTTTTTCTCAGTTTTTTCGCAGCAAACGGGGTACACCCGGGGAATTTTTGTACCGGCATTTTGTTTATCCACGCGTGGAATACACGGGAAAAACGCGTAAAAACGCGAAAAATTCTCGATTTAAACAGACAAAAACAGCATTGATATCATGCCCGAACAACCATGTCAGAACAAGCATGTTCTTGCATGTTACTTCATCATGCTAAAACAACGCTGTTATCATGCATGAAACTTGCTGTTTCAACAACCTTGTTCAGGTCTGTTCCTTCGACAAGCCATGAACAGATTGCTCCAACATGCATGAACAAGCCTGTCAACAACTATGTTCAAGCTGGCCAGCTCAACCATGTTCAAGCCTGTCGACATCAATCATGTTCAAGCCTGTCAACAAGCAAAAACAAGCTGTGCGTTTTTACGCGTGTAATATAAACACAATTGTTCTCCCTGAAATAAATCTTTGAATAGTCATATTTCTTCTCCTCTCCAGACCACATATGCCACATGTGACATGGTGAACATTTGCAAATTTACCGTGATTTGAACAAAGTGTTAAAACTTGAGCAACAGAAAAATCAAGATAGTTAATCTTACAATATATTTTACGTTTATTTGACTATAAATTCTTAAAAAGTCTTGTTAGTTGTACACCGAAAGAAATGAACAAAACTAAAAAATTCTATTAGTTTACTAGCACTCTCACTCTCTGTCGCTCTTTGAGAACATTCGCCAATATAATTCTAAAATAGTTGTAGAATATTTACATCTAAACTCTCACCGTTTGCTTTTAACCATGACTATGGATGGAACATTTTAATTCCTCAGAAACTCAGAAAGGTTTAACTATTAATAGCGCACGAGATGGTGCACGAGTTCAAAGACATAATAATAATAATAATATACATTTATATAGCGCTATTTCTAAGAGGTATCCAATAGCGCTTTACATAAATAGAAGACCTAAGTAAATTATATAAATATTAGAATCTATTACAATAAGTAAAGTTAAAGATTATTAACTAAGGATCAACAAAAGCTCGATTAAAGAGAAATGTCTTAACTGTTGTCTTAAAAATGCCTAATGATGTAATACATCTAATGTCTTCTGTGAGGTTGTTCCAAAGCGTTGGTGCAATAACTGAAAAAGCTCGCAGACCATATGATTTCATATTATATTTAGGTACGACTAGGTACATCAAGTGAGACCACAGACAGCGGCCAGACCGTGGCCAGACCCATCATACCGTGGGCGCGCAAAGAATTCATTGTTTCGGAGCAACCTATCAGAGCTCGGAGCAAGTCTGTATTTATCGATTCGTCAAATGCACGCAGTTTAATTGAGCTCGAAGCCCCATCTCTACAATTTTTAGGACAAAAAAGTGTCGTTAAAATTTAAGAAAATCAACTAAAGACTGACAATCGGTAAAAATCGTTTTGGAGAAAAGGGCAGATTTTGCAAAAATTTACAATATTTGCATGTCGTCGCCGCAATGAAATTAGTAGCGCAGGCATCTCAAACGACTTTATTGTGAGATCTGAGTGAGACAAAAAAACTGATTATATATTTCTATGTACGAACGGAATTTTACATAAATTTAGCACAACATTGTGGCAGTTGAGTACGTTTTAAAGACAGCACTAACTAGTAAACAAGTAGTCGTCGGATGAAAGGAATAAAAACATAATTTCCCCACTTTCCCCAATTTTCCCATTACGATATATACCTCTTAGATATCACAAGCATTAATGGAATAAAATTAAACGAGCATTTCAATTTTGGAGAAGAAGGCAAAGTTTGAGTTATAGTCGATCAAACATTCGCTATCAACTTGACTCCAATGCGTCTTCTTCGTACAATCACTTTTCTTTTTATACACCTTCCTGGCTAAAATGTCTTCTTTCACCTATCAAAGTTGATAGCGAATGTTTGATCGACTATAAACTCAAAATTTGCCATCTTCTCCAAAATTTAAATGCTGGTTTCATTTTATTCCATTACTGCTTTTGATATCTAAGAGGTATTTCGTAATGGGAAAATTGGAGAAGGTGTGTAAATTATGTATTTATTACTTTCATCCGACGACTTGTTTACTAGTTAGTGCTGTCTTTAAAACGTACGCAGATTCTGTCTTATGTCGAGCAAGACGTCATAACTGCCACAATGTTGTGCTAAATTTATGTATAATTCCGTTCGTACATAGAAATATATAATCAGTTGGGTTTTTTTGTCTCACTCAGATCTTACAATAAAGTGTGACATGCCTACGCTACTAATTTCATTGCGGCGACGACATGCAAATATTGTCAATTTCAGTAAAATCTACCTTTTTGTCCAAAACGATTTTTACCGATTGTCAGTCTCTAGTTGATTTTCTTAATTTTTAACGACACTTTTTTGTTTTAAAAATTGTAGAAATGGGGCTTTGAGCTCAATTAAACTACGTGCATTTGAAGCCACGGCATGTTGACCACAACGTACTCAACCCGTTGTCACCCAATTTAATATCGTACGATTCACTAAAATATATTTGTATTTCTTCACGTTGTGGTAGGTTGCTTCTGACTGTTTCCAGTGTTCTTTCACAAGCCGTTTTATAAACTATACACCTTTTCCTGGGAGAAATAAGGGTTGTGGGGGGGGGGGGGGGGGGGGGGGGAGGGGGGGGATTTACCGCCATCTTTGTTTATGTTTTTGAAGTCCCCGCAACAACTCGCGCGACTATCTCGCAATCTCCACGAGCGCTTGCGCTGACAAAATTCCCTGATGTTCTGCTGTTCGGGTAGCAGGTCGCTTATACATATACTGGGAGGTGCAACGGCAATGGGAGAGCTGATCGACGTGCACGGAAGCCGGGGCCTGGCAACGAGTAATTGATATTCACCGGTCAGCGGTTGTTGCAATGGTTGATAACATGGATCTTTTCCTTAGCAACACTGTTTTGCTTGTGGCTAGGTATAAATCGATATAAAGCGGTGAAATTAAAATAAATTTTAAATTGAGTTGGATGCATGACAATAATAGTGAAGATAAGGTATCAAAGCATTCAACATTGAGAGTACAACTGGTTCAAGTATTTTCATTAAAAATTTAATAACTGTTTACAAACTCTGGCAACTATTTTTTACACAAAGTAGATAAATGAAGAAAAAATTATTACATTGGCACTAGCACCAGTATTGGATTCCACTAAATTTGGTCTAAAATAAGAATTTCTGAAATGTATCTCAGAGATATTTCAAGACTTTCAAGCTTGTTTTCATGAAGTTGAAGGTGAAGAAAAAAGCAGTTGACTTGAAGAAACTTTTGCAAAAACAAACCACTCATGGGAACAAATAATTTTTCCACCAATACCAGAAATTCTTTAGAACTGACTGTTTTTCACTAAAGAACTATCCTCCAGCAAATTTTGCGGTATTTTTGGTCAACTAGGACTAACATTCCTAGAGACTGTAAAAATGAAAAGATATATGCTTGTCAGAGAGTAATTACTCAACCACTTGTTAGACAGTTGACAGTGATAAAGAGGCAATATAAAGGCATAATAATCATATTGAGAATGCTTAGAACTGGTACTCATTTCTTGGATTTAGGATTTGATAGTTTTCAACAGAAATAGCACAGCAAAGTTAAAATTTCTCAAGATATTTCATGAACAACTACAATTGATTCTAATGAATTGGCGAATTGCTGATATTATAGTAAGATAAGGCCGTGCTTTGACCAATTGAAGAAATAAGTTTTTTTTCCGAGGATTTAGCTCGTTTTATATACGTGAAAGGTCTTTTACTTAGATATCACACATTTTTACAACAGAGAAGGTTAATTTTCTTTTACTCTGAAAATTGCTGAAACTTGCTTACATTACAATCCTGACGCGACATATTTTTTTAAGTTTGCAAACGCCATGCATAAGCACAGGTCAATGTTCGATAGAAGAAACCTCTTGCTTCAAGTTTCAGGGTCAAAATAAAAAATTGATCAATCACAAATTGTTTTATTTCTACCAAATATGAAAATGATACTTCTCGCCTATGTCACAGTAAAATCTCACGGTGTTGGCAATGTTTTAACACACAATGCGCCGACTATAGCTAAGTGTATAACATTGGGCATTGTGCAATTATATTATTATATATCTTGTTCGAAATACCATCAATTATTTTTAAAACTATTCAAAAGCCATCTAAACGTTTCAGCTGAACTACTTGAAATGTTAGACCTATACATACAAATATAGTTGATCCATCTAAGTAGTCACTGCCTATGAATAAGACTGTTCCGTTTCCTTTCCAGATTCTCCTTCCAAAACGCTCTTTACGGATGGAAGCCCGAATCTTCTTAGCAGCAGTGAAATTTCTTCTGAGGAATCACCGACTCACTCCCTGGGTTTCAGTGATGCAGATAAATCCTCACCCGCAATATTAATGAGTGCAGGTATGTACATGTATAAATGTTATTTAACTCGTCATATTGTAGTTAATTCATATATAATTCATTTCATATTTTTATAGACAATAATCCGTTTTTCCAATATGCTTCATAAGCAGTAAACAAATATTTCCAATTAAATTTTCCTTCAACACAAAACCATATAGACTGCAGCAGTTTTAGGTATATTTTTGGAACTATTTTCCCGCCAATCATTTGGACTATTTTAACCTGATATTTTGCACAATTCTACAACTTATAGCCATAACGAATACCGCGGAGGATTTATCTTTGTCTCGCCTTTATATTAAATTATTAGCAAAATCTATAATTAAACAAAGTTAAGGTGTGTTTCATTACATTTGTATAGTGGAAAGCGTGTAATATTGTACATATACTAAGAATCATAAAATTCGCAAATGACTTTTAATATGCGGACGGCTTGCCTCCAACACCTCCTATATGTAAAATTATTTTGCCAAAATGTTGAACTTCTGCCGGCACTGGTGTTGAAAACGACTATATACAGGGGGGGGGTATATTTACTACGCAAGTTGGTTTGACAAGTTATATTAAAAGGACTTTGCATTAGCAATGAGATCGAGTAGACTGCAATCATGAATTTGCACGAGTTTGCGCTGTTTCGTGCAATGTAGGGCACTTTCTGTGACTTCTGTTGTATGTTTGCATATAGCTATAGACAAAATGGCGCGATCTAATTATGGCGATCTTAAGATTAAAGAATACATTATGGCTTTAATAATATCAGTATTTCCTGGCTTCTCTTCTCTATTATCTCTCTTGCATCTGTTACATTTACTTACAAGTTCCGATCGCCTTTGGCTAGAGAAAACGATGAAATTGCTCACAAAGTATTTACCATGATTATATAGACCTATATTAATATAAAATACTGCAAAACCTGGGGAGGATTTGGTTTAAATCAATACCTAATTTAACATAACCTAAATTCACAACACGATGACCTTATTAATGTTTACTACAAAACGATAAATACATGCATCTATACATTAGCTTACATTGACGACTATACAACAAACTAGCAATATATCTAAAACAGCTGTTTGCGTTACTAAATGTTATTGCAGGAATACGCTTTGCCATTTTTTTACACTTTGCCTTAAAATTCGGTACTATAGTAAAATTTGTCCCACGCATGCATACCGGCGAGTATGAGACTTCAATTTACTTAATATATACATACTAAATATAATACACGGAGATACAGATACAAGTCACAGATAAATTATGAGGCCCTTGTCATTTGGTTAAACCAATAGAGTTTAAATAATTAGTTGTGAAAAGCCAGTATAAAAATTGTCCAAAAATATGATTTACTCTATATGTCGGTCTATTTTCAAGTTTCAAAATGACTAAAAAATAGAAAAACGCTAAATGCCTTGTATTAGAAATGGTTTGATTTATTATAACAATATTTAAATTGCTCTATTTTTGTCAGGTAGCTCCTCCCAGACTTTGCCTCTGGAATTCGTCGATGAGACGCCCATATTTAATACTGAGAATCCTTCTGAAACGCCAAAAAGAAATACAAGAAGAGTGCTCGATTTCAGTGATGGAGATGAGGCAGAAGGTATCTCCAATAGTTTAAACGCGCGGACTTATATCAATAGTAAAAATATTCAACAGATGCAAATACTGCTTAAATTACATGCTGTGCCCTTTTTAAAACGCTACTGTCCACTATCTACTTGACTTATAAATAACACGCTGCGTTTTTGTCATACAATTATTTAGCGCACGGCGCTATATTTTATCATAAAATATCTTAGAAATTTTTAGCGTAGAGAACAATTTTCAACAATAAAATAACCCTCACAAACTAAATTTTCGCAAGTGCTCGTTGAAATCGCAACCGTGCTAGATGGTGTACAACACACAGCAATTTCTTATAGTAATTCTTACACTACACAATGACTAAAATGTGCGGTATTAACGTCGTATAAGTGCTCTCATGCATGACGAACTTACGATCTCTTTCGCTTTTGTGAGTTTTGTACCCGTGTTGTCGGCGCTATCGCATCGTATTGAAAATACTGGAAAAATGCAGCGTGTGAGTGACAAGTATTACGAACTACTTTTTTACTTCTGTCCTCCTGTTTTATATATATATATATATATATATAGTTCAATCTACAGACACGGTGTTTCGCTGTACAACAGCTCATCAGTGTAGCTTGGAACAATCTGAATTAATTTCACCCATTACTTATACACATGCGATCGTCGGTGACAACCGCATGTGGGAAAGCATCGGTGAAATACATTCAGATAGCGTGAAGTGCGCATGGGCCCATATATATATATATAGCATAAGCTCAAGACTAAAAGAAGATAATGGAATGAATAATTGAATGATAATTGAATGATAATTATAATATAGAATGATAATTGAATGATAATTGAATGTTATGAAATAGTGATGGGTATTTCTGATAATTTAAATTTTAGTGATTTTTTTGAAATGTCAAAATCGTCTCGCACTAGAGCCAATCATAGATATAAACTTTATGTAAAATTGGCTAGGGTGAACTCCTATAAATTTTCTTTCTTTGTTAAAATTATAAGACTCTGGAATAATCTACCTAGTAATGTTGTAGAAGCTGAAAATATTAGCGTGTTTAAAAGCCGTCTGAAACAATACTTAAATATTTAAACATTCATTATTTTAAGAATTAATATTTACTAGATTTATGTTATAATATTTGTTAGAATATTTTTGTTTGGAAGTTGTTATATAGGGCTAACCTCTCAACTTTCCTTCAAGCCCATTTGGACTTGAGAATAAAATTTATGGTTATGGTTATGGTTATAATGTATACTTTCAAAAACCACATCCAGCTGACAATTTAAAAAAATACATGACAAAGCATAAACCAGAAATGAACATCTTGAAACTCGAATATGATCTTATTTAGCTAAAACAAGACAACAAGTGAAACGGTGATATTTCGACTTTATTACAAAGTCATCATCAGACCAAGTGATTAGAATAAAATATCTACGTTCTATATATAGAAGGATGGTGAAGTACGATTAAAATAACTAGTGTTATATTACAACGGTCAGATTAGAAAATTAAAAATGTTAATATCTTAAAATTACAAACGGAAAATAAGCTATTCAAGGCCAGCAAGAAGTGAATTAAAAAAAAATCGTAAAATTTTGAATTTTCTAATTTCACCATTGACCGTTGTAATATAGTACTAGCTATTTTAATCCTACTTTACCATCCTTCTATATATAGAACGTAGATATTTGATTCCAGTCACTTGGTCTGATGATGACTTTGTAATAAAGTCGAAATATCACCAACACCGTTTCATTTGTTGTCTTTTACAAGACAACAAATGAAACGGTGTTGGTGTTTTAGCTCATATTTTGAGTTTCAAGATGTTTAGGCTTAATATATCTCCTCAAATTTTAGCTTCTGATGGACGTATGTGTTGGTTCAAAAACAAAGTCTTTTATATTGATACATATGATTATCATGCCAAAGAACTGGGCGCAATATTGGCCACACTCACGAGGATGTGGATGCTTTGTTTGGGTTGTTTTCGAAACATCTTCGCCTACAAGATGTTTATACTTTAGACGGTAAGGTACATTTAAATGCGAAACTAAGTATCTTATCTAGATTATGATATCAACATTAATATTTGGTAATACACAAAAATAATATAGCATTTTCAAATTTAGAATTTATATTATTATAATATCAACATTAATATTTGGTAATACAGAAAAATAACAAAACATTTTTTCTATATTGTTATAATATCAGCATTAATATTTGGTAATGCAGAAGAAGAATAAAGCATTTTCTTAAATTCAGAATCTAGATTATTATAATATCAACAATAATATTCGGTAATACACAAAAATAATAAAGTATTTTCTTAAATTCAGAATCTAGATTATAATATAGGCTGTATCGAGGTTGGAATAAAATCATGCATGCAAAAATGCTGGACAAAAGTGGTGTTATAGCACTTGAAAAATTTATAATGAACCTGAAAGATTTGTTTGCCGTCTAACAAAAATGTGTGCTCTCGATCTTTAAAATCCGCATCCAAGCAAACAGAGCTCTCTCGAATAATCATGTACTAAACCAATATTGTCTAATTTGGAGATAAAGACGAAAGGAAAGGACTGCAGTAAATATCATGTTTTATTTTGCGAAACACCACAGCTGTTGATGTTTAACGCACGTGCACGCAAGTAAAAGACATTCTCGATATCATTAAGCAGAAATTTGCAGGTTGTTTAATTAAACTGAAATCTGATTGGCTAATCAATTAGCCAGCTCCAGCAGCCGTCTTTTTGATGGCCTTAATAGATTTTGCGGCTTTTGGACTGCAATTAATTTTATGATGAATATATAGTTAAGATCTTTCATACTATTATTTTTTGTCGGCATCAATTGGCGGTAAAGAGCTACCTAAAATAATACCACGATAGCCTCGGATTCTTTTGTTCTACGAGGGAATGTAAACCTCGTATTTCCCTCATTGCTCATGCAAGAGGGAAATTTATCCGTTGTCTTCTAATTTTCCCGTGCATGTTGATGAGGGAAAATTAGAAGACAAGGAAATCTTTTGTCTTCTTCTAAATTTCCCGTTTGCATATATTTTCCCTCATCAACATGCACGGGAAAATTAGATGCAACTTCTCTGATCAACCGGGCTTTTCACGTAACAGAATCTAAGTCTGATTGGAAGTGCAAAAAGGGAATATTTGGGCACCAACATAATTTTTATGTTTTACCTCGAACAAAAACTATTATATACTGTAAAATAAAGTTGAACCAGGTGAAATAGAACGCGGTCATGCGCGAGGTGGAATAGGACGAGAGTTCCCAGAACACCTTTCGGGAATAACGAGCATATAAAAATGAGCACATGCTTTCATGAGGCCTTTCCAGTTTTGGCGGCGTAAGAACTAACACGCGGCTCTTCTCTTGCTCACTTGAACAGTTTTTCAGGTATTGATCTTCACTTGTTACAATATTCTAATTTAATTTACTATATTATCTTGATACTCTTTTACAACGTTATCGTTGGTTACCATTATTGAAATTAATCCCGCGCAATTGCTGTAACCTTCGGGGTCTTTGCCAGAATGTCTTCTCTTACACCCACAGTTCTAGTTTGGGGTCATTCCTTTATTAAAAGGCTTAGGAAGGATTTTTCGTTAGGTTTTGATTCTCGTGCGCGGCAAGATTTTCATCTTCACGGTAGTGCGGTGGTCCAGCTTTTCGGAATAGGAGGTCGCACTGTTCCCAAATTGCGGGAATACGATCTTCATGTTTTGGAGCGTTTTCTCCCGCAAATGGTGTTGCTTGAAATTGGTAACAATGATCTTTCTCATGCTAGTCCTGAGGTTGTTCCTCAGGAAATTGTCGATTTTGTTTCATTTCTTGTTTTCCGCCAATATGTACACGTGGTCGGTATATGCCATGTAATACCACGCACCGGTTCTTTTAATCACGTTGACTTTGATAAGTTGAACCGTTCGGCCAAAATTCTTAATGCCAACGTCAGGATTGCCTTGGAACCATTTTCCAATGTTTTTTGTTGGTCTCGTCGCGGTTTCACTGAGCCATCCGATGAGCTTTATTTGCCAGATGGGGTTCATGTTAACTCTGACGGACAATACATTTTGTACCGTAGTTATAGAGTTATACAAGTGATTTAATCTAAAACAAATTAATACCCTCGGGAATGTAAGTTGTCAAGTTTCATTCGCGCGCAAAATCATCTAATTTTCGCGCGTAAAAATTTGGTCGGTTGCTATCCGCTTTTGTTCTGATTCATGTTTACTAATGAGGACAAAAATTTCGTTATCCTAAAATTAACCTTCAAACGTGTTTTGTTGGTGCTAATTAGCCGGATTTCTCCTTATTAGAAGTGATTTAATCTAAAACATATTAATACCCTCAGGAATGTAAGTTGTCAAGTTTCATTCGCGCGCAAAATCATCTAATTTTCGCGCGTAAAAATTTGGTCGGTTGCTATCCGCTTTACATACGACCATCCTTGATGGGTTACTATGATAAATCGGAACTCGTTTATAACTTGGCTACTGCGGCGACTATATGTCTGCCATGCCAGCATGTTACTTGCTTAGTCCCTTTGGACAGCATATGTTAGTCTCTTAGGAGGCGTAATTGTTAGTCTCTTTGGAGGCGCTTTTGTTTATGTTAGTCTCTACGGAGGCAAAATTGTTAGTCTCTACGGAGGCGAAATTGTTAGTCTCTACGGAGGCGAAATTGTTAGTCTCTTTGGAGGCGAAATTGTTACTCTCTACGGAGGCAAAATTGTTAGTATCTTTGGAGGCGCTTTTGTTAATGTTAATCTCTACGGAGGAAAAATTGTTAGTCTCTACGGAGGCGAAATTGTTAGTCTCTCCGGAGGCGCTTTGGTTTATGTTATTCTCTACGGAGGCGAACTACAATCTTGGACAAAAGTATTCGGACACAACAACATATTCTTCACTTATAACATTTCATTCTGCTTCATCGGGTTCTGCTTGAACGATCGATGCCTAGCAACCCACTCCTCCCTTTCAATGTTGTTCACTGCGTCAAATATAATGTATTTTCACGCATATTTGCCATTTATATCCGTCAACATTGATTAGGGGGAGGGGTTTTGTTGCTATATGTAAATTTTTGCGTAAACATGAACGTGCGCGTGGCGCGTCCCAATGACTTTTGTCCAAGATAGTCTGCAAGCGATTTTAGCAAAATATGTTGATTGACAGTGTCAATAAATTTTAAAATGTCGCTAATTTAATTGAATATACCTCAAGGAATATAAGTTAATTATTTTTATGACCAAACTTGTTAAACAAGTTATACAATAGGTAAAGAAACGCCCTTTCCCGATGCGCAATACACGAGCAGTAACAATCTATACTACAAAATCTTTGTGTAAGGCACGATATTACCAAACACTTCCACGCCTTTACGGAAAGAGTGTTTCGAGCATTGGATAGTTTAGCTTTCAAATTACTGCACCGTACTATAGCGAGCATCCCGAAGAGAATACAGGGAATTATATCTGGGAAAGGAGCAAGGACTAAATATTGAAATAAATGTTTTTACCGAATTACACGTGTTTGTGATTAATTAGCTATTCCGAAGTATTGTTTAACAATACCGTTGAAACAATTATAATAATTATTCTTGTATGTTAATTAGCGGCATACACGGTACACACTTGTGCGACGTTATTATATAAAAGAACAGAGTTTAAAATCCTTTTATATATCGGTGCGCATGTGTGTACCGTCTTACACAAAATCTAAAATAATATTACAACACTTGCCTCAATATACGGCGGTGCAACTCAACAACAGCATTTCACTTACATTTCTGCATACATTGTGCATATTCTCTAAACTAAGTGTACACTATATAGGCACCAAAAAGGCGAAATATTAAATTGCCGTGTGAAGTTAATATAATTCCACGTTGACTGAAACACAACATGTATACATGCGGGTGCATATTGCACCAAGGAACAACAGCATTTCCCACATTATTTCCCAATTCTCCCTTGGATGGAATCACAATTCTTGAACAAACAATTCAGAAATTCCTCAAGACATTTATATTTTTTTAATTTTTTGGCACAAAAAAAACGTAATACAACAACAATTAACATAATTTAACTAATCAACTGAGACTATACACTTTTAATGGTCGTTTGAGTTAAAAAAAAGGCATTATTGACAGAGACACATTTCGCAGACTGTCTGCAAGCGATTTTTGCAAAATATGTTGATTGACAGTGTCAATAAATTTTAAAATGTCGCTAATTTAATTAAATATACCTCAAGGAATATAAGTTAATTATTTTTATGACCAAACTTGTTAAACAAGTTATACAATAGGTAAAGAAACGCCCTTTCCCGATGCGCAATACACGAGCAGTAACAATCTATACTACAAAATCTTTGTGTAAGGCACGATATTACCAAACACTTCCACGCTTTTACGGAAAGAGTGTTTCGAGCATTGGATAGTTTAGCTTTCAAATTACTGCACCGTACTATAGCGAGCATGCCGAAAAGAATACAGGGAATTATATCTGGGAAAGGAGCAAGGACTAAATATTGAAATAAATGTTTTTACCGTATTACTCGTGTTTGTGATTAATTAGCTATTCCGAAGTATTGTTTAACAATACCGTTGAAACAATTATAATAATTATTCTGGTATGTTAATTAGCGGCATACACGGTACACACTTGTGCGACGTTATTATATAAAAGAACAGAGTTTAAAATCCTTTTATATATCGGTGCGCATGTGTGTACCGTCTTACACAAAATCTAAAATAATATTACAACACTTGCCTCAATATACGGCGGTGCAACTCAACAACAGCATTTCACTTACATTTCTGCATACATTGTGCATATTCTCTAAACTAAGTGTACACTATATAGGCACCAAAAAGGCGAAATATTAAATTGCCGTGTGAAGTTAATATAATTCCACGTTGACTGAAACACAACATGTATACATGCGGGTGCATATTGCACCAAGGAACAACAGCATTTCCCACATTATTTCCCAATTCTCCCTTGGATGGAATCACAATTCTTGAACAAACAATTCAGAAATTCCTCAAGACATTTTATATTTTTTTTAATTTTTTGGCACAAAAAAAAACGTAATACAACAACAATTAACATAATTTAACTAATCAACCTGAGACTATACACTTTTAATGGTCGTTTGAGTTAAAAAAAAGGCATTATTGACAGAGACACATTTCGCAGACTGTCTGCAAGCGATTTTTTGCAAAATATGTTGATTGACAGTGTCAATAAATTTTAAAATGTCGCTAATTTAATTTAATATATACCTCAAGGAATATAAGTTAATTATTTTTATGACCAAACTTGTTAAACAAGTTATACAATAGGTAAAGAAACGCCCTTTCCCGATGCGCAATACACGAGCAGTAACAATCTATACTACAAATCTTTTGTGTAAGGCACGATATTACCAAACACTTCCACGCTTTTACGGAAAGAGTGTTTCGAGCATTGGATAGTTTAGCTTTCAAATTACTGCACCGTACTATAGCGAGCATGCCGAAAAGAATACAGGGAATTATATCTGGGAAAGGAGCAAGGACTAAATATTGAAATAAATGTTTTTACCGTATTACTCGTGTTTGTGATTAATTAGCTATTCCGAAGTATTGTTTAACAATACCGTTGAAACAATTATAATAATTATTCTTGTATGTTAATTAGCGGCATACACGGTACACACTTGTGCGACGTTATTATATAAAAGAACAGAGTTAAAAATCCTTTTATATATCGGTGCACAAGTGTGTACCGTCTTACACAAAATCTAAAATAATATTACAGCACTTGCCTCAATATACGGCGGTACAACTCAACAACAGCATTTCACTTACATTTCTGCATACATTGTGCATATTCTCTAAACTAAGTGTACACTATATAGGCACCAAAAAGGCGAAATATTAAATTGCCGTGTGAAGTTAGTAGAAGTAGAAAACTTTATTTTAACAGGGTAGCTCTTTCAGCAAAGCTGGTATCCATAAAGGCCCTGTATTTAAGTTATTACAATTTATAAAAAAGTTACTAACTATATAATTAAATAATTAATAATGAAAGATAATAATATAATATAATATGGGAGAATTGGATTTACCAATTTTACAAAATATTTAAAAATCTGTCTTTTAAAACTATGTAAAGAAGTTGCAGTTTTTATATCATTTGGAAGTTCATTAAAATGTTTGGCTCCTGCATATTTAAACGTTCTCTTTCCAAGCTCCAGCTTAAATCTTGGAAGATGAATGTCATTTCTGGATCTTGTACCGTATTTATGTACTTCACTATTTCGAGTATAGTAGTTCGCAAAATATTCTGGAGCCAGATGGTGTAAGCATTTAAATACTAAACAGCATTGATTGTTAATTCTCCACTGCATTAAGGATAACCAACCTAATTTAGGAAATGTATTTTCGGAGGAAGAGACTTGCAAAATTATTCGTGCACCTCGATTCTGAATACACTGTAAATCATGTTTGCATCCTTCTGAGAGCTCTCCCCAGGCTGCATCAGTATAATCCAGTAGAGGTTTAATTAACAAGTGTATTGAAAATACATTTGGTTGCAGCTATTGTAAGACAGGAACGTAAACGAGCCATCAAACCTAAACGTTTACTGGCTTTAATGACAATATCAATAATTATATTAATATAATTCCACGTTGACTGAAACACAACATGTATACATGCGGGTGCATATTGCACCAAGGAACAACAGCATTTCCCACATTATTTCCCAATTCTCCCTTGGATGGAATCACAATTCTTGAACAAACAATTCAGAAATTCCTCAAGACAATTATATTTTTTTAATTTTTTGGCACAAAAAAAACGTAATACAACAACAATTAATGATCCAACTCCTTATACGCATATTTTTCGACAATTAAGAATACAGCTATGACACACACGCAATGTTTTTGTGGGAGAAGGGTTCGGGGAGAAGTACTCCGAGTGGTGAAAATTGTGGTCAGCCTCATCCCAACAACTCAACGTTACGGTCTTAGTTGTCCTAGGGGTAATAATCCCCAAGTAGGACTCTAGTCTAATGTCCTAGGGGTCGTAGTTCCCCATGTTGGACTTTGCCCAAGGGGTAATGACCCCCAAGGGCATCCTACATGTCCAAGGGGTAATAGATCCCCGAGTTGGACATTTCTTACTTTCGACTAATTCTTATAATTACATCAATTCGTATGAGTCTATGGGGTTGAGGGTGACCTTTGGGAGCACTTCATCCCCAAACCAAATCTTTATTAAAATAGTAATGCTATATACAAAATTGATTCATATATTACTTTAAGATAATAGAGTGTCCACCATAAGTCATTTGACGCAGTTCGCAGGACAGACTCTAAGAGTAGTGTTTATGTGAAAACGTTTTAACCCACATATACAGGTTGTTGTTTGTTGTTGTGTTTGTTTGTTTTTTTCGGGTTTTTTTGTTTTTTTGTTGTTTGTTTTTTTGTTTTTTTTTGTTGGGTTTTTAGTTTGTTTTTTTTTTTTGTTTTTTTTTGGGTTTTTTTTTGGTTTTTTGTAATAAAGATGTGCAAAATCGTTGAATGGGTGGGATGGGTGGTAATTTGTTCGCTTTCCCGAGCTTACACGTAGCTTATTGTGTAAAGCTCTTGATCACAATGGTTCATATGGTGCGTGTTGAAGTCTTATAAGGACGGCTAGGTGAAATTTGATTGGCAGATTTTCCCGCGAAAAAGAGGAAATACCGTTTCCATTGGTTAGACTATTCATTGCCTTGTGTTCTACACGGGCGGAGTCATGCTGGTTGGAAAGACTGACCTTTATACCCGTCTGGATTTTATTTGAGTTGTTGACAGCTGAGAAATTGATCTTTGTCCGGACCCCTACCGATTTACAAGGTCTTTACGCGGCTTTACATCTTGCTTAGACGTTTTTGTCTCATTAACTTAAATTTATATTTGCTATAGGCTTATATAAATTGGCTTTAATGATCCAACTCCTTATACGCATATTTTTCGACAATTAAGAATACAGCTATGACACACACGCAATGTTTTTGTGGGAGAAGGGTTCGGGGAGAAGTACTCCGAGTGGTGAAAATTGTGGTCAGCCTCATCCCAACAACTCAACGTTACGGTCTTAGTTGTCCTAGGGGTAATAATCCCCAAGTAGGACTCTAGTCTAATGTCCTAGGGGTCGTAGTTCCCCATGTTGGACTTTGCCCAAGGGGTAATGACCCCCAAGGGCATCCTACATGTCCAAGGGGTAATAGATCCCCGAGTTGGACATTTCTTACTTTCGACTAATTCTTATAATTACATCAATTCGTATGAGTCTATGGGGTTGAGGGGTGACCTTTGGGAGCACTTCATCCCCAAACCAAATCTTTATTAAAATAGTAATGCTATATACAAAATTGATTCATATATGCTTTAAGATAATAGAGTGTCCACCATAAGTTCATTTGACGCAAGTTCGCAGGACAGACTCTAAGAGTAGTGTTTATGTGAAAACGTTTTAACCCACATATACAGGTTGTTGTTTGTTGTTGTGTTTGTTTTGTTTTTTTCGGGTTTTTTTTGTTTTTTGTTGTTTTTTGTTTTTTGTTTTTTTTTTGTTGGGTTTTTAGTTTTGTTTTTTTTTTTGTTTTTTTTTGGGTTTTTTTTTGGTTTTTTGTAATAAAGATGTGCAAAATCGTTGAATGGGTGGGATGGGTGGTAATTTGTTCGCTTTCCCGAGCTTACACGTAGCTTATTGTGTAAAGCTCTTGATCACAATGGTTCATATGGTGCGTGTTGAAGTCTTATAAGGACGGCTAGGTGAAAATTTGATTGGCAGATTTTCCCGCGAAAAAGAGGAAATTACCGTTTCCCATTGGTTAGACTATTCATTGCCTTGTGTTCTACACGGGCGGAGTCATGCTGGTTGGAAAGACTGACCTTTATACCCGTCTGGATTTTATTTGAGTTGTTGACAGCTGAGAAATTGATCTTTGTCCGGACCCCTACCGATTTACAAGGTCTTTACGCGGCTTTACATCTTGCTTAGACGTTTTTGTCTCATTAACTTAAAATTTATATTTGCTATAGGCTTATATAAATTGGCTTTAATGATCCAACTCCTTATACGCATATTTTTCGACAATTAAGAATACAGCTATGACACACACGCAATGTTTTTGTGGGAGAAGGGTTCGGGGAGAAGTACTCCGAGTGGTGAAAATTGTGGTCAGCCTCATCCCAACAACTCAACGTTACGGTCTTAGTTGTCCTAGGGGTAATAATCCCCAAGTAGGACTCTAGTCTAATGTCCTAGGGGTCGTAGTTCCCATGTTGGACTTTGCCCAAGGAGGTAATGACCCCCAAGGGGCATCCTACATGTCCAAGGGGTAATAGATCCCCGAGTTGGACATTTCTTACTTTCGACTAATTCTTATAATTACATAAATCCTAATAATTCTATGGGGTTGAGGGTGACCTTTGGGAGCACTTCATCCCCACAAATACGCAGAATGCGTATTCCCCATAGACGAACAGCCCTCCCCCTGAAAATTGGCCCAGATGCGTCGGTATATAGTTCAAGGCAGTCTGAGTTTTGCCATGAAGAAGATAAGAAAACTTGCACCATTCCAGTTAACAATAAACTGTTTCCACGTCTCGAGATCTTTTTTTTTAAAAAAAAAGCCGGCGCTAAGCTTTATATGATGGTGCGGCTTTATAATATTTCTCATCAGCTCGATCATTCGTTGAAAATTTAGAGTGCCTATTAGAGATTGAAGTTCTTTTAAAGTACATGACCGTTTGTTTTGAAATAGATCGAAAGCTGCCCGTAGGCGTTCAATTTTATCCGCAGGAAGACGTGCTTCCATCCTGACACTGTCTAAAATAATGCCCATCAACTCGATTGCTGTTACTGGACCCTTTGTTTTACCAGCGGCTATTGGTATGCTAATGTTTTTAAAGTAAGCAACATGGCAGTTAAACTTTGTTGACAAATGTTATCATACGGTGGTGAAGGTGATGGTGGCTCAATAAGGAGAAAGTCATCAAGATATGACACACAAACGAAATGTGACACTTATTTTGTAAGATCCACTCAATAGCGTCAGAAAGCTGGTTGAAAAGATATGGAGCGCTCCTTAGACCGAAAGGTAATACTTTGTCATAGTAATAATATTTACAGTTCCAAAACATGCCAAGAAGTTCATAATCGTCTGGGTGAACTGATATGAGCCAGAAGGCGGATTCAATGTCAGTCTTAACCAGGAAACAACCCTGTCGGAAACGTTTTATGCCTTCAAGAGTTGATGCTTGTCGTTCCCGACATTGGAAATGAAAGACGAAATATCGTGTGGAACTTAGCCGAATTCTTTTTTGGTACTAAACCAATTGGGCAGACTTGAAAATTAGTAAACGGTGGGGTATCGAATGGACCAGCCTCCAAATTTGAAGTGACAATGTTTGGATGGGTAAAGGCGGTAGGCAACTTTTTTGAAAATCTAGGGGTTCGCTGTCCATCGAATCCTATTCGGGCCCCATATCTTAAATTGTCACACAATTGTGAAACGAACTGTGGGTCCGGATGCCCAGCTAATGTGTCTTCTAGTTTAGTAGTAACTACGATAGGTGTTGGTATAAAAGTTTTACAGACATTATTAGCATTTAGCTCTGTTGCAATTGCGCTGGCTATTGGATGAACGGTCTTCGTCTGTTCGCGGTCTCTTGATTATATAGAAGACTGAACAATGACATCCAGCGTGTGCGCTGTCGCAGCTGGTTACAAATATGGCGGTACGTACACGGGTTTCTTTTACAGATTCCGGTCCTATTGAAGTTGCTTCAAATCTATTTCTGACCAATTTAGAAATTTGTTTAACGCAGCTTTCCCGACGAAACTTGAAGTCATACATGCACCAACCCAACCCTCTGTGGCATTGCGCAGCGTTGGCGAATGTTGATAAGAAACTCCTGTTCTCTATTTGGGAATTCATTGCGTAAAAACACTCATGTACGTAGTGAAGGCAGTCGTTCACTGTTCGATCTCTGCGATATTCGTGCTGGGTTGGCGTGGATCTCTTAACTTTAATCACAGAGTTCTCAAGCGTTAACATAACGGGCTCTTCGTCTGTTGTATAATAAATGGCTTCTTCGGCAAACGTTTAGACAGTTCAAAAAACTCACCCGACTGGATTTGCTTCACGTATCATGTCACTGGCTGGTACATCGTCGAATGACTGTCCATATGGGAGATTGCTGTCGGCTCGGAGAATTGGTGGAGATGTGTGCAGCGTCTCGGTGGTTAGGGCGATCGTCTCAGTGCGGTTATCTGTCATAAATTCTGCGGATTGTAGCGGTTCGTTCGGGACCACTGGACCAGACGAGCTTGTCGTGGCTTGAACGGCAGCGCGAGCGGCGTTGGTAACTATCTCATTCACCAATTCTGGAATACTCCTCGCGACGATACATTGTATTTGGGCCAACTGGTCGTCGTTCAGTAAAGGACTTTCGCTCGGAGGTGTAGATGGCGTCTCGACGCTAGTTGATGGAACATCGGCCGTGGTAGCGGTTTCGGTTGCATCGTTATTCGTTGACGCATGTCGTTGCAATCTAGCGATCAATGTATTTCGACGGCCATGGTCGGGTAGACCTTTTTCTGCACATCGTTGACGAATGATCGACGGCTTACTATCGTTGTTGGTGCCGGTAGCGTTTGACGCAGCTCCTTGTCCGTCGTGCAATTTTTTGGCGTCTAACGAGAGGCATATCCTCACAGAAGCGTTTTCAAAATAATTTGTTCGCTTTGCCGAGCTTACACGTAGCTTATTGTGTAAAGCTCTTGATCACAATGGTTCATATGGTGCGTGTTGAAGTCTTATAAGGACGGCTAGGTGAAATTTGATTGGCAGATTTTCCCGCGAAAAAGAGGAAATACCGTTTCCATTGGTTAGACTATTCATTGCCTTGTGTTCTACACGGGCGGAGTCATGCTGGTTGGAAAGACTGACCTTTATACCCGTCTGGATTTTATTTGAGTTGTTGACAGCTGAGAAATTGATCTTTGTCCGGACCCCTACCGATTTACAAGGTCTTTACGCGGCTTTACATCTTGCTTAGACGTTTTTGTCTCATTAACTTAAATTTATATTTGCTATAGGCTTATATAAATTGGCTTTAACATAATTTAACTAATCAACTGAGACTATACACTTTTAATGGTCGTTTGAGTAAAAAAAAAGGCATTATTGACAGAGACACATTTCGCAGACAGTCTGCAAGCGATTTTTGCAAAATATGTTGATTGACAGTGTCAATAAATTTTAAAATGTCGCTAATTTAATTAAATATACCTCAAGGAATATAAGTTAATTATATTTATGACCAAACTTGTTAAACAAGTTATACAATAGGTAAAGAAACGCCCTTTCCCGATGCGCAATACACGAGCAGTAACAATCTATACTACAAAATCTTTGTGTAAGGCACGATATTACCAAACACTTCCACGCTTTTACGGAAAGAGTGTTTCGAGCATTGGATAGTTTAGCTTTCAAATTACTGCACCGTACTATCGCGAGCATGCCGAAGAGAATACAGGGAATTATATCTGGGAAAGGAGCAAGGACTAAATATTGAAATAAATAGTTTTTACCGAATTACTCGTGTTTGTGATTAATTAGCTATTCCGAAGTATTGTTTAACAATACCGTTGAAACAATTATAATAATTATTCTTGTATGTTAATTAGCGGCATACACGGTACACACTTGTGCGACGTTATTATATAAAAGAACAGAGTTAAAAATCCTTTTATATATCGGTGCACAAGTGTGTACCGTCTTACACAAAATCTAAAATAATATTACAACACTTGCCTCAATATACGGCGGTACAACTCAACAACAGCATTTCACTTACATATCTGCATACAT
The DNA here is from genome assembly GCA_035771165.1 of Paragorgia papillata. Taxonomy (NCBI): domain Eukaryota; kingdom Metazoa; phylum Cnidaria; class Anthozoa; order Scleralcyonacea; family Coralliidae; genus Paragorgia; species Paragorgia papillata. Next base: position 1,112,072 of record JAWNZC010000022.1, on the reverse strand, counting down.
TGTGCATATTCTCTAAACTAAGTGTACACTATATAGGCACCAAAAAGGCGAAATATTAAATTGCCGTGTGAAGTTAATATAATTCCACGTTGACTGAAACACAACATGTATACATGCGGGTGCATATTGCACCAAGGAACAACAGCATTTCCCACATTATTTCCCAATTCTCCCTTGGATGGAATCACAATTCTTGAACAAACAATTCAGAAATTCCTCAAGACATTTATATTTTTTTAATTTTTTGGCACAAAAAAAACGTAATACAACAACAATTAACATAATTTAACTAATCAACTGAGACTATACACTTTTAATGGTCGTTTGAGTAAAAAAAAAGGCATTATTGACAAAGACACATTTCGCAGACTGTCTGCAAGCGATTTTTGCAAAATATGTTGATTGACAGTGTCAATAAATTTTAAAATGTCGCTAATTTAATTAAATATACCTCAAGGAATATAAGTTAATTATTTTTATGACCAAACTTGTTAAACAAGTTATACAATAGGTAAAGAAACGCCCTTTCCCGATGCGCAATACACGAGCAGTAACAATCTATACTACAAAATCTTTGTGTAAGGCACGATATTACCAAACACTTCCACGCTTTTACGGAAAGAGTGTTTCGAGCATTGGATAGTTTAGCTTTCAAATTACTGCACCATACTATAGCGAGCATGCCGAAGAGAATACACGGAATTATATCTGGGAAAGGAGCAAGGACTAAATATTGAAATAAATGTTTTTACCGAATTACTCGTGTTTGTGATTAATTAGCTATTCCGAAGTATTGTTTAACAATACCGTTGAAACAATTATAATAATTATTCTTGTATGTTAATTAGCGGCATACACGGTACACACTTGTGCGACGTTATTATATAAAAGAACAGAGTTAAAAATCCTTTTATATATCGGTGCACAAGTGTGTACCGTCTTACACAAAATCTAAAATAATATTACAACACTTGCCTCAATATACGGCGGTACAACTCAACAACAGCATTTCACTTACATATCTGCATACATTGTGCATATTCTCTAAACTAAGTGTACATTATATAGGCACCAAAAAGGCGAAATATTAAATTGCCGTGTGAAGTTAATATAATTCCACGTTGACTGAAACACAACATGTATACATCCGGGTGCATATTGCACCAAGGAACAACAGCATTTCCCACATTATTTCCCAATTCTCCCTTGGATGGAATCACAATTCTTGAACAAACAATTCAGAAATTCCTCAAGACATTTATATTTTCTAAATTTTTTGGCACAAAAAAAACGTAATACAACAACAATTAACATAATTTAACTAATCAACTGAGACTATACAATTTTAATGGTCGTTTGAGTAAAAAAAAAGGCATTATTGACAGAGACACATTTCGCAGACTGTCTGCAAGCGATTTTTGCAAAATATGTTGATTGACAGTGTCAATAAATTTTAAAATGTCGCTAATTTAATTAAATATACCTCAAGGAATATAAGTTAATTATTTTTATGACCAAACTTGTTAAAGAAGTTATACAATAGGTAAAGAAACGCCCTTTCCCGATGCGCAATACACGAGCAGTAACAATCTATACTACAAAATCTTAGTGTAAGGCACGATATTACCAAACACTTCCACGCTTTTACGGAAAGAGTGTTTCGAGCATTGGATAGTTTAGCTTTCAAATTACTGCACCGTACTATTGCGAGCATGCCGAAGAGAATACAGGGAATTATACCTGGGAAAGGAGCAAGGACTAAATATTGAAATAAATGTTTTTACCGAATTACTCGTGTTTGTGATTAATTAGCTATTCCGAAGTATTGTTTAACAATACCGTTGAAACAATTATAATAATTATTCTTGTATGTTAATTAGCGGCATACACGGTACACACTTGTGCGACGTTATTATATAAAAGAACAGAGTTAAAAATCCTTTTATATATCGGTGCACAAGTGTGTACCGTCTTACACAAAATCTAAAATAATATTACAACACTTGCCTCAATATACGGCGGTACAACTCAACAACAGCATTTCACTTACATTTCTACATGCATTGTGCATATTCTCTAAACTAAGTGTACACTATATACGCACCAAAAAGGCGAAATATTAAATTGCCGAGTGAAGTTAATATAATTCCACGTTGACTGAAACACAACATGTATACATGCGGGTGCATATTGCACCAAGGAACAACAGCATTTCCCACATTATTTCCCAATTCTCCCTTGGATGGAATCACAATTCTTGAACAAACAATTCAGAAATTCCTCAAGACATTTATATTTTTTAAATTTTTTGGCACAAAAAAAACGTAATACAACAACAATTAACATAATTTAACTAATCAACTGAGACTATACACTTTTAATGGTCGTTTGAGTAAAAAAAAAGGCATTATTGACAGAGACACATTTCGCAGACAGTCTGCAAGCGATTTTTGCAAAATATGTTGATTGACAGTGTCAATAAATTTTAAAATGTCGCTAATTTAATTTAATATACCTGAAGGAATATAAGTTAATTATTTTTATGACCAAACTTGTTAAACAAGTTATACAATAGGTAAAGAAACGCCCTTTCCCGATGCGCAATACACGAGCAGTAACAATCTATACTATAAAATCTTTGTGTAAGGCACGATATTACCAAACACTTCCACGCTTTTACGGAAAGAGTGTTTCGAGCATTGGATAGTTTAGCTTTCAAATTACTGCACCGTACTATATAGCGAGCATGCCGAAGAGAATACAGGGAATTATATCTGGGAAAGGAGCAAGGACTAAATATTGAAATAAATGTTTTTACCGAATTACTCGTGTTTGTGATTAATTAGCTATTCCGAAGTATTGTTTAACAATACCGTTGAAACAATTATAATAATTATTCTTGTATGTTAATTAGCGGCATACACGGTACACACTTGTGCGACGTTATTATATAAAAGAACAGAGTTAAAAATCCTTTTATATATCGGTGCACAAGTGTGTACCGTCTTACACAAAATCTAAAATAATATTACAACACTTGCCTCAATATACGGCGGTACAACTCAACAACAGCATTTCACTTACATGTCTGCATGCATTGTGCATATTCTCTAAACTAAGTGTACACTATATACGCACCAAAAAGGCGAAATATTAAATTGCCGAGTGAAGTTAATATAATTCCACGTTGACTGAAACACAACATGTATACATGCGGGTGCATATTGCACCAAGGAACAACAGCATTTCCCACATTATTTCCCAATTCTCCCTTGGATGGAATCACAATTCTTGAACAAACAATTCAGAAATTCCTCAAGACATTTATATTTTTTAAATTTTTTGCAAAAAAAAAACGTAATACAACAACAATTAACATAATTTAACTAATCAACTGAGACTATACACACATTAATGGTCGTTTGAGTAAAAAAAAAAGGCATTATTGACAGAGACACATTTCGCAGACAATCTTGGACAAAAGTATTCGGACACAACAACACATTCTTCACTTATAACATTTCATTCTGCTTCATCGGGTTCTGCTTGAACGATCGATGCCTAGCAACCCACTCCTCCCTTTCAATGTTGTTCACTGCGTCAAATATAATGTATTTTCACGTATATTTTCCATTTATATCCGTCAACATTGATTAGGGGGAGGGGTTTTGTTGCTATATGTAAATTTTTGCGTAAACATGAACGTGCGCGTGGCGCGTCCCAATGACTTTTGTCCAAGATTGTCTCCAAGCGATTTTTGCAAAATATGTTGATTGACAGTGTCAATAAATTTTAAAATGTCGCTAATTTAATTTAATATACCTGAAGGAATATAAGTTAATTATTTTTATGACCAAACTTGTTAAACAAGTTATACAATAGGTAAAGAAACGCCCTTTCCCGATGCGCAATACACGAGCAGTAACAATCTATACTACAAAATCTTTGTGTAAGGCACGATATTACCAAACACTTCCACGCTTTTACGGAAAGAGTGTTTCGAGCATTGGATAGTTTAGCTTACAAATTACTGCACCGTACTATATAGCGAGCATGCCGAAGAGAATACAGGGAATTATATCTGGGAAAGGAGCAAGGACTAAATATTGAAATAAATGTTTCTACCGAATTACTCGTGTTTGTGATTAATTAGCTATTCCGAAGTATTGTTTAACAATACCGTTGAAACAATTATAATAATTATTCTTGTATGTTAATTAGCGGCATACACGGTACACACTTGTGCGACGTTATTATATAAAAGAACAGAGTTAAAAATCCTTTTATATATCGGTGCACAAGTGTGTACCGTCTTACACAAAATCTAAAATAATATTACAACACTTGCCTCAATATACGGCGGTACAACTCAACAACAGCATTTCACTTACATTTCTGCATGCATTGTGCATATTCTCTAAACTAAGTGTACACTATATACGCACCAAAAAGGCGAAATATTAAATTGCCGTGTGAAGTTAATATAAATTCCACGTTGACTGAAACACAACATGTATACATGCGGGTGCATATTGCACCAAGGAACAACAGCATTTCCCACATTATTTCCCAATTCTCCCTTGGATGGAATCACAATTCTTGAACAAACAATTCAGAAATTCCTCAAGATATTTATATTTTTTTAATTTTTTGGCACAAAAAAAACGTAATACAACAACAATTAACATAATTTAACTAATCAACTGAGACTATACACACATTAATGGTCGTTTGAGTAAAAAAAAAAGGCATTATTGACAGAGACAATTTCGCAGACAGTCTGCAAGCGATTTTTGCAAAATATGTTGATTGACAGTGTCAATAAATTTTAAAATGTCGCTAATTTAATTTAATATACCTGAAGGAATATAAGTTAATTATTTTTATGACCAAACTTGTTAAACAAGTTATACAATAGGTAAAGAAACGCCCTTTCCCGATGCGCAATACACGAGCAGTAACAATCTATACTACAAAATCTTTGTGTAAGGCACGATATTACCAAACACTTCCACGCTTTTACGGAAAGAGTGTTTCGAGCATTGGATAGTTTAGCTTTCAAATTACTGCACCGTACTATATAGCGAGCATGCCGAAGAGAATACAGGGAATTATATCTGGGAAAGGAGCAAGGACTAAATATTGAAATAAATGTTTTTACCGAATTACTCGTGTTTGTGATTAATTAGCTATTCCGAAGTATTGTTTAACAATACCGTTGAAACAATTATAATAATTATTCTTGTATGTTAATAAGCGGCATACACGGTACACACTTGTGCGACGTTATTATATAAAAGAACAGAGTTAAAAATCCTTTTATATATCGGTGCACAAGTGTGTACCGTCTTACACAAAATCTAAAATAATATTACAACACTTGCCTCAATATACGGCGGTACAACTCAACAACAGCATTTCACTTACATTTCTGCATGCATTGTGCATATTCTCTAAACTAAGTGTACACTATATACGCACCAAAAAGGCGAAATATTAAATTGCCGTGTGAAGTTAATATAATTCCACGTTGACTGAAACACAACATGTATACATGCGGGTGCATATTGCACCAAGGAACAACAGCATTTCCCACATTATTTCCCAATTCTCCCTTGGATGGAATCACAATTCTTGAACAAACAATTCAGAAATTCCTCAAGATATTTATATTTTTTTAATTTTTTGGCACAAAAAAAAACGTAATACAACAACAATTAACATAATTTAACTAATCAACTGAGACTATACACACATTAATGGTCGTTTGAGTAAAAAAAAAAGGCATTATTGACAGAGACAATTTCGCAGACAGTCTGCAAGCGATTTTTGCAAAATATGTTGATTGACAGTGTCAATAAATTTTAAAATGTCGCTAATTTAATTTAATATACCTGAAGGAATATAAGTTAATTATTTTTATGACCAAACTTGTTAAACAAGTTATACAATAGGTAAAGAAACGCCCTTTCCCGATGCGCAATACACGAGCAGTAACAATCTATACTACAAAATCTTTGTGTAAGGCACGATATTACCAAACACTTCCACGCTTTTACGGAAAGAGTGTTTCGAGCATTGGATAGTTTTGCTTACAAATTACTGCACCGTACTATATAGCGAGCATGCCGAAGAGAATACAGGGAATTATATCTGGGAAAGGAGCAAGGACTAAATATTGAAATAAATGTTTTTACCGAATTACTCGTGTTTGTGATTAATTAGCTATTCCGAAGTATTGTTTAACAATACCGTTGAAACAATTATAATAATTATTCTTGTATGTTAATTAGCGGCATACACGGTACACACTTGTGCGACGTTATTATATAAAAGAACAGAGTTAAAAATCCTTTTATATATCGGTGCACAAGTGTGTACCGTCTTACACAAAATCTAAAATAATATTACAACACTTGCCTCAATATACGGCGGTACAACTCAACAACAGCATTTCACTTACATTTCTGCATGCATTGTGCATATTCTCTAAACTAAGTGTACACTATATACGCACCAAAAAGGCGAAATATTAAATTGCCGTGTGAAGTTAATATAATTCCACGTTGACTGAAACACAACATGTATACATGCGGGTGCATATTGCACCAAGGAACAACAGCATTTCCCACATTATTTCCCAATTCTCCCTTGGATGGAATCACAATTCTTGAACAAACAATTCAGAAATTCCTCAAGATATTTATATTTTTTTAATTTTTTGGCACAAAAAAAACGTAAACAACAACAATTAACATAATTTAACTAATCAACTGAGACTATACACACATTAATGGTCGTTTGAGTAAAAAAAAAAGGCATTATTGACAGAGACACATTTCGCAGACAGTCTGCAAGCGATTTTTGCAAAATATGTTGATTGACAGTGTCAATAAATTTTAAAATGTCGCTAATTTAATTTAATATACCTGAAGGAATATTAGTTAATTATTTTTATGACCAAACTTGTTAAACAAGTTATACAATAGGTAAAGAAACGCCCTTTCCCGATGCGCAATACACGAGCAGTAACAATCTATACTACAAAATCTTTGTGTAAGGCACGATATTACCAAACACTTCCACGCTTTTACGGAAAGAGTGTTTCGAGCATTGGATAGTTTAGCTTTCAAATTACTGCACCGTACTATATAGCGAGCATGCCGAAGAGAATACAGGGAATTATATCTGGGAAAGGAGCAAGGACTAAATATTGAAATAAATGTTTTTACCGAATTACTCGTGTTTGTGATTAATTAGCTATTCCGAAGTATTGTTTAACAATACCGTTGAAACAATTATAATAATTATTCTTGTATGTTAATTAGCGGCATACACGGTACACACTTGTGCGACGTTATTATATAAAAGAACAGAGTTAAAAATCCTTTTATATATCGTTGCACAAGTGTGTACCGTCTTACACAAAATCTAAAATAATATTACAACACTTGCCTCAATATACGGCGGTACAACTCAACAACAGCATTTCACTTACATTTCTGCATGCATTGTGCATATTCTCTAAACTAAGTGTACACTATATACGCACCAAAAAGGCGAAATATTAAATTGCCGTGTGAAGTTAATATAATTCCACGTTGACTGAAACACAACATGTATACATGCGGGTGCATATTGCACCAAGGAACAACAGCATTTCCCACATTATTTCCCAATGCTCCCTTGGATGGAATCACAATTCTTGAACAAACAATTCAGAAATTCCTCAAGACTTTTATATTTTTTTAATTTTTTGGCACAAAAAAAACGTAATACAACAACAATTAACATAATTTAACTAATCAACTGAGACTATACACACATTAATGGTCGTTTGAGTAAAAAAAAAAGGCATTATTGACAGAGACACATTTCGCAGACAATCTTGGACAAAAGTATTCGGACACAACAACACATTCTTCACTTATAACATTTCATTCTGCTTCATCGGGTTCTGCTTGAACGATCGGTGCCTAGCAACCCACTCCTCCCTTTCAATGTTGTTCACTGCGTCAAATATAATGTATTTTCACGCATATTTTCCATTTATATCCGTCAACATTGATTAAGGGGAGGGGTTTTGTTGCTATATGTAAATTTTTGCGTAAACATGAACGTGCGCGTGGCGCGTCCCAATGACTTTTGTCCAAGATTGTCTGCAAGCGATTTTTGCAAAATATGTTGATTGACAGTGTCAATAAATTTTAAAATGTCGCTAATTTAATTTAATATACCTGAAGGAATATAAGTTAATTATTTTTATGACCAAACTTGTTAAACAAGTTATACAATAGGTAAAGAAACGCCCTTTCCCGATGCGCAATACACGAGCAGTAACAATCTATACTACAAAATCTTTGTGTAAGGCACGATATTACCAAACACTTCCACGCTTTTACGGAAAGAGTGTTTCGAGCATTGGATAGTTTAGCTTTCAAATTACTGCACCGTACTATATAGCGAGCATGCCGAAGAGAATACAGGGAATTATATCTGGGAAAGGAGCAAGGACTAAATATTGAAATAAATGTTTTTACCGAATTACTCGTGTTTGTGATTAATTAGCTATTCCGAAGTATTGTTTAACAATACCGTTGAAACAATTATAATAATTATTCTTGTATGTTAATAAGCGGCATACACGGTACACACTTGTGCGACGTTATTATATAAAAGAACAGAGTTAAAAATCCTTTTATATATCGGTGCACAAGTGTGTACCGTCTTACACAAAATCTAAAATAATATTACAACACTTGCCTCAATATACGGCGGTACAACTCAACAACAGCATTTCACTTACATTTCTGCATGCATTGTGCATATTCTCTAAACTAAGTGTACACTATATACGCACCAAAAAGGCGAAATATTAAATTGCCGTGTGAAGTTAATATAATTCCACGTTGACTGAAACACAACATGTATACATGCGGGTGCATATTGCACCAAGGAACAACAGCATTTCCCACATTATTTCCCAATTCTCCCTTGGATGGAATCACAATTCTTGAACAAACAATTCAGAAATTCCTCAAGACATTTATATTTTTTTAATTTTTTGGCACAAAAAAAACGTAATACAACAACAATTAACATAATTTAACTAATCAACTGAGACTATACACACATTAATGGTCGTTTGAGTAAAAAAAAAAGGCATTATTGACAGAGACCCATTTCGCAGACAGTCTGCAAGCGATTTTTGCAAAATATGTTGATTGACAGTGTCAATAAATTTTAAAATGTCGCTAATTTAATTTAATATACCTGAAGGAATATTAGTTAATTATTTTTATGACCAAACTTGTTAAACAAGTTATACAATAGGTAAAGAAACGCCCTTTCCCGATGCGCAATACACGAGCAGTAACAATCTATACTACAAAATCTTTGTGTAAGGCACGATATTACCAAACACTTCCACGCTTTTACGGAAAGAGTGTTTCGAGCATTGGATAGTTTAGCTTTCAAATTACTGCACCGTACTATATAGCGAGCATGCCGAAGAGAATACAGGGAATTATATCTGGGAAAGGAGCAAGGACTAAATATTGAAATAAATGTTTTTACCGAATTACTCGTGTTTGTGATTAATTAGCTATTCCGAAGTATTGTTTAACAATACCGTTGAAACAATTATAATAATTATTCTTGTATGTTAATTAGCGGCATACACGGTACACACTTGTGCGACGTTATTATATAAAAGAACAGAGTTAAAAATCCTTTTATATATCGTTGCACAAGTGTGTACCGTCTTACACAAAATCTAAAATAATATTACAACACTTGCCTCAATATACGGCGGTACAACTCAACAACAGCATTTCACTTACATTTCTGCATGCATTGTGCATATTCTCTAAACTAAGTGTACACTATATACGCACCAAAAAGGCGAAATATTAAATTGCCGTGTGAAGTTAATATAATTCCACGTTGACTGAAACACAACATGTATACATGCGGGTGCATATTGCACCAAGGAACAACAGCATTTCCCACATTATTTCCCAATGCTCCCTTGGATGGAATCACAATTCTTGAACAAACAATTCAGAAATTCCTCAAGACTTTTATATTTTTTTAATTTTTTGGCACAAAAAAACCGTAATACAACAACAATTAACATAATTTAACTAATCAACTGAGACTATACACACATTAATGGTCGTTTGAGTAAAAAAAAAAGGCATTATTGACAGAGACACATTTCGCAGACAATCTTGGACAAAAGTATTCGGACACAACAACACATTCTTCACTTATAACATTTCATTCTGCTTCATCGGGTTCTGCTTGAACGATCGGTGCCTAGCAACCCACTCCTCCCTTTCAATGTTGTTCACTGCGTCAAATATAATGTATTTTCACGCATATTTTCCATTTATATCCGTCAACATTGATTAGGGGGAGGGGTTTTGTTGCTATATGTAAATTTTTGCGTAAACATGAACGTGCGCGTGGCGCGTCCCAATGACTTTTGTCCAAGATTGTCTGCAAGCGATTTTTGCAAAATATGTTGATTGACAGTGTCAATAAATTTTAAAATGTCGCTAATTTAATTTAATATACCTGAAGGAATATAAGTTAATTATTTTTATGACCAAACTTGTTAAACAAGTTATACAATAGGTAAAGAAACGCCCTTTCCCGATGCGCAATACACGAGCAGTAACAATCTATACTACAAAATCTTTGTGTAAGGCACGATATTACCAAACACTTCCACGCTTTTACGGAAAGAGTGTTTCGAGCATTGGATAGTTTAGCTTACAAATTACTGCACCGTACTATATAGCGAGCATGCCGAAGAGAATACAGGGAATTATATCTGGGAAAGGAGCAAGGACTAAATATTGAAATAAATGTTTTTACCGAATTACTCGTGTTTGTGATTAATTAGCTATTCCGAAGTATTGTTTAACAATACCGTTGAAACAATTATAATAATTATTCTTGTATGTTAATAAGCGGCATACACGGTACACACTTGTGCGACGTTATTATATAAAAGAACAGAGTTAAAAATCCTTTTATATATCGGTGCACAAGTGTGTACCGTCTTACACAAAATCTAAAATAATATTACAACACTTGCCTCAATATACGGCGGTACAACTCAACAACAGCATTTCACTTACATTTCTGCATGCATTGTGCATATTCTCTAAACTAAGTGTACACTATATACGCACCAAAAAGGCGAAATATTAAATTGCCGTGTGAAGTTAATATAATTCCACGTTGACTGAAACACAACATGTATACATGCGGGTGCATATTGCACCAAGGAACAACAGCATTTCCCACATTATTTCCCAATTCTCCCTTGGATGGAATCACAATTCTTGAACAAACAATTCAGAAATTCCTCAAGACATTTATATTTTTTTAATTTTTTGGCACAAAAAAAACGTAATACAACAACAATTAACATAATTTAACTAATCAACTGAGACTATACACACATTAATGGTCGTTTGAGTAAAAAAAAAAGGCATTATTGACAGAGACACATTTCGCAGACAATCTTGGACAAAAGTATTCGGACACAACAACACATTCTTCACTTATAACATTTCATTCTGCTTCATCGGGTTCTGCTTGAACGATCGGTGCCTAGCAACCCACTCCTCCCTTTCAATGTTGTTCACTGCGTCAAATATAATGTATTTTCACGCATATTTGCCATTTATATCCGTCAACATTGATTAGGGGGAGGGGTTTTGTTGCTATATGTAAATTTTTGCGTAAACATGAACGTGCGCGTGGCGCGTCCCAATGACTTTTGTCCAAGATTGTCTGCAAGCGATTTTTGCAAAATATGTTGATTGACAGTGTCAATAAATTTTAAAATGTCGCTAATTTAATTTAATATACCTGAAGGAATATAAGTTAATTATTTTTATGACCAAACTTGTTAAACAAGTTATACAATAGGTAAAGAAACGCCCTTTCCCGATGCGCAATACACGAGCAGTAACAATCTATACTACAAAATCTTTGTGTAAGGCACGATATTACCAAACACTTCCACGCTTTTACGGAAAGAGTGTTTCGAGCATTGGATAGTTTAGCTTTCAAATTACTGCACCGTACTATATAGCGAGCATGCCGAAGAGAATACAGGGAATTATATCTGGGAAAGGAGCAAGGACTAAATATTGAAATAAATGTTTTTACCGAATTACTCGTGTTTGTGATTAATTAGCTATTCCGAAGTATTGTTTAACAATACCGTTGAAACAATTATAATAATTATTCTTGTATGTTAATAAGCGGCATACACGGTACACACTTGTGCGACGTTATTATATAAAAGAACAGAGTTAAAAATCCTTTTATATATCGGTGCACAAGTGTGTACCGTCTTACACAAAATCTAAAATAATATTACAACACTTGCCTCAATATACGGCGGTACAACTCAACAACAGCATTTCACTTACATTTCTGCATGCATTGTGCATATTCTCTAAACTAAGTGTACACTATATACGCACCAAAAAGGCGAAATATTAAATTGCCGTGTGAAGTTAATATAATTCCACGTTGACTGAAACACAACATGTATACATGCGGGTGCATATTGCACCAAGGAACAACAGCATTTCCCACATTATTTCCCAATTCTCCCTTGGATGGAATCACAATTCTTGAACAAACAATTCAGAAATTCCTCAAGACATTTATATTTTTTTAAATTTTTTGGCACAAAAAAACCGTAATACAACAACAATTAACATAATTTAACTAATCAACTGAGACTATACACACATTAATGGTCGTTTGAGTAAAAAAAAAAGGCATTATTGACAGAGACACATTTCGCAGACAATCTTGGACAAAAGTATTCGGACACAACAACACATTCTTCACTTATAACATTTCATTCTGCTTCATCGGGTTCTGCTTGAACGATCGGTGCCTAGCAACCCACTCCTCCCTTTCAATGTTGTTCACTGCGTCAAATATAATGTATTTTCACGTATATTTGCCATTTATATCCGTCAACATTGATTAGGGGGAGGGGTTTTGTTGCTATATGTAAATTTTTGCGTAAACATGAACGTGCGCGTGGCGCGTCCCAATGACTTTTGTCCAAGATTGTCTGCAAGCGATTTTTGCAAAATATGTTGATTGACAGTGTCAATAAATTTTAAAATGTCGCTAATTTAATTTAATATACTGAAGGAATATAAGTTAATTATTTTTATGACCAAACTTGTTAAACAAGTTATACAATAGGTAAAGAAACGCCCTTTCCCGATGCGCAATACACGAGCAGTAACAATCTATACTACAAAATCTTTGTGTAAGGCACGATATTACCAAACACTTCCACGCTTTTACGGAAAGAGTGTTTCGAGCATTGGATAGTTTAGCTTACAAATTACTGCACCGTACTATATAGCGAGCATGCCGAAGAGATTACAGGGAATTATATCTGGGAAAGGAGCAAGGACTAAATATTGAAATAAATGTTTCTACCGAACTACTCGTGTTTGTGATTAATTAGCTATTCCGAAGTATTGTTTAACAATACCGTTGAAACAATTATAATAATTATTCTTGTATGTTAATTAGCGGCATACACGGTACACACTTGTGCGACGTTATTATATAAAAGAACAGTGTTAAAAATCCTTTTATATATCGGTGCACAAGTGTGTACCGTCTTACACAAAATCTAAAATAATATTACAACACTTGCCTCAATATACGGCGGTACAACTCAACAACAGCATTTCACTTACATTTCTGCATGCATTGTGCATATTCTCTAAACTAAGTGTACACTATATACGCACCAAAAAGGCGAAATATTAAATTGCCGTGTGAAGTTAATATAATTCCACGTTGACTGAAACACAACATGTATACATGCGGGTGCATATTGCACCAAGGAACAACAGCATTTCCCACATTATTTCCCAATTCTCCCTTGGATGGAATCACAATTCTTGAACAAACAATTCAGAAATTCCTCAAGATATTTATATTTTTTTAATTTTTTGGCACAAAAAAAACGTAATACAACAACAATTAACATAATTTAACTAATCAACTGAGACTATACACACATTAATGGTCGTTTGAGTAAAAAAAAAAGGCATTATTGACAGAGACACATTTCGCAGACAATCTTGGACAAAAGTATTCGGACACAACAACACATTCTTCACTTATAACATTTCATTCTGCTTCATCGGGTTCTGCTTGAACGATCGGTGCCTAGCAACCCACTCCTCCCTTTCAATGTTGTTCACTGCGTCAAATATAATGTATTTTCACGCATATTTGCCATTTATATCCGTCCACATTGATTAGGGGGAGGGGTTTTGTTGCTATATGTAAATTTTTGTGTAAACATGAACGTGCGCGTGGCGCGTCCCAATGACTTTTGTCCAAGATTGTGTGCAAGCGATTTTTGCAAAATATGTTGATTGACAGTGTCAATAAATTCTAAAATGTCGTTAATTTAATTAAATATACCTCAAGGAATATAAGTTAATTATTTTTATGACCAAACTTGTTAAACAAGTTATACAATAGGTAAAGAAACGCCCTTTCCCGATGCGCAATACACGAGCAGTAACAATCTATACTACAAAATCTTTGTGTAAGGCACGATATTACCAAACACTTCCACGCTTTTACGGAAAGAGTGTTTCGAGCATTGGATAGTTTAGCTTTCAAATTACTGCACCGTACTATATAGCGAGCATGCCGAAGAGAATACAGGGAATTATATCTGGGAAAGGAGCAAGGACTAAATATTGAAATAAATGTTTTTACCGAATTACTCGTGTTTGTGATTAATTAGCTATTCCGAAGTATTGTTTAACAATACCGTTGAAACAATTATAATAATTATTCTTGTATGTTAATTAGCGGCATACACGGTACACACTTGTGCGACGTTATTATATAAAAGAACAGAGTTAAAAATCCTTTTATATATCGGTGCACAAGTGTGTACCGTCTTACACAAAATCTAAAATAATATTACAACACTTGCCTCAATATACGGCGGTACAACTCAACAACAGCATTTCACTTACATTTCTGCATGCATTGTGCATATTCTCTAAACTAAGTGTACACTATATACGCACCAAAAAGGCGAAATATTAAATTGCCGTGTGAAGTTAATATAATTCCACGTTGACTGAAACACAACATGTATACATGCGGGTGCATATTGCACCAAGGAACAACAGCATTTCCCACATTATTTCCCAATTCTCCCTTGGATGGAATCACAATTCTTGAACAAACAATTCAGAAATTCCTCAAGAAATTTATATTTTTTTAATTTTTTGGCACAAAAAAAACGTAATACAACAACAATTAACATAATTTAACTAATCAACTGAGACTATACACACATTAATGGTCGTTTGAGTAAAAAAAAAAGGCATTATTGACAGAGACACATTTCGCAGACAGTCTGCAAGCGATTTTTGCAAAATATGTTGATTGACAGTGTCTATAAATTTTAAAATGTCGCTAATTTAATTAAATATACCTCAAGGAATATAAGTTAATTATTTTTATGACCAAACTTGTTAAACAAGTTATACAATAGGTAAAGAAACGCCCTTTCCCGATGCGCAATACACGAGCAGTAACAATCTATACTACAAAATCTTTGTGTAAGGCACGATATTAGCAAACACTTCCACGCTTTTACGGAAAGAGTGTTTCGAGCATTGGATAGTTTAGCTTTCAAATTACTGCACCGTACTATATAGCGAGCATGCCGAAGAGAATACAGGGAATTATATCTGGGAAAGGAGCAAGGACTAAATATTGAAATAAATGTTTTTACCGAATTACTCGTGTTTGTGATTAATTAGCTATTCCGAAGTATTGTTTAACAATACCGTTGAAACAATTATAATAATTATTCTTGTATGTTAATTAGCGGCATACACGGTACACACTTGTGCGACGTTATTATATAAAAGAACAGAGTTAAAAATCCTTTTATATATCGGTGCACAAGTGTGTACCGTCTTACACAAAATCTAAAATAATATTACAACACTTGCCTCAATATACGGCGGTACAACTCAACAACAGCATTTCACTTACATTTCTGCATACATTGTGCATATTCTCTAAACTAAGTGTACACTATATAGGCACCAAAAAGGCGAAATATTAAATTGCCGTGTGAAGTTAATATAATTCCACGTTGACTGTAACACAACATGTATAAATGCGGGTGCATATTGCACCAAGGAACAACAGCATTTCCCACATTATTTCCCAATTCTCCCTTGGATGGAATCACAATTCTTGAAAAAACAATTCAGAAATTCCTCAAGACATTTATATATTTTTAATTTTTTGGCACAAAAAAAACGTAATACAACAACAATTAACATAATTTAACTAATCAACTGAGACTATACACTTTTAATGGTCGTTTGATTAAAAAAAAAGGCATTATTGACAGAGACACATTTCGCAGACAATCTTGGACAAAAGTATTCGGACACAACAACACATTCTTCACTTATAACATTTCATTCTGCTTCATCGGGTTCTGCTTGAACGATCGATGCCTACCAACCCACTCCTCCCTTTCAATGTTGTTCACTGCGTCAAATATAATGTATTTTCACGCATATTTGCCATTTATATCCGTCAACATTGATTAGGGGGAGGGGTTTTGTTGCTATATGTAAATTTTTGCGTAAACATGAACGTGCGCGTGGCGCGTCCCAATGACTTTTGTCCAAGATTGTCTGCAAGCGATTTTTGCAAAATATGTTGATTGACAGTGTCAATAAATTTTAAAATGTCGCTAATTTAATTAAATATACCTCAAGGAATATAAGTTAATTATTTTTATGACCAAACTTGTTAAACAAGTTGTACAATAGGTAAAGAAACGCCCTTTCCCGATGCGCAATACACGAGCAGTAACAATCTATACTACAAAATCTTTGTGTAAGGCACGATATTAGCAAACACTTCCACGCTTTTACGGAAAGAGTGTTTCGAGCATTGGATAGTTTAGCTTTCAAATTACTGCACCGTACTATATAGCGAGCATGCCGAAGAGAATACAGGGAATTATATCTGGGAAAGGAGCAAGGACTAAATATTGAAATAAATGTTTTTACCGAATTACTCGTGTTTGTGATTAATTAGCTATTCCGAAGTATTGTTTAACAATACCGTTGAAACAATTATAATAATTATTCTTGTATGTTAATTAGCGGCATACACGGTACACACTTGTGCGACGTTATTATATAAAAGAACAGAGTTAAAAATCCTTTTATATATCGGTGCACAAGTGTGTACCGTCTTACACAAAATCTAAAATAATATTACAACACTTGCCTCAATATACGGCGGTACAACTCAACAACAGCATTTCACTTACATTTCTGCATACATTGTGCATATTCTCTAAACTAAGTGTACACTATATAGGCACCAAAAAGGCGAAATATTAAATTGCCGTGTGAAGTTAATATAATTCCACGTTGACTGTAACACAACATGTATACATGCGGGTGCATATTGCACCAAGGAAACAACAGCATTTCCCACATTATTTCCCAATTCTCCCTTGGATGGAATCACAATTCTTGAAAAAACAATTCAGAAATTCCTCAAGACATTTATATTTTTTTAATTTTTTGGCACAAAAAAATCGTAATACAACAACAATTAACATAATTTAACTAATCAAACTGAGACTATACACTTTTAATCGTCGTTTGAGTAAAAAAAAAAGGCATTATTGACAGAGACACATTTCGCAGACATGTCAATAAATTTTAAAATGTCGCTAATTTAATTAAATATACCTCAAGGAATATAAGTTAATTATTTTTATGACCAAACTTGTTAAACAAGTTGTACAATAGGTAAAGAAACGCCCTTTCCCGATGCGCAATACACGAGCAGTAACAATCTATAATACAAAATCTTTGTGTAAGGCACGATATTAGCAAACATTTCCACGCTTTTACGGAAAGAGTGTTTCGAGCATTGGATAGTTTAGCTTTCAAATTACTGCACCGTACTATATAGCGAGCATGCCGAAGAGAATACAGGGAATTATATCTGGGAAAGGAGCAAGGACTAAATATTGAAATAAATGTTTTTACCGAATTACTCGTGTTTGTGATTAATTAGCTATTCCGAAGTATTGTTTAACAATACCGTTGAAACAATTATAATAATTATTCTTGTATGTTAATTAGCGGCATACACGGTACACACTTGTGCGACGTTATTATATAAAAGAACAGAGTTAAAAATCCTTTTATATATCGGTGCACAAGTGTGTACCGTCTTACACAAAATCTAAAATAATATTACAACACTTGCCTCAATATACGGCGGTACAACTCAACAACAGCATTTCACTTACATTTCAGCATGCATTGTGCATATTCTCTAAACTAAGTGTACACTATATACGCACCAAAAAGGCGAAATATTAAATTGCCGTGTGAAGTTAATATAATTCCACGTTGACTGAAACACAACATGTATACATGCGGGTGCATATTGCACCAAGGAACAACAGCATTTCCCACATTATTTCCCAATTCTCCCTTGGATGGAATCACAATTCTTGAACAAACAATTCAGAAATTCCTCAAGAAATTTATATTTTTTTAATTTTTTGGCACAAAAAAAACGTAATACAACAACAATTAACATAATTTAACTAATCAACTGAGACTATACACACATTAATGGTCGTTTGAGTAAAAAAAAAAGGCATTATTGACAGAGACACATTTCGCAGACAGTCTGCAAGCGATTTTTGCAAAATATGTTGATTGACAGTGTCTATAAATTTTAAAATGTCGCTAATTTAATTAAATATACCTCAAGGAATATAAGTTAATTATTTTTATGACCAAACTTGTTAAACAAGTTATACAATAGGTAAAGAAACGCCCTTTCCCGATGCGCAATACACGAGCAGTAACAATCTATACTACAAAATCTTTGTGTAAGGCACGATATTAGCAAACACTTCCACGCTTTTACGGAAAGAGTGTTTCGAGCATTGGATAGTTTAGCTTTCAAATTACTGCACCGTACTATATAGCGAGCATGCCGAAGAGAATACAGGGAATTATATCTGGGAAAGGAGCAAGGACTAAATATTGAAATAAATGTTTTTACCGAATTACTCGTGTTTGTGATTAATTAGCTATTCCGAAGTATTGTTTAACAATACCGTTGAAACAATTATAATAATTATTCTTGTATGTTAATTAGCGGCATACACGGTACACACTTGTGCGACGTTATTATATAAAAGAACAGAGTTAAAAATCCTTTTATATATCGGTGCACAAGTGTGTACCGTCTTACACAAAATCTAAAATAATATTACAACACTTGCCTCAATATACGGCGGTACAACTCAACAACAGCATTTCACTTACATTTCTGCATACATTGTGCATATTCTCTAAACTAAGTGTACACTATATAGGCACCAAAAAGGCGAAATATTAAATTGCCGTGTGAAGTTAATATAATTCCACGTTGACTGTAACACAACATGTATAAATGCGGGTGCATATTGCACCAAGGAACAACAGCATTTCCCACATTATTTCCCAATTCTCCCTTGGATGGAATCACAATTCTTGAAAAAACAATTCAGAAATTCCTCAAGACATTTATATATTTTTAATTTTTTGGCACAAAAAAAACGTAATACAACAACAATTAACATAATTTAACTAATCAACTGAGACTATACACTTTTAATGGTCGTTTGATTAAAAAAAAAGGCATTATTGACAGAGACACATTTCGCAGACAATCTTGGACAAAAGTATTCGGACACAACAACACATTCTTCACTTATAACATTTCATTCTGCTTCATCGGGTTCTGCTTGAACGATCGATGCCTACCAACCCACTCCTCCCTTTCAATGTTGTTCACTGCGTCAAATATAATGTATTTTCACGCATATTTGCCATTTATATCCGTCAACATTGATTAGGGGGAGGGGTTTTGTTGCTATATGTAAATTTTTGCGTAAACATGAACGTGCGCGTGGCGCGTCCCAATGACTTTTGTCCAAGATTGTCTGCAAGCGATTTTTGCAAAATATGTTGATTGACAGTGTCAATAAATTTTAAAATGTCGCTAATTTAATTAAATATACCTCAAGGAATATAAGTTAATTATTTTTATGACCAAACTTGTTAAACAAGTTGTACAATAGGTAAAGAAACGCCCTTTCCCGATGCGCAATACACGAGCAGTAACAATCTATACTACAAAATCTTTGTGTAAGGCACGATATTAGCAAACACTTCCACGCTTTTACGGAAAGAGTGTTTCGAGCATTGGATAGTTTAGCTTTCAAATTACTGCACCGTACTATATAGCGAGCATGCCGAAGAGAATACAGGGAATTATATCTGGGAAAGGAGCAAGGACTAAATATTGAAATAAATGTTTTTACCGAATTACTCGTGTTTGTGATTAATTAGCTATTCCGAAGTATTGTTTAACAATACCGTTGAAACAATTATAATAATTATTCTTGTATGTTAATTAGCGGCATACACGGTACACACTTGTGCGACGTTATTATATAAAAGAACAGAGTTAAAAATCCTTTTATATATCGGTGCACAAGTGTGTACCGTCTTACACAAAATCTAAAATAATATTACAACACTTGCCTCAATATACGGCGGTACAACTCAACAACAGCATTTCACTTACATTTCTGCATACATTGTGCATATTCTCTAAACTAAGTGTACACTATATAGGCACCAAAAAGGCGAAATATTAAATTGCCGTGTGAAGTTAATATAATTCCACGTTGACTGTAACACAACATGTATACATGCGGGTGCATATTGCACCAAGGAACAACAGCATTTCCCACATTATTTCCCAATTCTCCCTTGGATGGAATCACAATTCTTGAAAAAACAATTCAGAAATTCCTCAAGACATTTATATTTTTTTAATTTTTTGGCACAAAAAAAACGTAATACAACAACAATTAACATAATTTAACTAATCAACTGAGACTATACACTTTTAATCGTCGTTTGAGTAAAAAAAAAGGCATTATTGACAGAGACACATTTCGCAGACATGTCAATAAATTTTAAAATGTCGCTAATTTAATTAAATATACCTCAAGGAATATAAGTTAATTATTTTTATGACCAAACTTGTTAAACAAGTTGTACAATAGGTAAAGAAACGCCCTTTCCCGATGCGCAATACACGAGCAGTAACAATCTATAATACAAAATCTTTGTGTAAGGCACGATATTAGCAAACATTTCCACGCTTTTACGGAAAGAGTGTTTCGAGCATTGGATAGTTTAGCTTTCAAATTACTGCACCGTACTATATAGCGAGCATGCCGAAGAGAATACAGGGAATTATATCTGGGAAAGGAGCAAGGACTAAATATTGAAATAAATGTTTTTACCGAATTACTCGTGTTTGTGATTAATTAGCTATTCCGAAGTATTGTTTAACAATACCGTTGAAACAATTATAATAATTATTCTTGTATGTTAATTAGCGGCATACACGGTACACACTTGTGCGACGTTATTATATAAAAGAACAGAGTTAAAAATCCTTTTATATATCGGTGCACAAGTGTGTACCGTCTTACACAAAATCTAAAATAATATTACAACACTTGCCTCAATATACGGCGGTACAACTCAACAACAGCATTTCACTTACATTTCAGCATACATTGTGCATATTCTCTAAACTAAGTGTACACTATATAGGCACCAAAAAGGCGAAATATTAAATTGCCGTGTGAAGTTAATATAATTCCACGTTGACTGAAACACAACATGTATACATGCGGGTGCATATTGCACCAAGGAACAACAGCATTTCCCACATTATTTCCCAATTCTCCCTTGGATGGAATCACAATTCTTGAACAAACAATTCAGAAATTCCTCAAGACATTTATATTTTTTTAATTTTTTGGCACAAAAAAAACGTAATACAACAACAATTAACATAATTTAACTAATCAACTGAGACTATACACTTTTAATGGTCGTTTGAGTAAAAAAAAAGGCATTATTGACAGAGACACATTTCGCAGAGAGTCTGCAAGCGATTTTTGCAAAATATGTTGATTGACAGTGTCAATAAATTTTAAAATGTCGCTAATTTAATTAAATATACCTCAAGGAATATAAGTTAATTATTTTTATGACCAAACTTGTTAAACAAGTTGTACAATAGGTAAAGAAACGCCCTTTCCCGATGCGCAATACACGAGCAGTAACAATCTATACTACAAAATCTTTGTGTAAGGCATGTTATTAGCAAACATTTCCACGCTTTTACGGAAAGAGTGTTTCGAGCATTGGATAGTTTAGCTTTCAAATTACTGCAACGTACTATATAGCGAGCATGCCGAAGAGAATACAGGGAATTATATCTGGGAAAGGAGCAAGGGCTAATTATTGAAATAAATGTTTTTACCGAATTACTCGTGTTTGTGATTAATTAGCTATTCCGAAGTATTGTTTAACAATACCGTTGAAACAATTATAATAATTATTCTTGTATGTTAATTAGCGGCATACACGGTACACACTTGTGCGACGTTATTATATAAAAGAACAGAGTTAAAAATCCTTTTATATATCGTTGCACAAGTGTGTACCGTCTTACACAAAATCTAAAATAATATTACAACACTTGCCTCAATATACGGCGGTACAACTCAACAACAGCATTTCACTTACATTTCTGCATACATTGTGCATATTCTCTAAACTAAGTGTACACTATATAGGCACCAAAAAGGCGAAATATTAAATTGCCGTGTGAAGTTAATATAATTCCACGTTGACTGAAACACAACATGTATACATGCGGGTGCATATTGCACCAAGGAACAACAGCATTTCCCACATTATTTCTCAATTCTCCCTTGAATGGAATCACAATTCTTGAACAAACAATTCAGAAATTCCTCAAGAGATTTATATTTTTTTAATTTTTTGGCACAAAAAAAACGTAATACAACAACAATTAACATAATTTAACTAATCAACTGAGACTATACACTTTTAATGGTCGCTTGAGTAAAAAAAAAGGCATTATTGACATAGACACATTTCGCAGACAATCTTGGACAAAAGTATTCGGACACAACAACACATTCTTCACTTATAACATTTCATTCTGCTTCATCGGGTTCTGCTTGAACGATCGATGCCTAGCAACCCACTCCTCCCTTTCAATGTTGTTCACTGCGTCAAATATAATGTATTTTCACGCATATTTGCCATTTATATCCGTCAACATTGATTAGGGGGAGGGGTTTTGTTGCTATATGTAAATTTTTGCGTAAACATGAACGTGCGCGTGGCGCGTCCCAATGACTTGTCCAAGATTGTCTGCAAGCGATTTTTGCAAAATATGTTGATTGACAGTGTCAATAAATTTTAAAATGTCGCTAATTTAATTAAATATACCTCAAGGAATATAAGTTAATTATTTTTATGACCAAACTTGTTAAACAAGTTATACAATAGGTAAAGAAACGCCCTTTCCCGATGCGCAATACACGAGCAGTAACAATCTATACTACAAAATCTTTGTGTAAGGCACGATATTACCAAACACTTCCACGCTTTTACGGAAAGAGTGTTTCGAGCATTGGATAGTTTAGCTTTCAAATTACTGCACCGTACTATATAGCGAGCATGCCGAAGAGAATACAGGGAATTATATCTGGGAAAGGAGCAAGCACTAAATATTGAAATAAATGTTTTTACCGAATTACTCGTGTTTGTGATTAATTAGGTATTCCGAAGTATTGTTTAACAATACCGTTGAAACAATTATAATAATTATTCTTGTATGTTAATTAGCGGCATACACGGTACACACTTGTGCGACGTTATTATATAAAAGAACAGAGTTAAAAATCCTTTTATATATCGGTGCACAAGTGTGTACCGTCTTACACAAAATCTAAAATAATATTACAACACTTGCCTCAATATACGGCGGTACAACTCAACAACAGCATTTCACTTACATTTCTGCATACATTGTGCATATTCTGTAAACTAAGTGTACACTATATAGGCACCAAAAAGGCGAAATATTAAATTGCCGTGTGAAGTTAATATAATTCCACGTTGACTGAAACACAACATGTATACATGCGGGTGCATATTGCACCAAGGAACAACAGCATTTCCCACATTATTTCCCAATTCTCCCTTGGATGGAATCACAATTCTTGAACAAACAATTCAGAAATTCCTCAAGACATTTATATTTTTTTAATTTTTTGGCACAAAAAAAACGTAATACAACAACAATTAACATAATTTAACTAATCAACTGAGACTATACACTTTTAATGGTCGTTTGAGTAAAAAAAAAGGCATTATTGACAGAGACACATTTCGCAGACAGTCTGCAAGCGATTTTTGCAAAATATGTTGATTGACAGTGTCAATAAATTTTAAAATCTCGCTAATTTAATTAAATATACCTCAAGGAATATAAGTTAATTATTTTTATGACCAAACTTGTTAAACAAGTTGTACAATAGGTAAAGTAACGCCCTTTCCCCATGCGCAATACACGAGCAGTAACAATCTATACTACAAAATCTTTGTGTAAGGCACGATATTACCAAACACTTCCACGCTTTTACGGAAAGAGTGTTTCGAGCATTGGATAGTTTAGCTTTCAAATTACTGCACCGTACTATATAGCGAGCATGCCGAAGAGAATACAGGGAATTATATCTGGGAAAGGGAGCAAGGACTAAATATTGAAATAAATGTTTTTACCGAATTACTCGTGTTTGTGATTAATTAGCTATTCCGAAGTATTGTTTAACAATACCGTTGAAACAATTATAATAATTATTCTTCTATGTTAATTAGCGGCATACACGGTACACACTTGTGCGACGTTATTATATAAAAGAACAGAGTTAAAAATCCTTTTATATATCGGTGCAAAAGTGTGTACCGTCTTACACAAAATCTAAAATAATATTACAACACTTGCCTCAATATACGGCGGTACAACTCAACAACAGCATTTCACTTACATTTCTGCATACATTGTGCATATTCTCTAAACTAAGTGTACACTATATAGGCACGAAAAAGGCGAAATATTAAATTGCCGTGTGAAGTTAATATAATTCCACGTTGACTGAAACACAACATGTATACATGCGGGTGCATATTGCACCAAGGATCAACAGCATTTCCCACATTATTTCCCAATTCTCCCTTGGATGGAATCACAATTCTTGAACAAACAATTCAGAAATTCCTCAAGACATTTATATTTTTTTAATTTTTTGGCAAAAAAAACACGTAATACAACAACAATTAACATAATTTAACTAATCAACTGAGACTATACACTTTTAATGGTCGTTTGAGTAAAAAAAAAGGCATTATTGACAGAGACACATTTCGCAGACAGTCTGCAAGCGATTTTTGCAAAATATGTTGATTGACAGTGTCAATAAATTTTAAAATCTCGCTAATTTAATTAAATATACCTCAAGGAATATAAGTTAATTATTTTTATGACCAAACTTGTTAAACAAGTTGTACAATAGGTAAAGTAACGCCCTTTCCCCATGCGCAATACACGAGCAGTAACAATCTATACTACAAAATCTTTGTGTAAGGCACGATATTACCAAACACTTCCACGCTTTTACGGAAAGAGTGTTTCGAGCATTGGATAGTTTAGCTTTCAAATTACTGCACCGTACTATATAGCGAGCATGCCGAAGAGAATACAGGGAATTATATCTGGGAAAGGAGCAAGGACTAAATATTGAAATAAATGTTTTTACCGAATTACTCGTGTTTGTGATTAATTAGCTATTCCGAAGTATTGTTTAACAATACCGTTGAAACAATTATAATAATTATTCTTCTATGTTAATTAGCGGCATACACGGTACACACTTGTGCGACGTTATTATATAAAAGAACAGAGTTAAAAATCCTTTTATATATCGGTGCAAAAGTGTGTACCGTCTTACACAAAATCTAAAATAATATTACAACACTTGCCTCAATATACGGCGGTACAACTCAACAACAGCATTTCACTTACATTTCTGCATACATTGTGCATATTCTCTAAACTAAGTGTACACTATATAGGCACGAAAAAGGCGAAATATTAAATTGCCGTGTGAAGTTAATATAATTCCACGTTGACTGAAACACAACATGTATACATGCGGGTGGATATTGCACCAAGGATCAACAGCATTTCCCACATTATTTCCCAATTCTCCCTTGGATGGAATCACAATTCTTGAACAAACAATTCAGAAATTCCTCAAGACATTTATATTTTTTTAATTTTTTGGCAAAAAAAACACGTAATACAACAACAATTAACATAATTTAACTAATCAACTGAGACTATACACTTTTAATGGTCGTTTGAGTAAAAAAAAAGGCATTATTGACAGAGACACATTTCGCAGACAATCTTGGACAAAAGTATTCGGACACAACAACACATTCTTCACTTATAACATTTCATTCTGCTTCATCGGGTTCTGCTTGAACGATCGATGCCTAGCAACCCACTCCTACCTTTCAATGTTGTTCACTGCGTCAAATATAATGTATTTTCACGCATATTTGCCATTTATATCCGTCAACATTGATTAGGGGGAGGGGTTTTGTTGCTATATGTAAATTTTTGCGTAAACATGAACGTGCGCGTGGCGCGTCCCAATGACTTGTCCAAGATTGTCTGCAAGCGATTTTTGCAAAATATGTTGATTGACAGTGTCAATAAATTTTAAAATGTCACTAATTTAATTAAATATACCTCAAGGAATATAAGTTAATTATTTTTATGACCAAACTTGTTAAACAAGTTATACAATAGGTAAAGAAACGCCCTTTCCCGATGCGCAATACACGAGCAGTAACAATCTATACTACAAAATCTTTGTGTAAGGCACGATATTACCAAACACTTCCACGCTTTTACGGAAAGAGTGTTTCGAGCATTGGATAGTTTAGCTTTCAAATTACTGCACCGTACTATATAGCGAGCATGCCGAAGAGAATACCGGGAATTATATCTGGGAATGGAGCAAGGACTAAATATTGAAATAAATGTTTTTACCGAATTACTCGTGTTTGTGATTAATTAGCTATTCCGAAGTATTGTTTAACAATACCGTTGAAACAATTATAATAATTATTCTTGTATGTTAATTAGCGGCATACACGGTACACACTTGTGCGACGTTATTATATAAAAGAACAGAGTTAAAAATCCTTTTATATATCGTTGCACAAGTGTGTACCGTCTTACACAAAATCTAAAATAATTTTACAACACTTGCCTCAATATACGGCGGTACAACTCAACAACAGCATACATTGTGCATATTCTCTAAACTAAGTGTACACTATATAGGCACCAAAAAGGCGAAATATTAAATTGCCGTGTGAAGTTAATATAATTTCCACGTTGACTGAAACACAACATGTATACATGCGGGTGCATATTGCACCAAGGAACAACAGCATTTCCCACATTATTTCTCAATTCTCCCTTGGATGGAATCACAATTCTTGAACAAACAATTCAGAAATTCCTCAAGACATTTATATTTTTTTAATTTTTTGGCACAAAAAAAACGTAATACAACAACAATTAACATAATTTAACTAATCAACTGAGACTATACACTTTTAATCGTCGTTTGAGTAAAAAAAAAGGCATTATTGACAGAGACACATTTCGCGGACAATCTTCGACAAAAGTATTCGGACACAACAACACATTCTTCACTTATAACATTTCATTCTGCTTCATCGGGTTCTGCTTGAACGATCGATGCCTAGCAACCCACTCCTACCTTTCAATGTTGTTCACTGCGTCAAATATAATGTATTTTCACGCATATTTGCCATTTATATCCGTCAACATTGATTAGGGGGAGGGGTTTTGTTGCTATATGTAAATTTTTGCGTAAACATGAACGTGCGCGTGGCACGTCCCAGTGACTTTTGTCCAATATTGTCTGCAAGCGATTTTTGCAAAATATGTTGATTGACAGTGTCAATAAATTTTAAAATGTCGCTAATTTAATTAAATATACCTCAAGGAATATAAGTTAATTATTTTTATGACCAAACTTGGTAAACAAGTTATACAATAGGTAAAGAAACGCCCTTTCCCGATGCGCAATACACGAGCAGTAACAATCTATACTACAAAATCTTTGTGTAAGGCACGATATTACCAAACACTTCCACGCTTTTACGGAAAGAGTGTTTCGAGCATTGGATAGTTTAGCTTTCAAATTACTGCACCGTACTATATAGCGAGCATGCCGAAGAGAATACAGGGAATTATATCTGGGAAAGGAGCAAGGACTAAATATTGAAATAAATGTTTTTACCGAATTACTCGTGTTTGTGATTAATTAGCTATTCCGAAGTATTGTTTAACAATACCGTTGAAACAATTATAATAATTATTCTTGTATGTTAATTAGCGGCATACACGGTACACACTTGTGCGACGTTATTATATAAAAGAACAGAGTTAAAAATCCTTTTATATATCGGTGCACAAGTGTGTACCGTCTTACACAAAATCTAAAATAATATTACAACACTTGCCTCAATATACGGCGGTACAACTCAACAACAGCATTTCACTTACATTTCTGCATACATTGTGCATATTCTCTAAACTAAGTGTACACTATATAGGCACCAAAAAGGCGAAATATTAAATTGCCGTGTGAAGTTAATATAATTCCACGTTGACTGAAACACAACATGTAAACATGCGGGTGCATATTGCACCAAGGAACAACAGCATTTCCCACATTATTTCCCAATTCTCCCTTGGATGGAATCACAATTCTTGAACAAACAATTCAGAAATTCCTCAAGACATTTATATTTTTTTAATTTTTTGGCACAAAAAAAACGTAATACAACAACAATTAACATAATTTAACTAATCAACTGAGACTATACACTTTTAATGGTCGTTTGAGTAAAAAAAAAGGCATTATTGACAGAGACACATTTCGCAGACAATCTTGGACAAAAGTATTCGGACACAACAACACATTCTTCACTTATAACATTTCATTCTGCTTCATCGGGTTCTGCTTGAACGATCGATGCCTAGCAACCCACTCCTACCTTTCAATGTTGTTCACTGCGTCAAATATAATGTATTTTCACGCATATTTGCCATTTATATCCGTCAACATTGATTAGGGGGAGGGGTTTTGTTGCTATATGTAAATTTTTGCGTAAACATGAACGTGCGCGTGGCGCGTCCCAATGACTTCTCCAAGATTGTCTGCAAGCGGAAGCATTTTTTTTGGGCATGGGAAAAGGCTCAGCATTGCAGGTATGTTCAATGACTATATATTTTCTAGCCGTTTCTACAGTAATATCAAACTACATTATTTGTTGCATAAATTTAAATACTTAGATATGACACAAGGCATAAGAATACAAGACAATAGACTATGCAATTAATATATTTCTAAAACTCAATAATTCGTGAGGAAAATTCTAGAGAAATTAAGGTTTAATCAATGTCTGTTTACCCCTGTACAGAACTGATATCAGTTTCTGTAAATGTGATACAGAATTGTTTAATACAACATCAGTTCTGTATCACATTTACAAACACTGATATCAGTTCTGTATATATATTTGTGAAATTCATGAATAATTAATGAGGTTAAGAAGCAATCAAAACCTAGCATTCAAGTCACATGTATACGTCTGTAAATGCCAATAAAGATCATCTTTTGGACAAAGTGATCTGTATCAAAAGTTAAGAATACTAATTAGCCTTCTTGGTGATCTTTATCAAAAGTTATGAATACTAATTATCTTCATTCTATTGTTTCATTTCACAAGTACGATAAAGCATTCGCGTCCGATCTGTATGGGGATTTACTTCGGCTCGCCTGAGGCTCGCCTTGTAAATCCCCATACAGATCGGTCGCTCATGCTTTATCTATTACATATATATATATATAAATTTACAGTATATATATAAAGGTTTGACGCTGTAATTTGGCAACGCGTACATCGATGCACAGCCTCAATTTTAGCTATTTTTAAAGGAGCACAGCATTCAATCTTTATAGTATATACGTACATAGATTCACAGAAGACCTTATTTCTGTAAATTTCAGTATTATATTTATAATGATGACTATAAGAAATGATTTTCAGGTCCCATCCAGTGTAAACCACTTCCATGCATAGCCAGAGCCAGTCCAAAACTGTACTGGAACAACGAGCTTTGAATGTGGATGTATTAATCCAAACCAATCTCATGACAGAATAACTGACTTTTATTAATGACTTGTAACTTCCACGGTCCATTCTTCATTATTTTCAATCAGGTAAGAACAACGCTGCGGAAAAATGTTTGCACATGTGTTAGTTACTTATTGTTTATTGTAAAATCACTAAGGCTGGAAAATGGTGGGTGGAAACAAATAGACTTGGTATCATAACATCGTCATATCTAAGGTAAACAAGATAGCGAGCATCGACCAATCAGCGTTTAGTATAATGCTACTCAGGTGACGCGATATTCGCTTTGGGTCCATGGAATCCTCCCGTCACACTTATCAGCAGAGAGAAGTACCCTGCATTTACTCAAGACCTGTTGCACGCGTGGGGATCGTGCAACGGATCGACGGTCGAGGCTATGGGAAGAGCGCTGTTGTTTATACAGAGGGACAACGCTGTATCTGTATTGGTGAAATGTGTAGTAAGTTTATGTGCAGACAATATTAGTATTATGTCTTATATCTTATTATAGCAGGCTACCAGCCTGTCTGTCTGCCTGCCTACCCAACGTCACGCATGCTGGTGTGCCCATGTGCCCAACTGCTTGCCCAACATACGCACCGACGTTATGGGGACTTCGAAGTCCCCACAACTACGATGAATGCGTTGTGTGTATGAAATGTGTGCGGTGGTTTGTCTGGCAGTCTCGCAGCCTGCCATACCCTCAGGTTGCTATAATGCCAGTCTTTTGATTTGCCAAACTGGACAGTCAGCTGCCTCGAAGAACTCGCAATACTCCCGAATCCACCCTGGGTATAACTACACTGGTTCTCTTGATGACTGAATGACCAACTGGCTGACTGCCACAGTACACAGTCTGACTGCCATTTGCCTGGCTACCCAGCTACACGGCTGCCAGACCCTTTTGTTATACAATTTGCCAAGAGATAAAGTTACATTTCATACACTCGACTCACATATCGTAGATGTGGGGACTCTCGAGTCCCCATAATGTTGGTGGGTAACTCGTCGGAGTACGCATAATGAGCAATGTACTTATATATTCTGTAAAGTTATCTTTGTGGTTACTAGAAGTCGGTGTCTGTCTGTCGTCTGTCTGTCTGTCTGTCTGTCTGTCTGTCTGTCTGTCTGTCTGTCTGTCTGTCTGCCTGTCTGTGTCCATCCGTCCGTCCGTCGGTCCGTCCGTCCGTCCGTCCGTCCGTCCGTCCGTCCGTCCGTCCGTCCGTCCGTCCGTTTGTTTGTTTGTTTGTTTGTTTGTTTGTTTGTTTGTTTGTTTGTTTGTTTGTTTGTTTGTTTGTTTGTTTGTTTGTTTGTTTGTTTGTTTGTTTGTTTGTGTCTGTCTGTCTGTCTGTCTGTCTGTCTGTCTGTCAGCCAGTAGTCTGTCCACAGAGTAACTCACATTCGAAAGCAGTTGAGTATTTTGCTAACTTTGTTTTCTCTTCAAATATTTTGTAGTCGACAGCATTGATATCAGTTCATGGCTAAACTACCACGGACTGTCAATATACGAACCACAGTTCAGAGAGATAGACATAAAATCAGTGGGTACTCTGAAGAAAGTTGCCATCACCGACGATGCACTCGATGAAGTCGAAGTGATGGTACCTATGTTGAAACGTATTCCAGTTGAGAATGATGCAGAAAAGGAAGCATTTTTTTTGGGCATGGGAAAAGGCTCAGCATTGCAGGTATGTTCAATGACTATATATTTTCTAGCCGTTTCTACAGTAATATCAAACTACATTATTTGTTGCATAAATTTAAATACTTAGATATGACACAAGGCATAAGAATACAAGACAATAGACTATGCAATTAATATATTTCTAAAACTCAATAATTCATGAGGAAAATTCTAGAGAAATTAAGGTTTAATCAATGTCTGTTTACCCCTGTACAGAACTGATATCAGTTTCTGTAAATGTGATACAGAATTGTTTAATACAACATCAGTTCTGTATCACATTTACAAACACTGATATCAGTTCTGTATATATATTTGTGAAATTCATGAATAATTAATGAGGTTAAGAAGCAATCAAAACCTAGCATTCAAGTCACATGTATACGTCTGTAAATGCCAATAAAGATCATCTTTTGGACAAAGTGATCTGTATCAAAAGTTAAGAATACTAATTAGCCTTCTTGGTGATCTTTATCAAAAGTTATGAATACTAATTATCTTCATTCTATTGTTTCATTTCACAAGTACGATAAAGCATTCGCGTCCGATCTGTATGGGGATTTACTTCGGCTCGCCTGAGGCTCGCCTTGTAAATCCCCATACAGATCGGTCGCTCATGCTTTATCTATTACATATATATATATATATATAAATTTACAGTATATATATAAAGGTTTGACGCTGTAATTTGGCAACGCGTACATCGATGCATAGCCTCAATTTTAGCTATTTTTAAAGGAGCACAGCATTCAATCTTTATAGTATATACGTACATAGATTCACAGAAGACCTTATTTCTGTAAATTTCAGTATTATATTTATAATGATGACTATAAGAAATGATTTTCAGGTCCCATCCAGTGTAAACCACTTCCATGCATAGCCAGAGCCAGTCCAAAACTGTACTGGAACAACGAGCTTTGAATGTGGATGTATTAATCCAAACCAATCTCATGACAGAATAACTGACTTTTATTAATGACTTGTAACTTCCACGGTCCATTCTTCATTATTTTCAATCAGGTAAGAACAACGCTGCGGAAAAATGTTTGCACATGTGTTAGTTACTTATTGTTTATTGTAAAATCACTAAGGCTGGAAAATGGTGGGTGGAAACAAATAGACTTGGTATCATAACATCGTCATATCTAAGGTAAACAAGATAGCGAGCATCGACCAATCAGCGTTTAGTATAATGCTACTCAGGTGACGCGATATTCGCTTTGGGTCCATGGAATCCTCCCGTCACACTTATCAGCAGAGAGAAGTACCCTGCATTTACTCAAGACCTGTTGCACGCGTGGGGATCGTGCAACGGATCGACGGTCGAGGCTATGGGAAGAGCGCTGTTGTTTATACAGAGGGACAACGCTGTATCTGTATTGGTGAAATGTGTAGTAAGTTTATGTGCAGACAATATTAGTATTATGTCTTATATCTTATTATAGCAGGCTACCAGCCTGTCTGTCTGCCTGCCTACCCAACGTCACGCATGCTGGTGTGCCCATGTGCCCAACTGCTTGCCCAACATACGCACCGACGTTATGGGGACTTCGAAGTCCCCACAACTACGATGAATGCGTTGTGTGTATGAAATGTGTGCGGTGGTTTGTCTGGCAGTCTCGCAGCCTGCCATACCCTCAGGTTGCTATAATGCCAGTCTTTTGATTTGCCAAACTGGACAGTCAGCTGCCTCGAAGAACTCGCAATACTCCCGAATCCACCCTGGGTATAACTACACTGGTTCTCTTGATGACTGAATGACCAACTGGCTGACTGCCACAGTACACAGTCTGACTGCCATTTGCCTGGCTACCCAGCTACACGGCTGCCAGACCCTTTTGTTATACAATTTGCCAAGAGATAAAGTTACATTTCATACACTCGACTCACATATCGTAGATGTGGGGACTCTCGAGTCCCCATAATGTTGGTGGGTAACTCGTCGGAGTACGCATAATGAGCAATGTACTTATATATTCTGTAAAGTTATCTTTGTGGTTACTAGAAGTCGGTGTCTGTCTGTCTGTCTGTCTGTCTGTCTGTCTGTCTGTCTGTCTGTCTGTCTGTCTGTCTGTCTGTCTGTCTGTCTGTCTGTCTGTCTGCCTGTCTGTGTCCATCCGTCCGTCCGTCGGTCCGTCCGTCCGTCCGTCCGTCCGTTTGTTTGTTTGTTTGTTTGTTTGTTTGTTTGTTTGTTTGTTTGTTTGTTTTTGTTTGTTTGTTTGTTTGTTTGTTTGTTTGTTTGTTTGTTTGTTTGTTTGTTTGTTTGTTTGTTTGTTTGTTTGTCTGTCTGTCTGTCTGTCTGTGTGTCTGTCTGTCTGTCTGTCAGCCAGTAGTCTGTCCACAGAGTAACTCACATTCGAAAGCAGTTGAGTATTTTGCTAACTTTGTTTTCTCTTCAAATATTTTGTAGTCGACAGCATTGATATCAGTTCATGGCTAAACTACCACGGACTGTCAATATACGAACCACAGTTCAGAGAGATAGACATAAAATCAGTGGGTACTCTGAAGAAAGTTGCCATCACCGACGATGCACTCGATGAAGTCGAAGTGATGGTACCTATGTTGAAACGTATTCCAGTTGAGAATGATGCAGAAAAGGAAGCATTTTTTTTGGGCATGGGAAAAGGCTCAGCATTGCAGGTATGTTCAATGACTATATATTTTCTAGCCGTTTCTACAGTAATATCAAACTACATTATTTGTTGCATAAATTTAAATACTTAGATATGACACAAGGCATAAGAATACAAGACAATAGACTATGCAATTAATATATTTCTAAAACTCAATAATTCATGAGGAAAATTCTAGAGAAATTAAGGTTTAATCAATGTCTGTTTACCCCTGTACAGAACTGATATCAGTTTCTGTAAATGTGATACAGAATTGTTTAATACAACATCAGTTCTGTATCACATTTACAAACACTGATATCAGTTCTGTATATATATTTGTGAAATTCATGAATAATTAATGAGGTTAAGAAGCAATCAAAACCTAGCATTCAAGTCACATGTATACGTCTGTAAATGCCAATAAAGATCATCTTTTGGACAAAGTGATCTGTATCAAAAGTTAAGAATACTAATTAGCCTTCTTGGTGATCTTTATCAAAAGTTATGAATACTAATTATCTTCATTCTATTGTTTCATTTCACAAGTACGATAAAGCATTCGCGTCCGATCTGTATGGGGATTTACTTCGGCTCGCCTGAGGCTCGCCTTGTAAATCCCCATACAGATCGGTCGCTCATGCTTTATCTATTACATATATATATATATATATAAATTTACAGTATATATATAAAGGTTTGACGCTGTAATTTGGCAACGCGTACATCGATGCACAGCCTCAATTTTAGCTATTTTTAAAGGAGCACAGCATTCAATCTTTATAGTATATACGTACATAGATTCACAGAAGACCTTATTTCTGTAAATTTCAGTATTATATTTATAATGATGACTATAAGAAATGATTTTCAGGTCCCATCCAGTGTAAACCACTTCCATGCATAGCCAGAGCCAGTCCAAAACTGTACTGGAACAACGAGCTTTGAATGTGGATGTATTAATCCAAACCAATCTCATGACAGAATAACTGACTTTTATTAATGACTTGTAACTTCCACGGTCCATTCTTCATTATTTTCAATCAGGTAAGAACAACGCTGCGGAAAAATGTTTGCACATGTGTTAGTTACTTATTGTTTATTGTAAAATCACTAAGGCTGGAAAATGGTGGGTGGAAACAAATAGACTTGGTATCATAACATCGTCATATCTAAGGTAAACAAGATAGCGAGCATCGACCAATCAGCGTTTAGTATAATGCTACTCAGGTGACGCGATATTCGCTTTGGGTCCATGGAATCCTCCCGTCACACTTATCAGCAGAGAGAAGTACCCTGCATTTACTCAAGACCTGTTGCACGCGTGGGGATCGTGCAACGGATCGACGGTCGAGGCTATGGGAAGAGCGCTGTTGTTTATACAGAGGGACAACGCTGTATCTGTATTGGTGAAATGTGTAGTAAGTTTATGTGCAGACAATATTAGTATTATGTCTTATATCTTATTATAGCAGGCTACCAGCCTGTCTGTCTGCCTGCCTACCCAACGTCACGCATGCTGGTGTGCCCATGTGCCCAACTGCTTGCCCAACATACGCACCGACGTTATGGGGACTTCGAAGTCCCCACAACTACGATGAATGCGTTGTGTGTATGAAATGTGTGCGGTGGTTTGTCTGGCAGTCTCGCAGCCTGCCATACCCTCAGGTTGCTATAATGCCAGTCTTTTGATTTGCCAAACTGGACAGTCAGCTGCCTCGAAGAACTCGCAATACTCCCGAATCCACCCTGGGTATAACTACACTGGTTCTCTTGATGACTGAATGACCAACTGGCTGACTGCCACAGTACACAGTCTGACTGCCATTTGCCTGGCTACCCAGCTACACGGCTGCCAGACCCTTTTGTTATACAATTTGCCAAGAGATAAAGTTACATTTCATACACTCGACTCACATATCGTAGATGTGGGGACTCTCGAGTCCCCATAATGTTGGTGGGTAACTCGTCGGAGTACGCATAATGAGCAATGTACTTATATATTCTGTAAAGTTATCTTTGTGGTTACTAGAAGTCGGTGTCTGTCTGTCTGTCTGTCTGTCTGTCTGTCTGTCTGTCTGTCTGTCTGTCTGTCTGTCTGTCTGTCTGTCTGTCTGCCTGTCTGTGTCCATCCGTCCGTCCGTCGGTCCGTCCGTCCGTCCGTCCGTCCGTTTGTTTGTTTGTTTGTTTGTTTGTTTGTTTGTTTGTTTGTTTGTTTGTTTGTTTGTTTGTTTGTTTGTTTGTTTGTTTGTTTGTTTGTTTGTTTGTTTGTTTGTTTGTTTGTTTGTTTGTTTGTTTGTTTGTTTGTCTGTCTGTCTGTCTGTCTGTGTGTCTGTCTGTCTGTCTGTCAGCCAGTAGTCTGTCCACAGAGTAACTCACATTCGAAAGCAGTTGAGTATTTTGCTAACTTTGTTTTCTCTTCAAATATTTTGTAGTCGACAGCATTGATATCAGTTCATGGCTAAACTACCACGGACTGTCAATATACGAACCACAGTTCAGAGAGATAGACATAAAATCAGTGGGTACTCTGAAGAAAGTTGCCATCACCGACGATGCACTCGATGAAGTCGAAGTGATGGTACCTATGTTGAAACGTATTCCAGTTGAGAATGATGCAGAAAAGGAAGCATTTTTTTTGGGCATGGGAAAAGGCTCAGCATTGCAGGTATGTTCAATGACTATATATTTTCTAGCCGTTTCTACAGTAATATCAAACTACATTATTTGTTGCATAAATTTAAATACTTAGATATGACACAAGGCATAAGAATACAAGACAATAGACTATGCAATTAATATATTTCTAAAACTCAATAATTCATGAGGAAAATTCTAGAGAAATTAAGGTTTAATCAATGTCTGTTTACCCCTGTACAGAACTGATATCAGTTTCTGTAAATGTGATACAGAATTGTTTAATACAACATCAGTTCTGTATCACATTTACAAACACTGATATCAGTTCTGTATATATATTTGTGAAATTCATGAATAATTAATGAGGTTAAGAAGCAATCAAAACCTAGCATTCAAGTCACATGTATACGTCTGTAAATGCCAATAAAGATCATCTTTTGGACAAAGTGATCTGTATCAAAAGTTAAGAATACTAATTAGCCTTCTTGGTGATCTTTATCAAAAGTTATGAATACTAATTATCTTCATTCTATTGTTTCATTTCACAAGTACGATAAAGCATTCGCGTCCGATCTGTATGGGGATTTACTTCGGCTCGCCTGAGGCTCGCCTTGTAAATCCCCATACAGATCGGTCGCTCATGCTTTATCTATTACATATATATATATATATATATAAATTTACAGTATATATATAAAGGTTTGACGCTGTAATTTGGCAACGCGTACATCGATGCACAGCCTCAATTTTAGCTATTTTTAAAGGAGCACAGCATTCAATCTTTATAGTATATACGTACATAGATTCACAGAAGACCTTATTTCTGTAAATTTCAGTATTATATTTATAATGATGACTATAAGAAATGATTTTCAGGTCCCATCCAGTGTAAACCACTTCCATGCATAGCCAGAGCCAGTCCAAAACTGTACTGGAACAACGAGCTTTGAATGTGGATGTATTAATCCAAACCAATCTCATGACAGAATAACTGACTTTTATTAATGACTTGTAACTTCCACGGTCCATTCTTCATTATTTTCAATCAGGTAAGAACAACGCTGCGGAAAAATGTTTGCACATGTGTTAGTTACTTATTGTTTATTGTAAAATCACTAAGGCTGGAAAATGGTGGGTGGAAACAAATAGACTTGGTATCATAACATCGTCATATCTAAGGTAAACAAGATAGCGAGCATCGACCAATCAGCGTTTAGTATAATGCTACTCAGGTGACGCGATATTCGCTTTGGGTCCATGGAATCCTCCCGTCACACTTATCAGCAGAGAGAAGTACCCTGCATTTACTCAAGACCTGTTGCACGCGTGGGGATCGTGCAACGGATCGACGGTCGAGGCTATGGGAAGAGCGCTGTTGTTTATACAGAGGGACAACGCTGTATCTGTATTGGTGAAATGTGTAGTAAGTTTATGTGCAGACAATATTAGTATTATGTCTTATATCTTATTATAGCAGGCTACCAGCCTGTCTGTCTGCCTGCCTACCCAACGTCACGCATGCTGGTGTGCCCATGTGCCCAACTGCTTGCCCAACATACGCACCGACGTTATGGGGACTTCGAAGTCCCCACAACTACGATGAATGCGTTGTGTGTATGAAATGTGTGCGGTGGTTTGTCTGGCAGTCTCGCAGCCTGCCATACCCTCAGGTTGCTATAATGCCAGTCTTTTGATTTGCCAAACTGGACAGTCAGCTGCCTCGAAGAACTCGCAATACTCCCGAATCCACCCTGGGTATAACTACACTGGTTCTCTTGATGACTGAATGACCAACTGGCTGACTGCCACAGTACACAGTCTGACTGCCATTTGCCTGGCTACCCAGCTACACGGCTGCCAGACCCTTTTGTTATACAATTTGCCAAGAGATAAAGTTACATTTCATACACTCGACTCACATATCGTAGATGTGGGGACTCTCGAGTCCCCATAATGTTGGTGGGTAACTCGTCGGAGTACGCATAATGAGCAATGTACTTATATATTCTGTAAAGTTATCTTTGTGGTTACTAGAAGTCGGTGTCTGTCTGTCTGTCTGTCTGTCTCTGTCTGTCTGTCTGTCTGTCTGTCTGTCTGTCTGTCTGTCTGTCTGTCTGTCTGTCTGTCTGTCTGTCTGCCTGTCTGTGTCCATCCGTCCGTCCGTCGGTCCGTCCGTCCGTCCGTCCGTCCGTCCGTCCGTCCGTTTGTTTGTTTGTTTGTTTGTTTGTTTGTTTGTTTGTTTGTTTGTTTGTTTGTTTGTTTGTTTGTTTGTTTGTTTGTTTGTTTGTTTGTTTGTTTGTTGTCTGTCTGTCTGTCTGTCTGTCTGTCTGTCTGTCTGTCTGTCTGTCTGTCTGTCTGTCTGTCTGTCTGTCTGTCAGCCAGTAGTCTGTCCACAGAGTAACTCACATTCGAAAGCAGTTGAGTATTTTGCTAACTTTGTTTTCTCTTCAAATATTTTGTAGTCGACAGCATTGATATCAGTTCATGGCTAAACTACCACGGACTGTCAATATACGAACCACAGTTCAGAGAGATAGACATAAAATCAGTGGGTACTCTGAAGAAAGTTGCCATCACCGACGATGCACTCGATGAAGTCGAAGTGATGGTACCTATGTTGAAACGTATTCCAGTTGAGAATGATGCAGAAAAGGAAGCATTTTTTTTGGGCATGGGAAAAGGCTCAGCATTGCAGGTATGTTCAATGACTATATATTTTCTAGCTGTTTCTACAGTAATATCAAACTACATTATTTGTTGCATAAATTTAAATACTTAGATATGACACAAGGCATAAGAATACAAGACAATAGACTATGCAATTAATATATTTCTAAAACTCAATAATTCATGAGGAAAATTCTAGAGAAATTAAGGTTTAATCAATGTCTGTTTACCCCTGTACAGAACTGATATCAGTTTCTGTAAATGTGATACAGAATTGTTTAATACAACATCAGTTCTGTATCACATTTACAAACACTGATATCAGTTCTGTATATATATTTGTGAAATTCATGAATAATTAATGAGGTTAAGAAGCAATCAAAACCTAGCATTCAAGTCACATGTATACGTCTGTAAATGCCAATAAAGATCATCTTTTGGACAAAGTGATCTGTATCAAAAGTTAAGAATACTAATTAGCCTTCTTGGTGATCTTTATCAAAAGTTATGAATACTAATTATCTTCATTCTATTGTTTCATTTCACAAGTACGATAAAGCATTCGCGTCCGATCTGTATGGGGATTTACTTCGGCTCGCCTGAGGCTCGCCTTGTAAATCCCCATACAGATCGGTCGCTCATGCTTTATCTATTACATATATATATATATATATATAAATTTACAGTATATATATAAAGGTTTGACGCTGTAATTTGGCAACGCGTACATCGATGCACAGCCTCAATTTTAGCTATTTTTAAAGGAGCACAGCATTCAATCTTTATAGTATATACGTACATAGATTCACAGAAGACCTTATTTCTGTAAATTTCAGTATTATATTTATAATGATGACTATAAGAAATGATTTTCAGGTCCCATCCAGTGTAAACCACTTCCATGCATAGCCAGAGCCAGTCCAAAACTGTACTGGAACAACGAGCTTTGAATGTGGATGTATTAATCCAAACCAATCTCATGGCAGAATAACTGACTTTTATTAATGACTTGTAACTTCCACGGTCCATTCTTCATTATTTTCAATCAGGTAAGAACAACGCTGCGGAAAAATGTTTGCACATGTGTTAGTTACTTATTGTTTATTGTAAAATCACTAAGGCTGGAAAATGGTGGGTGGAAACAAATAGACTTGGTATCATAACATCGTCATATCTAAGGTAAACAAGATAGCGAGCATCGACCAATCAGCGTTTAGTATAATGCTACTCAGGTGACGCGATATTCGCTTTGGGTCCATGGAATCCTCCCGTCACACTTATCAGCAGAGAGAAGTACCCTGCATTTACTCAAGACCTGTTGCACGCGTGGGGATCGTGCAACGGATCGACGGTCGAGGCTATGGGAAGAGCGCTGTTGTTTATACAGAGGGACAACGCTGTATCTGTATTGGTGAAATGTGTAGTAAGTTTATGTGCAGACAATATTAGTATTATGTCTTATATCTTATTATAGCAGGCTACCAGCCTGTCTGTCTGCCTGCCTACCCAACGTCACGCATGCTGGTGTGCCCATGTGCCCAACTGCTTGCCCAACATACGCACCGACGTTATGGGGACTTCGAAGTCCCCACAACTACGATGAATGCGTTGTGTGTATGAAATGTGTGCGGTGGTTTGTCTGGCAGTCTCGCAGCCTGCCATACCCTCAGGTTGCTATAATGCCAGTCTTTTGATTTGCCAAACTGGACAGTCAGCTGCCTCGAAGAACTCGCAATACTCCCGAATCCACCCTGGGTATAACTACACTGGTTCTCTTGATGACTGAATGACCAACTGGCTGACTGCCACAGTACACAGTCTGACTGCCATTTGCCTGGCTACCCAGCTACACGGCTGCCAGACCCTTTTGTTATACAATTTGCCAAGAGATAAAGTTACATTTCATACACTCGACTCACATATCGTAGATGTGGGGACTCTCGAGTCCCCATAATGTTGGTGGGTAACTCGTCGGAGTACGCATAATGAGCAATGTACTTATATATTCTGTAAAGTTATCTTTGTGGTTACTAGAAGTCGGTGTCTGTCTGTCGTCTGTCTGTCTGTCTGTCTGTCTGTCTGTCTGTCTGTCTGTCTGTCTGTCTGTCTGTCTGTCTGTCTGTCTGTCTGTCTGCCTGTCTGTGTCCATCCGTCCGTCCGTCGGTCCGTCCGTCCGTCCGTCCGTCCGTTTGTTTGTTTGTTTGTTTGTTTGTTTGTTTGTTTGTTTGTTTGTTTGTTTGTTTGTTTGTTTGTTTGTTTGTTTGTTTGTTTGTTTGTTTGTTTGTTTGTCTGTCTGTCTGTCTGTCTGTCTGTCTGTCTGTCAGCCAGTAGTCTGTCCACAGAGTAACTCACATTCGAAAGCAGTTGAGTATTTTGCTAACTTTGTTTTCTCTTCAAATATTTTGTAGTCGACAGCATTGATATCAGTTCATGGCTAAACTACCACGGACTGTCAATATACGAACCACAGTTCAGAGAGATAGACATAAAATCAGTGGGTACTCTGAAGAAAGTTGCCATCACCGACGATGCACTCGATGAAGTCGAAGTGATGGTACCTATGTTGAAACGTATTCCAGTTGAGAATGATGCAGAAAAGGAAGCATTTTTTTTGGGCATGGGAAAAGGCTCAGCATTGCAGGTATGTTCAATGATTATATATTTTCTAGCCGTTTCTACAGTAATATCAAACTACATTATTTGTTGCATAAATTTAAATACTTAGATATGACACAAGGCATAAGAATACAAGACAATAGACTATGCAATTAATATATTTCTAAAACTCAATAATTCGTGAGGAAAATTCTAGAGAAATTAAGGTTTAATCAATGTCTGTTTACCCCTGTACAGAACTGATATCAGTTTCTGTAAATGTGATACAGAATTGTTTAATACAACATCAGTTCTGTATCACATTTACAAACACTGATATCAGTTCTGTATATATATTTGTGAAATTCATGAATAATTAATGAGGTTAAGAAGCAATCAAAACCTAGCATTCAAGTCACATGTATACGTCTGTAAATGCCAATAAAGATCATCTTTTGGACAAAGTGATCTGTATCAAAAGTTAAGAATACTAATTAGCCTTCTTGGTGATCTTTATCAAAAGTTATGAATACTAATTATCTTCATTCTATTGTTTCATTTCACAAGTACGATAAAGCATTCGCGTCCGATCTGTATGGGGATTTACTTCGGCTCGCCTGAGGCTCGCCTTGTAAATCCCCATACAGATCGGTCGCTCATGCTTTATCTATTACATATATATATATATAAATTTACAGTATATATATAAAGGTTTGACGCTGTAATTTGGCAACGCGTACATCGATGCACAGCCTCAATTTTACCTATTTTTAAAGGAGCACAGCATTCAATCTTTATAGTATATACGTACATAGATTCACAGAAGACCTTATTTCTGTAAATTTCAGTATTATATTTATAATGATGACTATAAGAAATGATTTTCAGGTCCCATCCAGTGTAAACCACTTCCATGCATAGCCAGAGCCAGTCCAAAACTGTACTGGAACAACGAGCTTTGAATGTGGATGTATTAATCCAAACCAATCTCATGACAGAATAACTGACTTTTATTAATGACTTGTAACTTCCACGGTCCATTCTTCATTATTTTCAATCAGGTAAGAACAACGCTGCGGAAAAATGTTTGCACATGTGTTAGTTACTTATTGTTTATTGTAAAATCACTAAGGCTGGAAAATGGTGGGTGGAAACAAATAGACTTGGTATCATAACATCGTCATATCTAAGGTAAACAAGATAGCGAGCATCGACCAATCAGCGTTTAGTATAATGCTACTCAGGTGACGCGATATTCGCTTTGGGTCCATGGAATCCTCCCGTCACACTTATCAGCAGAGAGAAGTACCCTGCATTTACTCAAGACCTGTTGCACGCGTGGGGATCGTGCAACGGATCGACGGTCGAGGCTATGGGAAGAGCGCTGTTGTTTATACAGAGGGACAACGCTGTATCTGTATTGGTGAAATGTGTAGTAAGTTTATGTGCAGACAATATTAGTATTATGTCTTATATCTTATTATAGCAGGCTACCAGCCTGTCTGTCTGCCTGCCTACCCAACGTCACGCATGCTGGTGTGCCCATGTGCCCAACTGCTTGCCCAACATACGCACCGACGTTATGGGGACTTCGAAGTCCCCACAACTACGATGAATGCGTTGTGTGTATGAAATGTGTGCGGTGGTTTGTCTGGCAGTCTCGCAGCCTGCCATACCCTCAGGTTGCTATAATGCCAGTCTTTTGATTTGCCAAACTGGACAGTCAGCTGCCTCGAAGAACTCGCAATACTCCCGAATCCACCCTGGGTATAACTACACTGGTTCTCTTGATGACTGAATGACCAACTGGCTGACTGCCACAGTACACAGTCTGACTGCCATTTGCCTGGCTACCCAGCTACACGGCTGCCAGACCCTTTTGTTATACAATTTGCCAAGAGATAAAGTTACATTTCATACACTCGACTCACATATCGTAGATGTGGGGACTCTCGAGTCCCCATAATGTTGGTGGGTAACTCGTCGGAGTACGCATAATGAGCAATGTACTTATATATTCTGTAAAGTTATCTTTGTGGTTACTAGAAGTCGGTGTCTGTCTGTCTGTCTGTCTGTCTGTCTGTCTGTCTGTCTGTCTGTCTGTCTGTCTGTCTGTCTGTCTGTCTGTCTGTGTCCGTCCGTCCGTCCGTCCGTCCGTCCGTCCGTCCGTCCGTCCGTCCGTCCGTCCGTTTGTTTGTTTGTTTGTTTGTTTGTTTGTTTGTTTGTTTGTTTGTTTGTTTGTTTGTTTGTTTGTTTGTT
The DNA here is from genome assembly GCA_035771165.1 of Paragorgia papillata. Lineage (NCBI taxonomy): Eukaryota > Metazoa > Cnidaria > Anthozoa > Scleralcyonacea > Coralliidae > Paragorgia > Paragorgia papillata. The sequence goes on along the minus strand of JAWNZC010000022.1, from coordinate 1,067,220 downwards.
TGTTTGTTTGTCTGTCTGTCTGTCTGTCTGTCTGTCTGTCTGTCTGTCAGCCAGTAGTCTGTCCACAGAGTAACTCACATTCGAAAGCAGTTGAGTATTTTGCTAACTTTGTTTTCTCTTCAAATATTTTGTAGTCGACAGCATTGATATCAGTTCATGGCTAAACTACCACGGACTGTCAATATACGAACCACAGTTCAGAGAGATAGACATAAAATCAGTGGGTACTCTGAAGAAAGTTGCCATCACCGACGATGCACTCGATGAAGTCGAAGTGATGGTACCTATGTTGAAACGTATTCCGGTTGAGAATGATGCAGAAAAGGAAGCATTTTTTTTGGGCATGGGAAAAGGCTCAGCATTGCAGGTATGTTCAATGACTATATATTTTCTAGCCGTTTCTGCAGTAATATCAAACTACATTGTTTGTTGCATAAATTTAAAGACTTAGATATGACACAAGGCATAAGAATACAAGACAATAGACTATGAAATTAATATATTTCTAAAACTCAATAATTCATGAGGAAAATTCTAGAGAAATTAAGGTTTAATCAATGTCTGTTTACCCCTGTACAGAACTGATATCAGTTTCTGTAAATGTGATACAAAATTGTTTAATACAACATCAGTTCTGTATCACATTTACAAACACTGATATCAGTTCTGTATATATATTTGTGAAATTCATGAATAATTAATGAGGTTAAGAAGCAATCAAAACCTAGCATTCAAGTCACATGTATACGTCTGTAAATGCCAATAAAGATCATCTTTTGGACAAAGTGATCTGTATCAAAAGTTAAGAATACTAATTAGCCTTCTTGGTGATCTTTATCAAAAGTTATGAATACTAATTATCTTCATTCTATTGTTTCATTTCACAAGTACGATAAAGCATTCGCGTCCGATCTGTATGGGGATTTACTTCGGCTCGCCTTGTAAATCCCCATACAGATCGGTCGCTCATGCTTTATCTATTACATATATATTATATAAATTTACAGTATATATATAAAGGTTTGACGCTGTAATTTGGCAACGCGTACATCGATGCACAGCCTCAATTTTAGCTATTTTTAAAGGAGCACAGCATTCAATCTTTATAGTATATACGTACATAGATTCACAGAAGACCTTATTTCTGTAAATTTCAGTATTATATTTATAATGATGACTATAAGAAATGATTTTCAGGTCCCATCCAGTGTAAACCACTTCCATGCATAGCCAGAGCCAGTCCAAAACTGTACTGGAACAACGAGCTTTGAATGTGGATGTATTAATCCAAACCAATCTCATGACAGAATAACTGACTTTTATTAATGACTTGTAACTTCCACGGTCCATTCTTCATTATTTTCAATCAGGTAAGAACAACGCTGCGGAAAAATGTTTGCACATGTGTTAGTTACTTATTGTTTATTGTAAAATCACTAAGGCTGGAAAATGGTGGGTGGAAACAAATAGACTTGGTATCATAACATCGTCATATCTAAGGTAAACAAGATAGCGAGCATCGACCAATCAGCGTTTAGTATAATGCTACTCAGGTGACGCGATATTCGCTTTGGGTCCATGGAATCCTCCCGTCACACTTATCAGCAGAGAGAAGTACCCTGCATTTACTCAAGACCTGTTGCACGCGTGGGGATCGTGCAACGGATCGACGGTCGAGGCTATGGGAAGAGCGCTGTTGTTTATACAGAGGGACAACGCTGTATCTGTATTGGTGAAATGTGTAGTAAGTTTATGTGCAGACAATATTAGTATTATGTCTTATATCTTATTATAGCAGGCTACCAGCCTGTCTGTCTGCCTGCCTACCCAACGTCACGCATGCTGGTGTGCCCATGTGCCCAACTGCTTGCCCAACATACGCACCGACGTTATGGGGACTTCGAAGTCCCCACAACTACGATGAATGCGTTGTGTGTATGAAATGTGTGCGGTGGTTTGTCTGGCAGTCTCGCAGCCTGCCATACCCTCAGGTTGCTATAATGCCAGTCTTTTGATTTGCCAAACTGGACAGTCAGCTGCCTCGAAGAACTCGCAATACTCCCGAATCCACCCTGGGTATAACTACACTGGTTCTCTTGATGACTGAATGACCAACTGGCTGACTGCCACAGTACACAGTCTGACTGCCATTTGCCTGGCTACCCAGCTACACGGCTGCCAGACCCTTTTGTTATACAATTTGCCAAGAGATAAAGTTACATTTCATACACTCGACTCACATATCGTAGATGTGGGGACTCTCGAGTCCCCATAATGTTGGTGGGTAACTCGTCGGAGTACGCATAATGAGCAATGTACTTATATATTCTGTAAAGTTATCTTTGTGGTTACTAGAAGTCGGTGTCTGTCTGTCGTCTGTCTGTCTGTCTGTCTGTCTGTCTGTCTGTCTGTCTGTCTGTCTGTCTGTCTGTCTGTGTCCATCCGTCCGTCCGTCCGTCCGTCCGTCGGTCCGTCCGTCCGTCCGTCCGTTTGTTTGTTTGTTTGTTTGTTTGTTTGTTTGTTTGTTTGTTTGTTTGTTTGTTTGTTTGTTTGTTTGTTTGTTTGTTTGTTTGTTTGTTTGTTTGTTTGTTTGTTTGTTTGTTTGTTTGTTTGTTTGTTTGTTTGTTTGTTTGTCTGTCTGTCTGTCTGTCTGTCTGTCTGTCTGTCTGTCAGCCAGTAGTCTGTCCACAGAGTAACTCACATTCGAAAGCAGTTGAGTATTTTGCTAACTTTGTTTTCTCTTCAAATATTTTGTAGTCGACAGCATTGATATCAGTTCATGGCTAAACTACCACGGACTGTCAATATACGAACCACAGTTCAGAGAGATAGACATAAAATCAGTGGGTACTCTGAAGAAAGTTGCCATCACCGACGATGCACTCGATGAAGTCGAAGTGATGGTACCTATGTTGAAACGTATTCCGGTTGAGAATGATGCAGAAAAGGAAGCATTTTTTTTGGGCATGGGAAAAGGCTCAGCATTGCAGGTATGTTCAATGACTATATATTTTCTAGCCGTTTCTGCAGTAATATCAAACTACATTGTTGCATAAATTTAAAGACTTAGATATGACACAAGGCATAAGAATACAAGACAATAGACTATGAAATTAATATATTTCTAAAACTCAATAATTCATGAGGAAAATTCTAGAGAAATTAAGGTTTAATCAATGTCTGTTTACCCCTGTACAGAACTGATATCAGTTTCTGTAAATGTGATACAAAATTGTTTAATACAACATCAGTTCTGTATCACATTTACAAACACTGATATCAGTTCTGTATATATATTTGTGAAATTCATGAATAATTAATGAGGTTAAGAAGCAATCAAAACCTAGCATTCAAGTCACATGTATACGTCTGTAAATGCCAATAAAGATCATCTTTTGGACAAAGTGATCTGTATCAAAAGTTAAGAATACTAATTAGCCTTCTTGGTGATCTTTATCAAAAGTTATGAATACTAATTATCTTCATTCTATTGTTTCATTTCACAAGTACGATAAAGCATTCGCGTCCGACCTGTATGGGGATTTACTTCGGCTCGCCTTGTAAATCCCCATACAGATCGGTCGCTCATGCTTTATCTATTACATATATATTATATAAATTTACAGTATATATATAAAGGTTTGACGCTGTAATTTGGCAACGCGTACATCGATGCACAGCCTCAATTTTAGCTATTTTTAAAGGAGCACAGCATTCAATCTTTATAGTATATACGTACATAGATTCACAGAAGACCTTATTTCTGTAAATTTCAGTATTATATTTATAATGATGACTATAAGAAATGATTTTCAGGTCCCATCCAGTGTAAACCACTTCCATGCATAGCCAGAGCCAGTCCAAAACTGTACTGGAACAACGAGCTTTGAATGTGGATGTATTAATCCAAACCAATCTCATGACAGAATAACTGACTTTTATTAATGACTTGTAACTTCCACGGTCCATTCTTCATTATTTTCAATCAGGTAAGAACAACGCTGCGGAAAAATGTTTGCACATGTGTTAGTTACTTATTGTTTATTGTAAAATCACTAAGGCTGGGAAATGGTGGGTGGAAACAAATAGACTTGGTATCATAACATCGTCATATCTAAGGTAAACAAGATAGCGAGCATCGACCAATCAGCGTTTAGTATAATGCTACTCAGGTGACGCGATATTCGCTTTGGGTCCATGGAATCCTCCCGTTACACTTATCAGCAGAGACTTGGTGCTTATAATTAGCTGGGGTCCAACCAATCTCAACGTTTACGCCTGTGAATGCACAGATGATCCATGCATGCTTAAATAACAATAATACCAAATTAACTTTAGTCATTTTCTTGTATTTTGTTGGTTAATTAATTCTGTTTGTGTCTACACAGGACTACTGCTCTGAGACCAATTCCAACTTCACTACTACCTAAACCCAAATGGTCCAAGGAATTGGTTCTGTTTTCGACTGAGGTGATGCGATATTCGCTTTGGGTCCATGGAATCCTCCCGTCACACTCATCAGCAGAGAGAAGTACCCTGCATTTACTCAAGACCTGTTGCACGAGTGGGGATCGTGCAACGGGTCGACGGTCGAGGCTCTGGGAAGAGCGCTGCTGTTTATACAGAGGGACAACGCTGTATCTGTATTGGTGAAATGTGTAGTAAGTTTATGCACAGACAATATTAGTATTATGTCTTATATCTTATTATAGCAGGCTACCAGCCTGCCTGTCTGCCTGCCTACCCAACGTCACGCATGCTGGTGTGCCCATGTGCCCAACTGCTTGCCCAACATACGCACCGACGTTATGGGGACTTCAAAGTCCCCACAACTACGATGAATGCGTTGTGTGTATGAAATGTGTGCGGTGGTTTGTCTGGCAGTCTCGCAGCCTGCCATACCCTCAGGTTGCTATAATGCCAGTCTTTTGATTTGCCAAACTGGACAGTCAGCTGCCTCGAAGAACTCGCAATACTCCCGAATCCACCCTGGGTATAACTACACTGGTTCTCTTGATGACTGAATGACCAACTGGCTGACTGCCCCAGTACACAGTCTGACTGGCATTTGCCTGGCTACCCAGCTACACGGCTGCCAGACCCTTTTGTTATACAAATTGCCAAGAGATAAAGTTACATTTCATACACTCGACTCACATATCGTAGTTGTGGAGACTCTCGAGTCCCCATAATGTTGGTGGGTAACTCGTCGGAGTACGCATAATGAGCAATGTACTGATATATTCTGTAAAGTTATCTTTCTTTGTAAATATTTTTGGGCAGCAATTTCACTATTTTAGAACGTGTGCTTAGTCAGCTTTATTTAGCATGTTCATAGTTTCAAAATAAGAAAATGGTCAGTCATTGCTTAGTTGGTTGATTGGTCAGTTGGTTGATCCATTGCTCGATTGGCTGGTCATCAGTCTACCATTAGTCGGTGTGTTACGCGGTCAGTCAATTGGTCAGTCAGTCAATCTGATGAAAATGATTTTTTGTCGGTCGGTCGGTCGGTCGGTCGGTCGGTCGGTCGGTCGGTCGGTCGGTCGGTCGGTCGGTCGGTCGGTCGGTCGGTCGGTCGGTCGGTCGGTCGGTCGGTCGGTCGGTCGGTCGGTCGGTCGGTCGGTCGGTCGGTCGGTCGGTCGGTCGGTCGGTCGGTCGGTCGGTCGGTCGGTCGGTCGGTCGGTCGGTCGGTCGGTCGGTCGGTCGGTCGGTCGGTCGGTCGGTCGGTCGGTCGGTCGGTCGGTCAGTCAGTCAGTCAGTCAGTTACCCACCATATTTTATAAATCAGAAAGCCTCACTCCTTTCATTTTCTATTTGACCAACTGTCGTTAATAAAAATACCTGTACAATAAGTGCATTTATACTGAAGTATATGGTTTTGCCATAGTAAAGTTCCTTCATTCCTCTTTTGAGTATTACATCCATGCATATATCTTTTCAAATAATTTGGCAGCTTTCTTCGATTCGCAGTACGTCTTTATAAAAGCTTTCTAAGATTGGCATTCATTTGTAGTATAAATACAGGGCATGAATAACTGGACATTACTTTAGTGTCTCTCTGTACTTAGGCTTGAGTATTTACATGCAAAATTACTGGGCAGTTTATTGTTTAAATTTACAGCTAGCCAATTGAGTTTTCAACAACAAGTCGCTCCATCACCGTCAAGCGAACCCCAAAGTCAAGCCTGCATGGCGATCCTCTGGCGTTTGGATACTGGGCAAAAACCGAATCTATCCCTACAATTGCGACTCATGTGAGTAGAGTTTAGTTGGTCTCTCCTGTGCTTCGAGGGTTTTTCGCCGGGTACTCCGGTTTTCCTCCCTCCGTAAAACCAACACCTAGACCTTAGGAGGATAACCTTGTAAGGGACCTAGAGTCCAATTGTTACTTCTCCTGTACCGCTAGGTACCAATGTTGATAAGACGTTTACGCCTGTGAATGCACAGATGATCCATACATGCTTAAATAACAATACCAAATTAACTTTAGTCATTTTCTTGTATTTTGTTGGTTAATTAATTCTGTTTGTGTCTACACAGCACTACTGCTCAGAGACCAGTCTGCTGCTTTCCAATTCCAACTTCACTACTACTTAAACCCAAATGGTCCAATGAATTGGAAAGCTTTGGCAGCAGTTCTCCATTTTACACCAACCGAAATCGCTAATTTTGCTGTCGAGCGTGAGAAATCGGCGGAAAAGATGTTGGACTATTGGAAGACAGCGAACATCGCCACTGTCGACCTACTTTTTGCATCACTTTTCATTCCACAGTTGGCCTTTTGTACGTTTGATCACTTTGTATACTACTACTCTAGTATTCTACATCCGTTTTGTTTCTGGGCCAAGCACTAGAGATCAGTGGGGCTAAGACGAAGTGCGAAAACCTCTTGGGCGATAATTTCCAATTACAGTCGTCAAATTAAATCAGTCAACATTAAAATAAGAAAAGCTCGTTCATTGGCGCCTCGCTCAGGCACGCTTGATCACGTTTGCAAGCAAACCTGTCAAGTGCACTTTGGTTTGGTTTCAACACGTGTGAGTTTTTGTTACATTTGATATTGTTTTGACTTGGTTGGTGAAGTGAATTGGTTATTCGACATTTTGAAGATGAATTTCTTATACAGAATGAAATCTGTTATGTCAATACTGCTTTTTCGACTCAGGTGACGCGATATTCGCTTTGGGTCCACGGAATCCTCCCGTCACACTCATCAGCAGAGAGAAGTACCCTGCATTTACTCAAGACCTGTTGCACGAGTGGTGATCGTGCAACGGGTCGAGGCTATGGGAAGAGCGCTGCAGTTTATACGGAGGAACAACGCTGTATCTGTATTGGTGAAATGTGTAATGAGTTTACGCACAGACAATATTAGCATTATGTCATATCTTATTATAGTGTGCTACCCAGCCTGCCTGTCTACCTGCCTGCCTACCCGCTGCTTGCGTGGCTCTCAGACTGACTGACTGAAAGTGTGACAGAAGTGGAAAAAAAACGTCTGGTGTTGGCCAAATTAAAATCCCCAAGCATAACCCCAATGGACCTGAGAACTCAGCGCTAGTCCCACTAAAGTGAAAAATGTACAATAAAATGTGTTACCATTTCCTTATTAACATAACCGCATTAAAACATTCATCTTAACAAAAAGTTTTCCTGCTATTTTAGAGTGGTACTTTCACTGACAGTCAAAACAATGGAACTGAATGTGTGCCTTGCAGGAGACAGCGATGCTTGCCGTCGTTTGAGCCAGTCCAAAACTGTGCTGCAACAACGAACTTTGAATGCGGATGTATTAATCCAAACCAATTTCATGACAGAATAATTTGACTCTTATTCAGATTGTCGTGTCTGTTCCAGAGGGTTGTCTCCAGAAACCTTATTCACAGTATGAAGACGCTACATGTGATCATTGTCCCGAAGTAAGTCTCCGTAAAATAGCTGTCAAATATGGCGCGATGGTATATATTAAATGTCACGGATTACTTCCGGTAAAAACACGCGCTGTGATTGGTTGCTGACGTGACGAGATTTCTCCGTAATGACCGCGGGCATTATGAAAATTGTTAATGCCCTACGATTGGAAACAAAAAAAAATCCAAATAAGAAAGTTATTGCTGCAAAACGACAAAAATAAATGAAGTAAATGACGATGAACATTATAACAGTAAATGTTAGTATCCAGACGACAAAGAAACAACAAAATATTAACGCTAGTCTAGTGTTACGCAATATTTGTACACAGCACATTATGGGGACCTGCACGGGTTACGCACGTACATTGTGAGGACCTCAAAGTCGCCACAACTACGATGTATGCGTTTGGGAATGACCCCGTTGTCGAGCTTGGGACTCATGTGAGTAGAGTTTAGTTGGTCTCTCCTGTGCTTCGAGGGTTTTTCGCCGGGTACTCCGGTTTTCCTCCCTCCGTAAAACCAACTCCTAGACCTTAAGAGGATAACCTTGTAAGGGACCTAGAGTCCAATTGTTACTTCTCCTGTACCGCTAGGTACAAATGTTGATAAGACGTTTACACCTGTGAATGCACAGATGATCCATACATGCTTAAATAACAATACCAAATTAATTTTAGTCATTTTCTTGTATTTTGTTGGTTAATTAATTCTGTTTGTGTCTACACAGGACTACTGCTCAGAGACCAGTCTGCTGCTTTCCAATTCCAACTTCACTACTACTTAAGCCCAAATGGTCCAAGGAATTGGAAAGCTTTGGCAGCAGTTATCCATTTTACACCCACCGAAATCGCTAATTTTCTGTCGAGCGTGAGAAATCGGCGGAAAAGATGTTGGACTATTGGAAGACAGCGAATATCGCCACTGTCGACCTACTTTATGACACGTTGTTGTCTATTGGACGAGAAGACGTCGCCGAGTATGTATACGACTCAATGTGTGAGCAGGAAACTGATGTGTAAACTCAGTGACTTGTAATTTTCACGGTCTATTCTTCATTATTTTCAATCAGGTAAGAACAACGCTGCGGAAAAATGTTTGTACATGCGTTAGTTACTAATAGTTTATTGTAAAATCACTAAGGCTGGAAAATGGTGGGTAAGTATGAATGTCACTTTCCAAAACAAATAGACTTGGTATGATAACATCTCTAAGGTAAACAAGATAGCGAGTATCAACCAATCAGCGTTTAGTATAATGCTTATATTTCATCACATATGATGAGTAGTAATGTACACACTTTCAGCTTGATCTATACGTCCGTCTCCATTGCATCACTTTTCATTCCACAGTTGGCCTTTTGTACCTTTGACCACTTTGTATACTACTACTCTAGTATTCTACATCCGTTTTGTTTCTGGGCCAAGCACTAGAGATCAGAGGGGCGAAGACGAAGGGCGAAAACCTCTTGGGCGATAATTTCCAAATACACTCGTCAAATTAAATCAATCAACGTTAAAATAAAAAAAGCTCATTCATTGGCGCCTCGCTCAGGCACTCTTGATCACGTTTGCCAGCAAACCTGTCAAGTGCACTTTGGTTTGGTTTCAACACGTGTGAGTTTTTGTTACATTTGATATTGTTTTGACTTGGTTGGCGAAGTGAATTGGTTATTCGACATTTTGAAGATGAATTTATTATACAGAATGAAATCTGTTATGTCAATACTGCTTTTTCGACTCAGGTGACGCGATATTCGCTTTGGGTCCACGGAATCCTCCCCTCACACTCATCAGCAGAGAGAAGTACCCTGCATTTACTCAAGACCTGTTGCATATATATATGGTAGAACCACTTGTAACTTAGTGTAGGTTATTTATATTGATTTGGCATAAAAACTCGGGGGGTGTACTCTAGCAATTTTTGGTTAGGGTGTGCCGCCGTGACCTCAAAATCCTGACCCTTTCCCAGACCTAAAAAGGCGATTTTTCAAACCCTTTCCCAGACCTAAACTAAAAAAATCAATACCCTATCCCAGCACTGGTATCCCATCGGCATCCATAAACAAAGAACCTCGATCTCCTGGGGATCTCCTAGGATAATTTTCGATCTCTAGGGTCTCTGAAACACTATTTCCACAGAAATTCTGGACTGCCAACTTGTCAGGACTTGCGTTCTCGTTTGATCTGCGCTTTAGAACTCGAAAGAAGGAAAAAGCAATAGCGAAAAGAACCAAAGAGATGACGGCGGTCTATTCCCAGAAGCCTATTCGCATCCTGTTGATAGATAACGTCATCAATGGTTCTATGAGAGTATAAATACGGGACTTGTCTTCCCCTGATGAAGACACTAGATTGGAGTGTCAAAACGATGGGTCATGATCACTAGCTTTTTAAGGCGCTTTCAAAAAACGTTTAAGCCAGAGTAGCGTTAAACTATGTCTTATTCTTCACCTGGCTACGTTGGGAATTTATTTGTTCACAATCTATTTTGAAACATTTTTTAGCCCCCACCCTATTAGACCAGATGTGTAAACAAGTCTTCTTTTCTTTTCGCTATAGTTTCTTTTTGGCCTCCAGCTTCTTTTAACTTCGAAATTAGCTTCTGGCAGCAAATGTGCCGATTTTATGTGCAAACGGAATGAAGTAAAGATTCTTGATGAAGAAGGAATTTGTCCAATTGATTGCCAGTGTAAGCCTGGATACATGTCATTGCCAAACCTCGATGGATGTGTCCCATGCAGGAAGTGTACTCCGCCTCACGTGGTTTTGATAAACTGCACGTTAGACGAGGAGACTCAATGTGGACCTTGTGAAACAGTAAGTTCCTTAATTTAAAGTTAAATTGCTGCCTAACAAGAAAAAGGCAGAAACGTTTAAGCTTACGGTTAAAATATAGAGCAGCCGCTCCCAGTATTACATCACGAACATTTAGTAGCAATGCTGCTCGAGTTTCCCTGTTTTTAACACTATCCTGTCACTGCCTGTTAATTTTGTTTTTTCTATTTTTTGTGTGTAAAGTATTTTAACGTATCCGCTATGTTTTTGCTTGCCCATCTCTTTTAAATATTTTTTCTGAGGGTAGAACCACTTGTAACTTAGCGTAGGTTATTTATATTGATTTGGCATAAAAACTCGGGGGGTGTACTCTAACAATTTTTGGTTAGGGTGTGCCGCCGTGACCTCAAAATCCTGACCCTTTCCCAGACCTAAAAAGGCGATTTTTCAAACCCTATCCCGGACCTAAACTAAAACAAAATCAATACCCTATCCCAGCACTGGTGTCACATCGGCATCCATACTCTATCGCAGACCAAAATAGGCACCCTATTGTTGAACAAAATAAACAGCCAGCAGTGGCGTAGCCAGGGTCTTAGGTTTTGGGAGGCAAGAACCTCGATCTCCTAGGGATCTCCTAGGATAATTTTCGATTTCTAGGGTCTCTGAAACACTATTTCCACAGAAATTCGTGACTGCCAACTTGTCAGGACTTGCGTTCTCGTTTGATCTGGGCTTTAAAACTCGAAAGAAGGAAAAAGCAATAGCGAAAAGAACCAAAGAGATGACGGCGGTCTATTGCCGGAAGCCTATTCGCATCGTGTTGATAGATAACGTCATCAATGGTTCTGTGAGAGTATAAATACGGGACCTGTCTTCCCCTGATGAAGACACTAGATTGGAGTGTCGAAACGTTGGGTCATGATCACTAGCTTTTTAAGGCGCTTTCAAAAAACTTTTAAGCCAGAGTAGCGTTAAACTAAGTCTTATTCTTCACCTGGCTACGTTGGGAATTTATTTGTTCATAATCTATTTTGAAACATTTTTTAGCCCCCACCCTATTAGACCAGATGTGTAAACAAGTCTTCTTTTCTTTACCCTATAGTTTCTTTCTGGTATCCAGCTTTCTTAACTTCACAATTAGCTTCTGGCAGAAAATGCGCTAATGTTACATGTAAATATTAAACAGAAAATATTAACGCTAGTCTAGTGTTACGCAATATTTGTACACGGCACATTATGGGGACCTGCATGGGTTATGTACCTACATTGTGAGGACCTCAAAGTCCCCACAACTACGATGTATGCGTTGCGTGTAAAAAATGTGTGCTAAATGTAACTTTCTCCCGTGGGGAATTCTATGAGCACTAATCCGACCGGCTGACTACCACACTACACTATCTGACCGGCTATATACAAAGCAATCAAGAATATTTGTGATCATATTGTAAAATATTATTAAATGGTAGATGTGCCCGGGCAAGTGTTGAAGGACAGATTGTCTTATAAAGTTTGTCAGCTAATAGATCGTTATCACTCACGTGATCGCTCGCCCCATTGAAATGTACGAAGTACATTAAATACAATGTACTTTTTAAGGCGCTTTCAAAAAACTTTTAAGCCATGCAGAGTAGCGTTTAACTATGTCTGATTCACGTGGCTACGTTGGGAATTTATTTGTTCATAATCTATTTTGAAACATTTTTTAGCCCCCACCCTATTAGACCAGATGTGTAAACAAGTCTTCTTTTCTTTTCCCTATAGTTTCTTTTTGGCCTCCAGCTTCTTTTAACTTCGAAATTAGCTTCTGGCAGCAAATGTGCCGATTTTATGTGCAAACGGAATGAAGTAAAGATTCTTGATGAAGAAGGAATTTGTCCAATTGATTGCCAGTGTAAGCCTGGATACATGTCATTGCCAAACCTCGATGGATGTGTCCCATGCAGGAAGTGTACTCCGCCTCACGTGGTTTTGATAAACTGCACGTTAGACGAGGAGACTCAATGTGGACCTTGTGAAACAGTAAGTTCCTTAATTTAAAGTTAAATTGCTGCCTAACAAGAAAAAGGCAGAAACGTTTAAGCTTACGGTTAAAATATAGAGCAGCCGCTCCCAGTATTACATCACGAACATTTAGTAGCAATGCTGCTCGAGTTTCCCTGTTTTTAACACTATCCTGTCACTGCCTGTTAATTTTGTTTTTTTCTATTTTTTGTGTGTAAAGTATTTTAACGTATCCGCTATGTTTTTGCTTGCCCATCTCTTTTAAATATTTTTTCTGAGGGTAGAACCACTTGTAACTTAGCGTAGGTTATTTATATTGATTTGGCATAAAAACTCGGGGGGTGTACTCTAACAATTTTTGGTTAGGGTGTGCCGCCGTGACCTCAAAATCCTGACCCTTTCCCAGACCTAAAAAGGCGATTTTTCAAACCCTATCCCGGACCTAAACTAAAACAAAATCAATACCCTATCCCAGCACTGGTGTCACATCGGCATCCATACTCTATCGCAGACCAAAATAGGCACCCTATTGTTGAACAAAATAAACAGCCAGCAGTGGCGTAGCCAGGGTCTTAGGTTTTGGGAGGCAAGAACCTCGATCTCCTAGGGATCTCCTAGGATAATTTTCGATTTCTAGGGTCTCTGAAACACTATTTCCACAGAAATTCGTGACTGCCAACTTGTCAGGACTTGCGTTCTCGTTTGATCTGGGCTTTAAAACTCGAAAGAAGGAAAAATCAATAGCGAAAAGAAGCAAAGAGATGACGGCGGTCTATTGCCGGAAGCCTATTCGCATCGTGTTGATAGATAACGTCATCAATGGTTCTGTGAGAGTATAAATACGGGACCTGTCTTCCCCTGATGAAGACACTAGATTGGAGTGTCGAAACGTTGGGTCATGATCACTAGCTTTTTAAGGCGCTTTCAAAAAACTTTTAAGCCAGAGTAGCGTTAAACTAAGTCTTATTCTTCACCTGGCTACGTTGGGAATTTATTTGTTCATAATCTATTTTGAAACATTTTTTAGCCCCCACCCTATTAGACCAGATGTGTAAACAAGTCTTCTTTTCTTTACCCTATAGTTTCTTTCTGGTATCCAGCTTTCTTAACTTCACAATTAGCTTCTGGCAGAAAATGCGCTAATGTTACATGTAAATATTAAACAGAAAATATTAACGCTAGTCTAGTGTTACGCAATATTTGTACACGGCACATTATGGGGACCTGCATGGGTTATGTACCTACATTGTGAGGACCTCAAAGTCCCCACAACTACGATGTATGCGTTGCGTGTAAAAAATGTGTGCTAAATGTAACTTTCTCCCGTGGGGAATTCTATGAGCACTAATCCGACCGGCTGACTACCACACTACACTATCTGACCGGCTATATACAAAGCAATCAAGAATATTTGTGATCATATTGTAAAATATTATTAAATGGTAGATGTGCCCGGGCAAGTGTTGAAGGACAGATTGTCTTATAAAGTTTGTCAGCTAATAGATCGTTATCACTCACGTGATCGCTCGCCCCATTGAAATGTACGAAGTACATTAAATACAATGTACTTTTTAAGGCGCTTTCAAAAAACTTTTAAGCCATGCAGAGTAGCGTTTAACTATGTCTGATTCACGTGGCTACGTTGGGAATTTATTTGTTCATAATCTATTTTGAAACATTTTTTAGCCCCCACCCTATTAGACCAGATGTGTAAACAAGTCTTCTTTTCTTTTCCCTATAGTTTCTTTTTGGCCTCCAGCTTCTTTTAACTTCGAAATTAGCTTCTGGCAGCAAATGTGCCGATTTTATGTGCAAACGGAATGAAGTAAAGATTCTTGATGAAGAAGGAATTTGTCCAATTGATTGCCAGTGTAAGCCTGGATACATGTCATTGCCAAACCTCGATGGATGTGTCCCATGCAGGAAGTGTACTCCGCCTCACGTGGTTTTGATAAACTGCACGTTAGACGAGGAGACTCAATGTGGACCTTGTGAAACAGTAAGTTCCTTAATTTAAAGTTAAATTGCTGCCTAACAAGAAAAAGGCAGAAACGTTTAAGCTTACGGTTAAAATATAGAGCAGCCGCTCCCAGTATTACATCACGAACATTTAGTAGCAATGCTGCTCGAGTTTCCCTGTTTTTAACACTATCCTGTCACTGCCTGTTAATTTTGTTTTTTCTATTTTTTGTGTGTAAAGTATTTTAACGTATCCGCTATGTTTTTGCTTGCCCATCTCTTTTAAATATTTTTTCTGAGGGTAGAACCACTTGTAACTTAGCGTAGGTTATTTATATTGATTTGGCATAAAAACTCGGGGGGTGTACTCTAACAATTTTTGGTTAGGGTGTGCCGCCGTGACCTCAAAATCCTGACCCTTTCCCAGACCTAAAAAGGCGATTTTTCAAACCCTATCCCGGACCTAAACTAAAACAAAATCAATACCCTATCCCAGCACTGGTGTCACATCGGCATCCATACTCTATCGCAGACCAAAATAGGCACCCTATTGTTGAACAAAATAAACAGCCAGCAGTGGCGTAGCCAGGGTCTTAGGTTTTGGGAGGCAAGAACCTCGATCTCCTAGGGATCTCCTAGGATAATTTTCGATTTCTAGGGTCTCTGAAACACTATTTCCACAGAAATTCGTGACTGCCAACTTGTCAGGACTTGCGTTCTCGTTTGATCTGGGCTTTAAAACTCGAAAGAAGGAAAAAGCAATAGCGAAAAGAACCAAAGAGATGACGGCGGTCTATTGCCGGAAGCCTATTCGCATCGTGTTGATAGATAACGTCATCAATGGTTCTGTGAGAGTATAAATACGGGACCTGTCTTCCCCTGATGAAGACACTAGATTGGAGTGTCGAAACGTTGGGTCATGATCACTAGCTTTTTAAGGCGCTTTCAAAAAACTTTTAAGCCAGAGTAGCGTTAAACTAAGTCTTATTCTTCACCTGGCTACGTTGGGAATTTATTTGTTCATAATCTATTTTGAAACATTTTTTAGCCCCCACCCTATTAGACCAGATGTGTAAACAAGTCTTCTTTTCTTTACCCTATAGTTTCTTTCTGGTATCCAGCTTACTTAACTTCACAATTAGCTTCTGGCAGAAAATGCGCTAATGTTACATGTAAATATTAAACAGAAAATATTAACGCTAGTCTAGTGTTACGCAGTATTTGTACACAGCACATTATGGGGACCTGCATGGGTTATGTACCTACATTGTGAGGACCTCAAAGTCCCCACAACTACGATGTATGCGATGCGTGTAAAAAATGTGTGCTAAATGTAACTTTCTCCCGTGGGGAATTCTATGAGCACTAATCCGACCGGCTGACTACCACACTACACTATCTGACCGGCTATATACAAAGCAATCAAGAATATTTGTGATCATATTGTAAAATATTATTAAATGGTAGATGTGCCCGGGCAAGTGTTGAAGGACAGATTGTCTTATAAAGTTTGTCAGCTAATAGAGCGTTTTCACTCACGTGATCGGTCGCCCCATTGAAATGTACGAAGTGCATTAAATACAATGTACGATGTACGAAGAAGGTACGTATGTTAATTCACAAATTAAAGCATCGATCAATTGTGCCATCGATTACACCCATATTTTAAATTAGTGCCCAAACAAATACTGTTCCACTGACATTATAACTTTAAAACAATGTACATGTCACAGGAAGTGCACATTTAAATTTTATGAGTACTATTCCACCCTGGGTATAACTATACACTGGTTCTCTTGATGACGGAATGACCGACTGGCCGACTGTCACAGTACACTGTCTGACTGCCTTTTGCCTGGCTACCCGGCTGCCTGGCTACCCGGCTGCCTGGCTACCCGGCTGCCAGACCCTTTTGTTATACAAGTTGCCAAGAGATAAAGTTACATTTCATGCACTCGACTCATATATCGTAGTTGTGGGGACCCTCGAGTCCCTACAGTGTTGGTGGGTAACTCGTCGGGGTCCCCATAATGCGCTATGTACTGATATATTCTGTAAAGTTATCTTTCTTTGTAAATATTTTTGGGACACCAGTCCTACTATTTTAGAATGTGTGCTTTAAAGTCAGCTTTATTTAGCATGTTCATAGTTTCAAAATAACAAGATGGTCAGTCAGTATGTTGCTTCTATTGCTTAGTTGGTCAGTTGGTTGATCCATTGCTCGATTGGCTGGTCATCGTCAACCATTAGTCGCTGGGTTGCACGTCAGTCAATTGGTCAGTCAATCAGTCCGATGAAAATTATTTTTTATATATAACTAAACATTTCGAACACAACATTTCTATAAAGAACCTGTGAAGTCCTTTACAAAACCTATTTCGCAATTATTTTTAAGACTAATTTTGTTGAGTTTACTAAAGCAAAACAAAAGAAAACGCTGTACAAGAATAGAAAACTCGAGTTAGAAGAAGAGGATAAGTGAAGTCCACACAATGGAAAAGTTCTTGTACAGATCCCCACAAAGCGTGCTACATTTTTTACACAATTTACACACGCAACTCATAAACCGTAATTGTGGGGACTTCATACTAAAGGATATTTTAGCTAAGTAGCTTTAGTTTTTTAACAATCGATGAAATGAAACGTTGTGGTAATGTTATTTCGATGAAATAAAGTTCATTTGAGCCTCGAAACTGTATTTGTAAACCGAAAATAGATGAAAATATTGTGGGGACTTGACTCAAGTCCCCACAATATTACGAGTCCCCACAGTGTAGGTATATAACTCGCCGAGGGCCCCACAATGTGCGGCTCGTGAACACAATCTATAATACAAAATCTTTGTGTAAGGCACGATATTAGCAAACATTTCCACGCTTTTACGGAAAGAGTGTTTCGAGCATTGGATAGTTTAGCTTTCAAATTACTGCACCGTACTATATAGCGAGCATGCCGAAGAGAATACAGGGAATTATATCTGGGAAAGGAGCAAGGACTAAATATTGAAATAAATGTTTTTACCGAATTACTCGTGTTTGTGATTAATTAGCTATTCCGAAGTATTGTTTAACAATACCGTTGAAACAATTATAATAATTATTCTTGTATGTTAATTAGCGGCATACACGGTACACACTTGTGCGACGTTATTATATAAAAGAACAGAGTTAAAAATCCTTTTATATATCGGTGCACAAGTGTGTACCGTCTTACACAAAATCTAAAATAATATTACAACACTTGCCTCAATATACGGCGGGACAACTCAACAACAGCATTTCACTTACATTTCAGCATACATTGTGCATATTCTCTAAACTAAGTGTACACTATATAGGCACCAAAAAGGCGAAATATTAAATTGCCGTGTGAAGTTAATATAATTCCACGTTGACTGAAACACAACATGTATACATGCGGGTGCATATTGCACCAAGGAACAACAGCATTTCCCACATTATTTCCCAATTCTCCCTTGGATGGAATCACAATTCTTGAACAAACAATTCAGAAATTCCTCAAGACATTTATATTTTTTTAATTTTTTGGCACAAAAAAAACGTAATACAACAACAATTAACATAATTTAACTAATCAACTGAGACTATACACTTTTAATGGTCGTTTGAGTAAAAAAAAAGGCATTATTGACAGAGACACATTTCGCAGACAGTCTGCAAGCGATTTTTGCAAAATATGTTGATTGACAGTGTCAATAAATTTTAAAATGTCGCTAATTTAATTAAATATACCTCAAGGAATATAAGTTAATTATTTTTATGACCAAACTTGTTAAACAAGTTGTACAATAGGTAAAGAAACGCCCTTTCCCGATGCGCAATACACGAGCAGTAACAATCTATACTACAAAATCTTTGTGTAAGGCACGATATTAGCAAACATTTCCACGCTTTTACGGAAAGAGTGTTTCGAGCATTGGATAGTTTAGCTTTCAAATTACTGCAACGTACTATATAGCGAGCATGCCGAAGAGAATACAGGGAATTATATCTGGGAAAGGAGCAAGGGCTAATTATTGAAATAAATGTTTTTACCGAATTACTCGTGTTTGTGATTAATTAGCTATTCCGAAGTATTGTTTAACAATACCGTTGAAACAATTATAATAATTATTCTTGTATGTTAATTAGCGGCATACACGGTACACACTTGTGCGACGTTATTATATAAAAGAACAGAGTTAAAAATCCTTTTATATATCGTTGCACAAGTGTGTACCGTCTTACACAAAATCTAAAATAATATTACAACACTTGCCTCAATATACGGCGGTACAACTCAACAACAGCATTTCACTTACATTTCTGCATACATTGTGCATATTCTCTAAACTAAGTGTACACTATATAGGCACCAAAAAGGCGAAATATTAAATTGCCGTGTGAAGTTAATATAATTCCACGTTGACTGAAACACAACATGTATACATGCGGGTGCATATTGCGCCAAGGAACAACAGCATTTCCCACATTATTTCTCAATTCTCCCTTGAATGGAATCACAATTCTTGAACAAACAATTCAGAAATTCCTCAAGAGATTTATACACGGTGGTCGGTTGCTATGCAATTTTCTCCCGCTGCAATTTTTGGTCACGTGACCTACGTTCAGGCTGGTAGGGAAAACAGCCTTCCCATTTCCTTATAGCAACTTTGAAGAATGTATTTTAGGCCTAAATTTTGTGAAATCTTTAACTTGACGCCTCCAAATTATAGTTTATTAGTCAAAAAATGCTCTGTGATTGTAATTTCTCTTGCGTCGTCGGGGAATACGGCCTAAATTACGCTTTAACAGACCCCTCCTATGGGCGGTTTTTGATTTTTCAGGGCGGCTGTAGTGGACAAAAACTACTATCTAGGGGACCCTTAGTAGTAGGATTATGTTTGAAACATATTTCCTTTTACTTCCCCCCAAAGTAGGTAATAGTATTCGCGCAATCGCCAAAAAACGTGATTATTTTGCATATTCTCATCAATCTGTGTAAAATTTACCTCTTAAAATTCTTCTACTTTAAATATTTTAAAATCAGAATTGATGGTTGATATATTATTTATGCTTAAAGCTGGATAACAGCCCAGAAGAAAGGTAAGAAATAGCTCTTTGAAATCGGCAAACTCATTTGCATTTTAAGGTCTGGCCAAGCGCCATCTTGGTCGACCTTCCGTGGTCAAACTCCTTCGTTACGATTTCATTAATTTTACTGTTTTAGCTCTCCGCCGCGGTGTTCTAAGGGCCGAAAGTGTACAAAAAGTGCCTCTCATAAGGGGCGATGTAATACCGAGGGATCGTGTCATACGTTTTGGGAGAAATCCCCAATTTATGCGCTGAAGGTTGAGCAAGGACAGCTGGCAAGGAGAGCTGATGATATTGAAACTCGAGAACACCAACTGTCTGTCGCCGAAAATGCTATCTCTTCCAAAGAATGTGAATTAGACTCATTTGCTAAACATACTGAAGAGAGAGCAGAAACTGCAAGTAAGTACTAATGTATTTTGTTTGAACTGTATAACTGTATTGTACTTTCCATTTTATATACTCATGATGCAATATGTCAATAGACCATCCAAACAATATTAATATGATAAAACTGGATATAATGAAATTGAGAGTCAATATTAAATAACCTGCTTGAACTAGTGAGTTATAGAGCATTCTATTGAGAGCTTCAGGGGTTTCTTCCTAGGATTTATATAATTTTTTGAACTAATTTTTTGTAAATATTAACTAGAATTCAATTTCAACAAGGTGTCCTAATAAAAATCCTGTTAAGGTTTCTAGTATAGAAACATAATAGTAGAAAAATAACTTTATATGGGCAATAAAATATTAAATAATTAAAAAAGTCACTAGCTGCAATGTTGTGTTCTTTCTTAACAGAATCTGACCTGGAGAGTTCACTCTCTGAAAAAGAAGAAGTGGACAAGCATCTTGTTGGGCAAGAGGAGAAGCTTAGGGTGGTCACAGAGCAGTTTGAAAAGTTAAAGACTTTGTTAGACCAAAAGGGATACTCACGAACACGTCGACAAAACACAGCTACCACATTTGAGACAATATCCTCAGGTAATTCCAGTGTCCGTTACAGAAGAAGAGAGGAGAGTAAGAATGTGCTGGAATATATTCATGGGGGAGAAGAGGGAGCCTTGCTTGGTGCCTGGGATTTTTTAGCAGCTAACGCTTCTAAAGAGTTAATGAACAGACTGATTGGAAATTATAAAAGAGGAAAGTATATACAAGGTGTGGTGACCCAAGCCTTAAGTGATTATAGTCAGTCTGGTGATTCCCTTAAGAAGGCAGTGGCATTCAAGTATAAAAACTTTTTGTCGCGAAGAAAGTTTAATCTCCTCTGTAAAACCCAGTCATCTGTTTTCAATGCTGATGAAGAAGTATGGGTTCCTCGAAACATGAAGTGCTTAGGAAGTGATATGCAAGTTCCACTGAATCAGATATCTGATGAAAGTGTTGAGAAATTTGTTAAATCACTTGATATTGGTAATGTAAATCAGATTCCTAATATTTCAGGTGTAACTAGAACTGTTACAGGGTTAGTATTAATGGTAATAGATCTGCATTTGAGACTGCCACACCTCTGTCGAAAGTTGGTGTGGTTCAATGATAATACTAACCATTTTGTGTTTCAGTTTTCGGATGACGGTGCTCCAGAAACTAGCCAGCTTACAATGTCAATAGGTAGTATAACATTGTGGAACTTAGGGGAAAGAGTAAGAAGCAGGGAATTTCAGTATCTTTTACACTGTGTTAGCCTTGGTGAAAAGCATGAGGTTCTGGAATTGTTATGGCAACAACACTCTGATGAAATGTTGCTGCTTGAGTCAAGTGTTATTAATGTGTGTGGTAGGGAGTGTACAATGGAGTTTCAACCAAGCGCTGACATGAGCTGGCAGAGTTGGGCTTGTAATGAGCTAAATCAAGCTGCCACCTACCCATCTCCCTATGCTAATGTGCATAAAGGAAATCTGTCCAACATGGGTGGGAGTATTGGGTCTGAGGGTGAATTATGGAAACCTTATACCAATGCTGTGCGAGAGAAGCATCTAAAAAAAGTTAATAAGTTTCTTGATTCCCTTCCATCTACCATTCGTGAAAAGGCTCGCCATGATAAGCAGTTAGCATTTATGGCAGAAAGTGGAATTAGGCAGCTGGGAAAACCTCGGATTGGAGTCTTTGCTGAGCGAGTCAGGCCAGACCCTTTACACTGTGAAATAAATGCATGGCAAAATATTCTTGATATTATTTATTATGAATCAGTGCAAAGGAAGATCTTTGACAAATTTGTTACAACTCTGTCAGGAGCTATAGGTAAAGCAGATCATGTTGAAAGAAAGGGAGCTAGTGAAGGTGAATTAAAGGATAGTTTTCTTGAGACATCTACCAATAGTCTTTCTGCAACAGTCATATCAGAAGGCAGTGTTTGTAATACCTTGACTGAAATCTGTACAGATACAGATAAACAGGATGAAAACAATGACTCGTTGCTAGGCTCTGACGTACAATTGTCACAGTTGGGACTAGAAAGTAATGCTATCGCAAATCTTACTACTGCTCTTGCATGCTCTCGGACATCTAGCACTCGTAGTATTTCTTCTCCCACTGCCATTGGCTGTGGGCTACCCTATCTTGCGTCTAGGCTAAACGAACACTACAGTGATGAAAAGAGACGTTTCAACAAACTGTCTCTTCGAATTATTGGAGACCAAGCAATAACTCTTGCCAGATATAGCCACAGACTTGTTGACAATTTAGAAACAGATGATGAGACTGAGGGTCAGAAACTAAGAAGGTTAGCCCTGTCAAAGGCTGTTGAATATCTCAGAAATGCTTGTGGATTGTTCAACAAAATTTCCATCAACAGTGCTGAGCTGGATGAATTAGAAGAATTCTGTCAGCTTTATTTTAATCTTTTAGCTGTGTTTTTCTCTTCAAGTGTAAATGTTACTGTATGGACAGTGGGTTATGCTATACCTTACCATGCTAGGAAGCTTTATGAAAAGTACAGAGTAGGTTTGGGGATATTATCCCTACAAGCTAAAGAGTCCAAACATGCTGGGCTGAAGGGAGAACTGTCTTTAACCAATAGGTCAACAAAGAGCACCACAGGTGGTAAGTGGTGGCAGATAATGAGGTCTAATTATGTTAGATCATTTTATCTCCCTGAGCATCAACCAGCACCACCAACATATTCATCACATTTTAAGTCCCGTATACCTTCGTATTGTACTGATCACCCCCAGTTCTGTAATTGTGGCCGAAAGAAACAGATATCATGTACATATTGTGATGTATGCAGTGAAAGTAGCCTTGCTGTAGAGTGTGCTAAGCAGCAAAAACTTTTACTTGCAGCTGTCGCACTACTAAAACCAATTAGGTGTAGTAAGTGTGATAAAAGGTTTTCAGATAAACACAGCCTAACAACACACATGGAAAGCCATAAGGTTAGTGAGGTTGTATCTAAGGGTTCAATGGACAAAACTTGTAAATTAATTCCAAAGACAATGTCTGTTGATCAGCTTAAAAAATTATTAAGGGAAAGATGTCTCTCAACCTCAGGAAAAAAAGATATACTACTCAGACGTCTAGAATGTGCATTGGCTGCTGAGTTAGTTTATAAAAAAGGAGTACCCGGAGAAAACCTGTGGTGTTTGGTAGAGTCAAATTGGGAGCACTCCTCTCAGATGTGGCCAAGCTTTTTTTTTTAATCTGATAAGTTCATCGAGCAGGAATCAAACCGGGTTGTAGAGGTGAGAGGTGCTGATCAGAGTAAAATTTACTTTACTCATCAGAGTAAAATTGTTTGGTGTTAGACAGAGTAAAAAGTTATAATAAAGAGACTGGTTTTTGAGGGAGACAGGCAGATGGATTTGTTAACTCTTTACTTCCTGGGAGTTTCCCTTTGACAAGTAAAATTGCCTGGTGTCAGAGTTAAATAATAAAAGGCCTGGTTTTCAGCTAGTTTATGAGTGAAATGATTAAGATCAAAGCACTACTGTCAAGTTTATGGAGTCACTAGTCTCCAATTTTGTTACAAAAATTTTTTTATTTTGATGTAATCACTTAACAGTTTAGGAGGGAAATGATTAATAAACTAAAATAGCTTTTGCAGTAAGTTTAAAATAAAAAACAAACAAAATTTAGATATATTTCATTTCAAAAATATAGTTATAATGAACATAATAGGACTGTAGTTATTTTACAGACACTTGTCTACAGTATTACTGGTATAAGAAAAATACTGCATTGCTACTACAGGTACATGTATTATCATTGAACTACTAAACAATTATTGCAGGGATCTTCAATTGGCAGCATTCTTGTAGCAAACAGAATGCTCTTTATTTTAATGCACACTTCCCCCCCCCCCCCCTCCATTAATGTTTGTAGCTCAATGAAAGATTTCTAAGGTCCAGCTCAGACTTAAATAAATTAAACTACTGTAACAGTACTGTACTACCATTGGTTGCATCTAAGGGTGGACACCACAGATAAATAACAATACCTATGCCAATGTTAAGCTCCAACGTCTTCGCATGAGCATTTTCCAGGTTTCCATTAGCTAACCAATCAGCATGAGCCTGATTAAAATTATTAAACCTGATTGGTTAAGCGTGCTCATGTGAAAAAGTTCAACAATGGTTTAGGTAATGTTTTTTTATCAGTGGTGTCCACCCTTAGATGCAACCAACAGTATTTGTGTAGCATACTGGTGTTATTATAATTGGTCCAGTTTCATTTTTATTGTCATCTGGCGTGCAATCTCTTGTTATTTTACAAAAGTGCTCCTTTGCCAATTTGAATATGAAGATCCCTGGAACATTGTATATTAGATATAATAGCAATTTTTGTTGATGTGTTAAATTCTCAAATGCAGATCTACAGTACTGTATTGACCATTTTACAGTACTGCTCAGAAATAACCTAACAAAAACCGAGGTCGAGCCTTGGTTTAACCTCAGCTTAATTGTGATATAACTCTGTTCATTGTTAGTTAAACTGTCTCTATAAATCACTTACTAGATAATTTTTTGTGCTTTACTAAAGTTTATTACCATTTCTATCATTATTTAACTTAACCTCAATCGCACTGTTGGGTTATCTCTGAGCAGTACTGTACTTAAGATTACCACACAGAAGAAAATCTACTGTAGCTCAGCCAACTGCCTCATGTACAAGGCTGTTAGCTGAGTTTGATTTCCTTGTCTTTGCATAAGTCCTTTGTAGGAAGTTGGTTGAGCTATAGTAGATTCTCTTGTGTGTGGCAGGTGAAGGATGGTTATATAATAACAATATATATACCTATATATATATATATATATATATATAATAACAATACAAAATTTAAACGAGAAATACATATATGCAGAAAATTCTTGCATAGCTAAATTAGTGGTGCAGTTCAAACCTCGATAATTTATTTTGCAATCTTATTCTAGCTAACATTTCCCTGCAAGCAGAGCCTTCTTCTCCTTCATATCCTTGCTCAGAGAGGAAAGAAAAGAGAGCTCTGCCGTATATATTTCTGTTTGGCTTCTATCATGGTTAATAGTAGGGAGACTTGGCTACAGTCTTATAACGGTCAAACTGGGTTACTTTGTCCAAAATCTTGGACAAAATCTTATCACTTCAGCAAGAAAACAAAATACAAGAAGGCTCTGCTCGCAGGGTATCTAAGATTACATTAGAACATTTTATTAGGCAATGTAGTGTAATTGCCTGGACTACATGACTTGAAGACTCTATTTGAACAGTGTCTATTTTGTTCATGTAAAGTTTTATATATTATAATATACATATTCTGTTTAAGAAAATTAAATAAGCAAGTGCTGCAATTGAAGCTACAAGTGCTCAAGTATTAAGAGACAAAATCTAATGTAACAATAATAATATTTTTTCTGACCAATTTTTATTGCAACCCACACATTGTACAACAAAAGAATGATCTTGTTTGATCGATAATGAATATAGTGAATATAGTAAGTTGATGGGCCAAACATGCATGTTTTCATACAAACAAATAATTATGAAGAATATAAGTTATTATAAAAATAATTACAGTGTATAGGTTGCAATGTAGGTTGCTATTAAAAGAAATTCATCAGAAATACGGAAACAATTGTTTAAGGCTACAAGTTGCAAAGTGCTTGCAACTGTAAGTCAATAGCAAAGTCATCTTTGTCATACCTTTGAACAAAAAAAGTTACTGTCACCTTCTGTTGCTTTTGTGAATAGTCAAAGACAATTGGGGTCCTTTGACCAACTATCACTGCTGCTCTTCCTCGGTAGCGTAGAATGTTTCTCCCATTCTCATTTACCTTGTCGAATTGCCGCTTCTTCAACATATTTTGGCCACCAAATCGGACAGGAGAGAAGATCTTTGAGGCATTGGCAAAGGTTTCAATTGTGACGATTATTCGCCCGTTTGCACTCGTCAGTGTTGCACCATACGCAACACAGAGAGTACATACATGGCGAAAGATGTTGTAAGGCACGAACAATTTATTCGGCGGCATCAAACCTGTGTTCCTTGACCTCCCCAGTTTGGACAATAAACCTATGCCAATTTCACGAAGGAACCCGTCAATTAAAGGCCCAGCCAACTCGAGCTTCATCGAAGACCTTTCTTCCAGTACGGAATCAAGGTTCTGCATTCCGTAGTCTGGCTTTGTTTCACAATGCCAAACCGCATCCACCCATAGCCTTTCAACCGTAAATTTCATTGCTACCATTGCCCGATTCCAAAATTTTTCCGACCTATCCGTATCCCCTTCGAATTTCCCCAAGTTAAGACTAGAAAGCTGTGCAGAGATATCAGCCACCGCCATTTTTGTTTTGAATTTGTTTTGGAGCCAAAATGGGATATACCGCTGGAAATACGAACCCGCGCTTCCGGGAGAAAACTGCATAGCAACCGACCACCGTGATATTTTTTTAATTTTTTGGCACAAAAAAAACGTAATACAACAACAATTAACATAATTTAACTAATCAACTGAGACTATACACTTTTAATGGTCGCTTGAGTAAAAAAAAAGGCATTATTGACATAGACACATTTCGCAGACAATCTTGGACAAAAGTATTCGGACACAACAACACATTCTTCACTTATAACATTTCATTCTGCTTCATCGGGTTCTGCTTGAACGATCGATGCCTAGCAACCCACTCCTCCCTTTCAATGTTGTTCACTGCGTCAAATATAATGTATTTTCACGCATATTTGCCATTTATATCCGTCAACATTGATTAGGGGGAGGGGTTTTGTTGCTATATGTAAATTTTTGCGTAAACATGAACGTGCGCGTGGCGCGTCCCAATGACTTGTCCCAAGATTGTCTGCAAGCGATTTTTGCAAAATATGTTGATTGACAGTGTCAATAAATTTTAAAATGTCGCTAATTTAATTAAAATATACCTCAAGGAATATAAGTTAATTATTATTTATGACCAAACTTGTTAAACAAGTTATACAATAGGTAAAGAAACGCCCTTATCCCGATGCGCAATACACGAGTCAGTAACAATCTATAACTACAAAATCTTTGTGTAAGGCACGATATTACCAAACACTTCCACGCTTTTACGGAAAGAGTGTTTCGAGCATTGGATAGTTTAGCTTTCAAATTACTGCACACGTACTATATAAGCGAGCATGCCGAAGAGAATACAGGGAATTATATCTGGGAAAGGAGCAAGCACTAAATATTGAAATAAATGTTTTTACCGGAATTAACTCGTGTTTGTGATTAATTAGCTATTCCGAAGTATTGTTTAACAATACCGGTTGAAAACAATTATAATAATTATTCTTCTATGTTAATTAGCGGCATACACGGGTACACACTTGTGCGACGTTTATTATATAAAAGAACAGAGTTAAAAATCCTTTTATATATCGGTGCAAAAGTGTGTACCGTCTTACACAAAATCTAAAAATAATATTACAACACTTGCCTCAATATATCCGGCGGTACAACTCAACAACAGCATTTCACTTACATTTCTGCATACATTGTGCATATTCTCTAAACTAAGTGTACACTATATAGGCACGAAAAAGGCGAAAAATTAAAATTTGCCGTGTGAAGTTAATATAATTCCACGTTGACTGAAACACAACATGTATACATGCGGGTGCATATTGCACCAAGGATCAACAGCATTTCCCACATTATTTCCCAATTCTCCCTTGGATGGAATCACAATTCTTGAACAAACAATTTCAGAAATTCCTCAAGACATTTATATTTATTTTAATTTTTTGGCAAACAAAAACACGTAATACAACAACAATTAACATAATTTAACTAATCAACTGAGACTATACACTTTTAATGGTCGTTTGAGTAAAAAAAAAGGCATTATTGACAGAGACACATTTCGCAGACAATCTTGGACAAAAGTATTCGGACACAACAACACATTCTTCACTTATAACATTTCATTCTGCTTCATCGGGTTCTGCTTGAACGATCGATGCCTAGCAACCCACTCCTACCTTTCAATGTTGTTCACTGCGTCAAATATAATGTATTTTTCACGCATATTTGCCATTTATATCCGTCAACATTGATTAGGGGAGGGGTTTTGTTGCTATATGTAAATTTTTGCGTAAACATGAACGTGCGCGTGGCGCGTCCCAATGACTTGTCCAAGATTGTCCTGCAAGCGATTTTTTGCAAAATATGTTGATTGACAGTGTGCAATAAATTTTAAAATGTCACTAATTTAATTAAATATACCTCAAGGAATATAAGTTAATTATTTTTATGACCAAACTTGTTAAACAAGTTATACAATAGGTAAAGAAACGCCCTTTCCCGATGCGCAATACACGAGCAGTAACAATCTATACTACAAAATCTTTGTGTAAGGCACGATATTACCAAACACTTCCACGCTTTTACGGAAAGAGTGTTTCGAGCATTGGATAGTTTAGCTTTCAAATTACTGCACCGTACTATATAGCGAGCATTGCCGAAGAGAATAACAGGGAATTATATCTGGGAAAGGAGCAAGCACTAAATATTGAAATAAATGTTTTTACCGAATTACTCGTGTTTGTGATTAATTAGCTATTCCGAAGTATTGTTTAACAATACCGTTGAAACAATTATAATAATTATTCTTCTATGTTAATTAGCGGCATACACGGTACACACTTGTGCGACGTTATTATATAAAAGAACAGAGTTAAAAATCCTTTTATATATCGGTGCAAAAGTGTGTACCGTCTTACACAAAATCTAAAATAATATTACAACACTTGCCTCAATATACGGCGGAACAACTCAACAACAGCATTTCACTTACATTTCTGCATACATTGTGCATATTCTCTAAACTAAGTGTACACTATATAGGCACGAAAAAGGCGAAATATTAAATTGCCGTGTGAAGTTAATATAATTCCACGTTGACTTGAAACACAACATGTATACATGCGGGTGCATATTGCACCAAGGATCAACAGCATTTCCCACATTATTTCCCCAATTCTCCCTTGGATGGAATCACAATTCTTGAACAAACAATTCAGAAATTCCTCAAGACATTTATATTTTTTTAATTTTTTGGCAAAAAAAACACGTAATACCAACAACAATTAACATAATTTAACTAATCAACTGAGACTATAACACTTTTAATGGTCGTTTGAGTAAAAAAAAAGGCATTATTGACAGAGACACATTTCGCAGACAATCTTGGACAAAAGTATTCGGACACAACAACACATTCTTCACTTATAACCATTTTCATTCTGCTTCATCGGGTTCTGCTTGAACGATCGATGCCTAGCAACCCACTCCTACCTTTCAATGTTGTTCACTGCGTCAAATATAATGTATTTTCACGCATATTTGCCATTTATATCCGTCAAACATTGATTAGGGGAGAGGGGTTTTGTTGCTATATGTAAATTTTTGCGTAAACATGAACGTGCGCGTGGCGCGTCCCAATGACTTGTCCAAGATTGTCTGAGCAAGCGATTTTTGCAAAATATGTTGATTGACAGTGTCAATAAATTTTAAAATGTCCACTAATTTAATTAAATATACCTCAAGGAATATAAGTTAATTATTTTTATGACCAAACTTGTTAAACAAGTTATACAATAGGTAAAGAAACAGCCCTTTCCCGATGCGCAATACACGAGCAGTAACAATCTATACTACAAAATCTTTGTGTAAGGCACGATATTACCAAACACTTCCACGCTTTTACGGAAAGAGTGTTTTCGAGCATTGGATAGTTTAGCTTTCAAATTACTGCACCGTACTATATAGCGAGCATGGCCGAAGAGAATACCGGGAATTATATCTGGGCATGGAGCAAGGACTAAATATTGAAATAAATGTTTTTTACCGAATTACTCGTGTTTGTGATTAATTAGCTATTCCGAAGTATTGTTTAACAATACCGTTGAAACAATTATAAATAATTATTCTTGTATGTTAATTAGCGGCATACACGGTACACACTTGTGCGAACGTTATTATATAAAAGAACAGAGTTAAAAATCCTTTTATATATCGTTGCACATGTGGTGTACCGTCTTACACAAAATCTAAAATAATTTTTACAACACTTGCCCTCAATATACGGCGGATACAACTCAACAACAGCATTTCACTTACATTTCTGCATACATTGAGCATATTCTCTAAACTAAGTGTTACACTATATAGGCACCAAAAAGGCGAAATATTAAATTGCCGTGTGAAGTTAATATAATTTCCACGTTGACTGAAACACAACATGTTATACATGCGGGTGCATATTGCACCAAGGAACAACAGCATTTCCCACATTATTTCCTCAATTCTCCCATGGATGGAATCACAATATCTTGAACAAACAATTCAGAAATTCCTCAAGACATTTAATTTTTTTAATTTTTTGGCACAAAAAAAACGTAATACAACAACAATTAACATAATTTAACTAATCAACTGAGACTATAACACTTTTAATATGGTCGTTTGAGTAAAAAAAAAGGCATTATTGACAGAGACACATTTCGCAGACAATCTTCGACAAAAGTATTCGGACACAACAACACATTCATCACTTATAACATTTCCATTCTGCTTCATCGGGTTCTTGCTTGAACGATCGATGCCTAGCAACCCACTCCTACCTTTCAATGTTGTTCACTGCGTCAAATATAATGTATTTTCACGCATATTTGCCATTTATATCCGTCAACATTGATTAGGGGGAGGGGTTTTGTTGCTATATGTAAATTTTTGCGTAAACATGAACGTGCGCGTGGCACGTCCCAGTGACTTTTGTCCAATATTGTCTGCAAGCGATTTTTGCAAAATATGTTGATTGACAGTGTCAATAAATTTTAAAATGTCGCTAATTTAATTAAATATACCTCAAGGAATATAAGTTAATTATTTTTATGACCAAACTGTTGGTAAACAAGTTATACAATAGGTAAAGAAAACGCCCTTTCCCGATGCGCAATACACGAGCAGTAACAATCTATACTACAAAATCTTTGTGTAAGGCACGATATTACCAAACACTTCCACGCTTTTACGGAAAGAGTGTTTCGAGCATTGGATAGTTTAGCTTTCAAATTACTGCACCGTACTATATAGCGAGCATGCCGAAGAGAATACAGGGAATTATATCTGGGAAAGGAGCAAGGACTAAATATTGAAATAAATGTTTTTACCGAATTACTCGTGTTTGTGATTAATTAGCTATTCCGAAGTATTGTTTAACAATACCGTTGAAACAATTATAATAATTATTCTTGTAATGTTAATTAGCGGCATACACGGTACACACTTGTGCGACGTTATTATATAAAAGAACAGAGTTAAAATCCTTTTATATATCGGTGCACAAGTGTGTACCGTCTTACACAAAATCTAAAATAATATTACAACACTTGCCCTCAATATACGGCGGTACAACTCAACAACAGCATTTCACTTACATTTCTGCATACATTGTGCATATTCTCTAAACTAAGTGTACACTATATAGGCACCAAAAAGGCGAAATATTAAATTGCCGTGTGAAGTTAATATAATTCCACGTTGACTGAAACACAACATGTAAACATGCGGGTGCATATTGCACCAAGGAACAACAGCATTTCCCACATTATTTCCCAATTCTCCCTTGGATGGAATCACAATTCTTGAACAAACAATTCAGAAATTCCTCAAGACATTTATATTTTTTTAATTTTTTGGCACAAAAAAAACGTAATACAACAACAATTAACATAATTTAACTAATCAACTGAGACTATACACTTTTAATGGTCGTTTGAGTAAAAAAAAAGGCATTATTGACAGAGACACATTTCGCAGACAATCTTGGACAAAAGTATTCGGACACAACAACACATTCTTCACTTATAACATTTCATTCTGCTTCATCGGGTTCTGCTTGAACGATCGATGCCTAGCAACCCACTCCTACCTTTCAATGTTGTTCTCTGCGTCAAATATAATGTATTTTCACGCATATTTGCCATTTATATCCGTCAACATTGATTAGGTGGAGGGGTTTTGTTGCTATATGTAAATTTTTGCGTAAACATGAACGTGCGCGTGCGCGTCCCAATGACTTGTCCAAGATTGTCTGCAAGCGATTTTTGCAAAATATGTTGATTGACAGTGTCAATAAATTTTAAAATGTCACTAATTTAATTAAATATACCTCAAGGAATATAAGTTAATTATTTTTATGACCAAACTTGTTAAACAAGTTATACAATAGGTAAAGAAACGCCCTTTCCCGATGCGCAATAACACGAGCAGTAACAATCTAATACAACAAAATCTTTGTGTAAGGCACGATATTACCAAACACTTCCACGCTTTTACGGAAAGAGTGTTTCGAGCATTGGATAGTTTAGCTTTCAAATTACTGCACCGTACTATATAGCGAGCATGCCGAAGAGAATACCGAATTATATCTGGGAAAGGAGCAAGGACTAAATATTGAAATAAATGTTTTTACCGAATTACTCGTGTTTGTGATTAATTAGCTATTCGAAGTATTTTTTAACAATACCGTTGAAACAATTATAATAATTATTCTTGTATGTTAATTAGCGGCATACACGGTAACACACTTGTGCGACGATATTATATAAAAGAACAGAGTTAAAAATCCTTTTATATATCGTTGCACAAGTGTGTACCGTCTTACACAAAATCTAAAATAATATTACAACACTTGCCTCAATATACGGCGGTACAACTCAACAACAGCATTTCACTTACATTTCTGCATACATTGTGCATATTCTCTAAACTAAGTGTACACTATATAGGCACCAAAAAGGCGAAATATTAAATTGCCGTGTGAAGTTAATATAATTCCACGTTGACTGAAACACAACATGTATACAAGCGGGTGCATATTGCAACCAAGGAACAACAGCATTTCCCACATTATTTCTCAATTCTCCCTTGGATGGAATCACAATTCTTGAACAAACAATTCAGAAATTCCTCAAGACATTTATATTTTTTTTAATTTTTTGGCACAAAAAAACGTAATACAACAACAATTAACATAATTTAACTAATCAACTGAGACTAAACACTTTTAATCGTCGTTTGAGTAAAAAAAAAGGCATTATTGACAGAGACACATTTCGCAGACAATCTTCGACAAAAGTATTCGGACACAACAACACATTCTTCACTTATAAACATTTCATTCTGCTTCATCGGATTCTGCTTGAACGATCGATGCCTAGCAACCCACTCCTACCTTTCAATGTTGTTCACTGCGTCAAATATAATGTATTTTCACGCATATTTGCCATTTATATCCGTCAACATTGATTAGGGGGAGGGGTTTTTGTTGCTATATGTAAATTTTTTGCGTAAACATGAACGTGCGCGTGGCGCGACCCAATGACTTGTCCAAGATTGTCTGCCAAGCGATTTTTGCAAAATATGTTGATTGACAGTGTCAATAAATTTTAAAATGTCACTAATTTAATTAAATATACCTCAAGGAATATTAGTTAATTATTTTTATGACCAAACTTGTTAAACAAGTTATACAATAGGTAAAGGAACGCCCTTTCCCGATGCGCAATACACGAGCAGTAACAATCTATACTACAAAATCTTTGTGTAAGGCACGATATTACCAAACACTTCCACGCTTTTACGGAAAGAGTGTTTTCGAGCATTGGATAGTTTAGCTTTCAAATTACTGCACCGTACTATATAGCGAGCATGCCGAAGAGAATACAGGGAATTATATCTGGGAAAGGAGCAAGGACTAAATATTGAAATAAATGTTTTACCGAATTACTCGTGTTTGTGATTAATTAGCTATTCCGAAGTATTGTTTAACAATACCGTTGAAACAATTATAATAATTATTCTTGTATGTTAATTAGCGGCATACACGGTACACACTTGTGCGACGTTATTAAATAAAAGAACAGAGTTAAAAATCCTTTTATATATCGGTGCACAAGTGTGTACCGTCTTACACAAAATCTAAAATAATATTACAACACTTGCCTCAATATACGGCGGTACAACTCAACAACAGCATTTCACTTACATTTCTGCATACATTGTGCATATTCTCTAAACTAAGTGTACACTATATAGGCACCAAAAAGGCGAAATATTAAATTGCCGTGTGAAGTTAATATAATTCCACGTTGACTGAAACACAACATGTATACATGCGGGTGCATATTGCACCAAGGAACAACAGCATTTCCCACATTATTTCCCAATTCTCCCTTGGATGGAATCACAATTCTTGAACAAACAATTCAGAAATTCCTCAAGACATTTATATTTTTTTAATTTTTTGGCACAAAAAAAACGTAATACAACAACAATTAACATAATTTAACTAATCAACTGAGACTATACACTTTTAATCGTCGTTTATGAGTAAAAAAAAAGGCATTATTGACAGAGACACATTTCGCAGACAGTCTGCAAGCGATTTTTGCAAAATATGTTTGATTGACAGTGTCAATAAATTTTAAAAAGTCGCTAATTTAATTAAATATACCTCAACGAATATAAGTAAATTATTTTTATGACCAAACTTGTTAAACAAGTTGTACAATAGGTAAAGAAACGCCCCTTTTCCCCGATGCGCAATACACGAGCAGTAACAATCTATACTACAAAATCTTTGTGTAAGGCACGATATTACCAAACACTTCCACGCTTTTACGGAAAGAGTGTTTCGAGCATTGGATAGTTTAGCTTTCAAATTACTGCACCGTACTATATAGCGATCATGCCGAAGAGAATACAGGGAATTATATCTGGGAAAGGAGCAAGGGCAAATTATTGAAATAAATGTTTTTACCGAATTACTCGTGTTTGTGATTAATTAGCTATTCCGAAGTATTGTTTAAACAATACCGTTGAAACAATAATAATAATTATTCTTGTATGTTAATTAGCGGCATACACGGTACACACTTGTGCGACGTTATTATATAAAAGAACAGAGTTAAAAATCATTTTATATATCGTTGCACAAGTGTGTACCGTCTTACACAAAATCTAAAATAATATTACAACACTTGCCTCAATATACGGCGGTACAACTCAAACAACAGCATTTCACTTACATTTCTGCATACATTGTGCATATTCTCTAAACTAAGTGTACACTATATAGGCACCAAAAAGGCGAAATATTAAATTGCCGTGTGAAGTGAATATAATTCCACGTTGACTGAAACACAACATGTATACATGCGGGTGCATATTGCACCAAGGAACAACAGCATTTCCCACATTATTTCTCAATTCTCCCTTGTAAGGAATCACAATTCTTGAAAAAACAATTCAGAAATTCCTCAAGACATTTATATTTTTTTAATTTTTGGCGCAAAAAAAACGTAATACAACAACAATAAACAATAATTTAACTAATCAACTGAGACTAAACACTTTTAATGGTCGTTTGAGTAAAAAAAAAAGGCATTATTGACAGAGACACATTTCGCAGACAATCTTGGACAAAAGTATTCGGACACAACAACACATTCTTCACTTATAACATTTCATTCTGCTTCATCGGTTCTGCTTGAACGATCGATGCCTAGCAACCCACTCCTCCCTTTCAATGTTGTACACTGCGTCAAATATAATGTATTTTTACGCATATTTGCCATTTATATCCGTCAACATTGATTAGGGGAGGGGTTTTGTTGCTATATGTAAATTTTTGCGTAAACATGAACGTGCGCGTGGCGCGTCCCAATGACTTGTCCAAGATTGTCTGCAAGCGATTTTTGCAAAATATGTTGATTGACAGTGTCAATAAATTTTAAAATGTCACTAATTTAATTAAATATACCTCAAGGAATATAAGTTAATTATTTTTATGACCAAACTTGTTAAACAAGTTATACAATAGGTAAAGGAACGCCCTTTCCCGATGCGCAATACACGAGCAGTAACAATCTATACTACAAAATCTTTGTGTAAGGCACGATATTACCAAACACTTCCACGCTTTTACGGAAAGAGTGTTTCGAGCATTGGATAGTTTAGCTTTCAAATTACTGCACCGTACTATACAGCGAGCATGCCGAAGAGAATACAGGGAATTATATCTGGGAAAGGAGCAAGGGCTAATTATTGAAATAAATGTTTTTACCGAATTACTCGTGTTTTGAATTACTCGCAGTTTTGCCACGTCAAAATGTTGAAAAATGCTTATCTCGCCATTCTGAGTCGAAAAAAGTTTTTTTCTGAAATAAGGCTCCAAATGCCAAATTAGCGATGAAAATGATGTTTCTCACCAGAAACTAGCAAAACAACACATTTGGAGTGATTCCCTCAACTTTTCGATATTGGCAGTTTTGCCACGTTCAAAATGTTGAAAAACGCTTTTCTCGCCATTCTGAGTCGAAAAAAGTTTTTTTTCTGAAATAAGGCTCCAAATGCCAAATTAGCGATGAAAATGATGTTTCTCACCAGAAACTAGCAAAACAACACATTTGGAGTGATTCCCTCAACTTTTCGATTTTGGCAGTTTTGCCACGTTCAAAATGTTGAAAAACGCTTATCTCGCCATTCTGAGTCGAAAAAAGTTTTTTTGTGAAATAAGGCTCCAAATGCGAAATTAGCGTTGAAAATGATGTTCTGACCAGAAACTAGCAAAACGACACATTTGGAGTGATTCCCTCAACTTTTCGATTTTGGCAGTTTTGCCACGTTCAAAATGTTGAAAAACGCTTTTCTCGCCATTCTGAGTCGAAAAAAGTTTTTTTCTGAAATAAGGCTCCAAATGCCAAATTAGCGATGAAAATGATGTTTCTCACCAGAAACTAGCAAAACAACACATTTGGAGTGATTCCCTCAACTTTTCGAAATTTTAGCTTTTCTCGCCATTCTGAGTCGAAAAAAGTTTTTTTCTGAAATAGGCTCCAAATGCCAAATTAGCGATGAAAATGATGTTTCTCACCAAAACTAGCCAAAACAACACATTTGGAGTGATTCCCCACAACTTTTCGATTTTAGCAGTTTTGCACGTTCAAAATGTTGAAAAACGCTTTTCTCGCCATTCTGAGTCGAAAAAAGTTTTTTTCTGAAATAAGGCTCCAAATGCCAAATTAGCGATGAAAATGATGTTTCTCACCAGAAACTAGCAAAACAACACATTTGGAGTGATTCCCTCAACTTTTCGATATTGGCAGTTTTGCCACGTTCAAAATGTTGAAAAACGCTTTTCTCGCCATTCTGAGTCGAAAAAAGTTTTTTTCTGAAATAAGGCTCCAAATGCCAAATTAGCGATGAAAATGATGTTTCTCACCAGAAACTAGCAAAACAACACATTTGGAGTGATTCCCTCAACTTTTCGATATTGGCAGTTTTGCCACGTTCAAAATGTTGAAAAACGCTTATCTCGCCATTCTGAGTCGAAAAAAGTTTTTTTCTGAAATAAGGCTCCAAATGCCAAATTAGCGTTGAAAATGATGTTTCTCACCAGAAACTAGCAAAACAACACATTTGGAGTGATTCCCTCAACTTTTCGATTTTCGCAGTTTTGCCACGTTCAAAATGTTGAAAAACGCTTTTCTCGCCATTCTGAGTCGAAAAAATTTTTTTTCTGAAATAAGGCTCCAAATGCCAAATTAGCGATGAAAATGATGTTTCTCACCAGAAACTAGCAAAACAACACATTTGGAGTGATTCCCTCAACTTTTCGATATTGGCAGTTTTGCCACGTTCAAAATGTTGAAAAACGCTTTTCTCGCCATTCTGAGTCGAAAAAAGTTTTTTTCTGAAATAAGGCTCCAAATGCCAGAATTCTCACCAAACTGATGTATCTCGCCATTGAGTCGAAACTATTCAAAATAAGGCTCCAAATGCCAAATTGAGTGATGTTTGTTTTCTCAACTAGCACAACACATTTGGAGGTGTATTCCCTCAGTTGTTTTTTCGCTTTCTTACGTTCTAAAATGTTGAAAAACGCTTTTCTCGCCATTCTGATCGAAAACAGTTTTATTCTGAAATAAGCATATCCAAATTTGGAGCGATGAAACTTTTCGATGTTTCGTTTCTCACCAAACTTCAAAATGTTTAAAAGTTCTGACTCTCAACTTTTCGATATTGGCAGTTTTGCCATTTCAAATGTTGAAAAACGCTTATCCCGGCCATTCTGAGTCGGAAATATTTTTTTTTTCTGAAATAAGGCTCCAAATGCCAAATTAGCGATGAAATTGATTTTCTCACCAGAAACTAGCAAAACAAACACATATTTTGGCAGCCTGATGTTCAATCGCCTTCGATTCTTTTGCCAGTCAAAATTTTCTCCACTTCTAATTTTGAGTCTGAAAATTTTTTTTTGAAAATAAGGCTTCCAAATGCCGAAATTAGCGTTGAAAAAATATTTGATTTTCTCAACAGAAAACCAAAACACCACATTTCTGATTCCCTCAACTTTTCGATTTTGGCAGTTTTGCCACGTTCAAAATGTTGAAAAACGCCTATCTCGCCATTCTGAGTCGAAAATTTTTTTTTTCTGAAATAACGCTCCAAATGCCAAATTAGCGATGAAAATGATTTTCTCACCAGAAACTAGCAAAACAACGCATTTGGAGTGATTCCCTCAACTTTTCGATTTTTGCAGTTTTGCCACGTTCAAAATGTTGAAAAACGCTTATCTCGCCATTCTGAGTCGGAAAAAGTTTTTTTCTGAAATAAGGCTCCAAATGCCAAATTAGCGATGAAAATGATGT
Source organism: Paragorgia papillata (assembly GCA_035771165.1). Taxonomy (NCBI): domain Eukaryota; kingdom Metazoa; phylum Cnidaria; class Anthozoa; order Scleralcyonacea; family Coralliidae; genus Paragorgia; species Paragorgia papillata. The sequence continues at coordinate 1,028,303 of JAWNZC010000022.1, read as the reverse complement.
TTCTCACCAGAAACTAGCAAAACAACACATTTGGAGTGATTCCCTCAACTTTTCGATTTTGGCAGTTTTGCCACGTTCAAAATGTTGAAAAACGCTTATCTCGCCATTCTGAGTCGAAAAAGTTTTTTTCTGAAATAAGGCTCCAAATGCCAAAATTAGCGGTAAAAATGATGTTTCTCACCAGAAACTAGCAAAACAACACATTTGGAGTGATTCCCTCAACTTTTCAATTTTAGCAGTTTTGCCACGTTCAAAATGTTGAAAAACGCTTATCTCGCCATTCTGAGTCGAAAAAAGTTTTTTTCTGAAATAAGGCTCCAAATGCCAAATTAGCGGTGAAAATGATGTTTCTGACCAGAAACTAGCAAAACAACACATTTGGAGTGATTCCCTCAACTTTTCGATTTTTGCAGTTTTGCCACGTTCAAAATGTTGAAAAACGCTTTTCTCGCCATTCTGAGTCGAAAAAAGTTTTTTTCTGAAATAAGGCTCCAAATGCCAAATTAGCGATGAAAATGATGTTTCTCACCAGAAACTAGCAAAACAACACATTTGGAGTGATTCCCTCAACTTTTCGATTTTTGCAGTTTTGCCACGTTCAAAATGTTGAAAAACGCTTATCTCGCCATTCTGAGTCGAAAAAAGTTTTTTTCTGAAATAAGGCTCCAAATGCCAAATTAGCGGTGAAAATGATGTTTCTCACCAGAAACTAGCAAAACAACATTTGGAGTGATTCCCTCAACTTTTCGATTTTGGCAGTTTTGCCACGTTCAAAATGTTGAAAAACGCTTATCTCGCCATTCTGAGTCGAAAAAAGTTTTTTTCTGAAATAAGGCTCCAAATGCCAAATTAGCGATGAAAATGATGTTTCTGACCAGAAACTAGCAAAACAACACATTTGGAGTGATTCCCTCAACTTTTCGATTTTGGCAGTTTTGCCACGTTCAAAATGTTGAAAAACGCTTTTCTCGCCATTCTGAGTCGAAAAAAGTTTTTATCTGAAATAAGGCTCCAAATGCCAAATTAGCGGTGAAAATGATGTTTCTCACCAGAAACTAGCAAAACAACACATTTGGAGTGATTCCCTCAACTTTTCGATTTTGGCAGTTTTGCCACGTTCAAAATGTTTGAAAAACGCTTATCTCGCCATTCTGAGTCGAAAAAAGTTTTTTTCTGAAATAAGGCTCCAAATGCCAAATTAGCGGTGAAAATGATGTTTCTGACCAGAAACTAGCAAAAACAACACATTTGGAGTGATTTCCCTCAACTTTTCAATTTTAGCAGGTTTTGCCACGTTCAAAATGTTGAAAAACGCTTATCTCGCCATTCTGAGTCGAAAAAAGTTTTTTTCTTAAATAAGGCTCCAAATACCAAATTAGCGATGAAAATTATGTTTCTGACCAGAAACTAGCAAAACAACACTTTTGGAGTGATTCCCTCAACTTTTCAATTTTAGCAGGTTTGCCACGTTCAAAATGTTGAAAAATCGAAAAAAGTTTTTTCTGAAATAAGGCTCCAAATGCCAAATTAGCGATGAAAATGATGTTTCTGACCAGAAACTAGCAAAACAACACATTTGGAGTGATTCCCTCAACTTTTCAATTTTGGCAGTTTTGCCACGTTCAAAATGTTGAAAAACGCTTATCTCGCCATTCTGAGTCGAAAAAAGTTTTTATCTGAAATAAGGCTCCAAATGTCAAATTAGCGATGAAAATAATGTTTCTGACGAGAAACTAGCAAAACAACACATCTGGAGTGATTCCCTCAACTTTTTCGATTTTAGCAGGTTTTGCCACGTTCAAAATGTTGAAAAACGCTTATCTCGCCATTCTGAGTCGAAAAAAGTTTTTTTGCTGAAATAAGGTCTCCAAATGCCAAATTAGCGGTGAAAATGATGTTTCTGACCAGAAAACTTGCAAAACAACACATTTGGAGTGATTCCCTCAACTTTTCAATTTTAGCAGATTTGCCACGTTCAAAATGTTGAAAAACGCTTATCTCGCCATTCTGAGTCGAAAAAAGTTTTTTTCTCAAATAAGGCTCCAAATCCCAAATTAGCGATGAAAATGATGTTTCTCACCAGAAACTAGCAAAAACAACATTTGGAGTGATTCCCTCAACTTTTCAATTTTAGCAGTTTTGCCACGTTCAAAATGTTGAAAAACGCTTATCTCGCCATTCTGAGTCGAAAAAAGTTTTTTTCTGAAATAAGGCTCACAGATGCCAAATTAGCGATTGAAAATGATGTTTCTGACCAGAAACTAGCAAAACAACACATTTGGAGTGATTCCCTCAACTTTTCAATTTTAGCAGGTTTTGCCACGTTCAAAATGTTGAAAAACGCTTATCTCGCCATTCTGAGTCGAAAAAAGTTCTTTTTCTGAAATAAGGCTCCAAATGCCAAATTAGGTGAAAATGATGTTTCTGACCAGAAACTAGCAAAACAACACATTTGGAGTGATTCCCTCAACCTTTCAATTTTAGCAGTTTGCCACGTTCAAAATGTTGAAAAACGCTTATCACGCCATTCTGAGTCGAAAAAAGTTTTTTTCTGAAATAAGGCTCCAAATGCCAAATTAGCGATGAAAATGATGTTTCTGACCAGAAACTAGCAAAACAACACATTTGGAGTGATTCCCTCAACTTTTCGATTTTGGCAGTTTTGCCACGTTCAAAATGTTGAAAAACGCTTATCTCGCCATTCTGAGTCGAAAAAAGTTTTTTTCTTGAAATAAGGCTCCAAATGCCAAATTAGCGGTGAAAATGATGTTTCTGCCGAGAAACTAGCAAAACAACGTATTTGGAGTGATTCCCTCAACTTTCCAATTTTAGCAGGTTGGCCACGTTCAAAATGTTGAAAAACGCTTATCTCGCCATTCTGAGTCGAAAAATGTTTTTTTCTGAAATAAGGCTCCAAATGCCAAATTAGCGGTGAAAATGATGTTTCTGACCAGAAACTAGCAAAACAACACTTCTGGAGTGATTCCCTCAACTTTTCAATTTTGGCAGGTTTTGCCACGTTCAAAATGTTGAAAAACGCTTATCTCGCCATTCTGAGTCGAAAATATTTTTTATTCTGAAATAAGGCTCCAAATGCCAAATTAGCGATGAAAATGATGTTTCTCACCAGAAACTAGCAAAACAACACATTTGGAGTGATTCCCTCAACTTTTCGATTTTGGCAGTTTTGCCACGTTCAAAATGTTGAAAAACGCTTATCTCGCCATTCTGAGTCGAAAAAGTTTTTTTCTGAAAATAAGGCTCCAAATGCCAAATAAGTGGTGAAAATGATGTTTCTGACCAGAAACTAGCAAAACAACACATTTGGAGTGATTCCCTCAACTTTTCGATTTTGGCAGTTTTGCCACGTTCAAAATGTTGAAAAACGCTTATCTCGCCATTCTGAGTCGAAAAAAGTTTTTTTCTGAAATAAGGCTCCAAATGCCAAATTAGCGGTAAAAATGATGTTTCTCACCAGAAACTAGCAAAACAACACATTTGGAGTGATTCCCTCAACTTTTCGATTTTTGCAGTTTTGCCACGTTCAAAATGTTGAAAAACGCTTATCTCGCCATTCTGAGTCGAAAAAAGTTTTTTTCTGAAATAAGGCTCCAAATGCCAAATTAGCGGTGAAAATGATGTTTCTGACCAGAAACTAGCAAAACAACACATCTGGAGTGATTCCCTCAACTTTTCAATTTTAGCAGGTTTGCCACGTTCAAAATGTTGAAAAACGCTTATCTCGCCATTCTGAGTCGAAAAAAGTTTTTTTCTGAAATAAGGCTCCAAATGCCAAATTAGCGATGAAAATGATGTTTCTGACCAGAAACTAGCAAAACAACACATTTGGAGTGATTCCCTCAACTTTTCAATTTTAGCAGGTTTTGCCACGTTCAAAATGTTGAAAAACGCTTATCTCGCCATTCTGAGTCGAAAAAAGTTTTTTTCTGAAATAAGGCTCCAAATGCCAAATTAGCGATGAAAATGATGTTCCTGACCAGAAACTAGCAAAACAACACATCTGGAGTGATTCCCTCAACTTTTCAATTTTAGCAGGTTTGCCACGTTCAAAATGTTGAAAAACGCTTATCTCGCCATCTCTGAGTCGAAAAAAGTTTTTTTCTGAAATAAGGCTCCAAATGCCAAATCGATGAAAATGATGTTTCTGACCAGAAACTAGCAAAACAACACATCTTGGAGTGATTCCCTCAACTTTTCAATTTTGGCAGGTTTTGCCACGTTCAAAATGTTGAAAAAACGCTTATCTCGCCATTCTGAGTAGAAAAAAGTTTTTTTCTGAAATAAGGCTCCAAATGCCAAATTAGCGGTGAAAATGTTGTTCCTGACCAGAAACTAGCAAAACAACACATTTGGAGTGATTCCCTTAACTTTTCGATTTTGGCAGTTTTGCCACGTTCAAAATGTTGAAAAACGCTTATCTCGCCATTCTGAGTGGAAAAAAGTTTTTTTCTGAAATAAGGCTCCAAATGCCAAATTAGCGGTGAAAATGATGTTCCTCACCAGAAACTTGCAAAACAACAACATCTGGAGTGATTCCCTCAACTTTTCAATTTTAGCAGGTTTGCCACGTTCAAAATGTTGAAAAACGCTTATCTCGCCATTCTGAGTCGAAAAAAGTTTTTTTCTGAAATAAGGCTCCAAATGCCAAATTAGCGGTGAAAATGATGTTTCTGACCAGAAACTAGCAAAACAACACATTTGGAGTGATTCCCTCAACTTTTCAATTTTAGCAGGTTGGCCACGTTCAAAATGTTGAAAAACGCTTATCTCGCCATTCTGAGTCGAAAAATGTTTTTTTCTGAAATAAGGCTCCAAATGCCAAATTAGCGGTGAAAATGATGTTTCTGACCAGAAACTAGCAAAAACAAAACACATTTGGAGTGATTCCCTCAACTTTTCAATTTTAGCAGGTTTTGCCACGTTCAAAATGTTGAAAAAACGCTTATCTCGCCATTCTGAGTCGAAAAAATTTTTTTTCTGAAATAAGGCTCCAAATGCCAAATTAGCGATGAAAATGATTGTTTCTGACCAGAAACTAGCAAAACAACGCATTTGGAGTGATTCCCTCAACTTTTCAATTTTAGCAGGTTTTGCCACGTTCAAAATGTTGAAAAAACGCTTATCTCGCCATTCTGAGTCGAAAAAAGTTTTTTTCTGAAATAAGGCTCCAAATGCCAAATTAGCGGTGAAAATGATGTTTCTGACCAGAAACTAGCAAAACAACACATCTGGAGTGATTCCCTCAACTTTTCAATTTTAGCAGGTTCGCCACGTTCAAAATGTTGAAAACCGCTTATCTCGCCATTCTGAGTCGAAAAAAGTTTTTTTCTGAAATAAGGCTCCAAATGCCATATAATCGGTGAAAATGATGTTTCTGACCAGAAACTAGCAAAACAACACATCTGGAGTGATTCCCTCAACTTTTCAATTTTAGCAGGTTTGCCACGTTCAAAATGTTGAAAAACGCTTATCTCGCCATTCTGAGTCGAAAAAAGTTTTTTTCTGAAATAAGGCTCCAAATGCCAAATCGATTGAAAATGATGTTTCTCACCAGAAACTAGCAAAACTACACATTTGGAGTGATTCCCTCAACTTTTCGATATTGGCAGGTTTTGCCACGTTCAAAATGTTGAAAAACGCTTATCTCGCCATTCTGAGTCGAAAAAAGTTTTTTACTGAAATAAGGCTCCAAATGCCAAATTAGCGGTGAAAATGATGTTTCTGACCAGAAACTAGCAAAACAACACATTTGGAGTGATTCCCTCAACTTTTCAATTTTAGCAGTTTTGCCACGTTCAAAATGTTGAAAAACGCTTATCTCGCCATTCTGAGTCGAAAAAAGTTTTTTTCTGAAATAAGGCTCCAAATGCCAAATAAGTGGTGAAAATGATATTTCTGACCAGAAACTAGCAAAACAACACATTTGGAGTGATTCCCTCAACTTTTCAATTTTAGCAGTTTTGCCACGTTCAAAATGTTGAAAAACGCTTATCTCGCCATTCTGAGTCGAAAAATAAGTTTTTTCTGAAATAAGGCTCCAAATGCCAAATTAGTGGTGAAAATGATATTTCTGACCAGAAACTAGCAAAACAACACATTTGGAGTGACTCCCTCAACTTTTCAATTTTAGCAGTTTTGCCACGTTCAAAATGTTGAAAAACGCTTATCTCGCCATTCTGAGTCGAAAAAAGTTTTTTTCTGAAATAAGGCTCCAAATGCCAAATTAGCGGTGAAAATGATGTTTCTGACCAGAAACTAGCAAAACAACACATTTGGAGTGATTCCCTCAACTTTTCAATTTTAGCAGGTTTTGCCACGTTCAAAAAAAATGTTGAAAAACGCTTATCTCGCCATTCTGAGTCGAAAAAGTTTTTTTTCTGAAATAAGGCTCCAAATTGCCAAATTAGCGGTGAAAATGATGTTTCTGACCAAGAAACTTGCAAAACAACACATCTGGAGTGATTCCCTCAACTTTTCAATTTTAGCAGTTTTGCCACGTTCAAAATGTTGAAAAACGCTTATCTCGCCATTCTGAGTCGAAAAAAGTTTTTTTCTGAAATAAGGCTCCAAATGCCAAATTCGGTGAAAATGATGTTTCTGACCAGAAACTTGCAAAACAACACATCTGGAGTGATTCCCTCAACTTTTCAATTTTAGCAGGTTTGCCACGTTCAAAATGTTGAAAAACGCTTATCTCGCCATTCTGAGTCGAAAAAAGTTTTTTTCTGAAATAAGGCTCCAAATGCCAAATTAGCGGTGAAAATGATGTTTCTGACCAGAAACTTGCAAAACAACACATCTGGAGTGATTCCCTCAACTTTTCAATTTTTAGCAGGTTTTGCCACGTTCAAAATGTTGAAAAAACGCTTATCTCGCCATTCTGAGTCGAAAAAAGTTTTTTTCTGAAATAAGGCTCCAAATGCCAAATTAGCGGTGAAAATGATGTTTCTGACCAGAAACTTGCAAAACAACACATCTGGAGTGATTCCCTCAACTTTTCAATTTTAGCAGGTTTGCCACGTTCAAAATGTTGAAAAACGCTTATCTCGCCATTCTGAGTCGAAAAAAGTTTTTTTCTGAAATAAGGCTCCAAATGCCAAATTAGCGGTGAAAATGATGTTTCTGACCAGAAAGTTGCAAAACAAACACATCTGGAGTGATTCCCTCAACTTTTCAATTTTAGCAGGTTTTGCCACGTTCAAAAATGTTGAAAAAACGCTTATCTCGCCATTCTGAGTCGAAAAAACGTTTTTTTTCTGAAATAAGGCTCCAAATGCCAAATTAGCGGTGAAAATGATGTTTCTGACCAGAAACTTGCAAAACAACACATCTGGAGTGATTCCCTCAACTTTTCAATTTTAGCAGGTTTGCCACGTTCAAAATGTTGAAAACCGCTTATCTCGCCATTCTGAGTCGAAAAAAAGTTTTTTTCTGAAATAAGGCTCCAAATGCCAAATTATCGGTGAAAATGATGTTTCTGACCAGAAACTTGCAAAACAACACATCTGGAGTGATTCCCTCAACTTTTCAATTTTAGCAGGTTTGCCACGTTCAAAATGTTGAAAAACGCTTATCTCGCCATTCTGAGTCGAAAAAAGTTTTTTTCTGAAATAAGGCTCCAAATGCCAAATTAGCGGTGAAAATGATTTTTCTGACCAGAAACTTGCAAAACAATACATCTGGAGGGATTCCCTCAACTTTTCAATTTTAGCAGGTTTGCCACGTTTCAAAATGTTGAAAAACGCTTTTCTCGCCATTCTGAGTCGGAAAAGTTTTTTTCTGAAATAAGGCTCCAAACAAAACAATAAAATTGATGTTTCTGACAGAAACTAGCAAAAACAACTTGGGAGTGATTCCCTCAACTTTTCAATTTTAGCAGGTTTGCCACGTTCAAAATGTTGAAAAACGCTTATCTCGCCATTCTGAGTCGAAAAAAGTTTTTTTCTGAAATAAGGCTCCAAATGCCAAATTAGCGGTGAAAATGATGTTTCTGACCAGAAACTTGCAAAACAACACATCTGGAGTGATTCCCTCAACTTTTCAATTTTAGCAGGTTTGCCACGTTCAAAATGTTGAAAAACGCTTATCTCGCCATTCTGAGTCGAAAAAAGTTTTTTTCTGAAATAAGGCTCCAGATGCCAAACTATCGGTGAAAATGATGTTTCTGACCAGAAACTTGCAAAACAACACATCTGGAGTGATTCCCTCAACTTTTCAATTTTAGCAGGTTTGCCACGTTCAAAATGTTGAAAAACGCTTATCTCGCCATTCTGAGTCGAAAAAAGTTTTTTCCTGAAATAAGGCTCCAAATGCCAAATTAGCGGTGAAAATGATGTTTCTGACCAGAAACTTGCAAAACAACACATCTGGAGTGATTCCCTCAACTTTTCAATTTTAGCAGGTTTGCCACGTTCAAAATGTTGAAAAACGCTTATCTCGCCATTCTGAGTCGAAAAAAGTTTTTTTCTGAAATAAGGCTCCAAATGCCAAATTAGCGGTGAAAATGATGTTTCTGACCAGAAACTTGCAAAACTACACATCTGGAGTGATTCCCTCAACTTTTCAATTTTAGCAGGTTTGCCACGTTCAAAATGTTGAAAAACGCTTATCTCGCCATTCTGAGTCGAAAAAAGTTTTTTCCTGAAATAAGGCTCCAGATGCCAAACAATCGGTGAAAATGATGTTTCTGACCAGAAAGTTGCAAAACAACACATCTGGAGTGATTCCCTCAACTTTTCAATTTTAGCAGGTTTGCCACGTTCAAAATGTTGAAAAACGCTTATCTCGCCATTCTGAGTCGAAAAAAGTTTTTTTCTGAAATAAGGCTCCAAATGCCAAATTAGCGGTGATGAAAATGATGTTTCTGACCAGAAACTTGCAAAACAACAATTGGAGTGATTCCCTCAACTTTTCAATTTATAGCAGGTTTGCCACGTTCAAAATGTTGAAAAACGCTTATCTCGCCATTCTGAGTCGAAAAAAGTTTTTTTCTGAAATAAGGCTCCAAATGCCAAATTAGCGGTGAAAATGATGTTTCTGACCAGAAACTTGCAAAACAACACATCTGGAGTGATTCCCTCAACTTTTCAATTTTAGCAGGTTTGCCACGTTCAAAATGTTGAAAAACGCTTATCTCGCCATTCTGAGTCGAAAAAAGTTTTTTCCTGAAATAAGGCTCCAAATGGCAAATTAGCGATGAAAATGATGTTGCTGACCAGAAACTAGCAAAACAACACATCTGGAGTGATTCCCTCAACTTTTCAATTTTAGCAGGTTTGCCACGTTCAAAATGTTGAAAACCGCTTATCTCGCCATTCTGAGTCGAGAAAAGTTTTTTTCTGAAATAAGGCTCCAGATGCCAAACTATCGGTGAAAATGATGTTTCTGACCAGAAACTTGCAAAACAACACATCTGGAGTGATTCCCTCAACTTTTCAATTTTAGCAGGTTCGCCACGTTCAAAATGTTGAAAAACGCTTATCTCGCCATTCTGAGTCGAAAAAAGTTTTTTTCTGAAATAAGGCTCCAAATGCCAAATTATCGGTGAAAATGATGTTTCTGACCAGAAACTTGCAAAACAACACATCTGGAGTGATTCCCTCAACTTTTCAATTTTAGCAGGTTTGCCACGTTCAAAATGTTGAAAAACGCTTATCTCGCCATTCTGAGTCGAAAAGTTTTTTTCTGAAATAAGGCTCCAAATGCCAAATTAGCGGTGAAAATGATGTTTCTGACCAGAAACTTGCAAAACAACACATCTGGAGTGATTTCCCTCAACTTTTCAATTTTAGCAGGTTTTGCCACGTTTCAAAATGTTGAAAACCGCTTATCTCGCCATTCTGAGTCGAAAAATAGTTTTTTCTGAAAATAAGGCTCCAAATGCCAATTTAGCGGTGAAAATGATGTTTCTGACCAGAAACTTGCAAAACAAACACATCTGGAGGTGATTCCCTCAACTTTTCAATTTTAGCAGGTTTTGCCACGTTCAAAATGTTGAAAAACGCTTATCTCGCCATTCTGAGTCGAAAAAAGTTTTTTTCTGAAATAAGGCTACCAAATGGCAAATTAGCGGTGGGAAAATGATGTTTCTGACCAGAAACTTGCAAAACAACACATCTGGAGTGATTCCCTCAACTTTTCAATTTTAGCAGGTTTTGCCACGTTCAAAATGTTGAAAAACGCATTATCTCGCCATTCTGAGTCGAGAAAAGTTTTTTTCTGAAATAAGGCTCCAGATGCCAAATATCGGTGAAAATGATGTTTCTGACCAGAAACTAGCAAAACAACACATTTGGAGTGATTCCATCAACTTTTCGATTTTGCCACGTTCAAAATGTTGAAAAACGCTTATCTCGCCATTCTGAGTCGAAAAAAGTTTTTTTCTGAAATAAGGCTCCAAATGCCAAATTAGCGGTTGAAAATGATGTTTCTGACCAGAAACTTGCAAAAACAACACATCTGGAGTGATTCCCTCAAACTTTTCAATTTTAGCAGGTTTGCCACGTTTCAAAATGTTGAAAAACGCCTTATCTCGCCATTCTGAGTCGAAAAAGTTTTTTTCTGAAATAAGGCTCCAAATGCCAAATTATCGGGTGAAAATGATGTTTTCTGACCAGAAACTTGCAAAACAACACAATCTGGAGTGATTCCCTCAACTTTTCAATTTTAGCAGGTTTTGCCACGTTCAAAATGTTGAAAAACGCTTATCTCGCCATTCTGAGTCGAAAAAAGTTTTTTTCTGAAATAAGGCTCCAAATGCCAAATTAGCGGTGAAAATGATGTTTCTGACCAGAAATTTGCAAAACTAACACATCTGGAGTGATTCCCTCAAACTTTTCAATTTTTAGGCAGGTTTGCCACGTTCAAAAATGTTGAAAAACGCTTATCTCGCCATTCTGAGTCGAAAAAAGTTTTTTTCTGAAATAAGGCTCCAAATGGCAAATTAGCGGTGAAAATGATGTTTCTGACCAGAAACTTGCAAAACAACACATCTGGAGTGATTCCCTCAACTTTCCAATTTTAGCAGGTTTGCCACATTCAAAATGTTGAAAAACGCTTATCTCGCCATTCTGAGTCGAAAAAAGTTTTTTTCTGAAATAAGGCTCCAAATGGCAAATTAGCGATGAAAATGATGTTTCTGACCAGAAACTAGCAAAACAACACATTTGGAGTGATTCCCTCAACTTTCCAATTTTAGCAGTTTTGCCACGTTCAAAATGTTGAAAAACGCTTATCTCGCCATTCTGAGTCGAAAAAAGTTTTTTTCTGAAGTAAGGCTGCAAATGCCAAATTAGCGGTGAAAATGATGTTTCTCACCAGAAACTAGCAAAACAACACATTTGGAGTGATTCCCTCAACTTTTCAATTTTAGCAGTTTTGCCACGTTCAAAATGTTGAAAAACGCTTATCTCGCCATTCTGAGTCGAAAAAAGTTTTTTTCTGAAATAAGGCTCCAAATGCCAAATTAGCGGTGAATATGATGTTTCTGACTAGAAACTTGCAAAACAACACATTTGGAGTGATTCCCTCAACTTTTCAATTTTAGGAGGTTTGCCACGTTCAAAATGTTGAAAAACGCTTATCTCGCCATTCTGAGTCGAGAAAAGTTTTTTTCTGAAATAAGGCTCCAAATGGCAAATTAGCGATGAAAATGATGTTTCTGGCCAGAAACTAGCAAAACAACAAATTTGGAGTGATTCCCTCAACTTTTCAATTTTAGCAGGTTTGCCACGTTCAAAATGTTGAAAAACACTTATCTCTCCATTCTGAGTCGAGAAAAGTTTTTTTCTGAAATAAGGCTCCAAATGCCAACCTACCGGTGAAAATAATGTTTCTGACCAGAAACTTGCAAAACAACACATTTGGAGTGATTCCCTCAACTTTCTAATTTTAGCAGGTTTGCCACCTTGGAAATGTTGAAAAACGCTTATCTCGCCATTCTGAGTCGAAAAAAGTTTTTTTCTGAAATAAGGCTCCAAATGGCAAATTAGCGATGAAAATGATGTTTCTGACCAGAAACTAGCAAAACAACACATTTGGAGTGATTCCCTCAACTGTCTAATTTTAGCAGGTTTGCCACCTTGGAAATGTTGAAAAACGCTTATCTCGCCATTCTGAGTCGAAAAAAGTTTTTTTCTGAAATAAGGGTGCAAATGCCAAATTAGCGGTGAATATGATGTTTCTGATCAGAAACTTGCAAAACAACACATCTGGAGTGATTCCCTCAACTTTTCAATTTTAGCAGGTTTGCCACGTTCAAAATGTTGAAAAACGCTTATCTCGCCATTCTGAGTCGAGAAAAGTTTTTTTCTGAAATAAGGCTCCAAATGGCAAATTAGCGATGAAAATGATGTTTCTGGCCAGAAACTAGCAAAACAACAAATTTGGAGTGATTCCCTCAACTTTTCAATTTTAGCAGGTTTGCCACGTTCAAAATGTTGAAAAACACTTATCTCTCCATTCTGAGTCGAGAAAAGTTTTTTTCTGAAATAAGGCTCCAAATGCCAACCTACCGGTGAAAATAATGTTTCTGACCAGAAACTTGCAAAACAACACATTTGGAGTGATTCCCTCAACTTTCCAATTTTAGCAGGTTTGCCACGTTGAAAATGTTGAAAAACGCTTATCTCGCCATTCTGAGTCGAAAAAAGTTTTTTTCTGAAATAAGCTCCAAATGCCAAACTACCGGTGAAAATGATGTTTCTGACCAGAAACTTGAAAAACAACACATCTGGAGTGATTCCCTCAACTTTCCAATTTTAGCAGGTTTGCCACGTTCAAAATGTTGAAAAACGCTTAACTCGCCATTCTGAGTCGAAAAAAGTTTTTTTCTGAAATAAGGCTCCAAATGCCAAATTAGCGATGAAAATGATGTTTCTGACCAGAAACTAGCAAAACAACAAATTTGGAGTGATTCCCTCAACTTTTCAATTTTAGCAGGTTTGCCACGTTCAAAATGTTGAAAAACGCTTATCTCGCCATTCTGAGTTGGGAAAAGTTTTTTTCTGAAACAAGGCTTCAAATGGCAAATTAGCGATGAAAATGATGTTTCTGACCAGAAACTAGCAAAACAACACATTTGGAGTGATTCCCTCACTTTTCAATTTTAGCAGGTTTGCCACGTTGGAAATGTTGAAAAACGCTTATCTCGCCATTCTGAGTCGAAAAAAGTTTTTTCCTGAAATAAGGCTCCAAATGCCAAATTATCGGGGAAAATGATGTTTCTGACCAGAAACTAGCAAAACAACACATTTGGAGTGATTCCCTCAACTTTCTAATTTTAGCAGGTTTGCCACGTTGGAAATGTTGAAAAACGCTTATCTCGCCATTCTGAGTCGAAAAAAGTTTTTTTCTGAAATAAGGCTCCAAATGGCAAATTAGGGATGAAAATGATGTTTCTGACCAGAAACTAGCAAAACAACACATTTGGAGTGATTCCCTCAACTTTCTAATTTTAGCAGGTTTGCCACGTTGGAAATGTTGAAAAACGCTTATCTCGCCATTCTGAGTCGAAAAAAGTTTTTTCCTGAAATAAGGCTCCAAATGCCAAATTATCGGTGAAAATGATGTTTCTGACCAGAAACTTGCAAAACAACACATCTGGAGTGATTCCCTCAACTTTTCAATTTTAGCAGTTTTGCCACGTTCAAAATGTTGAAAAACGCATATCTCGCCATTCTGAGTCGAAAAAAGTTTTTTTCTGAAATAAGGCTCCAAATGGCAAATTAGCGATGAAAATGATGTTTCTGACCAGAAACTAGCAAAACAACACATTTGGAGTGATTCCCTCAACTTTCTAATTTTAGCAGGTTTGCCACGTTGGAAATTTTGAAAAACGCTTATCTCGCCATTCTGAGTCGAGAAAAGTTTTTATCTGAAATAAGGCTCCAAATGCCAAATTATCGGTGAAAATGATGTTTCTGACCAGAAACTTGCAAAACAACACATCTGGAGTGATTACCTCAACTTTTCAATTTTAGCAGTTTTGCCACGTTCAAAATGTTGAAAAACGCTTATCTCGCCATTCTGAGTCGAAAAAAGTTTTTTTCTGAAATAAGGCTCCAAATGGCAAATTAACGATGAAAATGATGTTTCTGACCAGAAACTAGCAAAACAACACATTTGGAGTGATTCCCTCAACCTTTCAATTTTAGCAGGTTTGCCACGCTCAAAATGTTGAAAAACGCTTATCTCGCCATTCTGAGTCTGAAAAAAATATATTTTATAGGCTGTCTCACACAAGAAGGGGCTAACTCATTCCTACTGAGCAAAGTCATTATTATATTCTGACTGGTTTAACGCCGGTTTTTCAGCTGTGGTTGTACCTTATGGTAGAAATTCCAGCAGCGTAGGTTTATCTCTTTTGACACCATAAGAGGCCAGCCTTGACAGGAATGGGTCAAACAGTATATGGGCTATAGTCATTCTGTGAGATACATTATAATATTTGTATATATTATATCATTTTAAGGTTAAGTTTAATTTCTTAATGAAAGGACACATACATGAAGACTGTGAGCAACTGTTCAGCAGATATGGTTTAAACTTTCAACAAATTATGTTGTGACAGTTGAAGGTATGTACAGCAATGCCTGATGTAGGTGCTATTTTTTACCAAGTGTTTCAAGTTAACATTTAACAGAAATAAATTCAAACACTTTTATAATCTTAGCTGTGATCCATGGTCTGAACTGTGTCGTTGGCGGCTGCTTGGAGCGCCTTTGATATGCCTCGACACGGCCACGTTGATCTGCGTCCTGCGCAATTCAGCCACTGGGTGCAAGTAAGGATGATTAGCCCCCAGTCCTTTATCCTTTATCCTTTAGTGTTGCGATTGATATTTTGTTTTTAGATTTGATATCCTTGTTTAAAGACTCATACACACCTTCCCCTGTTCCACAGCTTCTTCAAGAGATGTTTAATGTAAGGGACTGGTTGACACCAGTGAACCCGCATTTGCACACAAAATCTCCAATCCACATGTCTTTGTATTGACAAAGAATGCAACTGGCACTGTTGTCCTACGGTACAAACAATGGAGCAGAGATGCTGATTGGCATCCAAGCAAAGATCCAAATAAAGGGCTGGAAATTCTAAAACATGTATGTATAACTAAGTAGCTAGTACATTGTTGGTATTATTGTTTATAGGCATTGTAGTAAATACAGTATAGTACAAAGCACAAGTTTACTGCCAACACTATAACCTGAAATGGTTTCTTTTTTTTAAATATTCAAAATTCTCATAAATTCTCATTAAAATAGCACAGCATTTGCAAGTACTCAAGTACTGTGAACTGTTGACAGCTTTCTCACAAAATTGTATTCTCTTATAAGTTTAGATATATTGCTTCAAGTAAACTTGAAGATGAAAACAGGTAATAACTACACAAGTTGTTAAGGGAAAACTTGTCATCTTGCATCGTACATTTAAAAACTTTTTCAAATAGTAAAATACCTTATTTAAGCTTATTAAAGTTATAGTACCTATATTAAGCCCTAATCAAACGAGAACGCAAGTCATCGCAAGTTGGCAGTCAGAATTTCTGTGGCGGTCGTTCGAACACCCAAATTAACAAAATAAAGGTTTCATGAGTGTTAAACAAGTTTTAACTTTGTCACGGTACATGATATTTTCGGGAGATTATTCATAGCGGCTGGCTGAGATAGCGTGACTGCCAACTTGCGATGACTTGCGTTCTCGTTTGATTGGCGCTTTAAAGAAGTGTGTGTGTGGGACGTTATAAATAATCTCAAATTAAGCAAAACTGGGCCAACCGCCCATTGATATGTTGTACTTAATGTATTTTGTCAAACTTTATATAGGATATTTAAACATTGTATTCCTTTTCCTTGTCCATTCCAACCTGTGCCAGTACTGTTGTGTTTGATAAATTTATACTTCTCCCGGCCAAGACTAAAGCTACGAGTACATACGAGTAACATACGAGTAGGTTTAGTGTAGATCTTTCGCAGGAAGACTGCGCACGAGATATGTTGATGTAGTATAAAATACAAGTTGTATTTATAATACTATTCTGTGATGTGGATCTTTGTTAAATTTCATAGGACACTTTGTTTCCAACCGAAGCACCGAAGCACCGAAATTTGTGCAATCCTCGCCTGATAACGTTGACATGGAGCGGCTGCGAAAAGACATTCCCAAATTTTTGGATAATTCGCGAAAGATAACCACCGAAAATAAAGAATGGTGGAATTACTTTTTTAGGCAAGCAAATAAAATTTAACAGTGCTACATGTAAACACGAAAAAAAGCAACTTGGTTGCTCGACGAGCTAAAAGTCTGTGAAATTTGGCCGCGCTTCTGTAGTTGGTCGCGATGGGGTGGAACAATTATGTACGGGGAGCAATATGAAACTGCGATTAATGACATCCCGATCCCAAAATGGAGTTTTGGAAGAAGGTTCACTGTAATGGTTGGAGCTCAACTACAAGATATACCAGAGGTAAATATAAAATTTTAGTAAGTTTATATTTAACTTAAACTATTTTATACTTTTAAAATGCATCGATGTTTTAATACATAATTTAAAAATTCATTGATAATTCATAAGGAAAAGTCAAAATAAATAAATGTTTAATCAATGTCTGTAAATACATGTAACTTACTGTTAAAACATTGATTAACGCTTTGAAACGTCCTGACGACGAGTCTTTAAGGTTTATTCTGGCTAATGCCAGGACGACTTTATTCAGCACACAGAGAGGTCCAGGCCTCAAAGTGTTTATAAAACATCAATGTTTTTTCAAAGTTTATAAGACACACGTGGCTCAAATTCAGCTTTTTCTGGACTTAAAATGATTCTTATCCTTAACCTTTCCTACGAATTTGATAAGGTAAGTTAAAATATTTGTGCCCAATCTTTATGCATTTACAATGATCTCCTTGGGCTTGCCATTGTAAATGTCCATAAAGATCAGCCACTTATATTTAACTACTGCACTACATAGACCTTTCCGCATGAAGTAAATAAAATGGAACCATGTGAATCTTTCTTTTTGACAAATCTAATTGGCTAATGTCCAAAGTTGTATGAAGTTGTTTTGCGAGAGCCAATCTCCTTAACACATTATTCAAGCACTCCATTACTAAGGAACAACTTAACGCTGGCCCCTTTCCTCTAAAGTAGCCACTTTGTCCTTAGTACTAACTAAGTCTTAGTAACTAATTACTCAATGGTTGCATCCCCATCTGAGCTAAGCATTATTTGTTAGTAAATAATAATCACAAATTCACAGTTTGCATAAACTCAACAAATTAGTCAACTTACAATGTCTTTATTCTGTGTATATTTTTGTTTAATCTAGGTCTACACTGGCCCTTACCCTGGTAGAAATTTCAGCCAGGATCCTAAATAAGAACCTACCAGGATCCTATTCAAGATCCTGTTTAGGAACCTACACAAGATTCTAAATATGATCTTGTACAGGATCCTACAGGATGCTACAAGATCCTGTGTAGGAATCCTATTAAGATCATGTACAAGATCCTGAAAGAAATCCTGTGTAGGATTCTATAAGATCACTGTACAAGATCCTGAACAGGAATTGATCAGGATCCTGAGCTAATTGCTCTAGGATCATGGGATTTTTTACTCTAGGACCATGAGCCAATTAATATCTTGTTGGAACTTGGGTTTTTCCTAAAGGATTGTAATGAGTTTCCTTTATAGGATACCATACGTGTAATTCATATCGGATGTTAGATTGATCATGTAATTAGGGTACAATTAAATTATTCAAGACCCACCCGTTATGAACGAAGATTCCTTATTTTCCGGCCCAACACATCAATGTGCTACAAATACAACATAATAACATTTTATTTTAACATTAATAACTGTGTGATAATTGCTACAATGAAACGGTAGACCAGAGATATATTAATTTTCATTGACAGTACTCTATAGTAGGTTTTACAACAATTATCTAACAAAATTTCAATACTGGTAAAAGATCAAGGTCAAATACTGCTTTTTTTGTAAACAATGTACCATGCAGGTACAGTCTTTGCTTAAAGAGCCTGTCACATGTTTAGAGATTTTACATATTCGTAATCTTTGGTTTCTCCTGAGAAAAAATATAATAAATCTTGTCATTTGAAAACTTCATCTTTATAGATTTTTTGCTCTAAAAGTTGACGAAGCAATAGGTTACAGGAAATGATGTCAGAGCAGGGAGTCCACACTTTTGGAAGAAGAACTGTTTGCAAGCTGAGAGAATTGTACTTCGAATGTCTTCGTTATTTCTTGCATTGGAATTATTATAGAGAAAACTTTTGCTTCTAAAAACATGCCAAATACATGTGTACGTCTATCTTTTCTACTTGTCCCTAATATACTTTGATGTCGTTTTCGGTAACAACTTTGATAGTGAAAAAGTCTACAAGATACATACATTTTTACTCAGAAGAATCAATTAAATATGTAAAATCCCCAAGCACGAGATAGGCACATTAAGTATTATTCTCACACACATTAGATATTCATAGCATTTCGGCCAATCCGGTTGCTTGATTTACGTCATGTAGTTACCTAGAAACCCAGTATAAACCAGAGACCTAATTAATTCAAGTGGGCATGGCTTAGAAGATGAGGGAAATTGAGGGGAAAACAATACATATGTTAATTTAAAATTTCAATACTATATTTAGAAATCATTTCCCAATACAATTTTCTGTCGCTATAAAAACCAGTTCCAAATACAACAGATTATTTTACCTAACAGCGCTTCACAATATAAGCGACTACATGCGATACATATACCACAAGTAAAATAGACTAACAAGAAACCAAACTTACGTTGGTGCAATTTAAGTTATTCGACGACAGACAGAAACCTTTATTCGACGACAGACAGAAACCTACGAAAAGCGCTAAAACAGTGATATTTCTTGCAGACAGCAGACTGATTGAAGTAATGAAGTTTAAACGTCCATCTACGCCTTTCATAATATTATATAGATATAAAAGTATAAAAGACAGTCACGCTTTGTTTTCTCCGGTATCGACCATTAACATCTTCTGCCTTCTTTTCTGTAAAGTTCTACATTATTCCAATTGTCATCTATATTTTTTCTGCTCAATATGAGTCCTGGCTGAATTGATCCTGCTGTTCAACATAATCTAATGTATGTTATCCAATAAATCCAACGTCTTGCGAACCAAAACTCCTGGCTGTTTTAAAACAAAAATTTTCCCTGTCTATGCACTGAGCGCTTGACGACCAGTCTGTTGTGATTGCCCTCACTGCAATGAATATCTAATGATGTGTGAGAAGCTATTTCAAATCCTCGTTAGTGTTTTAGACTTGGTTGCCAAATCCCATGTGCCGTTAACAATAGCTCGGCTGCGCCTCGCTATTGTTAACGGCACATAGGATTTAGAAACCACGTCTAAAACACTAACTCGGATTTGAAATACTACGTGAAATACAGTAGAATTATAATAATTATTCAAGATGAATTTGTGGCTGTATTGTACTGCACTGCACTGTACTGTACCTTAATTTGATTTAAATATGAACATTTTTAGGAAATTATGACCTTAATTGTCAACCATTTTCTTATAAACAGAAACTGAAAACTTCCTTTTAAATTATAACAACACAATAAGAAGAAATACAGAACTCAACTAAGTGCAACAAACAGTTCTTGTCAGGTTATATCGCCTACTGTATATGGTATTGTCAAACATCCATGTCCTCATGGTCATCTAGCATTCGAGTTTCATCTGTTTCACTTTGAGCTCCATTTGTTTGAGCATTTGGGTGAGGGTCATATTTAATTTTCTGAATGCCTTAATTTATCCAGGCATTTCAGCCCATGATTTCTCAACTACTTTTTCTCCAAATTTGACCATGATACACTCTGAAAGAATACAATGTCATTGGTTCAGATTATTACATAGCAGTTAAACCTAAGAATGAATTAACCTTTATTTATTATATGGCAAAGATTACTTCCGGTAAAATCGCGCACTGTGATTGGGTGCTAACGTGGCGAGATTTCTCCGTAATGTCCGCGGTATTATGAAAATTGTTAATGCCCTACAATCGGAAACAAACAAGAAATCCTAATAAGAAACTTTTGTTGCCGAAAAACGACGAAAATAAGTGATATAATTGAACATGCATGGTTTGAACAACATAATGACTTTTGGTTTCAATCGAAGAGTACATAATCTGCCTCCTTCTTTGGCTAAAACAATGCTAATTGGTACGGTGCATGTAATTTCAGCTGTGGTTTTACATGTAGCTTCGATCATGGAGCTTTAGACAACAACAAAATTTGAGAATTGTCATATACAATTGCGGTTCCGGCTTATCCATTTGTTTGCATGTGACACAATTCTTGTTTATGTTTCAATGGTGAATAGTGAAAACATGTGTACCGTTTGGTAACATACACAAAAATGACAATCGTATACAACAAGCCGTATTGCATAGATGAACCTTTACTGTGTTTGCATCAGGCTATATACTGTATATGCAAACACTGTAATGTGACATCAATAAGGCACATAATTTTCTCAGCCCTGTTTTATTCAAGATATAGAAAATGCTTGCTTTTTGTTTACATATTAAACCTGATGAAAACACTGGAGATATTTTGGGGAGAATTTGAAGGTACTTTTGCAAAGTCTTGAATTCTCCAAGCCCAGTCTGTTGTGTGCATCAGGCTACACAGGCAGTCCTGTTCTATGTTTTAAATGTAAATGTGCAATATACTCTACTAATACATGCAGTACCAGCAGTATCAATAAAACAACATTAAATAATAGCAACTAAATAGCAAACTGATTGTTCACTCACTTTTTACTACATTTATCTTAGTGCTGTTAAGAGCCACTTTTGTTGTCGTCCTTTCTTTGGGCTCTACAGATCCATTTCTCATTTCCTTGTCTGTGAATAGGACAGAAAGAAGAGATGTGGCATATAACTTTGGTTTTCGTGCCTTTGCTGGGACGTCTTTGAGTAGGTGTATGCCATTAACAACCTGAAAAATCATTTATGGGTACATAATAATTGCATTTTAATTTTTTTAACACTTTGAAGCCTGCATGAAGACGATTTAATATTTTCCTAGGCCTCAAAGTGTTAAATACCGCAGCAGCTTCTACTGTACAATAATCTGTAATTTGTGACACCATCAGAGCATTTTAATTTCTGATTGAATATACTTATGCACATCAATTTGTCTCCTAATCTCTTTGTATTATATAATTATTGCTAATTAATCACTTTAACTTTCTCCATGTGAGGGCACATTTAACCCATTCCTGCCTACATAAGGCCCGCCTGAACCGGCCCCTTCCCTCCGCTGAATAAAATCATCTGGCATTAACCAGAATAAATCAATAAAGGCTGTCTCTGGTAGAAATGGGTTGAGGTGGCTCGAAAGGATTTTCTTGTTTTGATGGTACAATAAGTGTGAAATCGAATTTTGTGATATTAGAATTGATGAATCGTGCTGAAATTTTTTCAAAACTCAAAGAAGTAACATAGTTTCATTTAATCACATTGTTTTTGGGAATGTCGTTGCCATGGTGAAATGTTTTTTAATTTTACATACGTCCTTTTCCTCCTATTACTTACACGGCGTTCAAGTTTAAAAAAATTCTGTCAACTAGTTTCGTAAAAATATAACATTGTTTAGGATTTATTTAACTTTTTATTCTGTTAACAAAATTTTTTAAAACTTAAACAAAATACGCTTTCAATAAATTGAAATTAATGTGCAAAATTTCAAGAATTTTTACCGAGCAGAAACGGAAATATCAACGTCAGAACTTAATATTTCGGCACGACAAGGTGAGCAATTACATACGCATGCGCGAAAATTGTTACTCGAGGCCATATTCCACGCGTAAGCCATTATGCATGGGCTTGTTTATTTCATGGTTTGTTTTTTGGTTGATCGATTTTTAAATGTCCCACGAAATAAGTCCCGGGGGACCTTCTCATTCGTACCCAGTCTGTGCACGTGAAAAAACTATTTCGAACCACCTTAATGCATTTAACCATCTACAAGTATATTATTTGATGATTTACATAAATTATGATCTTTTAATTAAACTATTTTGATTTTAAGTAAATTTAGTCTTATAACAAACATATTTGCTCTCTTTGTGGACAGGTTCATCTGGGATTGACACTCCAAATTCCTCCCCCCCCCCCCCCCCCCCCCCCCCCCCCCCCCCCCCCCCTCCCAACGTAGATTGATCCAGGATACACCGAGCATGGAAGTGGATTAGGCTTTATCCTAATAATATGCACTTTGATGAAAATTTAAAGAATGATTCATGCTTTATAGCAATGCGTGTTGCTTGATTGGGGTTTTCATATATATATATAAGGTCATGAGTTTTGCATCAAATTCTCCACCTGTCCTTCATACATCAGCTGTTGAGTTCAAAAGATAAAACACCTATTAATTTATAGCTAGCCCCATTGTATAAGCACCTTACTATTAAATATACAGTATAGTACTTACAAATGCTTCATGATTGACTTGCAAAGGTGATGCAGGATCTGCGGGACCAGCTTTTAGAGTTTTTTTTTGCAGGAAGATCACCAACATTTTCCAGGGTCAGGAAGAAGAGGGGTTGCAGGAAGACCAACTTTTACAATATGAGTTGCAGGAGCTGTAGATCTCTATACAAAAACAGATTTGCTTTAAATACCTTTATAGATTAAATCATAGTTATATACATCTGGCACTTTTCAAAATTAATACCACTGCAAACCAGTTCTATAGGCTTCTAGCATAGAGAAACATTTGCTGAATAGAAGATATATGGCTGCCCCATCTTTTCTGTAGTAAAAATAATCTTACCATTGAACACACAAAAATTTATTATCTAGTGTGTATACATATACTTATATCACTATATCATTTTTTTATAATAAATTAACTGCATTTACTTGGTAATCAGAAAGTCCAATGGTAGCTGAGCTGGTTTGCTTTGGAACCATAATTGCTGCTAGAGATTTAGTTTGCTGCTGAAGTAAACTGTTCATCTGAAGTAAACTGTTCATCCCATCCAGTCTGCTGTATACTCCGTCAAAAAGTTCTTTCAATACAGCTCCAACTTTTCTGATTTAGTTTGCTGCTGAACTAAACTGTTCATCTGAAGTAAACTGTTCATCCCATCCAGTCTGCTGTATACTCCGTCAAAAAGTTCTTTCAATACAGCTCCAACAGGCTGATCATATTCAGAATGCACTGATACCAAAATATGGTTTTAGTGACAGTTCAGTTGCCGACTCTGTTTTGCTAACCTGTTTAAGAATTATTTGAACATGATCATTTTTTTTATATTTAGAAAATTTCCACCCATATTGTGACAAGCCTGATCATGCACGGCGGAAGTATTAGTTGCATATACCGGAAGTTTGTTGTTTCAAACATTTCGCTGTAAATTTTTTCCCTCGTACAGTGCTTGGCTATATAAGAAAACAGTTATAGATACCATTCGCTCTCGTTGTATACGAACTAATAGCCAACTCGGCGAATCGCCTCGTTGGCTATGAGCTCATATACAACTCGAGCTCATGGTATAACTGTTAAATATATACATATAACTCAACCGGCCCTTTAATTCTTTCTGCTGAACAAAATTGTCTGGCATTAGCCACAATAAAATAATGTGGCATTAACCAGAGTAAAACAATAACAGGTCTCCTCGGCAGGAATGAGTTAAGGCATTAAAGGCTGATCATGTTCAGTTAAACTTCTGAATTCTCCCAAACTCTTGTTTGCTTCAACTATATAAATACGAGGGGAAGCCATTTTCTATTTCGTAATTTAAAACAGAAATTTAAAATCTAATACTTTAAAAAAAATGCATCAAGGAATACCTTTTTCATTTTCTTGAGAAGAGTCGCTACTCTTTCTTTCTCTGTTTGCATTTGTTTTGAATCTGTATTTCAAATACAAAAATACAAAATGTTATGGAGGATTTATAACAGCTGCTTTGTAATTTAAAATGTCACCCAACATATATAAAGTGTTGCTTCAGGTCAACCATTTTTTTTAGGCAATGAGAAATGAGGAAAATTGATTGAAAAAATTGATAACATTAATCAGAAATCTTCTTTCTTATGCAAACCTTCTGCAATATCCTCCAAGTAGTTTTCATCTAATTTACATAGCCTTTTCTTTGACTTTGATTCCTTCAGCCAGTTCAGGGGATTTAATGACAGTTTCAGTTGCCGACTCTGTTTCGATAACCTGTTTAAGAATATTGTTTAAACATGATCATTTTTTTTATTTAGAAAAATAGAAAATTTCCACCCATATTGTGGACACGTACAGCCTGATGCAAACACAATTAACAGGGAGTTAATTGGAGAATTGGGTGAACCATAGTCATAAGTGAGGTTTACATAAATACATGTACTTTTAAATTCTCTAAAACTCCCATGAGTTTGGAATCAGGGTTAAATTTACCCTGAGTGACTTTGTACAAAATTATCTGGCATTAGCAAGAATAAAACAATCTGGCATTTAGCCAGATCAGTAAAACAATAAATGTTCTCCTCAGCAGGAATGAGTTAAGGCATAATAGGCTGATCATGTATTGTTTGGTTAAACTTCAAAATTCTCCCAAGCTCTTGTTTGCATCAGCTATATAAACACGAGAGGCAGCCATTTCCTTTTTGTTAATTTAGAACAGAAATTAAATCTATATAAATACTTTTAAAAAATGCATAATCGGAATACCTTTTTCATTCTCTTGAGAAAAGTTGCAACTCTTTCTTTTTCTTCTTGCACTTGTTCTGAATCTGTATTTCAAATACAATTATAAAATACAAAAGAGGATTACAGCTGCTATATTGTAATTTGAAATATCACCCAACATATATACAGTGAATAATATCAAAATATTCAATACGTAATACCACAAAATATTTTCCCAAACACATGGAAGCTTGAAAAAATGGTGAAACTACATGCATGTACCATGAGGTAATTCAGACTATATACATATAAAAAATATGTCAATTAATTTTTCAATGTCATACAATGCCATGGAAGTAATTAGTACTTCCATATATGACATTGATAACATTGCAATGTCTTTGAATAAGACTCGTGCATCACTTACTCAGTCTCCATATATTAAATGGCTAACTTCAGTAACTTTACTTGGCTACCTTCTCGAATGAACCGGAGCACTGATCATGATGAACTGGCTTGCTTCAAGTGAACCATTGGGCCATCCATTTAATATGCGCACCCCCCCTATTCAGGGTTTTGCTTCCAGATCCCCTTGGATATTTTGTGGATTTTTTGTGATCTGTAATTTAACAACCCCCTTGGATTTTCTTATTTCACCTTTGACCTATTGAGGGCTTTTTATATTTATCCCCCAGGATATATGACAAGTTTTTATATTTACCCCCCAGGTTATAAGACAAGTTCTTATATTTACCTATACCCCCCAGGATATGACAAGTTTTTATATTCACCCCCAGCTTTATATACGATGATGTGGAGGCTTAAGGATGTACCTCTGATGCCCCCTTGGATATACCTCTAATATAGCTCTGACCCCCCCTTGGAAATATGCTTCGGATTTCTGCTATACCTTCCTCCATCTTTCATCCTCCTTGGAAATACCTTTATATGCATTATTTGGCCCCATTTGATGTTGCTCAATGCCCCCCTTGGAAATTACTAGGCTAGGACCCCCCTCCCACTGGATATCGAAGACCCTCCATAAGGGGGGGGGGGGCGCATATTGAATGGATGGCCCATTGTTTCCATGCATCGATCTGCCAAATTGATATGCATGATTCCGTGTTATCTGCAGCTCTTATCAAACCTTGCAGCATCAAGTCATTTTGGCTGATAGAAACAAGTATATTTACTGTATTTACTGTGAATGCTATAGATGTTCATTAATAAATACTACACTGGGGTACGTATTTTTTTTAACCCTTATAAAAAAATTAAATTAAAACTGATGTCACTATAGCCAATGAGAAATGAGGAATAATTAATAAGATTATTAATTATAGCTAGGTTTTACTCAGAAATCCTCTTTCAAAATATACAAACCTTCTGTAATATCCTCCAAAGCATTCTTCATCTATCTTACACAACCTTTTCTCTGACTTTGATCCTTCAGGGGATTCCTCTTCCTCACTGCTTAGCTTTGTCTTAATGTCTCCATAACAATGATCATCACCCTCCAGAATTGATTCCAACTTCATCTGTTGTTTTTGACACGATTCCCCAGATCCTTAAACATATTTACTCAGAATTAAAAGGGAAAAACAAGGATATAATGTTTCCTGTCAACAATTCAATAACCACGATTTATCAATATATTTTATTTTTATTTCTATTTATTAACTTTGCCTCAATACAAGACACACAATTAAGATATGAAACTACAAAGTTATACTATATGAGGCTGGGTAACCGCAACAGCTAAAGCCAATTACTGCGGACCCTTATCAAACGAGTTATAAAATATGAGATACTAGACAATCAATCAGACGAAACGGAACGACTAACACACTAATAACAACACGAAGGTACAGTAACGAGATTACGACTACAGTTACATTTAATACACACGCCTTTCCAGGTGCGTGGATCGTTAGAGGAGTACGTGTCCTTTAAAGCTGTAAGGTAGTAGTTATAGTGTTGTGACTTAAAAGTTGTGAGTGATAGAGATTTCAAAATTAGAGTTTTTGGTAGAGAGTTCCAGGTTCTTGTTGTCCGGCAGATATAAGATTTTTGTTAGGTACAGGTTTTGCATTTCTTCGTTTGGTAGAGGTAACAGTATGAGTCCGATGATCGTGTATTTCTATTAGCTTGTGGCGTTGCAATAGCGTTTTTGTCGAGGGTGATTATACCGTGATTAATCTTGTAAAAGAACAGCATATCCAGGTACTCATGCCAGTATGACAATGGAAGAATTTTGCAAGCCAGAAGCCTTTGTTTATAGATCATATCACAGTTAAAGGGTAGATTGAGCATGTATTTGGAGGCTCGTCGTTGTACGTGTTCGACTTTCCTAATTAGGTCAGTGGATTGAGGAGACCAGATTTGCGAAGCATATCCCAAGTGTGAGCGAACCAATGCAAAGTACAGTTTGCGCCAGATAGAGAAGTTATGGATGTTATGTGTGCACCTTCGTATACGTCCTAGCATTTTGTTAGCTGCACCGGTTTGGTTTGAGACTTGTTTGAACCAAGTAAGATCTTCATTTGTTAGAACACCTAGGTCGCGTTCACACTTGGTTGTCTCTAGGTTGTTGTTATTCAGGCTGTAGGTATGGATAGTTTTTGCATGCTTTCTGGTGATATGGAGGACTTAACATTTTTGAGGGTTCAGTTGTAGATTAACGTTCGAAGACTGTGTTTGGAAGTTTGAGAGATCTTGTTTCAAACTTATAGGGTCCATCTCGTGTCTAATTTCTTTAAAGATTTTTGTGTCATCTGCAAACGGAGGAATTAGTGACAGATGAGTAAATGTTGTTGGCGTATATCAGAAACAATACTGGCCCAAGGATAGAACCTTGTGGTACCCCAGATGTTACTTGTTGGGGTAAAGAAGTAGCACCAAGAACAGTTGTTTGTTGTCTACGGTTATTCAAGTACGACTGGAACCACGCTAGCAAATTTCCTCCAAAGCCGAAATCACGGAGACGGTTGAGAAGTTGTTTGTGGCTAACCTTGTCAAATGCCTTTGACATATATAATAGAATAGAATAGAATAAAACTTTATTTCACGAGGGAAAAGACGTATTAACCAAAAAGGTTATCTAACATACGGCCCTCAAAATATAACAATAATTACAAAATGATATACTAAACAGAATACATTATATATACATACAGGGAAAAAATAATACTATAGTTAGGTAGAAATACATTTACAATTCAATAGAAATTTACAGTTTAAGCAAAACAAATCTTCTAGATGGTCAATACAAGTAAGTTTATCAAGAAAGTAATAACGGAGTTTGTTTTTAGTGGTAGTTATTCTTAATATTATAGGAATATCAGTAGTACTTGCTGATGACATGGCGAGTTGCTTATATTTATTGTCTAAGGAGTTAAAAAGAATCGAAGCACTGTAGAGAAATGTGCGCTTACCAAAATCAGTACGTGGGTAAGGCAGCTTAAGATCGTATAAACAGGCTCTAGTACGAGCATGTTGTTTATTGGCAGATAAAAAATTAAACATAAGTTTAAAGGAAGTTGGAGCATCAGGGTTAAGTAATATATTGAATAGTAGAAGAAGCTTCCTTAATTTAATTAGATCAAAAACTGGAATCCATTTAAGCTTGGAGAAAAGAAGAACAGAAGAGGTGGAATAGTCGGCTTCTAAAATAATACGAGCTGCACGCTTTTGAAGACGAAGAATTCGGAGCAGAAGTGATTTAGAACAATTACCCCAGGTAACAGAGCAGTAAATAATATTAGCATGGATGCAAGAGTTATAAAAACGAAGAGCACATTCTTGAGTTAAAAAAGGTTTAATCCTACGCAGCAATGCTAGCCTACTATTGACAAGAGAACATAAGCTGTCAATGTGACTGGCCCAAGTTAAATGGCTGTCTAAATTGACACCAAGTATTTTAGCATGCTGGACTTGTTCGATTTCTTTGTTGTCTAGTTTGACCAAAAGAGATTGATCCGAGATAAACCTTAACTTCTGAGAAGAATGTATGAGCATAGCTTTGGTCTTTGATGTGTTTACTACCATCCTGTTTTGCTTGGCCCAAGCTGAGAGATCATTAGTGACAAGATTAAGATTTAGATGTAATTCACTAACAGAAGAACCCTTAGTTAGTATAGTGGTGTCGTCTGCAAACATTGTAGAATTTGAATGTGATAGTTGAGATGGAAGATCGTTAATAAATAGCAGAAAAAGAAGAGGCCCGAGGATGCTTCCTTGAGGAACGCCAACTGTAATAGGAACCATATCAGACAATGTACCCTTAAACGAAGTGCGTTGGTACCGGTCGCTAAGATAAGAAGTAAACCAATTGAATGCCATGGAAGAAGAGCCATATATCTTAAGCTTGCGAAGTAAGATATGGTGGTCAACAAGATCAAAAGCCTTTTTAAAGTCAATAAGAAGAAGTCCATTCATTAGTTTATTATCTATGTTAGTTAAAATCTTATCAGTGAGATCAGTGATTGCCAGCTCACATGAGCGAGAGGTTCTAAAACCAAATTGATTATCAACAAGAAGATTGTAGCTTGTTAGAAAATTATAAAGTGACACATGAACATGACGTTCCAGAATCTTTGAAATTATAGCTAAAACAGAGATAGGACGAAAGTTAGAGCGGTCAGAAAGCGAGCCAGCTTTAAATAGGGGAGAAACTTTAGCAATTTTCCATAAGTTAGGGAAAACGGCTGACGTAATGCTCAGATTATAAATATTTGTTAGAATGGGCGAGATAGATGGTGCAGCTATTTTAAGAAAATATCCACTAACATCATCTAACCCAGCAGCTTTAGTTACAGACAAATGGTTTAGCAGACTGAGTACAAAATCTTCTGAAACTGGAGGAATAGTAAACGTGGTATTTGGTGATAGTTTAGAAGAAACAAAATTAGTAAGGTAGTCCCAGTTAGAGTTGCTAGAATCATCAAGCTTAACGGAGTCCCTAATATGTGCAAAGTGATCATTAAACAAATTAGCAATATCTTTAGGATCTGTAAAGGTTTTATCATCTATGGTTAAGTGGTTAGGCAAATTACAACACTTCGAGGGTGCAATGTTACGGATTATTTTCCAAAGATGTTTTGGGTTATCAAGATTAGCATTTATAGACTTGCGATAGAAGGTGCGCTTTGCATCTCTAATCAAATGTACCACTCGATTACGTGCCGACCTATAATCTCGCCAGTAAATAGTAGTATTATTTAAAATGGCAAGTTTGTGTAGATTGTTGCGCTTCTTAATTGCAAGATAGATCAAGATAGATCATATCTATCTGCTTCCCAAGATCTAACTGACTTCCAATCTTGTCAAGAACTTCGATTATTTGTGTAACGCAAGATCTACCCGGAGTAAAACCATGTTGACAGGGGTTAATTTTGGAAAAAACATGTTGTTTAATATTGAGGAATACGCAGCGTTCCAAGACTTTAGATATGAGGGATAGTAGCGAGATAGGTCGGTAATTTTCTGCTTGTTCATTGTCACCTTTCTTATGCACTGGAACGACATTTGCTATTTTCTAGTCTTGTGGTAAAGTGCCAGTTCTAAGTGATTTATTAAATAGGATTGTTAATGATGGAGATATTTGTCGGGCAGTTTCTTTAAGTAGTTTGGCAGGAATTCCGTCTGGGCCACAAGCTTTGCTTGTGTCGAGGTTTTGCAGTAAGTAGCAGACAGTTTGTTCTGTAATGATGATGTCCGTGAAAACTGGTTCCGTGTGAGAAGTGACTTCCGGCTCCGTTGTGTCAAGATTTTCAACATTTGTATCTTTTGTGAATATGGAAATAAAGTACTTGATGGAGAGAGTTGAAATGTCTTCCGGGTTATTGGCATACGACCGTGTATCACTTATCGTTCCAGCCGATATTTGTTCTGGAACAGAGCACTGAGGATTTTGATTTTAGTTTGAAAAGCGACCAGAATCGTTTCGAACAAGTCTGGGTGTCGTTACAGAGAGAATTGATGTAATTTGAACGGCTTTCTTTCATCATCTGCTTAATTTTAGATCTCAGAGTTTTAAATTTTTCTTGGAGGTAAACGCTGGGGTTGGAACAATTTTTCAAACGTTTTCTAATGGAGTTATTTTTCTTTATGTTGTGGAGGATCTCACCGGTTAACCAAGGAACGTATTTTCGTCCACTCATTGTTTTTGTGGGTACATGAGTAGCAACGGCATCAAGAAATGTGCGTTTCCAATGCAACCAATCTTTGTTAATATCGCCTTCCGTTGTTATAAGATCGGATAAATTAGTAGAGTCAAGCGATGACCGGAGTGCATTGAAATCGCCACGTTGATAGTCATATACCGTTTTGTGAACTTTAATTGGAGCTTTGGGACACACGTATACATTAAAGACAAGGATATTATGGTCGGTAAAGATTTCTGCTTGGGCAGGTGACAAAACTTCTTCAATAGAAACAGTATCTGGTATATTGGTAAGAATAAGATCAAGTACGTGGTCGTGTCTAGTAGCCGCAGTGATAATTTGTTGGAGGAAGTAATTATTGAGTATTTCTACAAAAGCGTTCTCGTCAACGCCAAGCGTTTCTTCTGGTGAGTTCCAGGAGATATGCGGCATATTGAAATCACCTGCGAGCACGATGTGTTTGTAGCGACTGCATGCCTCACTGAGAAAGGTATTAAAGTTTTCTATCCAGTTGTGATCGGCATTAGGTGGACGATGGCAAGACCAAAACAGTAGAGTTTTGTTTAAAGAGGATAATACTTCACCGGAGACAATTTCAAGGTTATGATTAAAGTCAACTTTTCGCACAGATTTAAACGAGTCAGTTTTACATGGCTAGAAATCCAGGACACTCAGCGGCAGTGGCCTGTGGGCTCATATTTAGATGGAAATATTAATTTGAAAATTCTGATGGCTAAATATCGATCATTTCGGCTATAAACAGAAGTCTATAGCAATAAATTAAAGTAGAGTTATTCGCTAAAATGTCTTATTGACCCATTTCTTACCCAAATATCAAATTACAAAAGGTTTAATCGAGTTCAGTATTTATCTCGGCGCTTGATGGATTAAATTACAACGACTCGGCTGCAATAAATCGTACATTTTAAGGTCTTTGGGAACCTATTAAACAACGAAAAAGTGGAACGAACAACTCCGCAAAACAAAGTAACGTTCATCCTGAGCAAATTCAGACGTTCGCATCGTGGACAAACAACACAGAAGCAGCCAAAATTGGAGCTCCAAAATAAGTGATATAGCAGATTAATAGACTTTAAACAGCGAATAAGAGGTATGTTTGTGAGGGGCTCGGGAACCTATTTAGGACGCTCCAAACTTAATAGAAATTGTAGTGCTGAACGATTGTTCAATTTGGTGAAGTTTTGGACGTTCGCATGTCGGAATTTACAATAGTAAATAACCGAAAATGATTGTTCTTTATATTTCCTTAAGAAACCTATTGAAGGACGCCATATTGAATTAATTAAAAAGGGATTCAGTGCGCATGCTTTGCCGCCATGTTGTCCTCAATTTCTGGCCATGAAAAGCCAGTAAAACCCCACCACCGCGAGATATGCGGTCTTTCCTAAAAATTGCATAGCCTTTATTTATGTAGAAGTTCAGAGTTATCAATATTATTGTTTAACCAGGTTTCATTAACACAAATTACGTCGCTTTCTTCTGCGTAAACCAAGTTCTGGAAACATTTCATGTTACTCACTGTTTCGTTGTTAATAGATCGATGTTTACTCATCATACTTCTAGCATTGATTGTTAAACATTTCAAATGTTTTTGCGAAGATGATGATAAGGAGTTTTCATTGGCACTTGGCCTAGGGTTGATTTCCACATCTCCAGATAAATATAACAGTATAGCGGAGTAAGATGCGTACGTAAACATGCGGCATAGCAATACAACTTTTGTCGCTATTAGCATTGGTGGTCGCTTTATTTTTAGTCGGCATGCTTGAGGAAATCTAGGAGGGATTAGTAGTTCTTTTGATGAGTAGAGTAAAACTGACCGTTTATCTTCAGTGCAGCTACATTCGCGGAGAACCAGCTGCAGAAAGAGAGTGATACAAATTGAGTGGGAAAACATTTTGGTTACAAAATGTTCAATAACGAGTAGTCGCGATATATATTTAAAAACCAGGGAAATCCCCAAAAACTGTCAATGAAGTGCCAAGAGGCGCATCAGGTCTCAAAGGTCAAGGATCAAAACTAGTACCAAAAATTGAGTTAAAGTCCGTTGGAAAACACAAATCCCGCTCTAATTCAAATTTGACAAAGGTTGTACGCACCAAACTTCGTGAGGGAACTTCGCTTCCGTTAAACTAAGTAGATCTAAAGTTTCAGCGTCGTACGATGAAAACCAGCTACGATATACAGCAAAATAATAAATCTGTGGTGTAGACAAACAGTACAACGAGCTACGGTACAAACGATAACAGAACAGTTTAGGACGAGACACTCCAAAAGTTACATCAAATCGTAGATAAAAACTTACTAAGCATTATTCCAGTGACGAAATTCAAAATTAGTGAGAGTTTCACACTATATCACGTGATGAAATAGTTGCCAAGGGGACGACGCTTCAACAGTTGGAAATTCCAATCGTTACAAGAGCAAAAAATCCAATAATTTAAAAACCCTTTATCCAAATAAAGTGAGATTTATGTAGACAGCGTAGACTATTGTTCTTCAATCACTTGTTAAAAATCATGGAGACAATACCAACATTCAGGAAAATATTAACCAAAGACAAGAAAGTTCAATTTATAGTGAGCACAGCAACAGAGAAGATAAAATCCAAAATAACTTGCGTAATCCAGAGAATTAAGAGATTTAAATATCACAGTAGAGTAGATGTTAACTTTATCCTCAATTTGA
The DNA here is from genome assembly GCA_035771165.1 of Paragorgia papillata. Classification (NCBI taxonomy): domain Eukaryota; kingdom Metazoa; phylum Cnidaria; class Anthozoa; order Scleralcyonacea; family Coralliidae; genus Paragorgia; species Paragorgia papillata. Next base: position 994,707 of record JAWNZC010000022.1, on the reverse strand, counting down.
TATATAATTCGATGAGATACAATGAGAGTTGACCTTGAAATAATCGGAGTTTAACGCACCAGTGGTCCCAGGCGACCGTGCGCCACCCAATATTATAGCTAGCCTTATTATATACAAAGCTGCAAAAAAAGAAAATGTCGCTTTATACGCAGGTAATTATATTGGCGCCCAGCGAAGCAGGCCCAGAGAAAAATTAGCCATTATTAGACATATTACACAAAAATGGCGAAGTATAAATTGGCAAAATCCATGAGCAAAAGTGCTTGAAGCGAGCGACAATTGTTCAAATATGAAGAAAAAAAACAACACAACGTATTAATGAAATTAATTAATAGCTTGGCTAATTAAGGGCCTAATTAATTAAGGGCCAAGGGGTTAAGCATTACTGATATAAAAGTCACCTTTGAAAACAACCCGGCACTTCCACTTTCCCTTGGAATCTTTCACTGTCACCTTGTCTCTGACATTTGCTTTAGACTCGAGCACGCTCTTTCTGTCAAACGATGGAATACGCTCCCTCTTCAGGAAACCAAACAACCAAAAAATCACCGTCGTTTTTATCTAAAAGAAGAAACAAAAGTTGAGAACTGAGTACGGAAAATCAACGATAAAACATCGACTTGAACTGAGGTCCAAATACCAAAATTTATATCGATCTGTTTTTTATAAAGTCAGTCAGAGAACAAAATGTCAAGGACTAACGAAACTAAAAACTCGTAAACAATTATCGCTTATTTAATTTACTGCTACCAAGGGAAATAGTGTGTTTTGTGGCCCCGAAACACTTTTGGCAATAACAATTAATGAAGTGAAACTTGTTCAACTGGAGCAGAAAAGTCAGCATCTAACATATACTCAAGCTTATAGATGAAATGGCTGTCTGATGGCCGAATTTTAATTCGTAAAATATAATTTAAATGCTTCCAAAACAATTGCACAAAGAGTGTTAGTTGAAACATGAAACTAATTAGTTGCCTCGATAAATTGTCTGCTTAGCTTGTTTGAATATTCAAAGGGGGGTGATGGCTATGGAGATTTTGAGTGTGTGGGTTGGGGGCCACGAATTTTCAACAACAAGTTTTAGGAAGGGGGGCTTTCAAAAATCATCCCAAAAATAAAAGAGAGTGCAAGAGGGGGGGGGGGGGGGTTTCATCAAAAACATTTCAGGCATTCTAGACCCAAAAATGTTTTTTCATAGTTTATATTTGTGATAATCTACTTAATAAACATGAATAGGCAGTACAATAAATGAGCAACTGATACTCGATCTATCGGGAGGATTTAAAAAAATTACTGTTTTACCGTATTGTTTGTTTAAAAAAGTTTTTGGCCATTGAACATGGGCAGCACAATTTTAAGGTGACCACCTGCATTGCAGAGATTAATTATAATGGTGACATATAAACTGATATATAAAAAGCAAACAAAAACTGATGTTTTTGCATTGATATTATTGGACGTGAGATGTTAGAGCTGATTCTAGGCTTGTGAAAGTTGCTCGTCATTTTTGTATAAAGTGTAGAAAAACCCAAAATGACTACCATTAAAGAGGAAGTCAGGTCAACATAAACCTTTGTACAGATGGTATCACATGGGGGGGGGGGGGGGGGGGGGACGAAATTCCCTGTAAACATTAGGGGCACCTGTAAATATTAGGGCAAAAATTAAAAATCGCCATAGCCGCCCCCCCCCCAATCTACGTAAATTATGAATTCTCCCTTAGCTTAGGAGGCCGTTGTCTTACAGTGTTTACAGACTTACTGACCCCCAGTCATTCAACCCTATATCAGTCACCCGTTAGGATTTAGAAATTTTGTATAAGGGTTAGGATCAGCGTTAGCTAGGGGTAGTGTACGGGGAAATTACCCATTGTTATTTTGGGTTAGTTAAATTTAGGGGTCATTTATTCCTAGGGATGAGTGACTGGCGTCATTTATTCTTGGGGACTGGATGTCAGCGGCGTTACACTATGCAACATTTTGTTCAACTCATCTCGCAATTTTGTTGTGATTCAAGTTGCGAGAGAGATAGCCTAGTGTACTTTGCCTTGCAATCACTACCCTGCGTGCAGATTTCCCCCGTTTCCGGGGAACGGAAAAGGGCGAATCTGCATGCAGGCTATGCAATCACCAAGTCTAACAGCATTTTTGTAGCAGGAAGCGTTGCACGAAGTAGAACCAATTTCTACTTTTCCCAATGCCAATGATTGCGGCAACGCTGCACTGCCGTTAAAGCATTGCACTGTGTAACACCTCTCTTGCAACGTGCCTTGCAACAATTCGTGCGATCACTCAATAAAAATATGCTTTGTAGACATTTTCAGTCCACTTCGGTCACTTTTGCGAAACAGTTTAACTTGCACGAAAAATTGCATAGTGTACGTAACACGTACCTTTGCTCATGCAACTGCTATGCAACAGAAACAGATTTGGCCATTGCGAGTATACTGTACATGCAACACTGCATATCACATGGGGGGGGGGCATAGGTAATAGAGAAAATACGGTAATTTAATTAACGAACTCTGTTATTTAACTTGCAGGTGAAAATGACTGTAGTGCACCTATTTTTAACAAGTTTCGTTCGGATGAGGATAGCGTTGACAATTTTAACTCTGAATCATTATTTGAAAGTGATGCGAGCGAGCTCCCAGAATCAAGTTGTATTACTGAACTCTCCATTCATTCAGACAGTGAAACAGATGGATGTGCAGAAGATATCCCTCTATATGATGGTGCTTCACTAACACAAAGAAATTTCAAAGGAAGCTTTCTGGCATTGACCCAAAAACATAATTTACCATCTCAAGCTGTTGACAGCATACTGAAGTTAGTAAGGATAACACTTCCTAAAGGAAACAAATGTCCACCGTCTCTTCATTACTTTAATGAATCCCTTTCCGATGTTGGCTATAAATACATCAGATATACAACATGCTGGAATTGCCAGAATGTTTTAAGCAATGGTGTGATGTGTCAAAGTGACATATGCCCACAGCAAGGAATGCAGTCACAAGGAAATGACTCAAGCACTTTCTATATAATTGACTTACTGCCAGAATTGAAAAGGTTAATTACAGGTAAAAAAAATTCAAACGGAGGAGGTGTTATTATGATTTCAACAATTTACATTCTTTTTTAATTTCTATGGATATTTAATAGTTCTATTACAATTAATTTTATGCATCTATGATAATAATTTGTTATATTCTCAGTACCCGATTTCACTGCTCCACATGATATTTTGGTAAGGCTTTATAGTTTCAAAATATCACAATATAATTAAAGTACCATCATTCTACATAAGATACAGTAGCTAGCTCACTTAGTAGAACACAATCAGACCTTTAAAGTTGTGCGTTTGAATCTCAACAATGGTCATGCAAGTAGAGTTTTCTCGGCTTGGTATGGTTATTGTCACTCAAAGTAGCACGCAATTAATATAAATAATTTAGACCGTTAAAGATCTATGCTGGTATTAATAACTGGATGAACAGTGCTTATATAGATAAATAACTATAGTACTGTATGTAAAAGTCCTAATTATTATGTAAGGCCTTTTTTAAGCTCCCCTCTGTTTCCAGTTCCCTAATTTGCTTGTAAGCGATAGTGCTGTATATAGCATACAGCCCTATGAATACTAATTAGATAAGAAATGAAGAAAAAACTAAGAAAATCTTTGTCCAAGGTGGAAAAAATAGACAAAACTTTGTTGGAAAACCTCCTCAATCATAAAATAAATCAGATAATTCCCCGAACGTCGAGATGTATGCTATTTTCAGCCCTCGGACGCTGCACGTCTTCGGGGCTGTACATAGCATACATCCCACATTCTTGGGATTTATCTCTTATTTGAAATGTTTTGATAGGCAACCTATTGGTTTCTAACTACAGACATCCAAACATGCTGCCTGTATTGAGGTCTCTATAGGCAATCCTATAAGCACATACCGGTATAGGTAACGGCTATAGGCGCATACAGTGTATTATACTTTCGTATATGTACGTGCATATATAATTATATACAATTTTATCAATTGGTGTTTGTTTTCCTTTCTACAGAAAACTGGGATGCAATGAAAAACTTTGTAGAGAACTATGTCCACCAGCCTGGTGTCTATAGTGATGTACTGGATGGTAGAGTATACCAGAAGCAAAGTGCTGCAATCCGGAAAGATGGGGCTTTCCCATATCACTATACTGGTACTTATATGGTGCTCCTGCATTAAAGTCCAAAAGTATATCCATTTGGCCAATACAAAGTTTTGTAGTGGAGCTGCCTGTACCATTAAGATTATAAACAAATTATCTTAAGTGGACTTTGGTATGGTAAGGTAAAGCCTGACATGGTGGTGTTCCAGCGGCATTTTGTCGATAGTGTCAAAACCTTGACAGAAGGTTTTCATGTTGAATTGGATAATACACCTACTTTCAAACTAACTTCTAATGCCCAGAGTGCTGATTTAATGGCAAAAGGGCCATCTCTCAATTTTAAGATCTTTAATGGGAAATTTGGATGCAGTATCTGCCCTCATCCAGGGTTAAGACTCCCTGGACGAGGAAACACAAGAGTGTACCTCCCATAATCAGCAAAGTTTCCTAGAAGGAACCATGAAGACAGTATGCCTTCATGCCCAACTTGCTGACCAATCTGGAGAGGCTGTTTTTGGAATTAAAAGTCATTCTCCAGGACATGATATCTTGCAAATTCCAAACATGCTCCTCCTAGATTATGTGCACCAAGTGCTTGAAGGCGAATAGAGTAGAAGGTTAAGAAAGTGGCCTGATGGAACTTGTCCAAGTAAAGTAAGCATGAGGCAAAGTCAGATTGCTATCACAACTAGTGTTATGAGCGTACAATTACCTCATGACTTCAAGAGGAAGTTTAGGCCTATTGAGGAGCTTAATCGCTGGAAAGCCAGCGAAAAGGAAGTTCTCTTTCTCCATGTTGGTCTACCCATTCTAAAGCCGCTGCTTCCTAGTGAATACTTTTACCATCCTTCACTGCTTGTTAATGGAATAAGAACTCTGTGTGAGGATACTGTCACAGACCATGATATTGACATAGCTGTTGCTATACTTCAGAGCTATACTCGCTTACTACCTGTCATGTACTCACAGAGAGAATGTACGTACAACTCCCACTCTCTCACACATTTTCCTGAACAGGCCAGACAACATGGGCCATTAATTTGTCATTGTAATTTTGTCTTTGAATCCATGTTGGCACATCTTAAACGATTGTTTCATGGCACAAGAGGGATACCCCAGATTGTCAAGAAGTTAGGTTTAAGCCAACATTCCAAAGGTGTAGTCAGTCTTGATGTACAAGATAATGCTGCGGCATCACAATGTGCTAAACAGATGATGTCATCCTCTAGTTATCCTTCAAAGTTTGTTGAGGTAGATGGCTTTGTAAAACTGTTCCTTCCTTTGGAGCAGAAAAGTCCAGATGTTGGATATCCTGTTGAAGGTCTGGATGAGAATAGAGAGGTTTTTGTTTCTCAGAGGATGCTTAAAGATGGTCAGGTATACCATAGCTTACATTATGTAAGAAGAGGAAAGGCGGTACTACTTAGTGAAGTGTGAAATAAGTGAAGGGACTGATAGCTTTGCTGATTTTCACTATATTTTGAAAGATGGTGAAACTGGATTTGCAATTGTGAAAATAAGAATGTCTGTGAACAAGCTATTTCACTTCCAGAAGATCCAATAATTCATGAATTTTGGTCAGCTGGGATCCTTGGATGTCACTTCACTGGTGTATGCTATACCAGAAGATTTGTAGTGATTTGTTGCTCACAAATTAAAGCCAGAGCTGTACTTGTCAAAAGTGAAGATGCAGAAGTTGATGGTTATGTTACAACTGTTTTGAATAGCTATCAACATGACTGAATATAATTATTGCATGTAGAAGAACATTCATATATTTGAGTGACATCTATATTTACAGAAACCAAATGAATATTCTATGGATTCTTATTGGCTAATTAGTTGCACTGTATAATTGTGAAGAACTAATTTCCAAAACACTGCATCTATACAGTACATGTGTATGATAAAAAGGGATTATACATACCTTTAATTCTTTGCCAAATTAAGGGTTAAAAATGATTTGTGAAAAATGAAAACTCAGGTAAATTGATGTGAATTAGTAAACAGCTTTAATGGCAGATACAAAACAGTTCTAATGAAATGATTGTAGAAAAAGTATTAATTAATTGTCACTAAAAATATTTCCTATACGTTCAATTGAACAGTATATTCTGAAGAAAAACCCAAGCTTCTAATTAGGAAGTTGGTCAGGATAAATTTTCTAATTTGCCAAATTAGATACTTATTCAGGTCTACAAATGTAGTTCAGATCCTGGACTACGCAAGAATTTAATTAAGTTGGTAATACTCCTTCCATATAATTAAACAGGAAGCTATAAGTTCTTCCAGTGCAGGAATGTTTCGAGACAAATTACAAAATCTTGAACAACTTGTCAATAAATGATTTTTCCTGTGCAAATTGGTTTAAAAATCGCTACCCTGAAATGGATAATATAAGCAGAATCCTGTTTATCACAGGATAATGACACGGTTGAATAATTATAGTATCAAGCTTTCTGTGGCATGGCAATATAAGATGATGAGCTGCCGAGGTTTTGAGGATCGAAATACTGACTGACGTTTTGAGCAGAGCCTTTAATCAGAATAAAACTTGACGAGTTACTCTAATGAAGGGCTCCACTCGAAACGTCAGTTAATTTCATTCCTCAAAACTTTGGCAGTTCACCACCTGAACGATTGGCTATATCAGAAACACACTACATTTTTTATCATCCTGTTCCTACTTAACCTCCTGAAGGGAAATCTTATTCCTGTTCAGGATCCTGTTTTTTCTGTAGGATCCTGAACGAGACACCTCTTTCTTGTTCAGGATCCTGAACAGGATCCTGTTTTTCTGTAGGATCCTGAAGAGAAGTATATTCCTGTTTAGGATCCTACACAGGATCCTGTTCTTGTGTAAGATCCTGAACAGGATCCTGTTCCTAAACAAGATCCTATAGGATCCTGCCCAGGTTTTCCACCTGGGTATAGAAAGCCATCAGTTGTGACATATGTTACCAATATTTGTGATCATGTAGCAGTTGATTCTTTTATTGCAGTTTCACTGCAAAATTACAATAAATCTCCAGTTATTGGAAAAGTGTTAGAGAAAAATGAATCTACTGTCAAGATCCATTATTGGAAAGGATCATGGAATAAGAAGTGGATGCCTTGGTTTATTAACAAAAAAGAGCCATGGACAGATGCACTACCCTTAGGTTGTATATATTTAGCAGCTTTTGAACTGGATGATGAGTCTAAACTCCAGTCAGGCACAAAACGGCAGATGAAAGATTTTTTTAAATACTGTAAAGGAATGAAGGTCAGACTTTGTTACGATAGTTACTTGAAGAGTGCTCACTCTTCTACTGTCGTGGCAATAGAAAAGTTCATAAAATATCACTGCAATTAATTTGCTTGTCCTAACCAACTCATTTAATTGATGATACTTGTTGAACAGCTTTTTTTTTTGTTCAACTCTTAGACAAAAATTTGATTTTAATAATTGGTTTCCAATTGGTTTATGTCAAAAAAAAACCCAAAAACAATCAAATGCCAAGTAGGAAGTTGTTCATTGCTTAAATTCAATTGCAATTCAATTCAATTCAGTTTAATTCAATTCAATTCAATTCAATTCAATTCAATTCAATTAAAAAATTCAAATGCTTAAGACAAATAATTGAATTGCCGAAATATTTTAGGAACGCTTCTACTGTATTAATTTGATAAGTTGTATATATACCTACATGTAGTGCATGTGGCATATTTGCGAGCTTGGTGTAATGTAACTGACATTTGGTGGACATTCATCAAGCTCAATTACTCAGAAGAGCATCTAATAGGGCATTTGAATGTTGCAGCTTAGAACCCTGTCTGGGGCTCATAAATCTTTTCTGAGTATTAAATTTAGCTTGATGAACATTCAACTCTTCTAATTCCATGACTGCAACTCAAAATTTATTAGTTATATAACTTATATACCGGTACATTATGTAATGCTTATGTGTATATTGGCACTTTGGGAAATAGTACTATAGTAATAATTTCTCTAAGTGCAGCTTTTCTTGACAATTCAAGGACATATAATTATTTTAGGTTGGTACAGTATATTTTGCTTTTATTTCTAATAGTGCAGTCTGCTCTCAGTTGATTTCATGCATATAGTTGCTACATGTTCAGTACTTTCTGCAACTGCGACTGTCTTCGATAGTTCGAGGACATGTATTAGGATGGATTAAAGAAAATATTTTGATATATTTTACTTTTTTTGTTAACAGAAAAGTTGTTCCCTCTATTTTCAAATGATAAATATGCTACATTTTCAGTAATTTCTCCATAGTGTGTTGATCCTCGATAGTTCGAGGACATTTAATGGGTTTGATTAAAGGAAACATTCTGATATATTTTGCTTTTCTTGTTAACAGAAAAATTGCTCTCTGTGTTTCATTTGATGAGTATGCTAGCTATTTTCAGTAATTTCCCCCAAGTATGAAGTCCTCGATAGTTCGAGGTGGATTAAGAAAATAAAATATTTTGTTTTAAATTTATTGTTGACAGAATAATTGTTAGTTGAGTAGATAATAATAAATGGATATGCTACATTTTTAGTAACATCTCCAAGTCCAGCAATAAAATTGAGCTCATCATTCATTGTTAAATTTAGTACACATTGTCATTTATATTCAAAGAAGCTTCATTGACAAACTTCTGCGCAAATGCTAAATTTAGCTCTGCTATACTGCCATTAAAATCTGGTAGCATCAAAATTTAGTGTAGGATATCTGCCGTAAAATGTCCAGATACTTTCCCTGCCAATTTTTTTTGTCTATGAAGGTGATTTTGACATAAGTTAAATATTCGTTTGTTGTTTTATGCAAAGAATTAGAATTTTGACAACAGAAACCTGGTTGCTGTTACTTTCTCGCAATTTTATTGAAAAAATATAAATATTGTTAAAATAGTATATATATGAGTATGACGTCACTCTTGTTCGACCGTTTGGTGTATCCGATTTAGTGCCTCATGTTCTAGTTCTGTTTTGTCACAAGTGCTTTTGTCACGATATTTTCATCTACATTAAATGTTCATATTACTTCACAATAATATGACTGTGCGACTTAATACGTAAATCCAATAGGTTATGGGCCCAGTGGCTGAAGAATTTGGAAGTCTTAGTGAATTATTGTGATGAATTTGACGGTTGAATCGTGTTTTAAAAATGGTATGAAAGCGGCGTGACAAATATGGCGGAATCGAATTATGGGACTTGGAAAGTCCAATGTCGTATGGCTCTCGTGAAAGACGGGCTGTGGAGCATTGTTTCTGGGACTGAAATAGCTCCTGCTTCATCAGAAGCTGCTGCATATGCGAAGTTTGTTGGTCGCAGAGATAAAGCACTGGCGATTATTGTGCTTTCGGTCGATACTTCGCTGTTGTATTTGCTCGGAGATCCTGAAGACCCTGTAGCCGTATGGAAGAAATTGTCGGACCAATTTCAGAAGAAATCATGGGCGAACAAGCTGTCTCTAAGACGACGTTTCACGTTGGGGATTTTTTACCGTGAAAACGCTCACTCGTCACTAGTTCCCCAATTACGGTTTGATTGCGCGGTCAATTATGTTGCGCACGTTTTGCCTGATATATTTAACGCAAAAGATCGTTATTTAATTCGTAAAATGATCGGAAAGAATCGTTTTTGTTGCCATGGTAACTCAAGAAGAGATCCTTGGCTGTCAGTTGTCCTCCATTTTGGTTGCATTACTTTGGTTTGTGATCTGGCTTTTCCCCGGTTCATGTTAAGGTATGTTTGAGCAACAACAGCTCACCGAAATTATTAACTGTGCGTATTCATGTTTTAATGTTTATTCATAAAATTTTATCAAAATCTAAAACGAGAGAGTTTTAGAGCAAAATCTGAGGTTTCCAACGATGTATAATAAATGTTGTTTCATTGTAATTGCAGACTTTTGAACCAGGCTGTTTTCCCGTATATAGTCTATATATGCCATGGAGACAATTAAGTGATGTCTAAGGCTTTAGTGCGTGGTCACGAGAAAAGAAGGCCAAACGTCAGGAAATTATCGCAAATAACCGTACGATTGTGGATTTGAAAGATTGCATTCAAACAAGTGAGACAGAAATTAAAGATCTCAAAAGGAAGGTAGCTAAATTTAAAAATGTTTTTCTTGTAAAAGCCTGGTTTGCTTAGGGGCTGTTTATATGGAGGCGAGCCAGCCCGGGTACCCGAGCTAGCTCGCCTCCATATAAACAGCCCCTTAGATGCTCAATTTCCAATTCTGTTGATGAGATTGCAAACTAGAAGGGTTATTTGATTTTTAAGTTGTGCTAATTTTCATTTTACATTTATTGAGAGCTGGACCAGCTCACCTTACCGATAACTTTGTGGACTGGGTGTTTCCCATGTACATACCAGGGTGCATTCCATGTCAACCCCACGCCGAAGATAAGTCACTGGTGTTCAGGTGCTGCACCAAGGGAGGTCAAGATGAACGCCGGCGCCGGCACCACCCACTGACTTGTATAGTTGTATGGCTGTATATGTGACCGACCGCAGTGTGATTGTGCACCAGCACGCCGAGCACTTTTGAAACTTACGCCGAAGATCTTCGGCGTGACGTACATGGAATGCACCCTGGTGTACATAGCATGCCATTTGGCATACCGGTATTAACAATTCACAGATCTACTTATTCATGTAGCCTACAGTTCATATTTGAAACTATTGACAATATGGTGTACTATTTTTAGCATACAAGCAAACCAGGCTGGGTAGGCGAGCCAGCCCTTCTCATGTAAACACAAACAAGGCTTGCCCTGGTATCTGTATACATATGAACACCCCAGTGAATTGCTAGTTATAAAAAAATGAGTACCTAATATAATTTTGTGTGAACCTAATATAAAAAGAAAAACTTTATGTTCATTTTGCAGAGGGGATTTTTGGTAAATGAAAAAGTCAAGCTCCCTCGTAATTCCCATCCAAAGACTTCATCAGTTATTAACCAATCCTGTAGCGAAAAGCTCGATATTCCCGAGAGTATTGCACGCAAAAGAAGAAAGTTGATGTTCGATCATGCAGAAAGAATAAACGCTAGGTCTTCTGACAATGAAAGCTTGAAACGGAAGTCTGCTTTGGATGGCATGTGGAACACTTTAATTAATTGTGCCAGTGCACATGAGATGAGATCGTACATGGAGAAATCTCCATTGGTTCTTACAAATGTTATTCCTTCTATCGTTAACAACGCATTGGTTAAATATGAACATAGCCAAAAGAACCTGGTGCGGTCACTGGGAGTCCTTTATGCAGGTGGCATCTCGAGCAAAAAGCAGTACAACAGGAAGCGAAGTCGGGAAACATTTGAAACTGATCAACATGGTAAGAAGCACCAAATAGCATACATGAAAGGATGCAAAGTTCCCAAGCTGATGCAATACAAAAAAGTGAGGCAGTTTGTAAATTCTATGGATATTGGTGAACTCAAAGAGATTCCAAGAGCAAAAAATAAAGCTCTTGACAAACAGTTGTATCAACAATCAGACGATGAAGACAGTGGTGAGCATGCAGCTGTGTCAGGTTGTTATAGAGACTTAGAGTCCACCTTACTTAAGCTAGCAAACCTGTATTTAGTTATAGATAATGCACAACCTGGGTTCCTTAATTGGTTCAGTTCCCCTAAAGGCATGTTTCAGGTATCAATAGGAGCAGACGGGGCCCCATTTGGTAAATATAACGTGGCGACAGCTTGGCTTATTTCATTTTTAAATGTTGCGGATAGGGTGGCAAGCTGTGATGAAAACCATTTAATATGTGGGGCAAATTGCTCAGAAGAGCACCCATCAATGGTTGACTATGGTAAGCTACTTAGAAAAGAGATGGAAATGATTGAAAAGAAGTCATACATCATTGGGGGAATTTCCGTCTCTTTTTCATTTGAGTTAATACCAGCGGATATGAAGTGGTTAGCATTTATCTCCGGGGAGCTTCCAAACTCAGCCACCTATTTTTCATCATTTGCCAATGTTTCAGGATCCGAAAAGGGTAAAATGGGTGAAACTTGTGGGACAACTCGTGATGATTATTTTAAACCATGGAACTACCAAAAACGTTTGCAGGTTGTAAAATGTGTTGAAAAACACAAGAGTAAGCTTACCCAAAAGCAGATAGTTGACCGGACTAAGGTAACTCAATTCATTGCAAGTCAAAAATCTCGACAAGAATTTGAACCTATTTTAGGGCCTTTTATAGACAAGGCTGTTGTAGAACCATTACATTTGGCAAACAATAATTGGCAGTTTTTGTTCACAGAATTGATGACATATGCGATATACTCAAAAACAGTTATTCCAAGTAGTGCCAAAAAAATAACAGATTTACCAAAGAGCTGTTGTTTGAGAAAGATTTTGTCATGTTTAAAAAAGAAAGTAAAAGCAAACAGGCTGTACAACTCAATCCTACGGTGGTTTAGAGAAGGTCGTAAAAGTGGCATTGCTTTTCACTTCAGATTCACTGGTCAAGAAACCAGATTGATGTGTAATGGTTTTTCAAAACTAGTGAAAGTTTTACTGCCAAACGATTTAGACTGTTATGAAGACGTTACTATCTATGCTATAGCATTTATGGCAGTTAATCTCAGGGATGCAGTGTCTATATTTTCACGAATAACGGATATGAAACAGGAGTTACTTGCTAAGCTAAATAGGTGTTGTGTTAACTATTTTAATGCAGCTGCATTATTTCTTAGGGTTACAGTAAGTGTTTGGACAGTGGGCTATATTGTACCGGTGCATGCTAAGAAATTGTTTGAAAAGTTCAAAACAGGCTTAGGTTTAAACACCATGCAAGGCCGGGAGGCAAAACACCAACGGTTGGGGGAATATGCTAAGAATACCACACATCAGAACAAATGGCAGCAAATTTTCAGACATGAATATGTAGCATTAGTTTGGCTGAGAGCACAAAACCCATACATTGACACTTATTCTAAGACCAAATTTAAGTATGTGCCTTTACGATGTAATACGGATGATTTTTGTAACTGTGGCCTTTCTAAAGATGTGTTAATGGATGAATGTAAAATATGTTCTTCTAAGATTATTAAATCTATCAAAGAAAGCATTGAAAAGAGAAAAGTCTGTGCAAGTTTGCACAGGTATTTAAAAAAATGATGTTGTACAATATACCTTTTTAACTTAATGAATTATATTATGCAGGTATACTTATGTAAATTTACACTATTTATAAAATGTTGTTAGGAAAGTGTATTTAATAATGTGAATATTGTGATTATTTTTAATTATATTAAAAAAAAATGTTATTTATATATGCATATGAAGATTTATTAATAAAGAAAACTTCATGTGACTATGCAATGTATGTGTGCAATGTGTTTGGTAAACAATGATACTCGCTTGAATAAATCCTCACACACCAGTCAGTATGAATCCCCCCATCTCAATGGTGTCCATGGGGGCTTGGTAGTGGTTTGAAAGACAAAATGTCAATGTAGCATTTGACTGCTTTTGTTTTGCTAGGAAAGATCAGTCGGAACTATTATAAAAAAAAACCTGAAAAAACAGGTGTTTCCTAGGGCTTGCTAGGAATCTAAAAGGTCAACGGCTCTCCGTGAGATATGTAGTAGCACCATCATGAAATAAGAATGAAAATATCGTGCACAATCTGTTTGAACATACAGGGATAAGTTAATTATAGATTGGGGGGGGGGGTATTGACTAGTGCATTTATTAGCTAACCCTCCTGTGGCAAGCTTTAATAGCTTGCTAAAAACCACTGAAATATATATGCACATATATATTGGAATAAAGCAATACAAAGACCAGGAAGTTTAATTTTTAGAATAACCCGAAACTCAAAAAACAATATTAAAAGTTGTCTTTGTGTATTCTCATTTTAAAAAGCATTGTGCTAAAACTGTGGTACCCCATGAGTGTTCCAAAATCCATAGTGGCATTGGACTTTCAGTTGTTCATTTTTCACTTTGTATGATAGTTTGAATGGTTTTTCTTGAGATACAATAGCTTTAGCTACCCCCAAGTTGGCAAAGGTTTTCCTCAAATCCTTGTCGATACCAGCAGCTTGTTTAAATATATAAATAACCTTCCTCATGTCCGTAAATTCGACGACGTGTTCCACTATTGTTTGAGTTGTTTTGGTTGCAAAGCAAGTATTTGCTGTGCATATATGCACAATATGTTCAAAAATTTTACACGGCAAATCTCTTACAAGAACTATTTTCCACCCAGTTTGGACAAGGGCTTTCTTTCTCAGCCTTCTCGTAATTTGAGAGTGCCAAATGGATATTTCACGAACGGCAAACGGGTGTATTTCCACCATATGATGCTCCAATTTTTCGAATTCGTCCTCGGCATTCACTTCTTTGCAAAGGCCACCTGCTATCTTTGACAGATTCTCGAACATTTTCATAGATTCCACATATTTTGGACTTCCTATCCCTAAATTTCTCAGGTATTTTGCTTTACCGTTTGATAATACTTCCTTAACAAACACACTTAGATTATTGCCATCAGGAGTACTAGCCGCCATTTTGTTTTTAAATTTCTTGATGTGACGAAGTGGCGAACCTAGCCTCGCTTTCGTGCGCGAGCGTTTTCACGGTAAAAAATCCCCAACGTGTTTAAACTATTTGAGGCTGAAAGACGGGAATTCAATGTCAAGTCATATAAAGTTGATCACTGAGATTTTTAACGAGTTAGCTGTGATTGGTGCGCCAATGGAAGACGAGGACAAGGTTGTAACCTTATTGGCAAGTCTCCCTGAATCCTACAATATGCTTGTAACTGCGCTAGAAGCAAGCACTGAAGTTCCACAAATGGAAATTGTCACTGAGCGTTTGCTTTATGAAGAAAAGAAATTGAGTGAGCGGGAAAAGTCGCCAAAACCCCCTCGTAGAGTGATGATGGCCCAGGATAGAAAATCTATTAAATGTCATCACTGTGGAAAGCTTGGACATATAAGGCGTTTTTGCAAAGAATTCAACAAGGACAAAAACGGAAAGGACTCAAAGCAACCTTTGAACAAAGGAAATCAAGTTGAAAAATCAGGTTCTCGTAAGGAAAGTTTAGGATTTGTTGTGCAAAGTTTAGCTGCAAGTGCATGTGGAATTAACAGTGAAACATGGATTGTTGACTCGGGTGCAACATGCCACATGTGCAACAACAAAGCTTTACTTGGAGAATTTGTTGAATTTGATGAGCCTGTTGATGTTATGCTTGGAGATGGGAAAGTCTTAAAAGCAGTTGGAAGTGGAGTTGTTACAGTGAACTGTAATCTTGCAAATGGTAATCAGCAAGAATGTGAACTTAACAATGTACTGCTTGTTCCAGAACTTAGCTACAATCTTCTGAGTGTATCAAAGGTAGCTGAAGCTGGAAAATCAGTTAGCTTTGAAGAAGGTAAATGCAACATTTCTTGTAGCAATGGGAAAATTATTGCTAGTGCGAAGAAAGTTGGATCTTTGTACTATTTAGATTTTCAACCTATCTTAGAATGTTCAAACGCTGTAGCAAATAAAGGGACTCTACTCTCAAATGAAATGTTATGGCATCAACGTTATGGACACCTGGGAGTCCAAAGTTTAAAGAAATTGGCTAATGAAAAATTAGTAGAAGGATTTAATTTTGATGCGAAGAAAGATTTGGAGTTCTGCGATGCATGTACGAAAGGGAAATTACACCGCTGTACATTTCCAAATACAGGTGTGAAGCGAGCTACCGAGCCACTTGGTGTTGTGCATAGTGATGTGTGTGGAAAGATAAACACTAAGTCGTGTGGGGGTGCTGAGTACTTCCTAACCTTCACAGATGATAAAACTCGTTATGTTTGGGTGTATCCACTAACGCGAAAGAGCGAAGTGTTTAGTCAGTTCTTAGAATGGAAAGCGGTTGTGGAGAAATCGAGCGGCCATAAGTTAAAAACTCTGAGAACTGACAATGGTGGTGAATTTACTTCAGCTGAATTTGAGAACTATTTGAAATCAGAAGGAGTAAAACATGAGTTAACTGTACCCAAAACTCCTGAACAGAATGGCGTTGCTGAGCGACTCAACAGGACACTTGTTGAGGCTGTCCGAGCTATGCTAGTTCAAGCCAACCTAGCTCAGAAATTTTGGGTTGAAACACTCGCAACTGCTGTGTATTTGCATAACCGAAGCCCAACAAAAGGGGTAGCCAACATGCCTCCGTTTGAAGCGTGGACTGGAGTGAAACCGGATGTCAAACACTTGCGAAGCTTTGGATGTACTGTGTATGCGCACATTCCAAAGGATGAGAGAAAGAAGCTTGATCCAAAAGCAAAGAAATGTGTACTTCTTGGTTATGGAACAGAAACCAAGGGATATCGTTTGTATGATCCTCAGAGTTCAAGAGTTATTTATAGTCGCGATGTTAAATTCAACGAAAGAGAATTTGGCATCGAGAAGGAGCTTCGAGAGAATGAAATTCAGGCTGATGAACTTGTAACTCTTGAACTGTCGGATGACATTAATATCGAGGATGATCAAGCCGTTAATGTCGAGGTTAATGAACGCCTGCCAGCGCGGGAAAGGCGTGCACCTGATCGTTTCGGTGAATGGGTAACTATCGCTAGTGAAGATGTTGTTGAGCCAACAACAGTAAGTGAAGCATTGTGTGGTCCTCATGCAGAACAGTGGCGTGAAGCCATGCAACAAGAAATTGATTCACTTCAAGAGCATGATGTATATGAGCTCACGGAGCTGCCCAAAGGACGGAGAGCAGTTGGATGTAAGTGGGTATACAAGGTAAAACATAATGCTGATGGCTCAATTGAGAGACATAAAGCTAGACTTGTTGCTCAAGGATTTTCTCAGAGATATGGGGTGGATTACGATGAGACATTCTCCCCAGTTGTGCGTTTTGAGTCGATACGGACAGTCGTTGCATTGTCTGTTCAGAAAGGGTTAAAGTTACATCAAATGGATGTAACTGCTGCTTTTCTGAATGGAGAGTTAGAAGAAGAAGTGTATATGAAACAGCCTGAAGGATTTGAAGTTGTATGGTTTAAAGCAATCGTCTAGATGCTGGAATTCCATTTTGGATGAGCATTTGAAGTCAATCGGTTTTACCCAAACGGAAAGTGATCCTTGTATTTACGTGAAAGAAGAGGACGGTGATGTTTTTATTGTTGCGATTCATGTCGATGACATTATCCTTGCTGGTAAAACTGATGAAGAGATCGCTAAAGTTAAAGAAGGCATTGCACAAAGATTTCAAGTGAAAGATATGGGAGAGCTCAAGTATATTCTTGGTCTACAAGTAATCCAAGAGAATGGAAAAGCGTGGATTGGTCAACCTACCTACACGGAGAATATCTTAAAGAAATTCAGCATGGAAAACTGTAAAACAGTTGAAACTCCTGTTGATCTGAGTTCAAAACTTGTCAAGGCCACGGAAGGCAGTGAACTGTCTAACAAAGAAGAGTATCAGTCAGCAGTTGGCAGTTTGTTATACCTGTCATCTGCAACACGACCTGATATAACATTTGCCGTTAACCATGTTGCAAAGTTCACCGCAAATCCTACGAAAGAACATTGGATTGCTGTGAAACGAATTTTCCGATATCTGAAAGGAACTGTGAACTACGGACTACTTTACTCGGAGCGTGCTAGTCCAGATTGTGTTGCATTTTCAGACGCAGATTGGGCAGGCGATGTAAATGACCGGAAGTCAACTTCTGGTTATACATTTCAGATGAGTGGAGCTACTGTTAGCTGGAGGAGTAAGAAACAAACTTGTGTAGCTTTATCAACGGCAGAAGCCGAGTACATTGCGTTATCTGCAGCTACTCAAGAAGCATTGTGGATGAGACAATTGTTAGACAATCTTAGCTTAAATGTTGAAAAACCATTAACCATTTATGAGGACAATCAGTCAGCTATCGCCATGTCCAAGAACCCGCAATTTCATGGACGGTCTAAGCACATAGACATAAAGCATCACTTCGTACGTGATCAAGTAGAGAAGAAAACAATTACTGTTCTCTACTGTCCAACAAACAGCATGTTAGCTGATTTATTTACTAAAGGTATTCCAAAGGTACAATTTAAGAAACTGCGTGAACTAATAGGTCTTACAATGAAACCTAGTTAAAGAGACATTCGAACTGCGATTGAGAAGGAGTGTTAAAATAGTATATATATGAGTATGACGTCACTCTTGTTCGACCGTTTGGTGTATCCGATTTAGTGCCTCATGTTCTAGTTCTGTTTTGTCACAAGTGCTTTTGTCACGATATTTTCATCTACATTAAATGTTCATATTACTTCACAATAATATGACTGTGCGACTTAATACGTAAATCCAATAAATATGTGGCCGAATTTAAGTTAAATAGAATATCTTACTCGATTGTAGAACGTGTTTTAATCTCCTTAATGACCCATAACGAGTTTCTCTTTTGTCTCCTGCACGTGCACTGAGGATAAATATACAAATATCACACTTAGCAACAGAAAGCGTGGCAACGCTGTCAAAGTAATAAATCGCTTTCCCTTTATACTTCGACACTTAAAATCGTTCTTTTCACGACTTCTCGAAGTGATTCCTCATCTAAAATATATCTTAAATTCTTCTTACGATATCTTGACTTGCTTTATAAACGAGGGTTTAGTTAGCAATGATTCTAGGATGACTTACTCCGTTTGAATATTTAGGTTCTAACCTTAATATAATATTCATGATATGATATTAAGTAGAACTACCTCAAGTTATCTCTGCCAATTCAGACATTTAGATTGCTCCAAACTCTCTATACTCACACAGATGAGGTTTCAGATAAAAAATATAAAGTGTCTCTATCAATTTCTCTCTCGTTCCTTGTAAACAACTTCTATTTCGTTAAAGCTTACTGTACGCATGCTCTTAGTACCTACGTGTCCCACAAGTGTTGACTGACAGTGGGGTAAAGTGTATAAATGAAAAGGTAATTACTAACACTTATAAGGAAGAAAGTGGGATGCCTTCTGATAATGACGAAACTTCGGGAATTAGTCGGAGAGCTATCGGTTATGACGTATAACATGAGTGGTTGAGTAACAGCTAGGGTTTGGGGGTTGGATAAACGTTTAGAGGTCTCAAAGGAGCCTGAGAAATAACGACGTAAGCATAAATAATGAGATTGAGGTTAGGAAGTCCCAAGGGAGCCTGAGAAATAATGACGCATGCGTAAATAATGATTTGGGTTAGAGAGTCCCGAAGGAGCCTGAGAATGAATAAATAATGAGTTGAATATTTAATGAGGCGGCATCCCTTTGTCTCCATATGGGGGTCTATTACTACTCACGACCACTGAATTATATATAACTAGACGGTGGCTGCCCTAGCATTAATTAGTAGAGCTAATTCTTTCTTCGTTCTGCTAGGACATGTGGAATGTTATTAAGTTTCCCTCAGTAGTCAGTAAGGAATCGGATGTGTGATACTGTAGTTCAATTTTTTACCCATTTTAAACAATTGATGTTGACTAATCCTTTATCTGTATATAGTCGGTAGTTTTGAAATGGAATGAATTGCAGGATTTAATCTTAAAGATTATATGGGCATAATCCACAATATTTCAGGTTGATTGGTCATCTTTGTCATTGCTCACATGAATGGTACACTGTTTTTTATCCTTTGAAGGTTTATGATCTGCAATGGGTATCTATATGCTGACTGTTTGCACAGAGCATTTATTGTAATATGAGAGACATTCATCCATAGGCAGAACCATCACCGTTTGACAAGTACAGTATTTTGGTTTCGACATGACTTTAATTGCGACGACGGAACATCCCTAGAACATCCAGTTTAATCAAGTGAAATGCCAAATATTACTTGTAAATAACGGGTCTTTTATGTAATGAAATAAGTTACTTAAATCCCTCGAACGTCGGTATTAATCTACATCCAAGGGCCGTATTCAGATACATCCCAAGGGCCGTAATACATATCTGGCTTAATACCTCCGTTCTCGGGATTTAACGCTTACTAATACAGACGTTCGAAGGATTCAGCTAACTTATTTCATGATTCTGGAGGTTTGGTAAGAAAAAAATCCGTATATTGTAGTTAGCTTAATTAAAGAGCGACTGTTTCATTATTTCAGTGTTTAATATTGTGATTAACATGTGTTTTTCAATCTGTTTAAAATAAAATGTTTTTCAGGGATGAGTCCGTATACTCATCGCAAAGCGGACGATGGATATGTATACATACATATACATCCCTCGTTTCTAGGGATGTATACGGATACATCCCTCATCTTTATTAAACCGTTGTCAAATCATGCATATAACCAATTCAATTGAGTTAATTTCCCCCAAATTCCCTGTTGAATATCAAACCCTCCCCGGCTTTTGAGGATGTAAGAGAAATAAAGCCCGCGGTACATCAAAGAAAACCGACTCAATCATGAAATAAGATCTGAGGCGATACTAAGAAGCATCTTATTATTTGGTGACAACAAATTAGCAGCAGGTCGCATTAATTTAATAAACAAACCAAAAACTTTGGTGACCCCCAATTTTTTTTACATTAAAACGTTTCTTGAAGTATGAGTAATCAATGGGCCGATTTAAAAAAAATTCTGTAGAACGAATACTTTTTTCTTGGGAAAATCATGTTTGTTTAATTTTTAAAAAATTTGGATGTACAGGATTTTTTTGAATCGGCCTATTGATGATTACTCATACTTCAAGAAAAGTTTTAATGAAAAAAAAATTGGGGTCAACAAAGGATTTTTTTTTAATTAAATTAGTTTGAAGGGTAATTGGCAGCCATTTTGAAACGTCATTGTTGCCATAGCAACAACTGTTGCTATTTATTTTGTAACAGTTTTTGATTGTTGGAATGTTTACCTATGCACAACATTTAGTTTTATTCCTTTCCGAATTGTTTATGCACATTTTCCGAACTTGTATTTTCCATTTTTCAAGAAACTGTATGGAGCAACCTTAAGCAAAGTTCATCTAGTATTTCAATTCAAAGTACAAAGGCCATTTTTGCAACTATAAAAAGCTTTAACCCCATCCAGCAGACAATTTGAAAACATACAAGACAAAGCATAAACCGAAAATAAACATCTTGAAACTCAAAATATGAGCTAAAAACAAGACAACAATTGAAACGGTGATATTTCGATCTTATTACAAAATCATCATCAGACCAAGTGACTAGAATCAAATATCTACGTTCTATATATACAAGGATGGTGAAATAGGATTAAAATAACTAGATTTATATTACAACGGTTAACGGCAAGAAAAGAAAATTCAAAATTTTAAAATTTTGAAATTTAAACTGATTACAAACGGAAAATAGTATATACAAGGTCAGAAGAATAAAAAAGGAATTAAAGGAATGCATGCTATCTATTACAAGTCAAAGTGACAAAGTACATGCTACAAGAAAAGCGTCAGTTCTTTACTGGCTTTTAGACCAGAATTTAACTCTGGCGAGTTGAATTTAATTAATAGAGCTTCTAAGATTAATAATATGTTCGGACTGTAAGATTTACAGGAGTGAAGGATTCTAGAGTTGTTAAATACAAGAGGTTTAATATTGTGAGATGACTCAAGAGATGAAAATTATTATTTAATCGGTCATATAAGTTGTTTCAATCGGCGAGGTGTTGAGCATGTTGGCAATTGTGAAAATGTTGAGCCACCGCGCTAGTTTTGAATTCGGTGCTGTGTTCGAGAAGACGTTTTTCGAGACAACGATCGGTTTTACCAATGTATCTTTGACCGCAGCCTGGACAAGAAGTTCAATTGCAACCAAATTTTGCTAGAGTCAGTAGAAATATATCATCATTTCGTTCCGCATTCTACAACGACACGTACAACCACTACGCCTTACAGCCTTGGACGCCTCACATGAATGGCCCAACCACATTGGGTCCACCACCAACCTGGCGTTCGACAACTAGACGCCCACAGAAGTTTTGCAACTTCTCATTCAAGGGCGACACCTTCCGATCACTGGTCCGCGTTCAACTCTCCTTGCAAGGTTGAGACGGCAACACCACCAAAGTTCCGTCACTAATTAATTCCGCTACTGAAACAAATACCACGGAGCTACTGCCCGAACAACCCACTGTCCGAACACGACCGAGCTCAAGGTCGCCACAAAAATCCCACTCCACAGTTGACTGTTCAGCAACGACCACATCAAAGTGCCGAAACAACCTTCCAAACACCAATGACCTCACTTCCGAACTCAGACACCCTCGACCAGCTCGCCTCTCGCTTGATTCCCCTCATCGAAGCGCGTTCGAACCCAAACGTTACGCAATCCACCTCGCCTTCTCAAGTGTCGCTAACCTCCGCCCAGCAGTTCTCTTTCACCACTATACTAACGAAGTTTCCTCTGCCATCCCTACCACCACGATACCCTAACGACCAAGTCCACCTTGCCCAGATGCCGACCGTGCGCCCTGATGGTGTTGCCTTCAACTAGAAGACCCTTGGTCTCGGACTAATGTTTCTCAGTCTTCGACTAATGGGTCTCAGTCTTGGGCTAATGGTCTCGGTCTTGGACTAGGAAAATCCGGTAGCTGCCCACATTTCGAAGAAAACCGAGAAAGCCATTCTCAACGGTGACTACGTCTATTTTGCTTCTTTACTGCCCGTGAATACGGATAAGGGTTTAGGCGAAGACCAATTTATGGTCTCTTTAAATAACCAGAGCGTGACAATTCCCCTCCTTCACTCAGGCCAATACACGTAACAAAACGCGCATAAATACGATCGACAAGTGGCTATCTGGCTTTACTGTTTATGCATCGGCACTGATTGCGAAATTCCCCAACCGCGCTATAGTATAATAATAATAATATTAATAATAATAAATAAGTCTTTATTCGGGTAAACACAACTTGCTGGTTACCCAGTAGTTTACATTGAGGCCCTTTAGCTTTGTTCAATTACATGCAAATTATTCGTACCGCGGCTGCAAAGTTTCGTGGCCTCGCTTGGTGTGTGCGTACGATATTGAGTTTCGAAAACGCGCATCAAAATATCTAGGCGTCAACTGGGGACAGCGCGACATGCAATTGTATCTCGACAAATTCACTGGCCTAGCTCGCGGCTCATGTTTCACTTGCGGTTCGGCTGACCATCTCTTTATGTCCCATCTAATAGGTCTCGCCAGCAGTTCTGCCAAAATTTCAACAAAGGTGTCCAGTGTTCCCGTGTTCCCTGCCCTTTCCTCCACCGCTGTAACCGCGAAAACTGCGGAGAATTCCACGCCAACTGCAACCACGACAACCAGTATAGCTAGCTCTTCAGAGTCTACTCGTTCCCGTCGACACCGTGACAAATAGTCACTTAGCTTCTCTGTTACCAAAAACCCCAATTAATGTTGATCTCTTAGAATTTTATCTTCTAACTCACCCCGACCGCTTCTTTGTTACTTTTCTGCGTAATGGACTTCGGTATGGGTTTAAAATTGGCTACGAGGGACATTGGCACCCAGTTTGCCTAGGAGTCTTAGGGAATTTAAGTCATTAGCTGCGTTTAAGTATAAGATATACAGCTATTTGAGCGATCTTGATCGCACTACGCATCAATGTTCATGTAATTAGATTAGCTTATATGAGTTGTATCATTGTTTTGAATTTTATAGTTATTTAATATTTTACCTTGTAATGTAACCGATGATGATTTTTTAAGGGTTTTTCTATAGATGATGTATTTAGTTTATAGCTGCACATGGGTTGATACCAGTCGGTACTTTTGTACCAGCTGATCCATTTCTTGCAGGGTAAATAAAGATTTAATGATAATTAATAATAAAGCTCGCAATATATTTAATGATCTTTACCTCATATTGGTTAGTACTGCTAGCACCAAATAAGTTTTTCCTGTGGCACCGTTTGTTTTATTTCGCAGGCCTAAAAATCTTAAAGATCATTTAGTTAGGGCTAAATTACCTAAATCTATTGAAGCTTCATGTCCGAAGTGTATGCAGCCATGCGGCAAATCAAGATGTAAAATATGTGAGTACGTAGTACTATCAACTCTTTCCGTAAGAGATTCAACAATCATAAAAGTAGTTTAAATCGATATAGAAGGGTCAGCGTGGTACACCAGCTGAGCATTCATACGCACATATTTTTGAACAAGACCACAAACGTCTCGATAATTTGTCGATTAACATGATAGACAAGACAGATATTCATAACCCTAGAGATAGAGAGGCATTCTGGACATATAAACTTGATAGTTTTATTCCAAAAGGACTACATTTACGCGATTTTATATAATTTTGTTTTGATATTATAATATTCATCAGAATTATCGCTTGTCTTTTTCTCAACTCTAGATATGTTAACGAAATATCACAGGACATTTAAATTTAGTATACGTCGGAACATGTCGGCATGCATCCTGATTCAAGAATTGATCTAAATTATATTTTTCATTATGAATGCAAATTATATTTCGCATTATGAAAATTATATTTTGCATTATGACCGCAGGTATTGGCAAAAGCAGAAAACTATTGGGTTTTGAGTAGTATACAGAAGGGGGATTATGCGGCGTGTGGATCGGGTGGATCTTTTGATCCACCCATGTCCCATGACGTCACCATTTTAGTCTTATATTAATTTATGGGTTAATTAGCAGCGTAATTGAGTGGCACTCAACCATTACATACTCTATCAATTATTTACAAGGACATATTTGTCCCGGAAGGACTTTTATTTGATAATTAATCCCGTTTCAAGAATACACCTTGTCGCTTTCCATAGCCCCATATACCCCGTCCTAACACCCCAGTTTTAAATATTACTTGAAACTAATTATGGCCCAGAGGGCCTTTTTGTGGCCCTGTGTCCCTGTGTCCTTGTGTCTTTTAAATACTTCTCCTTTTCCTAAAAAAAAACCACCCCATACCTATGCAAAACACTACCGTAATTACCCCCAAGCACTCCTCAAGCACACCAAACACACGCCCAAGTTACTCAACACCCCAATCTTCTAACCTGCTCCTACACTAACCAAACACCAAGTCATACTAGTTATTAATAATAACATTTATTTGAACCAATTTAATATAATACAAAAAAATTATAAAACTGCTAAGGCAAAGCAGTACTCACGCATGTACTATACTTATACAGCTAAATCAATTAAGGTTGTCTGGCCAAAGCCAAATTTAAAAGGCTAAAGCCAAAAGGTCAAAGCCAAGCGCGAAACGTACGACGGGAATTACTATATTATATTTAAATAGCGAAGCACAATTTACTATATTTATAGGCCAAAATCATACAAATAAACCAAACTTGCCTAACGAGCATTTCCGCGCTTGGCTTTGACCTTTTGGCTTTGGCCAGGACAACCTTTATTAGCTGTAATCAGAAAACGACGACTGTTTTAAAACGACTGGCAGAAAACTTACCTGAAAATATGAGAAATGCCCATGTCCGTCGTTCTCGGAGCAGGCTATATCTTCATAGCCATAGAACAGCGCTCACGAGCTCCCGGACCTCCCATCGTGGGTCGAACCAAATAGCGGAGCTCCCAGAGCTCGAGAAAATAACTGTACACAACGAGTTGTCGTCAGAATAGTAGGGACTTTAAGATGCTAGGACGACGACGGCGGTTAAAACGCAAGATAAGTTTTACAATTTAAAGAAGTCACGGTTAACTATTATATTTGATAGTTGAAGCTATAGTTTAGTGACTTCCAAAACGCCCCAGTATTGCTAAAATGATTGTAGTGTCTGTATTGAAGTCAATCTTAAGCAACAGTTCTCATCTTTTGGCCGTTGACGTCGTCCCGAAAACGTGAAAATGCTCTAAGTGGCGTTGTAGAAAGAACGAGGACGGTGTTGAGATTACACTTGGGACTAAAAATTATTGATTTTATTTGTTTTGCAAAAATAATTCTTTTGTTCAGAGGACGTCGTCGTCGAGGTTGACGTCGTAGATCCTAAAGTCCCTAATACCGCTCATCACGCCTCGCAAGGCTATAATTCAAGCTTCCGGAGCCATAATGGCACCCACCCAGGTGAAAATCTTGTCAAGATCTTACAAGATCTTGTACGATCTTGTAAGATCTTGTAAGATCTTGTAAGATCTTAAATAAGATCTTATAAGAAATTTCTTATAAGATCTTATAAGATCTTGTAAGATCTTGTAAGATCTTGTAAGATCTTGTAAGATCTTGTAAGATCTTGTAAGATCTTGTAATTGTAAGATCTTGTAAGATCTTAAATAAGATCTTATAAGAAATTTCTTATAAGATCTTATAAGATCTTACAAAGATCTTGTAAGAACTTATAAGATCTTGTAAGAACTTATAAGATCTTGTACGATCTTGTAAGATCTTAAATAAGATCTTATAAGAAAATTATTGTAAGATCTTATAAGACCTTACAAAATCTTATAAGATCTTATTAGATATTGCAAGTTGATCTTGTAAAATCTTGTAAGATCTTAAATAAGATCTTATAAGAAATTTCTTATAAGATATTACTTAAGATCTTGAACCAAATTTTGCATAAAGCTCACTAGATCTTTCAAGATCTTGTGTATTATCTTGTAAAAGCTTATAAGATATTTTGTATGATATATCCCTTACGAAAATGTTCTATTAGAATCCTATAGAATATTCTGTTGGAAATCTAAATCCAATGGAATATTCTGTTGGATTTTTTTTCCAACAGAATATTCTGTTGGATATTCTGTATGACACTAAAGTGTCAATAGAATATTCTATTGGATTTTCTATAGCATATTGGTTTTTCTTCCACAAAGTATTATATTAGATTTTCTATATGAGGCCAATAGAATATTCTATTGAATATTCTATAGAATATTTCTATATGTGCCAATAGAATATTCTATAGAACATTCTATTCAGAATATTCTATTCATTCGATTTTTTATTCATCTCTAAGTTATAACTCTGAAGTTAAAACATTGAGCTTCAAATGCTTTTCCAAGTTTACCATTTGTCATATTTTGCTTATAAGTGTTTCTTTTGATCTACCGTATATTGCTCAAGCAATATTTCCACCAAACTTTAACTGTACGTTTCTTATCTTCAAAATTCCTGCGCTAACAGATATTTTGTGCAGCATGCTACACACTATTTGATTAGACATAAAGCTTGACAAATGACCTAAATATACTAGCCCATAAAGTTGAATTAAAAAGTATTGATTTGTAAAACTCGATGTATGGCTTTCGACTTTCGAGTTACATGGGCGAATACAACCTGCAAATTTACATAAACGTTTTGTGCTACCTTAAGACCGCGCGAGGCTAACGCGGGATTATTATCCCATGATGAAGCGGGAACCCGGTGACGCGCTCATTTTCGAATTGGTGTTTGCCTTTTGCTTTGTAATTTGTTGCTTCTGTTTTATAAATGGTTCTTCGCTAGATCGAGGTATACAGACGATGGATGCGATCACATTATTGAAGGTAAGTCATAGATTCTTTAATCAGCAATTTTGTATACTGATTTGTATAAATTTGAAATAGTCGGCAAGGTATACACTAGAAAACCTGACGTGTTGCAAATGTGTCGAAACAGCACGCCATTTTGTCCTCCCAGTTGACACGCTGAAAGTGTGTTGAACACACTTTTGACGTGTTGTATTTTAGGCGTGTTGTAGTTAGACGTGTTGCATAAAACATGCCTTTGACGTGTTGTATATTGACTAAAACACGCAGTTGGCGTGTTGTATCAAACACGCATTTAGCGTGTTTTTCATTATCAAAACAACACGCCGTTTTGTCCTCTCAGTTGACACGCCAAAAGCGTGTTGAACACGTTTGGGCGTGTTGGCAATGTTAGTGTGTTGTAGGAACACAGCAGGCGTGTTCTTACTGGTCACACATGAAGAAACAACACGTCAGGCAACAACACGTCAAGAAAACAACACGTCAAACAACAACACATATAAAAAACAACACATCAAGAAACAACACGTCAAGAAACAACACACCAAAATAAACATCACGCCAAGAAACAACACGTCGAAATGTGTGATCTGAGAGAACAAAGTAAAACACTCAAGAACACACAAATTGTGTGTTAAATTCAAAAACACATACAAAATATAACTTAAGGTTGATAAATTTTATTTTTACACTTTAGTTGCCGAATGATGAACCGCTAAGCCTAAACGATATCAAGGGTAGTACTGTAAAGGCGCACGAATAAATAGTCTATAATATATAATTGCCAATTGGTACTGATCTCAGTGAGAATTGGCAATCTATTGATTGTCTCTTATACGATAACGTCGCCAGTGAAAGTAATATACTATCTTTAACCTTCGTAATTGAATAGTTCGTTTCTTGGCATTAATTTTTGTTAATCAATTAATCTTTTCTATAGCGTAAATATAACATAAATCGTTTTAGATATCACGTTTCTTTTTTTTCACTTCACGCAGTTCTGTAAACCTATAATAAAATAGTAAAAGAGTAATGTAAAAACTATAAATTAAATCTAATAAGCCCTAATACTATAACACTTTAGTACTCTAATGTCATAATACCATATTATACAATTAGGCCTAGAGTATTTTGGTATTTTAATATTATACCGTCTGCACTTTCAAACCTCCACACTCTCTGCACTCCACACTCACTGCACTCCACACACTGCACTCTACACTCTCTACACTCTCTACACTCCACACTCTCTGCACTCCACACTCTCTGCACTCCACACTCTCTGCACTCCACACTCTCTGCACTCCACACTCTCTGCACTCCACTCTCTCTGCACTCCACACTCTCTGCACTCCACACTCTCTGCACTCCACACTCTCTGCACTCCACACTCTCTGCACTCCACACTCACTGCACTCCACACACTGCACTCCACACACTGCACTCCACACACTGCACTCCACACACTGCACTCCACACACTGCACTCCACACACTGCACTCCACACACTGCACTCCACACACTGCACTCTACACTCTCTACACTCCACACTCTCTGCACGCCACACTCTCTGCACTCCACACTCTGCATTCTACACTATGTACTCTCCACTTTGCAGTCTACACTCTGCAGCTTGCACTCTGTACTCTGGCACTGCACTCTACACTCTGCAGCTTGCACTCTGCACTTTCCACTCTGCAGTCTTCACTCTGCAGTCTACATTCTGCAACTTGTTCTCTCCACTCTCCACTCTGCAGCTTGTACTCTCCACTCTGCAGTCTTCACTCTGCAGTCTACATTCTGCAAGTTGTACTCTCCACTCTTCACTCTCCACTCTGCAGCTTGCACTCTATACAGCTTACACTCTGCACCCTACACTCTGCAGCTTACACTCTGCACTCTCCACTCCACACTACACCCTGTACTCTACATTCTACACACTACACTCTACATTACACCCTGTACTCCACACTACACGCCACACTCTGTACTTTCCACTCTCCACTAAGCACTCTGAAGTCTGAACTCTGCACTCCGAACTCTACACTCAGCAATCTGCACTCCATACTCTGCACTCCACAACCTACACTTTGTACTCTCCGCTAAACACTCTGCATTCTGCACTCTACGCTCTAGACTTTGCACTCTACTCTCTACACTACACTACACTACACTACACTACACTACACTACACTACACTACACTACACTACACTACACTACACTACACTACACTACACTACACTACACTACACTACACTACACTACACTACACTACACTACACTACACTACACTACACTACACTACACTACACTACACTGCACTGCACTGCACTGCACTGCACTGCACTGCACTGCACTGCACTGCACTGCACTGCACTGCACTGCACTGCACAGCACAGCACTGCACTGCACTGCACTGCACTGCACTGCACTGCACTGCACTGCACTGCACTGCACTGCACTGCACTGCACTGCACTGCACTGCACTGCACTGCACTGCACTGCACTGCACTGCACTCTACACTCTCAGCTCACTGCACCCTACACTCTCACTGCACTCTACACTCTCAGTGCACTCTACACTTTCAGTGCACTCTACACTCTCAGTGCGCTCTACACTCTCCATTCTACATTCTACACCAAGCACTCTACATTCTAAACTCTGTACTTTGCTGTTAAGAACCTTCACAGGAATCGTTTTTGCATAAAACCTGCATATTTATACAATTGATAGTGGTCAACAGAGAGTTTATATAGTTTGTAATAAATAATTGCTTTAATTTATAGATGATTTCATTCAAGCCATTTATTAAATTGCTTTTTTTGTGGGTTTAATAAAGGGCATGTACAAAACTAGTGATCATAGTGCACAACATAAGCTAAGACCTAAGTGTTGATTTTACGATTTTGTACAATTAGGCCTAGAGTATTTTGGTATTTTAATATTATACACTCTACACTCTGCACTCTCAAACCTCCACATTCTCTGCACTTCACACTCTGCACTCTACACTCTGCACTCCACACTCACTGCACTCCACACTCACTGCACTCCACACTCTCTGCACTCCACTCTCTCTGCACTCCACACTATCTGCACTCCACTCCACACTCTACACTATGTACTCTCCACTTTGCTACACTCTGCAGTCTGCACTCTGCTCCGCACTCTCCACTCTGCAGCTTGCACTCTGCACTTTCCACTCTGGCTCTGCAGTCTTCACTCTGCAGCTTGTACTCTCCACTCTGCAGTCTTCACTCTGTAGTCTACACTCTGCAACTTGTACTCTCCACTCTCCACTCTGCAGCTTGAAATCTGCAGCTTGCACTCTACAGCTTGCACTCTGCACTATACACTCTGCAGCTTACACTCTCCACTCTGTAGCTTGAACTCTGCAGCTTGCACCCTACAGCTTGCACTCTGCAGCTTGCACTCTGCAGCTTGCACTCTGCAGCTTGCACTCTGCAGCTTGCACTCTGCAGCATGCACTATACAGCTTGCACTCTGCAGCTTGCACTCTGCAGCTTGCACTCTGCAGCTTGCACTCTACAGCTTGCACTCTGCAGCATGCACTCTGCAGCTTGCACTCTACAGCTTGCACTCTGCACTTTAGACTCTGCAGCTTACACTCTCTACTCTCTACTCTGCAGCTTGCACTATGCAGCTTGCACATTGCAGCTTGCACTCTGCAGCTTGCACTCTGCAGCTTACACCCTGCAGCTTGCACTCTGCAGCTTGCACTCTGCAGCTCGCACTCTGCAGCTTGCACTCTGCAGCTTGCACTCTGCAGCTTGCACTTTGCACTCTGCACTATACACTCTTCACTCTCCACTCTTCACTCTCCACTCTCCACTCTCCACTCTGCAGCTTGAATTCTGCAGCTTGCACTCTGCAGCTTGCACTCTACAGCTTGCACTGTGCAGCTTGCACTCTGCTGCTTGCACTCTGCACTATACACTCTGCAGCTTACACTCTTCACTCTCCACTCTGCAGCTTGAACTCTGCAGCTTACACTCTGCAGCTTGCACTCTGCACTATACACTCTGCAGCTTACAGTCTTCACTCTCCACTATGCAGCTTGAACTCTGCAGCTTGCACTCTGCAGCTTGCACTCTGCAGCTTGCACTTTGCACTCTGCACTATACACTCTTCACTCTCCACTCTTCAATCTCCACTCTCCACTCTGCAGCTTGAATTCTGCAGCTTGCACTGTGCAGCTTGCACTCTGCAGCTTGCACTCTGCACTATACACTCTGCAGCTTACACTCTTCACTCTCCACTCTGCATCTTGAACTCTGCAGCTTGCACTCTGCAGCTTGCACTCTGCACTATACACTCTGCAGCTTACACTCTTCACTCTCCACTCTGCAGCTTGAGCTCTGCAGCTTGCACTCTGCAGCTTGCACTATGCAGCTTGCACACTGCAGCTTGCACTCTGCAGCTTGCACTCTGCAGCTTACACCCTGCAGCTTGCACTCTGCAGCTTGCACTCTGCAGCTCGCACTCTGCAGCTTGCACTCTGCAGCTTGCACTCTGCAGCTTGCACTTTGCACTCTGCACTATACACTCTTCACTCTCCACTCTTCACTCTCCACTCTCCACTCTCCACTCTGCAGCTTGAATTCTGCAGCTTGCACTCTGCAGCTTGCACTCTACAGCTTGCACTGTGCAGCTTGCACTCTGCTGCTTGCACTCTGCACTATACACTCTGCAGCTTACACTCTTCACTCTCCACTCTGCAGCTTGAACTCTGCAGCTTACACTCTGCAGCTTGCACTCTGCACTATACACTCTGCAGCTTACAGTCTTCACTCTCCACTATGCAGCTTGAACTCTGCAGCTTGCACTCTGCAGCTTGCACTCTGCAGCTTGCACTTTGCACTCTGCACTATACACTCTTCACTCTCCACTCTTCAATCTCCACTCTCCACTCTGCAGCTTGAATTCTGCAGCTTGCACTGTGCAGCTTGCACTCTGCAGCTTGCACTCTGCACTATACACTCTGCAGCTTACACTCTTCACTCTCCACTCTGCATCTTGAACTCTGCAGCTTGCACTCTGCAGCTTGCACTCTGCACTATACACTCTGCAGCTTACACTCTTCACTCTCCACTCTGCAGCTTGAGCTCTGCAGCTTGCACTCTGCAGCTTGCACGCTGCACTTTGCACTCTGCCCTATACACTCTTCACTCCCCACTATGCAGCTTGCACACTGCAGCTTGCACTCTGCAGCTTGCACTCTGCAGCTTGCACTCTACAGCTTGCACTCTGCAGCATGCACTCTGCAGCTTGCACTCTGCAGCTTGCACTCTACAGCTTGCACTCTGCACTTTACACTCTGCAGCTTACACTCTCTACTCTCTACTCTGCAGCTTGCACTCTGCAGCTTGCACTCTGCAGCTTGCACTCTGCAGCTTGCACTCTGCAGCTTGCACTCTGCAGCTTGCACTCTGCAGCTTGCACTCTGCAGCTTGCACTCTGCAGCTTGCACTCTGCAGCTTGCACTCTGCAGCTTGCACTCTGCAGCATGCACTCTGCAGCTTGCACTATGCAGCTTGCACTCTGCAGCTTGCACTCTACAGCTTGCACTCTGCAGCTTGCACTCTGCAGCTTGCACTCTGCAGCTTGCATTCTGCAGCATGCACTCTGCAGCTTGCACTCTACAGCTTGCACTCTGCACTTTACACTCTGCAGCTTACACTCTCTACTCTCTACTCTGCAGCTTGCACTCTGCAGCTTGCACACTGCAGCTTGCACTCTGCGGCTTGCACTCTGCAGCTTACACTCTGCAGCTTGCACTCTGCAGCTTGCACTCTGCAGCTTGCACTATGCGCTTGCACTCTGCAGCTTGCACTTTGCACTCTGCACTTTACACTCTTCACTCTCCACTCTTCACTCTCCACTCTTCACTCTCCACTCTTCACTCTCCACTCTTCACTCTCCACTCTCCACTCTGCAGCTTGAATTCTGCAGGTTGCACTCTGCAGCTTGCACTCTACAGCTTGCACTGTGCAGCTTGCACTCTGCAGCTTGCACTCTGCACTATTCACTCTGCAGCTTACACTCTTCACTCTCCACTCTGCAGCTTGAACTCTGCAGGTGGCACTCTGCAGCTTGCACTCTGCACTATACACTCTGCAGCTTACACTCTTCACTCTCCACTCTGCAGCTTGAACTCTGCAGCTTGCACTCTGCAGCTTGCACTCTGCAGCTTGCACTTTGCACTCTGCACTATACACTCTTCACTCTCCACTCTTCAATCTCCACTCTCCACTCTGCAGCTTGAATTCTGCAGCTTGCACTGTGCAGCTTGCACTCTGCAGCTTGCACTCTGCACTATACACTCTGCAGCTTACACTCTTCACTCTCCACTCTGCATCTTGAACTCTGCAGCTTGCACTCTGCAGCTTGCACTCTGCACTATACACTCTGCAGCTTACACTCTTCACTCTCCACTCTGCAGCTTGAGCTCTGCAGCTTGCACTCTGCAGCTTGCACGCTGCACTTTGCACTCTGCCCTATACACTCTTCACTCCCCACTATGCAGCTTGCACACTGCAGCTTGCACTCTGCAGCTTGCACTCTGCAGCTTGCACTCTACAGCTTGCACTCTGCAGCATGCACTCTGCAGCTTGCACTCTGCAGCTTGCACTCTACAGCTTGCACTCTGCACTTTACACTCTGCAGCTTACACTCTCTACTCTCTACTCTGCAGCTTGCACTCTGCAGCTTGCACTCTGCAGCTTGCACTCTGCAGCTTGCACTCTGCAGCTTGCACTCTGCAGCTTGCACTCTGCAGCTTGCACTCTGCAGCTTGCACTCTGCAGCTTGGACTCTGCAGCTTGCACTCTGCAGCATGCACTCTGCAGCTTGCACTATGCAGCTTGCACTCTGCAGCTTGCACTCTACAGCTTGCATTCTGCAGCATGCACTCTGCAGCTTGCACTCTACAGCTTGCACTCTGCACTTTACACTCTGCAGCTTACACTCTCTACTCTCTACTCTGCAGCTTGCACTCTGCAGCTTGCACACTGCAGCTTGCACTCTGCGGCTTGCACTCTGCAGCTTACACTCTGCAGCTTGCACTCTGCAGCTTGCACTCTGCAGCTTGCACTCTGCGCTTGCACTCTGCAGCTTGCACTTTGCACTCTGCACTTTACACTCTTCACTCTCCACTCTTCACTCTCCACTCTTCACTCTCCACTCTTCACTCTCCACTCTCCACTCTGCAGCTTGAATTCTGCAGGTTGCACTCTGCAGCTTGCACTCTACAGCTTGCACTGTGCAGCTTGCACTCTGCAGCTTGCACTCTGCACTATTCACTCTGCAGCTTACACTCTTCACTCTCCACTCTGCAGCTTGAACTCTGCAGCTGGCACTCTGCAGCTTGCACTCTGCACTATACACTCTGCAGCTTACACTCTTCACTCTCCACTCTGCAGCTTGAACTCTGCAGCTTGCACTCTGCAGCTTGCACTCTGCAGCTTGCACGCTGCACTTTGCACTCTGCCCTATACACTCTTCACTCTCCACTCTGCAGCTTGAATTCTGCAGCTTGCACTCTGCAGCTTGCACTGTGCAGCTTGTACTCTGCAGCTTGCACTCTGCACTATACACTCTGCAGCTTACACTCTTCACTCTCCACTCTGCAGCTTGCACTGTGCAGCTTGCACTCTGCAGCTTGCACTCTGCACTATACACTCTGCAGCTTGGACTCTACAGCCTGCACTCTGCACTATACACTCTGCAGCTTACACTCTTCACTCTCCACTCTGCAGCTTGAACTCTGCAGCTTGCACTCTGCAGCTTGCAAGCTGCACTTTGCACTCTGCCCTATACACTCTTCACTCTCCACTATGCAGCTTGCACACTGCAGCTTGCACTCTGCAGCTTGCACTTTGCACTCTGCACTATACACTCTTCACTCTCCACTCTGCAGCTTGAATTCTGCAGCTTGCACTCTGCAGCTTGCACTCTACAGCTTGCACTGTGCAGCTTGCACTCTGCAGCTTGCACTCTGCACTATTCACTCTGCAGCTTACACTCTTCACTCTCCACTCTGCAGCTTGAACTCTGCAGCTTGCACTCTGCAGCTTGCACGCTGCACTTTGCACTCTGCCCTATACACTCTTCACTCTCCACTCTGCAGCTTGAATTCTGCAGCTTGCACTCTGCAGCTTGCACTGTGCAGCTTGTACTCTGCAGCTTGCACTCTGCACTATACACTCTGCAGCTTACACTCTTCACTCTCCACTCTGCAGCTTGCACTGTGCAGCTTGCACTCTGCAGCTTGCACTCTGCACTATACACTCTGCAGCTTGGACTCTACAGCTTGCACTCTGCACTATACACTCTGCAGCTTACACTCTTCACTCTCCACTCTGCAGCTTGCACTGTGCAGCTTGCGCTCTGCAGCTTGCACTCTGCACTATACACTCTGCAGCTTGGACTCTACAGCTTGCACTCTGCACTATACACTCTGCAGCTTGCACTCTTCACTCTCCACTCTGCAGCTTGAACTCTGCAGCTTGCACTCTATAGCTTGCACTCTGCACTATACACTCTACAGCTTACACTCTGCACTCTCCACTCCACACTACACCCTGTACTCTACACTCTACACTACACCCTGTACTCTACACTACACGCCACACTCTGCACTTTCCACTCTCCACTAAGCACTCTGAAATCTGAACTCTGCTCTCTGAACTCTACACTCAGCAATCTGCACTCCATACTCTGCACTCTACACTCCACAACCTACACTTCGTACTCTCCACTAAGCACTCTCCATTCTCCACTCTGCACTCTCTGTTCTACACTCTGCACTCTCCATTCTACACTCTCAGTGCACTCTACACTCTCAGTGCACTCTATCTACACTCTCATTGCACTCTCCACTCTCATTGCACTCTCCACTCTCCACTTTACACTCTCAGTGCACTCTACACTCTCCATTCTACATTCTACACCAAGAACTCTGCACTCTACATTCTAAACTCTGTACTCTGCATTTTCCAATCTGCATTCTAGACTCTATATACAATTCAAATTCAGTAAAATTTTGCTGTTAAGAACCTTCATAGGAATTTTTTTGTGTAAAACCTGCATATTTATATAATTGATAGTGGTCAACAGAGAGTTTATATAGTTTGTAATACATAATTGCTTTAATTTATAGATGATTTCATTCAAGCCATTTATTAAATTGCTTTTTTGTGGGTTTAATAAAGGGCATGTACAAAACTAGTGATCACTTGATATTTAGTAATGCATTTAGAATACCTGTTCTTTGACTATCTCTTGCAAATTTTAAATTGTTTGGTTGCATTATTTCTTGCCGGACCTCATTAGGGAACTCAAATAAACAAAACTTCAAAAAAAGACTAGGGAACAGAGGTCTGCAATTAAACCACATTTCTCTGTTTAAGCGAACTAGTCTTTTTGCACTGAATGAAGGAATGTTTGTGATACAAGTGATGTTTTGTATGCTTCCTGAAGCTACCAAGCAACCTTTCTTGTGAAGTTTATATTTTATAGTCTTTTTAGATCTACCAAATATAGGTTGATAGTAGTTAATTGTAAATTCAATTGGATTGGGAAAATTTTAGGACGACAGCTCATGGGTTATGGCGGCGGATGTACATGCAAGGATTTAAAAGTTTAAAAAATCCGTAAAAAATTCGATTTTGACTAGATGTTTAGGACAAATATGTGTTTAGTGAACAATTTACTTTAATCGTTATATGAATTCTTACCTTATATACAATGATATTACAGCGTTGTAGT
Organism: Paragorgia papillata; assembly: GCA_035771165.1. NCBI lineage: Eukaryota > Metazoa > Cnidaria > Anthozoa > Scleralcyonacea > Coralliidae > Paragorgia > Paragorgia papillata. Next base: position 957,347 of record JAWNZC010000022.1, on the reverse strand, counting down.
TTCTTTTTTGTCGAACTGTTTCAGTTCATACAGTATAAACTTCATGTCAGATAACAAACAAAAACGAAAACCCGAACCATTGTATTTCCACACTTGACTGGCCAGTTTGAGATGCTTTTTCTTTTACATTGGGTTCTCAAGAGTTGAACATAAAAATAGAAACAATATTATATTATTCATATGATATTGATAGGTTTTTTTAATCAACGTCGTGGCGTTCATGCTGAAAAACACTGACTTTTTATAGCAACCCATCCATTATAAAATTTTACTTACTGTGTCCAAAGCTTGATATTCTTCGTAACATTTCTTTATTAAAAGTCCTCAGCTCTGCCTGGTAGTGGTATTTACAGTTGTAGTGAACTTTGCCTCTTCCAAGGATACAGTTCAGACGTTATAAATGTTGTGGTTTACTGTTATTTTCTCAAAAAAACTATTTTTCAAACAAAAAACATATAAAAACCTTCGCCCTGTGGCCCCGCAGCTCTGGACGTCGGACAGAAAGAAGTGGCGTGATGTTTCGTCATCACTTTCAATATATGGCGCGTTTTACCATATAAGGTCTGGTTACGTCACCAGCTTGCAGCAACAACACGTTAAACGTGTTCTTTTAACACGCTGGCGTGTTCTTCACCGACAGTCATCGGCAACAACACGTTAATGTATGTTTTTCATTCTTCAGTAACAACACGTCGGTGTGCTCTTTTAACACGCTGACGTATTCTTCAGCAACAATTTTTGGCGATAACACGTTGATGTGTTCTTTTAACACGTCGATGTGTTCTACTCCAACAACACGTTGATGTGTTGTTTTAACACGTCGGCGTGTTTTATGGCTTTTGCAACACACTTTTGCTGTGTTGTAGCAGTTTTTTTGACGTGTTGTTGACAGTTGATGGCGTGTTGTTTGAATTTGGTGTGTTGTTACAACACGCTAGAACTTATTTAGACGTGTTCTTCCAACTGCATATTGAAAAAACAACACACTGACGTGTTATAACTTCACAAGGCAAGGTTTTCGTAACACGTCAACGTGTCGTATAAACACGTTGACGTGTTCTAACAACACGCTTACAACACGTCAAGTTTTCTAGTGTAGTCGGGGTATTTTATATTTATTCGCTACGGAATAGAAATGTTCTTAATTGTCGGAATACAAACGATTTGCGGTTTGATTCTTACAAAATATGTTTATTTTCGTTGTTTATTAAAGTATTACAATTAAAGGATTTATGGTTTGTTTTCGGAATTGACAAATTGTTTTGTGTTGATCAACAACGGCGGCAATTTTGAATGCATACTAGAGCGTTTTCACTCACGTGATCGGTGGCCCCATGGGGGTTAGTTAGTTAGTAACAATATTTATTCAGGAAGTCCACTCACAAAAGTGATTTTCAGTGGAGCCCTGCATAGGTAAAACATATATACATACATATTTATATATAACAGATATAGCAGAAACCGTACGGTATAACAGATACGGAAGAACAATATAAATGAAAAATTACAAAACTAAAAATTAAAGTTTTAAATGTTTCTTAAGTTTAAGTTTAAATAATGAAAAAAGTTCAATGTTCCGAAGTTCTTCTGGTAAAGTGTTCCAGTCTTGAGCACCGTGTTGACTCGTTGTAAGTGTAATTTATGTTTGTTTCGGGTGTTGTAATTGTGGATATCAGCAGTGTGTTTGAAATTAAAATCAGAGTCAACGTCATTGTTTAAACATTTATGCATGATAAGGCAACGGTGAAAGAGCCTGCGCACTGATAGCGGTTGCCAGTGTAAGGATCTCAGTGATTCGGTGGCTGACGAGAGTGGATGGAGATCAAGAATAATTCTTGCAGCTTTGTTGTGAAAGACTTGAAGATGGTCCATGAGGACAGAATTGTTTTTATCACCCCAGACAGAATCAGCGTAGTCAAAGAGCGGCATAACAAGACTGTTTACTAAAGTAAGGCGGGATTCGAGAGATAGAAGGTGTTTAATTCTTCCGATGACGCCAAGGCGTTGGTAGATTTTCTTAGAAAGTATTTCAATATGATTTGACCAAGATAATGACTGACTCAACGTTACACCAATATACTTAAAACATTCGACACGGTTTAATGGGCAGTTGTTGATGAGTAAATTGATGTCCTTAAGTTTCGTTAACTTTGCATTACTTCCAAACACCATGAATTTACATTTAGAAGTGTTAAGAGTTAACCGGTTTGTGGCAAACCATTTGGATAAGATTAGGAGGTCAGAGTTAAGCTGTTCTTCTAAGTGAAAAGCGGATTTACCTGAACAATACAGAGCAGTGTCGTCTGCGTAGAGGGAGATATTACAGTTTTGGACAGTAGAGGGAAGGTCGTTCACATAAATTAAAAAAAATAAAGGTCCCAGTATGCTTCTTTGGGGAACTCCGACCAGTACTGATTTTTTGGACGAATGATTGCGACCAACAGAAGTGACTTGGAAACGGTTCGAAAGGTATGAGTTAAACCATTCGATGGTTGGTTGTGAAAAACCAATGTTTCCGAGTTTCTCTATCAGAAGATCGTGGCTGACCGTGTCAAAGGCTTTGGATAAATCTAGAAAAACAGCTCCGGTGATGGAACCTTTATCCATATTTTCCAAAATAGTGTCGGTGAAGTGGGTAAGAGCAATTCCGGTAGAGAGTTTTGGGCGAAAACCAAACTGGTTTGGGGTTAGAATATTTTCTTGAAGGAGGTAGTTGTAGATTTGATGGTGTGCGGCTTTTTCAAGTATCTTGCTAACAGATGGTAAGATGGTTATTGGTCTATAATTATTAGCATCACAGCGGTTACCAGATTTGAACAACGCTGTCACCTTGCCAAGTTTCCATACTGCTGGAAAGACTGATGTAGCTAACGAGCGGTTGTAGATTTTAGTGAGACTTGTTGAAATAATACTAGCAGAGTCTTTGAGCAACCTTGCACTAATATTATCTAAACCAATTGCTTTATTTGCTTTAAGTTTGCTTAGTTGAGAAGCAACATAACATTCATCGACATCCTTGAAAGCGAATCTTACTTCAGGTTGCAGGTTTTCATTTGGAACTGTATTGATGATAGAAGTGACTGAGCAGAATTTGTTAACCAATATTGAGCCAATTGATGAGAAATGATCGTTGAGAATTTCTGCGATTCGTTTGGGTTCAGTATGTGGGATTCTATTGACTTCTATACAAGATATATTAGAGTTTGGTTTCCTTGAAGTGATTTCATTTAGGTGTTTCCCACAGGGTGTTAGGATCGTTTTTTAGAATTTTCGATTATGTTACGATAGTGTTCCGTTTTGCTTTTCTTCACTTGTCTGTTCACATGAGCTTTTAGGCTTTTGTATTTGGACCAAGCATGCAGTCGAAGAATTAGATTTAACAGCCCTACGGAAACAACGATCGCGTTCTTGCATAGATGATTTCAGCTCGGAGGTCATCCAAGGCACGTGACATCCTTTTATCCTAGTTTTCTTCACAGGGGCATGGTGTTCAGCAACATCTGTGAACAACTTGTTCCAAAAATTTACTGAGGTGTCAATGTCAGGTATTTCGTCAACAACGTCCCAGTTTCACGTTTCTGAGATCTGCCAGAAAGGCTTCTTTAGAATAGTGTTTGTAGGATCTGTATTCAATTGTTTTTCCCGGACATTTAGGTACCCCAGACTTGACCACCGCAGTAAATGAGTGAATGATCACTTATATGTACAGGCATCACACCCGCTGGATACGATGCGATGTTTGTTGTTAACAAACAGAAGGTCGATCGCTGTTGATGACTGTTCGGTAATTCTTGTGGGAGTGTCAATCAGTTGGTTTAAATTGTGTGTGTTTGCAAACAAAGTAAGTTTCTGCTTTAAGGAGTAACCAGGAGCTTTTCTTTTAGCCAGAGCATCAGCATTAAAATCACCAAGTAAAATGATTTTAGCTTCTTGGGGGAGTAGGGTTATCTTGGAATTAAGAGAATCAGTAAGGTTATGAAGTGGTTGATCAGGGGCTCGATAAATTGACCATATGAACATCTTTTTGCATTTTGGACGATTAACTTCAATGACACAGAATTCGGTATTATCATCGTGTAAGTCAGATCGTGTGCGGTAAGGTATACCATCACGGACATAAATCATGTGAAAAAGGGGTGGTGAAACAATACGAAATATTTGAATAAGAAAGAGATAATTCCCATACCGTACACCAATATGGCCGCCATTTCATTGTTTTGGTACACAAATATGGCCGCCGTGACGTCAGATGAAAACGCTCTATGGGTAATTCATTTACAAAAAGTCGACCATTTGATTCCCTTTTTGATGAACACAACTGTTATGTTTCAATATTTAATTTAAGAAAAGGCTTTACTGTGTTAATAGCAACATAGCTTGAAAACTAGATATTCCTAGACTGCAATGTTCTCAGTATTGGAATCTGGGGCAAACTTATGCATGTATGCTATAAACCAGACTACAAAGAATATTAAACATGTTTCAAAGAATATTAAAATTTACTAGTAAACATGGATTGGACTGGCCCGGTTAACTGGTTGTGACAACTGGGATCAAGGCATACTGGGCTAGCTTGCTTGTCATGTAATTGAAATGTTGAAAAGACATACAATTTATATAGGATGGCTAGCCTGGTCCATGTAATCACCCCCTTAGTTCGCTGATGTTCAGAGTTAATTAAACAAATGTACAGAGTCTCACAAGTTTTATTCTCTTTCACATCAATCTTTTGTTAATATCTCCATTTGTTATTATAGGTGTACTAACTCCTGGCCAAATATGGGTCGGACAAAGTTAATAAATATCACCAGCAAGCTATGGATGCATGTAACCAAAAATTCAGGGATGCAAAATGTAGAATGGGTGCTGCAGAAAGCAAAAACTTATAAAGACTATAAATTTTGAATGAATTAATTTTGTCATTACAGTACTAATTAGCTTGGAAATTAAATAAAGTCAATCGTAAATACTTTAAATAGTTAATTACAGTTTATTTTCAACAACCTTATTTGAGAGTAATATTATGTCTCTTTTCACCAATTACCAAAGAGCTAGATCAATAACTGGACACACAAGTGTGTTGGGGTTGACTGTTCACCATACATGTAGAGTGATAATCATAAAATCTATCAAGAAAGTTCATATTTTAGCGAGCTGAACTCTATAATTATGCCTATGACTCATCGACCTCATGTAAGACACGTGACTGTAATTTGAACCTTGTACATAATTGTATATAAGTTGTTGTTTTGAAATAAATCTGTTAGCGTCGAACGTAAAATAACTGAAATGGCGCCCAACGTGGGGCTCTTCGAACACGATCAATAATACGAAACGATCATGAGTGCCGAGCAGAAAGAAGCTTTAAGTCGACTTCGTGCCATCCGTGGCGGACATCGCGGCGCAGTGACGAAATTGGTGAAAGAGATAGACGAAATATTCAAAGACGAAACGACAGACATCGATGAAAATCGAATCGAAGTAATCGACCGACAACTAGACGGAAAAACGACCACGCTTAATGGACTCGATAAGAAAATATTGGAGGTATGTGAACTAGACGATCTAGACGGGGAAATCGAGGAGTCTGATCTCATAACGTCGAGAATATTGGAATGTCGGACAGTAATCAGTAGATTCAGGCAAAAGAACTCAGACAACTCGAACACGAACACGAACACACATCATGTAAACGATGGCCGAACAACTTCACCTTCGAATTTGACGAATACAGCTGTGAAACCAAGACTCCCGAAACTAACGCTACCACGATTTCGAGGTGATGTTACTAGTTGGAATACCTTTTGGGATTCGTTTGATTCAGCGATCCACTCGAACCAATCTATTTCAAAAATAGATAAATTCAACTACTTGAAGTCATTGCTTGATGGACAAGCTGCGCGTGTGATTCAAGGTTTGAACTTGACAACAACGAATTACGACTCCGCCATAACTTTGCTTCAAGACAGATTTGGTAAACCGCAACAGATAATCAGCGCTCATATGGACGAGCTTCTTAAAATACCGAGTTGTACTAACGACAAGTTACAAACCCTGAGAATGGTTTACGACAAGATCAGCGTTCATACAAGAGTACAAGAGGTTTATCATCAATGGGAATTTCTTCGAAAGAATACGGAAGCTTGTTGATTCCGGTTATAATGTCTAAATTGCCCGCTGAAATCCGACTCCAAGTAGCCCGAAAGTCAACCAACGAAGTCTGGAAGATTGAAGAGCTTTTGGAAAGCATCAAAACCGAATTGGAGGCAAGAGAAGCAAGTGAAGGTATTAAGGCGAGTGATTTTACTCGAAAATCTCTGCCAAACAACAACCCACCTAATAAGAACAATGGCCCTTCGACTTCATCTGCGTTTTTATCTCATCAGAACGAGCATGATTACATCCCGCGTTGTGTTTTTTGTGAAGAACGCCATTTTTCGGCTTCGTGCACCAAACTTGTCGATCAAGAAAAGCGAAAGGATATTCTGCGCAAGAAAAACCGATGTTTCCAGTGCTTGAGAACTGGACATCGTTCGTTTGAATGCAAGACAACAAAGCCATGTCGACAATGAGGTATAAAAGGTCATCACCAGTCAATTTGTGATCGAAAGTGTGACCAAAAGGTTAATCGAGAAAACGAAAAAGAAGAAGCTACTCCGACCACCGAAAGCAAAACCGAAGATACCAAATCAACAACTGCGGCCTCGACGACATTTAAAGGAAAAGGAACAGTGCTTCTACAAACCGCGAAAGCTGTTGCCACTAATGAAGATGGAACAAGATCAACGAATGTGCGCATTCTTTTCGATAATGGCAGTCAACGTTCTTACGTTACCAATTCATTGAATTCGCGTTTAAAGCTGAAGCCCTGTAAAACTGAACACTTTGAACACTTTTGGAGAACAAAAGTATCGTAAACAAAACTGTGATGTGGTTAAGATTCGTTTAAGTAAACCTGGTTGTGAAGAAGTCGAAGTATCTGCGTTGAGTTTTCCTGCAATATGTTCATCCCTTCCAAGCAAGATCGAAGTTTGTCAATTTCCACATCTCAAATGCTTGGAGTTGGCCGATGATGTCACAGAGGAGAATAGTGATTCAATCGATATTCTTATCGGTTCTGATCAATACTGGAACATTGTGACAGGTGAAATTGTGCATGGTGATTCTGGGCCAACTGCGATCAGTAGCAAGTTAGGATGGCTTTTGTCTGGTCCTTGTGGAGAAACTTCTACAACCAATACTACTGTGTCACATTTAATTATCGCTGGAGAATGCAATTTCAATGACAAAAATGAACACGATGAACTAGTGAACCACCAATGGATTGTACAACGCCAGAAGAAAGGCCACGACGCAAGGCAGGTATTTTAGCAGACATTAAACGGAAATACGTTTATCAAAGTTAATATTGTTTAGCATTTATATACTATAGTTTGTAAGTTGCTCACCAAGGTGAACCAACCTCGGGGAGTGTCAAGAAAGTTCATATTTTAGCGAGCTGAACTCTATAATTATACCTATGACTCATCGACCTCATGTAAGACACGTGACTGTAATTTGAACCTTGTACATAATTGTATATAAGTTGTTGTTTTGAAATAAATGTGTTAGCGTCGAACGTAAAATAACTGAAAAAATCATATAAAGCAAAATAATGGACAAAAACAAACTAATTATTTACACTCGTGTATGACCCCATCTCTACATTACCAGATCTAATGTAACAATATAATTATACAATGTAACATGTAACAAGTTTTGTTAAAGTGCTTATGAAATGAAAATTAAGTTTGTCTTATTTGAAAGTACTTTTAAAATGACAGAGTAACATATTTTGCTGTTTTTTGTTTCCTTTCTTTGTTTTTACATAGCCACTGGAAAGGGAGAGGGCTGTGAAACTCCGCTCTGAAACAATAGAACTTCCGGTTTGATGTTAAAAATTTCACGCCTGAGCGTCACGTGATCTTGAACCGGCATGGCCAGTGTATTCTTTCATATGGCTTACATTCGATTATAACCTTGTTCTTCGTTAAACGGCACGATGTCAGTTATGGTGACTTCTAAAAATCCACAAGAAACATGATATTTACAAGTCCAAAGGAGTACCCTTGTATTTCGTTAACAAAATTCGGTTTTTGACGACCTACGAACTTAAGACAGCGACAGTGCTGTATAGTGTATACTGTAGTCCGTCATTTTTATGACAAATTTTATATTTTACGTTGATTCTGCGTTAATTTTAGATATTAGTTTATTCAATAATATGATTGTGTCCACAAAGAAATCACCTCAAAAAGATCGGATTGGTTTTAACAGGACCGTGAGAGTTTTTAAGTCGCCCATTTCTCAAATAAGACGTAAACAAATATATATGGTGGTGCATCGTTGTGTAGATGATCGGCGTTCGGTTTCATGATGGACTTTATCGTGACATTAAAATGATCATCCTTTGAACATTACACAATCGTATCAAGCGCTAACTCATGCATGGCTCACTCAAATAATTCACACTCTGGCATTGTGAGCAAATTAGCCGTATAGCGCGAACTATTTTCTCCCCGCCGGACTAATTATTGTAAATAAACATTTATAAGATTCTCAGCTACAAAAATCTGGGAAAATATTCCCAGTGATTTAAAAACCCTTTCTGTTTCAATGTAAAAAATATTAAGTCACCAAGGTTGATCTGAATTTCATTCTCGTATTATACAATGTCTATTTTCTTACTTCGACACGATCTTAATATTTCATCCTCTGCTATCCCCAACTTATTAATATGTCAAGGCAGTGATTAAACTCGAAAGCTTTATACTTTAATTACACTCTCACATATGTATATTCTTTCATAAAATATTTTGTTTTATATTTAACTCTGATTTATTTATGTATCACTATGTAAACTTTGTATTTTTCATTGTAAGTATTAAAAATAGTGTGAATAAATTGAAATTATCATAAATCGCCGCATGTCTACAAATTATTAATAAAAGAAAACCAAAAGGAACAACGCATGCAGTCGAAAAGCATTTGTCGTCTCCGTGTCATTATTAAATCGGAGTTTTGCACTTTTGTTGTCAGATGGCAATGTTTCTTAATACTTTAGTTATTCTAATAAACTGATACGCATACGACAATTGCCAGTCCTCGCCATTGTTTATGAAACGCAATACACCAGACATTTAGTGCATTTAATATTCAATGAAGGCAACTCAACTTACGATATATAATTTAGCACAACCATTCATATTAAGACAAAAGCGAATTTTAGTTTTAGTTGTACTGTTGGCAAAACAGTATTGTATCATTATTTTACCTCGGCTCTCACCGTGTTCGGTCCGACCATTGATCGTTTATTCGAATTTACTGCACTTCATTAAATATTCTTTGCAAAGGGAGTTTTCATGAGGGACCATCTATGCATATAATGTCCAAATGAAGTGGAATTTATATCGAAACCATCACGGAAGAACTTCGTTGTAGCACTTGTAGGTACGCGCCTCGCTGCTCTAATGTAAAATCTTGCTTTTTAGTGCTCAATCATGCAGGTTCAACGTCACGTGATCTTGAATTTGGCGAACAATAACATAAATCTCAATCACGCCCACTTTCACTGCCCTCTCCCTTTTTAGTGGCTATGGTTTTTAGGATATCACAGTTTGTTTTATAAGTGAAACTACTGTAACCAGTGACGTCACAACGCGTGCATAATGGCTTACAGGGAAAGATTATATATCTTTTCTATTATCAGATGGAAGCACTTCGAAGTGTGTGTGTTTCCCTTCCAACAACAAAAATAATTACATTTTCAACTAATTCCGTTTAATAATAGGAAAGATCTATACAGTATATATAAACCTTTCCCAGTAAGTCATTATGCGCATTGTGATGTCACTGTTTAGTTTCACATATAAAACAAACTGAGATACCTCAAGAAAGAAGCAAGCAAGCAAACAAAAAACAGCAAAAGATGTTACTCTGTCATTTCATAAGTAGTTTCAAATAAGACAAACTTAATTTTCGTTTCATAAGCACTTAAATCAAACTAATCTTGCTCTTATTAAAGCCCTTCAAATGATATATCGGGGAAGATGTTGTCAGATTCAACAAGAACTTGTGTTATTTTGTAAGATTCTGCAACAGTCAAGATAGTAAAATTTTTACAATCTTGTAAGATCTTGTAGGATCTTGTAAGATCTTGTAAGATCTTGTAAGATCTTGTAAGATCTTGTAAGATCTTGTAAGATCTTGTAAGATTCAACAAGATCTTGTAAGATCTTGTAAGATTCAGCAAGATCTTGTAAGATTCAACAAGATCTTCTACGAGCTTGTCTAAAGTCTTGTAAGATTTTAAGCTATCTTGTAAGATCTTGTAAGATTTTGCAAGATCTTGTAAGATCTTGCAAGAACTTGCCAAGTTCTTGCAAGATCTTACATAAGATCTTATAAGATCTTGCCAAGATCTTGGCAAGATCTTATGTAAGATTTTCACCTGGGCACACACTGTGTTACACTCTAAATAACGCCTCTAGGCAAAAGTCTTTGGGACACCAAGTGAAAATCGTCAATAACGGCAAAGTGTCCCAACAATTATTGTAAGATTCAACAAGATCTTCTACGAGCTTGTCTAAAATCTTGTAAGATTTTAAGCTATCTTGTAGGATCTTGTAAGATCTTGTAAGATCTTGTAAGATCTTGTAAGTTCTTGTAGGATCTTGTAAGATCTTGTAAGATCTTGTAAGATCTTGTAAGATTCAACAAGATCTTCTACGAGCTTGTCTAAAATCTTGTAAGATTTTAAGCTTTCTTGTAAGATCTTGTAAGATTTTGCAAGATCTTGTAAGATCTTGCAAGAACTTGCCAAGATCTTGCAAGATCTTACATAAATCAACACCTAACATCTTAGCTGTGATCCGTGGTCTGAACTGTGTCGTTGGCGGCTGCTTGGAGCGCCTTTGATATGCCTCGACACGGCCACGTTGATTTCTGCGTCCTTCGCAATTCAGGCTGGCAAGTAAGGATGATTAGCCCCCAGTCCTTATCCTTTATCCTAAGATCTTATAAGATCTTGCCAAGATCTTGGCAAGATCTTATGTAAGATTTTCACCTGGGCACACACTGTGTTGCACTCTAAATAACGCCTCTGGGCAAAAGTCTTTGGGACACCAAGTGAAAATCGTCAATAACGGCAAAGTGTCCCAACAATTTTGTTCAGGATTGTCTGAAAACGACGAATTTCTAAATTTTCAATAAAATACAGCTTTTTAGCTTTGTAACATTGCAAAAGACGTACGTTCAATAAAAGAGCCCCCGTCTCTGCTGACAAGAGGACTTGACTTACTTGTCTTGGCGTATGCCCGAGGTGAACAAACGAAATCGGCAAGCTCTACAACGACCATAGGCGTACCAGGCGGGGCAATAGCCCACCCAAACGTTTTGAAAATGAAAATTTCGGGCACTTTTTGAAAGAAATTTCGGGTAAATTCGGTAAATATTCATGGTCGTATGTTGAATACGATCTAATGATCGACAGTCGACCCTTAATTTTTCAGGCAAAAATATTTTGCCCCGCCAAACGTAACTGGTCAGGTACGGCTATGAGTCAAAGACTGTACGTTACACCAGCCGTATCGTATCACCATTTCCCCGAATGTTAGGACACATACATCGTTCATGCACCGCGTGGCGACAGGCCACAGCGAGTATATATTCGAGGCTCTTGGAGCTCTACGAAACAACAACTGTACAAGACGAGCTTTCGAAATAATTATACCGTTCGCAAAGTGCCTCTAAATTAAAAGCCATAGTCAGCTGCCAGAGCAATGACCACACTATATATCATGCCGTGAAACCGTTCCCGTGCATCATGTTCAGACCGGAATTCAAAAAGCTTTAAATAATTGACCTGTGCTCGAGCCAAACTGCCGAGCTCTCAAAGCGCCATAATCGATGGCAAATCGGCACTTCCTGAGTGTCAATTCAAATAGATATCGCTCACATCGTGGCCAAAGCTACTACTCTATGCCCCCGAAGCTTTACGAACGGCACACGTTTAAAATGACAAAGAACAACAATCGGTAGGACGTACCGAGAAGTACATAACGAAAATATGGCGCGCCGTTTCGGCCAAAAATGGTCGAGAAGAAAAAAACGCGTCGAGAATCGGCCAAAACTAGTCGAGAAGTAAAAACGTGTCGAGATTTTCGCCAAAACTAGTCGAGAAATAAGAACGTGTTGAGATTTCGGCAAAAACAAGTAGAGAATATAAAACATGTTGAGATGTCATTTTTTAATCATACTTTTTGAGCTGGTCGAGAATTAATTTCTGACTACTGGCAGCATGGTGTGAAGTGATACGGGGAGGGTTAGAAATATTTTCCAAAGGGGGAAATAACCAATCACTTTATACTTTCTATGGGTAGGTTAGGATTGTATTAACTAGTGTATTCTGATCGCCAAGCTACCGAAGATGACGCAATTTCGGATTATCATAATTGGTGTACTGAACTCGCTTTTATATGCAGTAAGATAACGCTCACTCGTGTCGATTGTAGAAACGGGTTACGTGAACGCCACTGCGAACCGACTCGTATGAAAACAATATTAATGGCGATGCAGTCGTTCGGCAGTGACATGGCGTTCGTTGACCAGTCGCGTTCCGCGCTAATTATAATATAACCCAATAATAAATTATCAGATTTTTCGTCAAGTTATATAAATGTCGACTGGTTTGCGTCTGAACTCCGACTGAACTTTTTGTAATTTTTTTTCCGACTGAACTTTGACAACTTTATTGTAAAGTAAGAAAACAATTCAACGACAACGACAGGGAAAATTAATTAAAAACGACGAATGAAGCGTAATTGTTCTTCGACGACGAACCCTCGGGACGTTCTCGAACGTTCGTGGCCAGTCAGTTAGCTATATTCAAATCTTAACAAGTCGGAAACGTTACCTCTATTGCAGGGTTCTGAAGTATTTCTTCTGACGGAAGCGCTTCTGCTCGTTGCTGGGGCGCTGGTGCGGGTTCACGTTCATCAGGAACTGGCGCTGGTGGTAACTGTAAGGGAGCGGCCATAAGGTAACCCAAGAAGAAATTTCGAGCTGGTGGCGGTGGCGAACGGACGAAGAACGTAACCCTCCAACGTCGGTGCGAGGTAATGTTATGACAAAGGATAGTTAATTTATACCGCTCTGAACTAATTAATTATTCAGCTACACGATTTGCGTACACCATGTTGATTAATTTCATAATTTTTTTTTTTTATTAAATTAAAAAGAATATTGCATGAAGTATTTCAGAATAAATTTGACCGCTGGGAACAGTGCTGGCGGGCACTGATAATGGACATTTGTTTTAAAATATAAACCGTAATTCTGAACGTCTATTTTCATGTATTTTACCCAATGGATTATGAATATAAACGTCGAATGAGTGAAGAAAGGGAGAAGGTAGAAGATATGTTTGAATATGAAGGTTGTAAAATTGGCCGAGGAACTTACGGTCATGTGTATAAAGCCAGAATGAAAGTGGACAAAACTGGGAAAAATGGTGATGGCAAAACGTCGTAAGTACGAGACTAAATTTTATTGCATTTATTTAATAGTTTCGTCATTTCTTTGTTCGTCGTAGAGATGTATCTTTTATACATCTCCATGAAGAACAACGAAGTTACAGTATTCTTTGTTTTCACGTCATGGCGGCCATGGAAGTATATGGCATACTGGAAGTATATCACTGTAACAGCACGTTTGGTAGACGTTCATCAAGCTCAAGTAATACTCAGAACAGAACCTGTCTGGGGCTCAGAAATCTTTTCTGCCAGTGAGTATACTTGAGCTTGACGAACACGGACAGTGCATGTAGTTTTTCCATGTAGTACACCATGATACAACATGCACGATACTAACATGCATACAATGTTAAAAAAATTCTGGGCACCACTGTACCACATGCACTGCATGTATACATACAACTTATCTGTCAGTGTGTTTTTGCAATTTGAGTAATCGGGTGGACATCGAGGCAGTTCACAAACTGTTCATCATATATGCGATGCTGGTGCCTGTACAGTTTCTCAATTATAGCTGGTAGGTGGTACTTTATGTAGCCCCTTGTGATGTTTACATCTTGTGGAGGTCTTGTAGCTTGAGATTTGGATTTTGCAAACAACTGCTGTCCATCAGAAGTTCACTCATTTATAATGTTTGATTAATGAAAGACATATAAAGTTTTTTGTACAAATCGTTACTTTCCATGCCACACTGAGATTTAAAAAAAAATGTTACACCACGCTAATTAATGGCACTGAAAATCATCTAATTTATGCTGAGCCAAATTTATGTTCAGTAAATATGCCATGCTACAGTAATATATTTGGCACAGCAATTCACATTTCATAATTATAGTGACTTGCATGACAAAGTCACAAAATTTAAATTTTAAGGTTAAAAAGGTTTTTTTCTGCCACTTTTAATTTAGCTCAAAGCAAGCTTGCCTCAGATAAGGAAGCCCTGGGGAAATGTTTAAAGTAATATATTTAATTCCTAATAATTATATTTTAACCCTTTCACCACCAGACCTTTTCCCTTGACAAGTAAAATCGTCTGGTAAAGCCAGAGTAAAATACTAAATGGCCACCACAGTGGTGAATGAGCCTCCAATTTAATGACTTACAGTATGGTCATGTGACTTGCGTGACACCAGAAATGAGAAAGTTTCAATCATCATTGGCATTCTTATTTATTTTCCTGACTGCATTACATATTGATTTTATTTACCCAGGTTGAGAATCTTGCCAAAATCTTGGCAAGATCTTGGCAAGATCTTGGCAAGATCTTGGCAAGATTTTCCAAAAATCCTGCAAGATCTTGTCATGATCTTGCAGGATCTTGCAAGATCTTGGCAAGATCTTGGCATGATCTTGGCAAGATCTTGGCATGATCTTACAAGATCTTGGCAAGAATTTGCAAGATCTTGCCGTGATCTTACAGGATCTTGGCAAGAATTTGCAAGATCTTGCCGTGATCTTACAGGATCTTGGCATGTTCTTGGCAAGATCTTGGCATGATCTTACAAGATCTTGGCAAGAATTTGCAGGATCTTGCAAGATCTTGGCAAGATCTTGGCAAGATCTTGGCATGATCTTGGCAAGATCTTGGCATGATCTTGGCAAGATCTTGGCATGATCTTACAAGATCTTGGCAAGAATTTGCAAGATCTTGCCGTGATCTTACAGGATCTTGGCATGTTCTTCCCAAGATCTTGGCATGATCTTTCAAGATCTTGGCAGATCTTGGCAAGATCTTGCAAGATCATTGCCAAGATCTTGGCAAGAATTTACAAGATCTTACCAAGATCTTACAGGATCTTGGCAAGATCTTGCCAGGATCTTGGAGGATCTTGGCAAGAACTTGCAAGATCTTGCCATGATTTTACAGGATATTGGCAAGAATTTGCAAGATCTTCCAATTTATTTGTCAAGAACTTGCAGAAGCTGAACAACCTGAATCATGACAAAAAACGACTGACAAGATACTTCTAAGATCACAGCACAATCTAGACAGAGAAAATTAATACAACTTAACAATCAGAATCAAATTTATATATTATACTTTCATGAAATCAATGTAATATGTCAATTAATGTATAAAATAAATTATGTAATAAGAATGAGGTCAATGCAGGTTAGCATCCATGCATGCCTAATTGTACTGTATCAGAACTAAGCCTTGGCTTGGTGTTAAAAGTAGACCAGTAATACCAAAGTAATGGTGGCGAGAGACCACAAACCTGCTTACTTTTAAGCCAAATTTAATAAATCTCATGTTTGGGTTTTTGTTTCTGTATCTTTGTAATCTTTGAAAGATTTTAATGAAAAGTGATGAATATTGCTGACAATTAATTAAAGTTGCATATTTACAGTCTCTTTCCCCAGATAACTGGTCATACACCAACACTGGCTCATTGTACAGTAAATATATTAAAAAGTTATTCAACAGTAAAATACAAGAAAGTTTGAGAATTGGTTCTATTACTAAGAGGTCTATGTATACAGTCATTTGCAACTCACTTTTCACCCAAATCTTCGGACGGTCATTCCGAAGTTCGCAAGTTCATTTGGAAGTTCGTGTTCATTTTGAACTCTGCATTTGATTGGTTGCTTGGTTCCTAGCAGTCAATCAAATGCGTAGTTCAAAACGAACTTCCCAACGAACTTCAGAACGAACTTCAGAAGATTTGGGTGAAAAGTGAGTTGCAAATGACTGTAACAGGTCTGGTTTATTAATTCAGCTAGTACATGTATTAATGGTGGTTTGAGTAGCACTTTTTGATTTTCTCAGAGTGTCTCGGCATTTTTGATTGCATGCATCAACAATCATCTGGTGACATTTTTAAATTTTTCCAGGAGTATATTTGGCATTCAGGACATCTATATAAAAATATATTTAAAAATAGAATAAGCACAGTACCAGTTGCTAAGGCACATCTTAAGCTGGATTTCCACTAGGTGTAAAATGTTGCACGCTCGACATTTTTCTTTTGTCTTGTGAGTTTTCATGTGAAATGAAGTAGAAAACTATTCAATTTGTACAATAGAAAAGTCAAGCGCGCGACATTTTACCCTTAGTGAAAATCCAGCTTAAAAGCTTGTAATTAATTAAGTAACATCACTACTCAAAGCTTTTTGCACTATAACAATAATTCCACACCAAAACTTCAGTACTAAATTACATTTTAAGTTAAATTACTTAATAATATATTAAAGTTGTATACTTAATTTTTTATTGTTATTTCAATATACCACACCAAAGTTTCGATACTAAATTACATGCTGATGTAGCTATATATATATATATAAGTTAAATACTTAATTTTTTATTATACCTTGAAGCTAACACCATTCACCTAGTCTAGCACTGGCTATCTAACACACTGTTAATTGTAGAAAATTGTAGTAATTGTGGTTAAATGTAGAAAATTACATACCAAACATTTTTGTCACTCTCACTGGATCCAGTGGTACTTTGGGGGATCTTCTTGTGTGGAAAACAATTCCACTTTCCAGTTCATTAGTTGTGAACAGGCAACTCAACAACCTAATCGCACATTTTCCAGGTTCCTTTGGTGGTGCATTCACTGTCATGAGATTGATGTCTCCATGCCACTGCAACATATAAGTAGTAAAGAACATGAGAAATGGAAGGAACTAAATACTGTAGTTTTAGAAAATGATATCATACTTTTGTAAAAAGTCATTATATATGAAGTGTGATGTCATTTGTATGACATTTGCATATCAAACAAACCTGAATATCTCAAGAATGAAGCAAGGAAACGAAATTCTACGAAAGATGTTAATTATGCGTTTTTTCAAATGCAATCATAAAAAACTGTGATTTTGAGTATATATCTTACCAAAAATACTATCAATGCTTGGCACTGGCGGAAAAAGAATGTTATGATTTACATCTTTTACAACTACAACTGAACATCGACAAACCAGGGAGGGATCAGTGAGATAAGACTGATTCGATAATATAGATAAGATTTGTGGAAACACCACGTATAATTTTTTTTCTCCCAAATTTTATGTGGTGTTTCCACAAAACTTATCTATATTACATTATCACCATGAAAACTTTCAAAGAATTAATGTCATGATTTACTACAAAAAAAAAGTTACCTGTTCTGAACCGTTCTGACGAACCATTCCGGTTCTGCTGTAAAATTTATAGGCTTTATAGTGTTAGATTAGTGAAATTTGACTGCTCCATTTGCCGCTCTTGATACAGTAAAAACTAAGGAAATGTGTGTATTTTAAATTACTTGCTCATTTTTCATTGAGATGTCAAACAATCATGGGCAGCAAGAAATGTTTTCTTAATATTCTTTTACAGTAGTTCTATGAACATTTTTTGAAAGTGCGTTGCAGCTAGCAGTGCTAAATTGCCGGGTATTACTACGAGAAATACATTAATGTAACAACCCTTCGCCCGCTTTTAATTTCCGATCAGTAGCTACTGTGATCTTCATCAGATTTTAAAAAGATAAAAAAATATGTACAATAATATGCCAAGCTGTTAGGTAGTATATATATATATATATATATATATATATATATATATATACTTCTTCTTCTTATATATAGAAGTAACATTTAAAAACCGAGTCAGAGTGCTTTATCATTGTATATAGACGCGAGCCGAACAAAGCAAGTCAATCACCGAATGTGGGAGGCTATAAATTATCATACTGGTGATTGGAGCATGCGCTGGGATACAAAAGAGATTCAAGGCAAAGAAGATAAAGTTCTCATCTAAGAAACAGCTTGTTTGCAACTAAAAGTTGCCTCTCCCTCTCGTACCCTTGTCGAGATTGTTGAGGGACAAGTGTCTATATATGCGATATAGAGCTCATGTGCCCATAGTATATATGTGATATAGACCTCAGATTAATAAAACATCAGTGTCTATATCACATTTATATACAGATTATATATATATATATATATATATAGATTATACATATATATACAGATTAATGGGTTTATATCATACTATAAAGGCACTGATTAAAGATAAATTTCTTTTGAATTTTCCTCATGAATTATTAATGAGGTTTTTGAAATATATATATATATATATATGTAATATTTATAAACCGCGCAGGAGGGCTTTATCGGATGTAAAACACGAGGCGATAGCCGAGTGTTTTAGAGCCGATAAAGCCCGTACTGCAAGGTTTTTAAATGACTTCTAAAAAGAATCACTTCGTACGTTCATTGGCGTAGTAATTTTGAAAATTAAGCTTATCTCAGCCGTTAAAAACCAGCGAGAAACTTAGAGCGAGTCTATATCACATATATAGATCCGATACGCTCATGATTTTTCTTTGTGTTTTCCTCATGAATTATTAATGAATTTTAGAAAATATATATATATATATATATATATATATATATAATATATATATATATATAACGCGTGAAACTCGGAGTAGCAACGTTCATTTTATTAAATAAAATATAACTATATACAGTATATATATATATATATAACAGTTCAAGTAGTCGTTTACAATAGACCACAGAGTGCTCGATACTATTGAAGGTAGAGCAAGATAGATTTTATTTAAAAATATGAACGTTGCTACTCCGAGTTTCACGTAAGGAACGTCCGCCGCTCTAGGAACAGAGATGTACATCCGGGAACAATCTCTCGAACTTATCCCACGCAATCTCGCGCGTGCGGTGATGTCACGTGTGCCGCGATCTCACGCGTGCCACGCAATACAAAACAGAAGCTAAAGTGAAACTTTTTTCAGTTGCCTGATGATCGCTAACGCGTGAAACTCGGAGTAGCAACGTTCATTTTTTTAATATATATGTGCATATATATGCATGTGTTGTTTTTAAGAGTTCGAACTAAAGATCTTGATTTCAAACTCCTAAAAACAGTAACGCATATTAAAGTGCTACCTAACAGCTTGGAATTGTACCTACTTCTTATCTTTTAAAACTCTAATGCAGATCACATTTAGTGATTGAAAATTTAAAACGTTTTCAGATCAGATTCAAATCTATTTATTTTATTATATACATTATTCATCATCTTATGTCCCGTACGTACCTATGTTTATAAGGCATCCAATATAAAATTTGCCGTTGTCCTTCACCTTTAATAACGCGCCAAGCGCTATTTCCGTGTCACTGCATGCGATAAGTTTTCTTGTCGTAATAGAATACTTCCCTTCAAATAAAACAAGTAATGATCCAAATCATCAGCTACTAGAAATAGACGAAATAGAACGTAATGATGAAACCAGTTCACTGTTATATAACTCTTTTAAATGTACCCACGTTTATGAGGGATTATTGACCAGTATACTAGCGAGAAATATTCGTTTCGTCACGCAAACTTTGTCTTGTTACCTATTGATTATTGATTGTCTTTTCGCAGCCTTTAATCCATATTAGCCGTTGGCGTAGAAACTATATTTAAGTCTATATAAAAAATCATCTTGCCAAAATTTCTTCATTATTTTGAAAATAACAGAATCATAAATTTTCTGGAGCCGCACGTTGTTCAGTTGGTATTAGACATGCGATGGAAAGAAAACATTGATTAAAGAATAAAGTAAACGCACGACAATACAGTTGACTGTAGCCAAAGCGGAAAATTGTCTTGGTTTTCATTAATATACTTTATAATATTGGCGTAGCGCCATTCTTTGATTGAGTTTACAGACGATATAGAGTCACAGCAAAATACTTATATCTGATTGCAGTGAATGTTTTCATATGTAATAACAGCAAACGTTGTGTGCGACTTGTCTTTGTAGCGGGCAACTTGGCGGAATATTGAAACCCAACTAAGGAAGCTTTAACGCATACAGGCTGCGGTGTCAAATATATAGAAACAAATTGTACCAGCCAATCGGGTTTTGTCTCTTCGACGCAGAGAGTCACCATTATCACGAAATAACGTTTAAGCATTTGTTAACATTATGATTATGCAGAAGAAAAGGAGAGTTTCGTTTTGAACTACTATTTCAAATTGATTGCGCTCCGGCAGGTGTTCATTTTTTAGTTCGCTGCGCAGGAGGTAACAGAGAGCAAATGACACGATGTCTATGATTTAAACATAATACGGATTCGTTAACTGTTGTAATATAAAACAAACAAAGAACTTACCTTCAGAAGTCTTATTTACTATAGTTCGGCAAGTCATTCCAAACGTTTCTCTCGATTCTGTATAGTGACTGAGCAGATTTGACGCGGCACGACGATAAAGTTATGAACAAGAATGCAGGGTGTTGGCATGCAGTTGGCAAGCTCGTGGCATCTGGCAACGCACGTGATGGTTTTATAAGAACGTTATTGGTTAGAAAACAATAAAGCGCGGAAATCGCACAACTTCAAATCTTATCGGATGTAAGAAAATGTCAAATGCGCCAAGTGTGTCTCCGGTTGTTTTGCCCCGAAGCCAACCATTTAGCATTGTGATAACACAGTATTATAGTTATCCTATCAGTCGTCAAACAAAAATAAATAATAACTGTACGTCTGTACGAATAAACGAAATGATATTTGAAAAGTGAAATGTACAACAATGATTAAACTATTGCAATTATTATTACCAATTATTTGATTTTTTACTTTTTAAAATCTTACCACGATCTTGGCAGTACGTAATACGTATCATGACAAGATTGTGGAAAGGTCATATAGTATATGTTACAAACTCCTGACAAACTTTGGCAGATCATAATATAGAGATCTTGGCAAGAAATATACATAAAATCTTGGCAAGATCTTGGCAAGATTTTTATTAAACTTATATATAAAAATCTTGGCAAGATCGTAGCAAGGTCTTGCCAACATCTTGGCAAGATCATGGCAAGAAATCATTTTTTGGGATCTTGGCAAGATCTTGGTAAGATCTTGGCAAGATCATATTAAAATTATATATAAAAATCTTGGCAAGATCGTAGCAAGATCTTGGCAAGATCATGGCAAGAAAATCATCTTTTGGATCTTGGCAAGATCATATTAAAATTATATATAAAAATCTAGGCAAGATCGTAGCAAGATCTTGGCAAGATCTTGGCAAGATCGTATTAAAATTATATATAAAAATCTTGGCAAGATCGTAGCAAGATCTTGGCAAGATCATATTAAAATTATATATAAAAATCTTGGCAAGATCGTAGCAAGATCTTGCCAAGATCTTGGCAAGATCATGGCAAGAACATCATTTTTGGATCTTGGCAAGATCTTGGTAAGATCTTGGCAAGATCATATTAAAATTATATATAAAAATCTTGGCAAGATCGTAGCAAGATCTTGGCAAGATCATATTAAAATTATATATAAAAATCTTGGCAAGATCGTAGCAAGATCGTAGCAAGATCTTGCCAAGATCTTGGCAAGATCATGGCAAGAAAATCATTTTTGGATCTTGGCAAGATCTTGGCAAGATCTTGGCAAGATCATATTAAAATTATATATAAAAATCTTGGCAAGATCGTAGCAAGATCTTGCCAAGATCTTGCCAAGATCTTGCCAAGATCATGGCAAGAAAATCATTTTTTGGATCTTGGCAAGATCTTGCAAGATCTTGCCAAGATGTTGAACCTGGGTAATTTTAACTTTTATAAGACAAGATACAATAACACTCTAAGTTAGACAAGATACAATAACACTCTATTGAAGTTTGAGCAAAAACATTTGTAGTTGGTGGAATAATGTCAGAAGTTGAATGTGACTCATGTGACATAAAAATGTGACTTGCGTGACTAGTGACAAATAACATAAAAACTCAGTTTAAATAATAAAAAGTCAATGGTTTTGTTTTCTCATTGTTTGTTGGAGCCATTAATGCCATTTGCAATAATAATTTAGAACAAGATTTAAAACTGGACAACTGGAAGCATATTTTTAGAAAGGCCACAGTACCCCAATATGAGAATTTGTATAAAATGGCTTTATAATACTGTTAACACTTTGAGGCCTGGACCTCTCCCTGTACTGAATAAAATCATCTGGTGTTAGCCAGAATAAACCTTAAAGACTCGTCGTCAGGCTTCAAAGTGTTGAGATAGGGTTTTAAAAATTTGAGGCCTGGACATCTTTCTGTGCTGAAAAAAATCGTCTGGCATTAGCCAGAATAAACCTTAAAGACTCGTTGTCATGCTTCAAAGTGTTGAGATAGGGTTTTAAAAATTTGAGGCCTGGACATCTTTCTGTGCTGAAAAAAATCGTCTGGCATTAGCCAGAATAAACCTTAAAGACTCATCATCAGGCTTCAAGGTGTTGTATTGTATTAGGTCTATTGTAGGTGTTATTATGTTAATTTTTCAACATTGTGTCATTTCTCCAGAATGACTGAACAGGGTATATCAAGATAAGTCTTCTTATCCACTTGACCCTTTCTAGACAAAACATCTAGAACAATATCACACAAACAATAACAAGTGTTCTGTTGGTGAAGACAGAAGATTTAATCATTTAAAATGATATTGTTTCAAAGTGAAAACTGAGTTTGTTCAGAGATTGATCCAGAAATTGATTATTCAGTAAAAATGTAGTTAGTTTTTGACCAGTGAAATGATGACCCTAATTTTTTATTGAATTTTTGAGGAGCGTGTGCTCGAGTTACAGCATGATTTTCATTTTGGGGTTAAGCAAGCATGGCAGCTGATCCAAGCAGCGTGCTCAAGGTTAGACGAGACGGACACATTTTAAGGTCTTCATTAAGGTTTGCGGGGTCATTTCGGTAAAGCCGCTCTCAATTCGTCAGAATTTATGCCACAAAAATAAAATAGATAGAAAGCTATTAATTTGTAGAATACAATATAATAATAATAATAATAATAATAACAATAATAATAATAATAATAATAATAATAATAATAATAATAATAATAATAATGGAAACTTTATTAAATGTTTTTTCTTTTCTACATATACAATTATAAATCTCGCTTATTAAGGTAATTTACAATTGGCTACTTGAATCACAACTAATAATATATAATAACAACTAATGACTATATAATAAAACATGCAAATTTATATACAAATATTTCAAAAAGCTAATAATTCGGGATTTCCCCATTCCTTATTTCGGCAGCAGAAAATGTAATACGTAGTTCTGATAGCAATAGTCATAATTTTCCTTACGCAGTACATTTGGTGCTTGTTATCAAGACCAACCTTATCTAGCATATCTAAAAAAGTAGAACACTCATTCGCAAAAACACCTAGGCAGCTCATGGAGAGATTTATAAATTTTACATCATTAAAATGTTCACTTTGCTGTTTTACTAGTTCACTATAATAATAATAATAATAATAATAATAATAATAATAATAATAATAATAATAATAATAATAATAATAATAATAATAATAATAATAATAATAATAATGGAAACTTAATTATTTATGATTTACGCATACTACAATGATAAACCTCTCTTTTACAGGTAGTTTACCAATGTCTACTTGAATTAACACTATGTGGTATAAAAATATTAGTATGACATTAAAGTCGGGTCATCCCATTCTTTGTTACGTTTACAAAATATATAGTAAGAGGTCCTTATGCAAGTGTTCATAATTTTCTGAGTATAGTACTTTCTACATCGTTCGTCAAATTTCAGGTCTTTCAGCATTTCAATAAAGTCTACAGTTGACTGATTAAGAACTCCAAGCGAACTGATAGATAAATTTATAAATTTTACTTTTTCATAATTTTTGTGCTGTTCGTTAATAAGTTCTAGATATTTATGTCTCTTACGGGTTGCATTAGTAAGAAGATTAGATTCAAATCCAACAGTCAGTTCGAGTATGTAGATGTATTTGTTTTCGATTGTTATCAGAAGATCAGGGCGTAACTTATCTCCGGTGTTAACAGATGGACTGATGAAGCCAGGTAGGTCAGCATAAAGGTTTATAGAGTGTTGTACGGATTTAAGAGAGGTTGCAATGAAGTTAAGAACGGAATCGTGTCGCCACGTAAAACGTCCTTCGTTTAGGTACTTCTTGCATCCATTGACGACGTGGAGCAAGGTTTCGGGTTCCAAGCGGAAAGAGCAGTCGGATGTTGGTGATATTCCCCATTTCAACAGATTCTTGCGAGTTGGGAGCGTATTATTTACGTACCGGATGGTGAAATTAAAGATATTCTTAGGAAGTTTATTTTGCACCGAGGACCATGCATATAGAGTTGAGCGAGAGTGTATTTGATGATGTTGGAGAAGAATGAACCTTGTGAAATGACGTGATTTTGAAGCCTTTAATAATAATAATAATAATAATAATAATAATAATAATAATAATAATAATAATAATAATAATAATAATAATAATAATAATAATAATAATAATAATAATAATAATAATAATAATAATAATAATAATAATAATAATAATAATAATAATAATAATGGAAAGTTTATTAATTAATTTTTTCTAAACAAACAATTGTAAATCTCACTCATTGAGGTAATTTACAATCGACTACTTGAATCACAACTAAGCTACTTAATAATAATAATAATAATAATAATAATAATAATAATAATAATAATAATAATAATAATAATAATAATAATAATAATAATAATAATAATAATAATAATAGTAATAATAATAATAATAATAATAATAATAATAATAATAATAATAATAATAATAATAATAATAATAATAATAATAATAATAATAATCTGTTTAATCAAACCTCTTGCAGTAAAAACTGAATTACAGGTTACATGTATATCAATAACTAAAATGAGTATACTGTATATACTTAAAGTTGATACTCAAGTAATACATAACTAGGACACGTGCCATATCTAATATATATATATATATATATATATAAGTGAGTTATGGTTCACGAAATGTTAGAGAGTGCTCAATACCATATAGATAGAGCAAAATACAAAGTATAAAGTATAGTTTTACCTTAAAGTCTTCGCTACCAGAGGTTTCACCCTAAACGGGATCATCAGGCGACTGGAAAATATCGGTTAGTGGGCTGCTTAAATGCGTTAGTTGGGGCGTGGGTGTGGGCGTCGAAACGTCCGGCGCATTCATTTGGAGCGTGGGTGTGGGCGTCGAAACGTTGCGCGCATTCGTTTGATTGTTTAGGTTGTTGATCCGAAATCTATTTTTGTGCCGACACGTCGAAACTATTTCTGATCTTTTGTTTAGTAAGAGTTGTTTGTCTGCCTTCATGATGAAAAGTTTTTCGTCCAAACATAAATTGCATCTTTTTGATCCTCCCGTGTAAGAAATTGAGTGTTTTAGTATAGACCAGGTTATGTCGAAACTTTGTTTTTTTTCTTTTAGATTCCAAATGTATTTCGAAAGTTCCGTCTCATTTGAATACTTTTTATTCTGGAAAGATTTAGTATGGTTACGATATCGCTCTTTAAATGTACTTGCTGTCATGCCAATGTATTGCTTGGTGATGTTCGTGTTGCTTATGGAAATAGATGCCTTGTATACTATGTTGTTTGTCATGCATTGCCCACGTAGGGGGCAATTGTCCTTAATCCTGCAATTGCAACTGCTTGTAACTATGCTTCGTGGCTTGCTTTTCCTGATTGTGCGTGAATTATGTTTCGTGATAATAGACTTGACGTTGTCAAGATTAGCTATAGTTGCATGAACAACGTCAAGTCTATTATCACGAAACTTAATTCACGCACAATCAGGGAAAGCAAGCCACGAAGCATAGTTACAAGCAGTTGCAATTGCAGGATTAAGGACAATTGCCCCCTACGTGGGCAATGCATGACAAACAACATAGTATACAAGGCATCTATTTCCATAAGCAACACGAACATCACCAAGCAATACATTGGCATGACAGCAAGTACATTTAAAGAGCGATATCGTAACCATACTAAATCTTTCCAGAATAAAAAGTATTCAAATGAGACGGAACTTTCGAAATACATTTGGAATCTAAAAGAAAAAAAACAAAGTTTCGACATAACCTGGTCTATACTAAAACACTCAATTTCCTACACGGGAGGATCAAAAAGATGCAATTTATGTTTGGACGAAAAACTTTTCATCATGAAGGCAGACAAACAACTCTTACTAAACAAAAGATCAGAAATAGTTTCGACGTGTCGGCACAAAAATAGATTTCGGATCAACAACCTAAACAATCAAACGAATGCGCGCAACGTTTCGACGCCCACACCCACGCTCCAAATGAATGCGCCGGACGTTTCGACGCCCACACCCACGCCCCAACTAACGCATTTAAGCAGCCCACTAACCGATATTTTCCAGTCGCCTGATGATCCCGTTTAGGGTGAAACCTCTGGTAGCGAAGACTTTAAGGTAAAACTATACTTTATACTTTGTATATATATATATATATATATATATATAACACCTGCGTGGGGTTTTTCCACCCACAATACATGCGTGTAGTACATACTGCGTGTAGTACAGTCAAACTACACGAAGCTTCGCACTACACGCAACCTTGCACTACACGCAGTTGATGCACGCAGTTTGCGTGTAGTTGACTGCACGTGAAAAATATAAATAGTTCGCTCGTTGACAATTGCGTATCATCAGTATAATTTTGAAAGGTTAACTCTTTGGGCTATATGATACAATATAAATTTTACATGCCAAGATGACTATAGGTTGTATTTACAGTACCTCACAAAGTGTTTTGGGCAAAGAATACTGTAGCTTGCGCTTGTTTTGATTTGTCGTTTTGTCCGCACAGTCGCTTGACTACACGAAGTTTGCGTGTAGTCATGAAAAATATAAATACAGTAGTTCGCTCCTTGACAATTGCGTATCATCAGTATAATTTTGAAAGGTTAACTCTTTGGGCTACATGATACAATATATTAGCAGAGTCCTATCAGCCGCAGTCAGAGTTCTATACTATCGTTCGATGAATTGCAGCAACTTAAGAAAATATCCAGCTCAAAACAAAACTTTGCTGTGAAGTGTTTACGGCGTCTCTTCCGAAGTGAGTTAGAAGGCAGAAATATTTCCGGCAAGAAAAAAAACAACTGGCTGTGGACCCTGTGCGTGTTGAACTGATAAAATCGTACGTGTGTCAAATGTATCCAACATCACCTGTTGGTAATTACCGAAGCTTGGAGTAAGTGCCGACGTGCTATGGACGAATTTATCAGACATCCCGTTAAACATAAACATTAAGTATTTCTAAGAACCAGTTTATTTGTGACCAGATGGCAGATTTCTTTTTTAATTAAATATAACTTTTTTAACCTTTACTGTTGTTTTCATTATTCTTAAATAAATCAATGATTTCCACGCTGATTGTTTCAAACGTAGCATTCAGTTTTGCTATACCGAATCAAACGTGCGGGTTACAAGTGTTTGAAACTTGAAAGTTAAACTAAATCGAAAGCAATAAAAATTCAGCTCTGACGCTAAATTATTACAAGGTTGACAGGCAAATTAAATTCGACAATTGCTATCTAATTCGGATTCAAACAACGAATTCTTGCAAATGTTAGTTTTGACGCAAGGTTCGGTATGGCAGCTTTCGCATTTCAGTGGCGTCAGGCTAATTCAATTGAGTTTCACACAGTAGAAATTTGACAAACAACTGTTCGGGTTTGACTCAAGATTCTCATGTGGATAATCATCTTAAATTGATCGTTGCAATCGCCACGAACGCTCAAAAATAAACTCAGCGATCATACGAAAACCACGATCGCTACAATCGCTATAGTCGTGATCGCTGCGATCGCCGAGGCAGAAAATGTTCTATCTCGGCGATCATGCATGGTGATTGCATTGATCGTATGATCCCTGCGATCGCTGAGTTTTTTTTTGAGCGATCGTAGCGATCATATGGAAACTAGGCTTATGCTTTTGCCAAATATTTCGGTGAAATATTACCATACTACGCAAAACTACGTGTTGATATGTGTTGATCAACACAAAGTTTTGTGTACAGTAGTTATTATACACGAGGCTTTGCGTGTAGTTATACACGAAGCTTTGCATGTAGTTATTATACACGAAGCTTTGCGTGTTATTATACACGAAAGCTTTGCGTGTAGTGAGTGTATGTTGCGTGTACACGCAGACTACACGCATTTCAGTCCACGAAGGTGTTATATAGTTTAAGTGGGCTTACCTCAAAATGTTGAGTGTCGCAACTGTCAGTTTCACGCGGGGCGATCTTCAGGCGACTGAGTAGTGTCGATTCGTTGGCCGCTTAAATGGTTTTGGCGTGTGGGCGGTGAAACAATGAATGCATCCCTCAAATGGTTTTGGTCGAAAGGTGGTCGTGTGGGCGGTGGATTCCTCAAACTCCTTTCCTTGTTTTGATTGTTGTTTAGATTCAGTGGCGGCGCGGAGCGTAAATGTTTTGGTATTATTTGTAGTATACAGAGTAGGGGGCTCATGGGTATCCACCCCCAGAAAATTTTGAAATCGAAAGGCTCTGAAATGCAATTTCCAGCATTCTACAGAAGATATTTTTTGAAAAAATCAAGCGAGATGAAGATCTATTAAAATGCTAACTATTTTACGCAGTTCGATCGATGACTTCACGACCAAATTAACGGCAACATCCACTATATCTGTCTGAGACTGTGATGTGATTAATAATATTGTAGCGGTACATTCCTTATATTCAAACGGCAAACGGTAAGTCTACTTTAAAGATATTTCGTTTTTAAAATTGTTGGAGTTGGGGCAAAATCGGAAATCAGGATTGAATGGTAATACAAACCAGGCACAACTCTGTTAGAAACATAATGGCGATGCTTAACAAACTTGTTCACTGTTCTCTTTCTTAGTTTTTAAGTTTACACTTTATAGTTGTGACTCGATAGTAAAGAAAAAAGTTTTGAAACATAACAGCGATGGCCACACGCCTCGCCACCGCAAGCCATCTTGGCGATACTGATGCGCTGCACGTGTGAATAGCTTGCGTGATGCGCTGACAATACATATGATCAGCGCAACGTCTGCCTGCTTTTGCGAACGCCAGGCGGCCAAGGTATTAGAATCGCAAAACTAATACCGTGTAGGATTGCGTTGTTAGATATACAAATATTCGCGTCGTTCTTACCTTTGAAGGAGGACTTATGCCTTTATTTTGTTAAATATGGATTCGAGAAGGCTTTCCTTTCGTCAGATAAGTTCTAGTCACCATATCAAAGCTTCAAAATTGTTATAAATAATTGTTCTTTGTTTCCATATTATGTGTTGCGTATACAGTGTTGGGAGCGTTTCCTTGTGAAATAGGCGACACAGCGGATACTACATGGATGATTTATATATTGAGATGTTATATATTCTTAATATAATGAAGTGAAAATAATTGAATACTTCCAGCTGCGAAATAAAAGCAGTTGTAAATCGAAATCATGGCCAGAAATTACGGACATGCAAGATTTGTGCAATTGCGCATGTCTCAGATTTCCCCGATAATGGCGGCCCGATCGATACCCTATGTTATTTCATAGGGAAATTAAATATTCTCAAAATAGAATGGTCTATAGACTTCTTCAAACAACTGCCGCAATGCGGTAGACATGCGACGGTCATCGGAAACACATTCATCGACAAACATTCTCAACACGTTGTATACCCGCTCTGCTTTTTGCGATTAAATACTCAAAATAATTTACC
Source organism: Paragorgia papillata (assembly GCA_035771165.1). NCBI lineage: Eukaryota > Metazoa > Cnidaria > Anthozoa > Scleralcyonacea > Coralliidae > Paragorgia > Paragorgia papillata. The sequence goes on along the minus strand of JAWNZC010000022.1, from coordinate 927,174 downwards.
TTGTATTACACTGGGAATATGTGGGATTTCTCAAATTATTCGATTTTAAACGCTTGGTTCTCCTTAGGTATTTAATAATCGATAGTTGCCGCAATCGTTTGGCTTTGATGAGTAACATCTCCATGCGTTCCACCATCTTCGCGTTTGATACTCACGATAAGAGTTCTGCTTTTTCGATTTAAAAATCCATTAGCCGGCGAGCGGAATGAGCGCCGTCATATTATTGCTTCGTTGTCAAAAGGAGCGATTTAACTTGCTAGTTAAACTCGAAATATTGCTCGTTATTCCTCGTGTTTGGCACCAAAATACTTGTCGAAGGCTTCTCTTTTCATTTCTCTAGTCGTTGCCTAGATACCCCCTGAGCCCGCGGCTTTATTGGCCGGTGATCACACGAGCACGAGACACATTACGGCGGGAGGAAAACCGGAGTACCCGGCGAAAAACCCTCGGAGCATAGGAGACAAACAAGAATGACTGGTGTCGGTTCAAATATATATTTATATAATATATAAATTCGAATATATATTAAGGGTCGCGTTCCCGTTGACACAAGTCACTGTCACAATATATACGAAGACAGAGTGCTTCAGACAAGGAAATCATTTTTACAGTCCATATTTGCCGACAAAAGCTTCGGCACGGCAGATCCCATGCGGTTTCGTGGAGATTTTAAATGCATTTCTGAGTGATTTCTCTTTGAAAGAACTGGATTTAGAGTTAAAACCAATTGCCAGCGAGTTGAAGAACGGCTAAGAAAGTTATGTAGTGAAATTAAAGCAAAGTTCGTTGGCAAGAATGGCACAAGCTACCGAAAGCTTTGCCTGATGGAATCATATTGTTTCCTTGTCCTTGGGGAACGCAAACGTCCCAAGAGGATAATTGGGAGGTTTAAGGGATATACACGACGACCGCTGACCGACAGACGCGCTCGCTCAAATGTCCGCAATTTCTGGCTATGCGTAAAGCGTCTGACTTTAAAATATAAATATTGTACCACCTGTGGTGAAATTTAACACCGAAAATCCGCGTTTCTTGTCAATGCAAGTCAAAGTATTAGTTTTGAGATTCTAATACCTTGAGGTATAAGCCTTTCAAACACTGGTTGCTAAAGTCGCTAAGGATGTTGCGCGCGTCAGCGAGGACGATACGGTACTGCGGAATACTAAACTCTTTTGTGGTTAGCTACTAGATTAATTGAAATCAAACAATCAATAACAAAGATGTTGTTTTCTTCCATTCCGTCTCTGTTCTATAAGAATAAGTACGTAATAAGTACTAAGTATAAGAATAAGTGAAATAAATGCTTCGCGTTTAATCCGTACCTAAAAATGAGACAATTTCGATTCGATTATTCATTGAAAAACATCCCAATAGCATCAAAGGATGCTTATTTGAGAACATTTATTGAAAAAGTCGAAAGTGTAATCAGACGCATGAGATGGAAAGCCCACTTTTTCCTCAATGACTATAAAAATTCCACCGAAAGCAACTCTTTTGGACTTCCTTCTAAAGAAGTACCACCAACAGTTATGGAAATTAAAGCTTTCGAAGAAGATCTAATAAAACTGATTGAAAACATCAAGTTTCGAAAAACACACGATCACTTTCAACAGTCTTTGGCTAATGACTTAAAGAAAATTAAATCATCACCCAACCTTTTCATTTTCGCAAACAAAACAAGAAATATTTATGAAACCTCGCTCAACACATACAACAAACGTCTGCATGATAATATAACAAAACCATACAAACGTGGATCAGACGACACAATAACACAGATTGATGAAGAATTAAAAAACATTTCAAACAAAGTAAAAATTAGTGACAATTGAACAGACAAAAAAACGCGAAGCATTTATTTCACTTAAAGACCATAAAGATAATTTCGAAAACAACCCAACATGCCGTTTAATTAACCCAGCAAAAAGCGAATCTGGAAAACTCAGCAAAGTAATTCTTGACGGAATAATTACCGAATTGAGAAGAATTTCGAAAGCGAATCAATGCAGAAACACACAAAATGTAATCGAATGGTTTAATAATATCAACGAAAAAAATAGACACACTTTTATTTCATTTGACATTGTCGATTTCTATCCATCAATATCTGAAAACCTATTGGACCAAGCATTATTTTGGGCCAGAAATTTGACAAATATAGACAGCGATGAAATTACAGTTATTAAACATGCGAGAAAATCACTCCTTTTCAACAAAGAAAAACCATGGATTAAAAAAGACAGCCAAGATTTATTTGACGTCACCATGGGTAGCCAAAATTTGCGAATTGGTTGGCCTTTTTATTTTAAACAGCCTTGGAAAAAAGTTTGGCAAAGAAAATGTAGGCCTATATAGAGATGGCGGATTGGCCATTTTAAAGAACAGAACCGCGAGATTGGCAGACAAATCAAGAAAAGATCTACACAAAATTTTCGAACAGCTCGGCCTCAAAATAACAGCCCAGACAAATTTACATGTGGTAAACTTTTTAGATGTTACTTTCGACCTTCAAAACGGAAAATACAAGCCTTATAGAAAGCCCAATGAAGATCCATTGTATGTAAACAAGCAATCAAACCACCCACCTAGCATTTTAGAACAGCTACCAACATCAATCGGCAAACGCATTTCCTTTCTCTCATCGGACAACACAACATTTAAGGAATCCGCACCAATTTACCAAAATGCATTAAGACACAATAATTTCAATCAGGAATTAAATTACACACAGCAAAACCCACAACAACCACGCAAAAAACGACATCGCAATATCATTTGGTTCAATCCACCATACAACAAAAACGTAGGATCAAACATAGGACGCAGCTTTCTTAACTTAATTGACAAACATTTCCCACCAGGAAACAAACTCCATAAAATTTTCAACAGAAATACAGTGAAAGTCAGTTACAGTTGCATGAACAACGCCAAGTCTACAATCATGAAGCACAACGCACACATACTTAAAAAAAATCGGGTACAAAATGAAAACACAGCCAGTTGCAACTGCAGGGATAAAAGCAAGTGCCCACTTCATGGACAGTGCCTGACAAATAGCATAGTATACAAAGCAACTGTTTCCACAAGCGACATAAATAACACCAAACACTACATTGGCATGACAGCAAACAATTTCAAAGAGCAATACAGAAATCACACTAAATTTTTCCAAAACAAAAAATAATCAAACGAAACCGAACTTTCGAAACACATCTGGGATTTAAAAGAAAAGAAACAAAATTTCAACATTACCTGGTCTATTTTTAAACGCGCAGCTTCCTACTCAGGACTACCAGGCAGATGCAATTTATGTTTGGAAGAGAAACTTTGTATCATGAAAGCAGACAAACACTTTTTACTCAATAAAAGATCAGAAATCATTTCGACATGCAGGCATAAAAATATATTCAATATATCAACAATCTAAACAACAATCAAAACAAGGAAAGGAGTTTGAGGAATCCACCGTCCACACGCCCACCTTTCGACCAAAACCATTTGAGGGATGCATTCGCTGTTTCATCGCCCACACGCCCACCTTTCGTGAAACTGACAGTTGCGACACACTCAACATTTTGAGGTAAGCCCACTTAAACTATACTATATTCGCTCTACCTTTATGGTATTGAGCACTTTCCGACATTCCGTGAACAAAATCACACGTGCTCGAACCTATCAGTTCGAGTTGTCAATGCTCGTTCCGTCTTCCCAGATCTAAGAGAATAGGTATGATTAGATATGATAAACCGGTTGTGGATGAGAGCATAAAGTGGGTTGCCTGGTTTAATCTTTCCAATAAAACTCGTACAAGCTGCTTCTCCGCGCAATTTAAGAGTCTCAATGCCAGCCATAATTAGGGCATTGTCGTAAGAATGAGAAGGATAAATGATTGACAGTGCACGTTTTTGAACTTTTTCAAGATCATCACAAAGAGCTGTGGAAGGTTTGCAAAAGCCACAGAAGCATACTCCAACACTGAAAGTATTATTGAACAGTGAACAATTACAATGTCCGCCGAGGAAGCACCGCATTTGTTCAGTTTCCTCAAGGCATATAACCTGTTGGTCACACAATAGACGAATTTAATTCGACGAATTTAATTGTTTTAAATTCGACACAAGAATTAAATTCGTCTCGGCAATTAAATTCGTCTCAGTCAGACGGATAATGCGACGATAATGCGTGTTCGAGTTACACGACATTTAAATGTTTCTCTTCTGTTTGTGACAATTCGGCGCCATGTTTTCAAGAAGTCGCTTTCGGGCTCCACGGGTTCAAGTAAAAACAATTAAATTCGACTGAAATTCGAGGTTTAACTCTACGTCGCAGTTACATTTTTGCATAATTTTGATACAAATGCAATCAAGTATTCTATTCATTCCTACACGTGTACATGTGTAAATGTGTCTCTAATAACCCGCTGGCGAAGGTATATGCAGTCTCTGATTGCCCTCTTATATTTATGCTATTTTAGAGAGAAGAAAGAATATGCACTAAAATTGATAGAGGGAACAGGAATCTCTATGTCAGCCTGTCGAGAGATAGCTGTAGGTTATATTATATTATCAAAATCGCTTTTTAACTGATTTCGTTAGTATAACCAAGACTAAATTAATTCTGAATAAAAGGTACATACACTGTAAGCACATGTCGATTAATGAAACATAATTTTAATAGTTTTATTTTTATGTTATATTGTATTTTAATTTTTATTAAAATATTTTCTTTATATTTTAATGTATTTTTAGTTTTTAACTTTTCTTCTTGGTTTGTTTTTGTTTTTGTTTTTGTTTTTGTTTTTGCTTTGCTTGTGCTCGTGCTTGTGCTTTGCTTTGCTTTTGTTTTGTTTTGTTTTGTTTTGTTTTGTTTTGTTTAATCTTTCTGGAATGTTTATTTTTCTAAGTTCACATCAATGATTTTTAGTTACTGAGAGAGCTGCGCCATCCTAATGTCATTTCGCTACAAAAAGTCTTTTTGTCCCACGCAGACCGTAAAGTGTGGCTACTCTTTGACTACGCTGAACATGATCTTTGGGTAAGCATTTATTCTTTGTGATGATTATCTTGCTAGGGCGTTATATTTTTACAACTGTCTGTCTGTCTGTCTGTCTGTCTGTCTGTCTGTCTGTCTGTCTGTCTGTCTGTCTGTCTGTCTGTCTGTCTGTCTGTCTGTCTGTCTGTCTCTGTCTGTCTGCCTGCCTGCCTGCCAACCTCGTACCCAGGCTCTTTTCAACCGGCCGCGCGGAGAAAAGACCCTGATCTTTCATGGTCATGTGACTACCAAAATCTGGTTGTGACAAATTTTGTTTGAACAGGGGTGGTGTAGAGACGATTTGAAGCTTCTTGCCGCCGTTTGCGAAAAGACTTCGCTCTTGGATTCAAGGGTTAAAAAAGTTAATGTCTAATAGGAATTAATTAAGGAAATTGGCAGTTATATCTGGATCTGCACATGCTTGGAGCGCTTACAAGAAAGCTAGAAACGCTGTTAACGCCGAGCGTGTAAGGGCCAAGAGAGAGTATTTCTCAGCTAAATTTGACAAAACACAAAGGGATGTCAAAGATACCTGGAGGGTGATTAATAATCAGCTCTTAGGTAAATCTAAGGGTCCAACATCAGTTAAAGAACTCTTCGTTTCGAACTCTTCGAACTCTTCGTCGGATCCAAGCGAAATCGCTGATGAATTTAATCGGTATTTTTCTGAGGTTGGATTAAACCTTGCAGGAGGTATTCGGCCTGCTGAAGAAGATCTTGAAAAATACTTAAATTCAACAAATCTTAATTTTGTGTTTCAACCTATTTCTGAATCACACATTTATCTTCTGCTCGGTAGATTATCTGCTTCTAAGTCAACTGGACTTGACAAAATTTCTGGAAAACTGCTGAAAATAGCATCCCTTGTTATATCATTTTCATTAGCTTGTATTTTTAATAAATCCGTTGACACAGGAATATGTCCTGCTGAATGGAAAATCGCTCGTGTAACTCCTATTTACAAGGCTGATCAACGTAATAATCCTTCAAATTATCGTCCAATTTCTATTCTGCCTGTTATCTCTAGGATATTTGAGAGGATTATATTTGATCAGCTTTACAATTATCTGATGGAGAATGATCTCTTGACTCCAAACCATTCAGGCTTTAGACCTTTTCATTCTACACTTACTGCGTTACTCAAAGCCGCAGATGTATGGTTGACTAACATGGGCGAGGGTCTATTAAATGGTGTTTTATTTGTGGGTCTTAAAAAAGCATTTGGCACGGTTAACCATAGTATTTTGTTTGCACACTTTTGTTATGGTGTCAAGGAACTTCTTTGTCATGGTTTCAATCTTATCCCTCAAATCGCTATCAGCTTTGTTGTGTTAATGGAGTGACTTCAAAACCTAGAAATATTACTCATGGAGTCCCCCAAGGCTCAGTGCTTGGGCCACTCCTGTTTATTATTTATATTAATGACTTTCCAAATTGTCTCTTGATGCAGTCAATCCCTAACATGTATGCTGATGACACCAATATAACGGTAGCTGGGTCAACCATACAGACAATTGAAATGAAGCTGAATGATGAACTTGACAGTATTGACAAGTGGTTAAAAGCCAACCAGCTTCATATTAATACTTCTAAAACGGAGTATATGGTGCTTGGTTCAGCTCCACGATTGTCAGCTATCGAACAGGACCCAGTTGTAGCTACATGTATATCTGGTGCTAATATTAAGAGAGTTAATTCAAAAAATTAATTGGGAGTTACTATTGACGATAAACTTAACTGGAGCCAGCATATTGATAAAACAGTTAAGAAGGTAGCTATTGCACTGAAAGTGATTCGCCGTATACGGCCATATGTTTCTGTTAAGACACTGACTGACATCTATAAGTCTATTGTCTTAACTCATTTGATCACTGTTCTGCCGTTTGGGGAAATTGTGGCAAGGGACTGAGAGATAAATTACAAAAATTACAGAACCGAGCTGCTCGAATAATCACCTCTTCAGGTTATCATACTCCATCTGCTGATATACTCCAAAATCTTGACTGGGAAACTTTAGAACAAAGGAGGCTACGTTTTGATTCTATTCTAATGTACACAATTACTCATGGGTTGACACCAGATTACTTATCAAATTTATTTAGCCGCACATCTGAAAGACATGATTATATGCTTCGAGGCTCTACTCATAATTTGGTGTTACCTAAGCCTAAAACGGAATTTAAAAAGCGTAGCATCTCATATGACAGAGCTGCTCTGTGGAATTCCCTCTCAGACGAAATAAGGGAATCCTCTTCTGTAAATATTATTAAAGTAGCTATCAAATCATAAATTTTAATTAGTAATTGTGATAGTAACAAGATTTTATTAATAGAAAGATAAATAGATTAAATTAGTTTTTGTATTGATTGTTTTAATTAGGTAATTTGTTTTTATTAATGTTATTAATTAGTGTGAGGATTATAGGCACGGCCTACTTGAAAATCAGTTATTTTGTACTTTAATTATTATACTGAATGTGGCTACCGTGGATAAATTTTAATAAAATTGAAAAAAAATTGTTCAGCGCTACGTGCATGGGCACGATATGACTATGATTTTCGAATATGTTCACAAAAAAACGGCTAACGTACGAGCGAAGAAAAGAAGCAGCCGTCGGCTGCAGAGGTTAAATAATTTTATGGCCATTTCAAATTCTCATTCCTTCTCTAGCTGCTCAAGATTTCTGCTATAATGCTTTATATTCTTATATATATAACTTGTATGTTTTGATGTGAATACTATACGAAAATTATTGAAGTGTTGAGAAATTCGAACGGCTCGACGATCGTCGACATTTACCCAGACGGCAGAAGTTTTAAATTGGATATAAAACAAAGGCTACAAGTTGAAGTCGCCGAGGAGAATATCTCAGCGCTTTGTATTTTACGATTTATTTGTATGATGTATGTTGTCGATAATTGTTCGTTTAAAATTAATGATCAACCTTCAACATTGAGTACTGATTAACTCTGTTTATTTCACTTGTTGATATAAAAAAAATTGTCTCGTCGTGTGCGAGACGAATCAGTTTCGTCTCACTCGGTGTGAAGATTATCTTTCTCCGCTCCACAGTGACACTTCGATAATTTGCGTAGTATTCACATCAAAACAAGTAGTATGTGTAAGGATAGCATTATAGCAAAAGAACCTGAGCAGCTAGATAAGAAATTGGAATCAAAGCGGATAAATTATTTACCCTCTGCGACCTGCTTCTTTGCATCACCTTGCAACAACCACGCAAAAACCGACATCGCAATATCATTTGGTTCAATCCACCATAAAACAAAAACGTAAGATCAAACATAGGACGCAGCTTTCTTAACTTAATCGACAAACATTTCCCACCAGAAAACACACTCCATAAAATTTTCAACAGAAATACAGTGAAAGTCAGTTACAGTTGCATGAACAACGCCAAGTCTACAATCATGAAGCACAACGCACACATACTTAAAAAAAATCGGGTACAACATGAAAACACAGCCATAAATAACACAAACACTACATTGGCATGACAGCAAACAATTTCAAAGAGCGATACAGAAATCACACGGTAAATGCTTCAAATTCTCTCTACCCCACCCCGTCCAACTTTTGTCACAACCAAATTTTGGTAGTCACGTGACCATGATATACCAGGGTCTTTTCTCCGCGCAGCGGGTTGAAAAGAGCCTGGGTACGAGGTTGCCTGTCTGCCTGTCTGTCTGTCTGTCTGTCTGTCTTTCTGTCTGTCTGTCTGTCTGTCTGTCTGTCTGTCTGTCTGTCTGTCTGTCTGTCTGTCTGTCTGTCTGTCTGTCTGTCTGTCTGTCTGTCTGTCTGTCTGTCTGTCTGTCTGTCTGCCTGTCTGCCCGTCCGTCCATATTTATTTTAAAAAATTATAAAAATATTTTTTTATTTTTTTTTAACATATGTACGGCTTTCATGGAAAGAAGTATTCATACTTATGAAACTACCGTACTGAAATAAATGTGATTCATTCATTCTGTCTGTCTGTTTGTTTGTTTGTTTGATTGTTTGTTTGTTTGTTTGTTTGTTTGTTTGTTTGTTTGTTTGTTTGTTTGTTTGTTTGTTTTGCTTGTCTGTCCATTTGTCTCCCCATCCTTCCATTGTTCTCTCTGTCTCCCCATCCTCTTGCCGGTTCGTTGGTCTGTCCGTTTCATCTATCTGTTTATATGTCTGTCTGTTTCTCTGCCTGTGTTTGTGGCCTTTGGCTTTGTGATCTTCGGTCACCTAAAAGTGAGTTTTTTAGTGTAATCAGTTACTTAATAATAGGATGAATTGATTTACATTTTAGCATATTATTAAATACCATCGTGGCTACAAAGCTCAAAAGAAACCTTGTCCTGTGGCCAGATCCACCATAAAGTCACTTCTCTTTCAAATACTTGATGGGATTCACTATCTTCACTCAAATTGGATTCTTCACAGGGATCTGGTACTATAACAAAAGTTATTTTACGTCAGAGTTGCATCTTTTTCAGTTTTTTGTTTCCCTACGTTGTTGAGATATTTAAGTTTGTTTGATATGAGATTAGCATTTTGACGTCACATATATGTGCATAATGAGTTATAAGAGAAGGTTGTTTAAGAAATAGAAAACATTTCCCGTGTTTCCATAGGGTTATAGAAACACGAGTGGAAGTTTGGGAGAACGAGAAATTGTAGTGGGAACACGAGCCCGCAGGGCGAGTGTTTCCACGCTATTTCGAGTTCTCCCAACTTCCACAAGTGTTTCCATAACTGTATGGAAACACGGAAAAAATGTTTTCTATTTCCTTTATAAAATAACCTGTCGAAAATAGGTATAGAACGTAAAAATAATCACTGCATCAAAGCGTAAATTCTCCTTACTCTTCACAATGGCGTATAATGGCGTATCCTACACCGTAATGATGGCGTATTGAATGGCGTGGACCTTGCCGTGTTTCCATAAAGTTATAGAAACACGGCATTCAACCAATCGCCGCGCTTGTTTTCAAAATGTTATTTTATAAACTGTATTATTAAACATAATCACTTGAAAATCTACATGTTTGGTATTGTGGAAGAAACACATCCACACGTTTCCTTCGAATTACCTTGGATGATAATGGCAACGATATATAGCTTATATCGATAACTCGTTATGCATACGTGACCTCAAAATGTTTAATTTGCATATTAAACAAACTGAAATATCATAACAACGAAGCAATGAAACGAAAAACTGCAAAAGATGTTGCTTTGTCATGTTTGTTATATTTTATTATATGGCTATTTGTTCATTTTATTTTTAAATTTGGAACGTTGCTTTGCTGTTATGCCTGCGTAACAGACCCTTGCAAACAGACCCCGAGATTTTAAAAACCGCCCATTGATTTTCCACCCTTGACCGCTTCCGATCTGTCAGAGCAGCAGAAGCTAATATCACCAAAATAATAAAGTCGGTCTACGGCTCATCGATAAAACTAAAACAAGACGCCTGCTTAGGCGTTCACTCGGGCTACTGTTCAGCGCTAGCGATTGCTGCAACCTTTGCATAGCCATGCACATAACAGCGCGCATAAGCCGTTGCTAATGATATAAGTTTTGGACGCAATGTCATTTGATTGTACTGTTAATAGAGGTACTTTTAATTTTCATTTTGCGAGTATTAAATGACAAATCGAACGATGTCGATATGTTGTCTTATGAAGTGGTGCATAAAGCATTTGCTGATGCATCTAAACAAGTCCGTTTTCCCGAATAACAACGGCGATCTTAACACTTTCAGCAGACAAAAACCACAGTGCTGGATTCGGCACATTCAGTCAATAATTTCGATATAGAATTTATTTATATCGAGCAAACAGAAAATATTTAAACAACTTTTGAAACACGTTTCCATAGCGTTGGCCAATGTAATACGACACCTACATGAAGTCTAGACTTGCAAACAGTGATTATTACTTGCGTTTTGTAGTTGTTGGACTATAACCACTTCGTCCAACGAGGCATCTTTCTTTATAGGCTTTAAGCTGTTGATGTTCGTGTTTGATTTTGCGAGTTCTCTCTTTTAAACCAGCTTTGCCTTTGGCCAAAGTGTTGGTAGATTTTCCAAGTAAGTTGCTTATATGGTTGATCAATGATGTGCTTGACACAACCACAGAATAGGCATGACTTTATCGACCAATTTTCGAAGTGATCGAAGACCTGAAGCGTAAGCTCCATATATGGGAAGTATTGCGCAATAATTGCACTTTCGTCACACCCGTTGAAAATTTCAAGTGTATAATATATCAGGGGCGGATTCAGGAATTTTTCAGAGTACGTAAAACCCCGGAAATATTATTTCTAGGGGGGTCCGGGGGCATGCACCCCCGGAAATTTTTTAAAATTTGGTTCCCTGAAATGGCATTTCCTGCATTCTGGCAAGACTCTTTAGCAAAATCTTACAGTTTTAACTTGTGTATTTTATACTACGTTTTATGAAGGACTTGGGCATTGGATTTTTTTTATCATTATTGGAGACAACTTTTTAGGACTGTTTTCCTCCATGTCAGAGCTCATCAGCATGCCTATGAATCACTGTTGTATAGTGAATCCAACATGGACAGCAAAGGCTCCAGCATATTTTGTAAGGTCAATTGCAGCCACTTGCTGCAATCCCTTAGCTGCCAAGCTGTCTGGTTTTGGGGCACCAGATACTAGCCTTAACACATACCTCTATCCAGCCAGACACCGCCTGATTAGAAGAAGCATTATGAATAGACCATATAGGATATTTCATGGGCATAGAGGAGCTTATCTCTCTACATCATCCTTACCCTGAGCTGTCTGGTTTTGAGGCACCAGATACTGTCTGATTAGAAGAATTATGAATAGACCATATAGGACATTTCATGGACATGGAGGAGCTCACTTCTCTACATCCTAGTCATCTTAACTAATATTTTAACCCCTTAACTACCCTGAGATGTCTGGTTTTGAGGCACCAGATACTGTCTGATTAGAAGAATACCGTATGAATAGACCATATAGGACATTTCATGGACATAGAGAAGCTCACCTCTACATCATATCAAGTCATACTCATACATACTAACTAGTATCTACCAAGTACTTTTTTTTCTCTTCCCCCCCCCCCCCCCCCCCCCCATATATATATATATATATCGTAAGATCTGACCGTGTTTGGGAACCAATCAGCATAGTGTACATCGTTTTGTGTACGTGCCGGAAAACGAACTCAGCCATGTAATACAACATACAATCATAAGCATCTTAATATTTTGACTTATTATAGAAACCTGCAAATATACTTGTGATGGGCGAAGGACCTGAGAGAGGAAGAGTTAAAATTGGTGAGTACTTTGCGCACTCACCGTAAACTAGCGTACAGTGCATGTCAGTTACTAAAAGGACGTGTCAAGGGTACAAGCAGGATTTTTGAAAGGGGGTAGGGTCGTTTTTATTATTGTATGGGGAGGGCGGGGCGGGAGGTGCGTGGGCATGCTCCTCCGGAAAATTTATGAACTTTTAATAGGTCTCTCAAACGACATTTCCTGCATTTTGAGGACACTTTTGAGCAAAATACTGTATAAAGTTTTAAATCACATATTTTAACCGTGCATACCGCTATTTTTAAGAAATATTTTGTTGATTTCCGCTAAACGATGTTAGACTTTTATTTTGCATTTTATTTTAATATGGTTTGAGACGACTTGTAATACTTTCAAAAAGAGTAGAAAGTAAAAGTAACTTTTGACCTCAAAAAATTTCCCTTCCCCCTAAATTTCCCCGACCACCCCCTGGTTGCGCTCCTGGAACCTGTTTATAAGCGCGGTGTAGCGATCAAATTATTCCGAGGGTGAATTTTTCGATCTTATTCTGACAACTCTTTTTTCGGAATACGAATTTAGGTTTATACAGAGTAGTCAGCTTAGAAAGAATGCAATCTGTGGTATTATATTACTAATTTCTTGAACGGTACCGAACGCAAAATCTAGCAATTTGATTGGTTTCTGAAGGCCCTTTTACACAGGTGATTTCTGGTGCGATTTTTCTCATTCTGACGCGTGCGATTGAATGGATATCTCACAAATGTATTGAACCACTATGGCTTTGTACAAATATATCCAATGCATTCGTAAGTCAATCTATTCGATCGCATCAGTCAGGAGGAGAAACATCGCACCAAAAATCGCCTGTGTAAATGAGGCTTGATAGGTCTGGAACTTGCCGTTCCGGAGCGCTGACACGCAGAATTGAATTATACTGCAAGAAAGAAAGTATGTCATGAAGCCCCATTTACACGACACGAGTTTTTGGTACGGCACTCTTAAACTTTTTGCACGCTTGCCAATGTGTTTTGGCACGGCACTCCTGATTTTCGCAGTGTAAATGCAAAACTATAGGTCCGCGTGCCGTAAAATTTAGGGGTACCGAGACCACCTCAAGAGGTAGTCTCGGCCCGCCTAAATTTAGGGGCCGCGGAACAAAAGCAACTTACGCATGCGCACATTCTTCAAATCAAAGGCAATATGGCGTCTACAAAGTCGTCTACAAGTAAAAGTAGGGGCAAAATATGGTCAGATGAAGCAATAGAACGCTTATACATAATTTGTGGGCCGAGGATGCAATTTAAGTTCCGTTACATACGTGTAAAACCAGCTAAGAAATTAAAACAAGCTAACACAGCTCCAATAAATTCAATTTTGCGTTATTTTATCTTGTGATCAGGTATTCCTGGAGAAGAGCTGTCTTTAACTTGTGTCCGCATAACATTTTTCTTTTCTTTATCTAAAGATACCAAGCTACAGCCAATTTATTTACCGTGTTTTCGTCCGCCATGTTTGAAAATATCCGCGAATATTGTTTATTCACGTTTATTACCGCTTAAAATTGTTCCGATGGCTCAACTTTTAAGAGGACCTTATTCGTGACCAGGAGTGCCGGTTAGAAAGTTAGACGTGTTTCGGATCCGCCAAAAATGTGTCGGGTAAACGAAGCAGGCCGTTTTAAGGGAAGTTGGTCCGCGTGCCGAAATTTAAGAGTGCCGTACCAAAAAACTCGTGTCGTGTAAACGGGTCTTCAGTCAGGGCTATCAGAACTACGGGGTGTTGAAATATCTCGTGCAAGTATGTTGTTAAAAAATTTTGAAATCTTTCATTTGATGTATCATAATTAAAATTTCTGCATTATGTAAAACTTTTTTAAATGCTCAAAATGTTTGCAACATCTTGTATTATTAATACCAGTCAGTACTTCTCACAAGTATTATAGATTTTCGGATTTTTTTTTTGTTCAAGTACTTAAAGGTGATCTACAGTGCAATCTGCGCAGTCGCAGAAAGTAGGCTCATTTTAATAATTATATGTTTGTTGATGTCTCTCAAAGGTCCAGGGCTGCACTGCAAACCCCACAAATCTTGTTAAAATAATGTTTTTTTAGTGATTTGCAGTATAATTTTATTGTTTAACGGAAATAGTTGGTTGCGCGTGTGTTTGTAAAGAAAGGAGAACAAAGAAGTGAGTTTGACTCTACCAAACACCACAGGTTTCCTCCGGGTACTCCGGTTTCCTCCTGTAGTAACACTGGACCAATGAGGGTGGGCCCTTACTGGACCTCTGAGGATAACAGTTTAGATATAACTGATAGAGTTATCCAGTATAAATAAGGTTAGTTTAGTTTAGTTAGTTAGTTTTGTCACGGTACTTCGTCTTTGCCTTTGCTTTTGTGATTTGTGAAGCTCAAGGTGCTCTAGAACGCCTAGCAGATTTCAGTATTTTCAAGATGGCAGTATTTAATACATTTGACAAGGTTAAAACACAAATTGTTTACGCTTGACATACCTTCAATAGGAATGAAATAGTAAACCATATGTAAGAAATTCTAAAATAAGGGCTTTGATTAAACCTGCCGATAAGTCAGTAAATTCGTTCTTCAACATCCAGCAGTTCACCTAAAGTTTAATGAGTTCATCACCTTCAATATTTTCTGTACTTCGTAAAAATATCCGTTGTAATAACTTACCAATGTTAACGATTCAATTTTAAATACCCATGACATTACACAATGCGAAATACAACAATTAAAATCACAACATTCTGCAAACAGCGTCATTAAAACACAAATACAGGTCAAGTGGTGTAAATATGAAATAATAAGCTTGATTTAATCAGAGATTGAGGTCAAGCAAGTTCTTAGTTGTTACGTTGGAACAGGGCGTCTATAAGATAGGGCGGGGAAACGAGCGGTGTGCCCTGAAGTATGTGTGATGCGCGGGACCCCCCGAATATTCGAACACATTGAGGGGATTATTACTCGCCCCAGTCCTCGCGCGTCTTTAGAAATGTCTGCCAAATATTTTTTTCCTTTGTGACGTGTTTGTTCGCAACAATATTTATACCAAAGATAGATCTATTAATGGAGTAACCGTCCTTGGATTTGCTAAGTTCTGGTGCCAGGGTAAGTTATTAAATATATTACAAAACGAGTGCGAGTTGGAACTGCGGAAGCCGCCATGATGAACGAAACGAAAGCGTGCTGGAAGAGAGTTCACATTTCCTCTTTATATTTTGGTTTCTGGTGAAGGATGATCATACTGTAAGAAGAACATGTATTCTTTTGTCGATTAAAAATATGAAAGTGACCACAAGACGCTTAACTACCTTTCAAATACGTAAATTTTCAAAACATTCGAGCCAGGAAAATTTCTGAACTGTAACCAAATTTTTAGGCTGCAATCAACACGCTATGCTAAAAAAGCTCAAAAATTTACGCAATGAAATTTGACAGGAATTAACTTTAATGCCTTCCAGACATGCTCGTTTTTGAGTTATGAAATAATTAAAATGTTTTACGCGTGGAGCAAAATCAGACAAGGAAGGCATTTATCATGGAAGCCATTTATCATAGAAGCCATTTATGGCTTCAGCTTCAACATTGAAAATTTTAGTCGTTAGTAGTAATACCCCCCACTATGGAGTACAAAGGGATGCCGCCTCATGAAATATTCAACTTATTATTTATTCATTCTCATGCTCCTTTGGGACCTCCTAACCTCATTATGCATACGTCATTCATTCTCAGGCTCCTTTGGGACCCTCTTAACCCTAATCTCATTAGTATTAATTTTATAGCGGCGCGTTACGTCATTATTTCTCAGGCTCCTTTGGGACGTAGTAACCCTAACTTTCCCCCCTAAACCCTAGCTGTTACTCAACCCCCCTGGTTTTCACTACGTCATTCCCGTTTGGTCTCCGACTGATTCCCGTAGGCAAAATACCGTTGAGTTGTTTCTTATAAGTACTAAAGTACGGTGTTGTATATATACACTTTACCCCAACAGTGCGTACGTTAAACGTTTGACAAGATGGATATTATTTACGATGAACTAGAAGGAAATAACGTTGATATCGATAAAGACACTCTGTCTTTTCACTTAGAATCCTTACTTATCGAACACCAAGACCTGTACAACTGTGTAAACCATCAATCAATGGAGATAACTTGCTGAGTAATCTGAGTATTATTTACGAAGAGATGATTTGAACAGTTTAAATGTCTGAATCGGCTGAGAACTTCTGTGGTGTAGCTTGAATATTATTTGAATAAGCTATGAATATTATATTAGAACCTGAACAGAGTAAATCTTTCAAGAATCATTGTCGACTAAACCCTTGTTTATAAGCGAGGAAATCGAGAATATAGAGTGAGGAATCACTTCGAGAAGTCGTGAAAAAAACAAACTGTTACTAAGATTGATATTTGCATAAGCCAAACCATTAGAAACTAATTAGCGATCATTAAAGGATAAAACAATGAGACATGTTCGGGCAAGCAGAGATGTTACCATAGAGAATGTATAGCGTCGCGTCGTCTTATTCGAATTCTGTTCTCTTACGAGTAACATCGAAAGTCTTTTGAGCGTGTTTTGGAAAGTTATTTGGAAAGTGTTTGGCTTGTTTTTATTCTGCTGCTATCAAGATGTCTCAAACGGTAAGTTTGTTTATATTTGATTTATTTATTCGGATGGAAACTTGAGTGTATATTTATGCATTTCCCTCTTATGTTTCCAGATTGATATGATTGACCTCATTAAGGCTTGCGAGAACGAGGGTGCCTTAGAGTTTCTCGAAGAATCATTTGTGCTCACCGAGGAACAGAAAAGAGCTGTCTTGCAGCAAAAGTTCATCTTTTGGACTAACGCTATGGCCGAAGATATCCAACGAGAGACCGAATCACCAGCAGATGTTGTACCCGAAATGATGGCTAACTGGTCTGACGAAGAACGGCGCCAATTCAACGAGGATTGGAACAACGATGAGTTATTGTGCCCTGACGACGACAACGAACAACCCGAGATCCCTGAACCAATGGAAAACCAAATCGGCGAAGGCAGCAAGCGAAAGCGTATCAACGACACCGAGTCTTCCCCTAAACGCCTCAAACCCGAGGACTATTTCACCATCAAATCAGTGAAACAAGTGAACGCCAGGAAGTTCAGGACAACAGGTACAGACTACACTGTTCAGTTTTTACCTTTAAACTATTCATGGAGTTTCTAACGTTAGTAGTGTGTTGAACAGTGCTTTTAAGCACTTATTTGATCGGCTAACCACCGATATGAATCCCCATGATCAAGTCCGTTTGATCATGAACTCCCACCAGTTAGACCGACCTATTTCCTTGCCTTTCCTTTCCCGAGACCGCCTAACTCCCGAGCGTTTCCTGGCCACAGTGGAACGTGTTGTCCAATCGAATACACAGTTTACGTTGGACGAATCGGTAAATATGAACGTGGTACATGTTGAAATGCCTCATGGTGCTGGTCGAAAAAGGCGAGATGTAGTCAACTTACAAAGCTATCTCAACAAAAAACGGTGTCTAATTCAAATTAAAAACAAAGACGAACTTTGTTGTGCCCGGGCAATCGTGGTTGCCAAGGCGAAGTTGGACAAAGATCCACAATTCAAAAGTATCGTTGCTCCTCGAGGAACACTTCAAGATCGTTTAGCCCACAAACTTCACGAGACCGCCGGTGTCCCCCTGGGTCCCTGTGGCATCCCGGAGATCCAGAAGTTCCAGGCTGTCCTCCATGGATACCAGCTCAATGTCGTCTCCAAGGAACACTTGAACGCGATAATTTATTCCGGTCGCGAAGCTGACAAGCACCTGTACCTTTACCACCACGATCACCACTACGACGTCATCACCAGCATGCCAGCCTTCCTTGCCAGAAAGCAGTATTGTCATAAGTGCAAGAAAGGATATGACAAGATCACCGACCATCCATGTGGAGACCTTTGCAAGCTGTGCAACACCCAGAACTGTCCTGTGATCAAATGGAAATTTTGCAAAGACTGCAATCGCTTTTTCAAGAGTGACGAATGCTTCGCCCGCCACAAGGCATCCGTTGGACAACAAAAACCTCTCTGTTCTTTGCTCACCAAGTGCCAGAAATGTCAACGCGTCGTGACCCGAGCCAGTATCAACGACCATCATTGTGGCCTAGTTCGCTGCACCGTATGCCAAAAATACGTCAAACCAGAGAACCATCAGTGCTATATGCAACCCATCGAAAAAAGAAAACCACGAACTGCCCGAGAAAACACCAGTAACGAGTTCCTTGACGACGATGTGATGGTGGACAACGATGTCGAAGAGCGCAACGATCAAAACCTGATGTTTTTCGATTTTGAATGCACTCAAGACGATGGTCAGCACGTTCCAAACCTCTGCGTGGTCCAGAACGAGAGTGGCGATGAGATGGTATTTTCTGGGCCCAATACCAAGGACGAGTTCTGCGAGTAGCTTTTTCAAATAGAGAACGCCAACACCACCTTCATCGCCCATAACTTCCAGGCATACGATGGATAATTTATCCTTCAGTACTTGTACAAGAATGGCATAACTCCTGAAGTCATCACTCGCGGTGCCAAGATCCTTTCTCTCTTCGTACCAGAATTGAAAATTAAGTTCATCGACTCGCTGTGTTTCATCCCTATGCGTCTGGCTGATTTTCCCAAGACGTTCGGTCTCACTGAGCTGGAAAAAGGCTACTTTCCTCACTTTTTTAACCGTGCCGAAAACCAGGACTACGTTGGTCCTTTACCCGATGAGATGTACTTCGATCCTGATGGTATGAGTCCCGGTGATCGCGAGAAATTTCATGCATGGTACAACGATCTTCAGAACCAAGACTATGTCTTCGACTTTCAAGAAGAGATCATACGTTATTGCCAATCGGATGTTGACATTTTACGCCGTTGTTGTCTCGAGTTCCGCGAACTTTTCCATGGTGTAACTGATGTAGATCCCTTTGCCCAATGTCTCACTATCGCTTCTGCGTGTAATCTTGTTTTCCATAAAACGTTCCTGCGTGAGAACTCCATTGCCATCATTCCACCTCAAGGCTACAGACCGGAGCATAAACAGTCCATCATTGCGCTCAAGATGTTAACCTGGATTGCCCTTCGAGACGACATCGCCATCCGTCACGCTCGCAATAATGGAGAACAACGGATTGGAAAATATCTCGTAGACGGGTTCAACGCCGAAACGAACGCGTATGGGAGATACAGGGCTGCCTGTGGCATGGATGTGAACGCTGCTACGCCAGAGACACGGTCAACCCAGTCAACCAACTAATGATGCACGACCTTCGACAACGAACCCTCGAAAAAACGCAGTTTTTGAAGGATAATGGGTACAACGTCGTCGAAATATGAACCTGCGACATTGATCGCCAACTCGAGACAGATCCTGAGATGAAGACCTTCTTTGAACGCTTCGAGATCTCCGAGCCCCTGCAACCGAGAGAAGGTTTCTTCGGCGGGAGAACGAACGCGACGCGTCTCTTCTACGTAGCCCAGCCTGACGAGAAGATCCAATACGTGGATTTCTGTAGCCTGTACCCGTGGTGCAATAAATACGGTGAAAACCCCATTGGTCACCCCGAAATCATCACTGAGAACTTTCAACGTATTGACGAATACTTTGGTCTGGTGAAATGTTCCGTTCTGCGTCCTCGTGGTCTCTACCATCCCGTCCTACCGTATCGTACCCAAGGAAAATTGATGTTTCCGCTCTGTCGCACCTGCGCCGACACCCTTCAGCAAGAACCCTGTGACCACCTCGACGTCGACAGAGCATTGCATGGAACGTGGGTCACCTTGGAGCTGCAGAAAGCGTTGGAGATGGGGTACCGTTTGGTCAAGATCGATGAGGTTTGGTACTTTCCTGAACATACAGATGGCCTGTTCAAAGATTATGTCGATACGTTCCTCAAAATCAAACAAGAAGCCAGTGGTTTTCCGGTAGATTGCGACACGGACGAGAAGAAGGCACAGTACATAGCCGACTACGCTGCTAACGAAGGGATTCAGCTGGATCCGAATCATATTGTCAAGAATCCTGGTCTGAGGGCGCTGGCAAAGCTGATGTTGAATTCTTTTTGGGGTAAGTAGAACAAAATATATTGGATTAAATGTGAATGGAGGAGTGAGTGGGGGGCCTGGGGGAGACGTAATGCATTTGTTTACACATATAGGCTAATGTTTTTTCGTTTTTTCTTTTTATATTACTATAGGTAAGTTCGCACAGCGGCCCAACGTGACTAAGGTTAAGATCGTCTCGGATCCATCCGTATACTTTGATTTGCTCTCGTGCGACAAAGTCAACGTCACAGATGCAAACTTCATCAACGACGAACTGATTGAAGTACATTACGAGGTCACAGACGATTTCGTGCTGACCAGCGAGAAGACCAACGTTTGACACATATTCTGTGATCTACGTGTCAAAGGAAGGCGAATGGGAACCACCTACCGGATCCTACCTCGGAGAGCTCACAGATGAGCTAGATGGTAGATGGTAACAAACACACAAGTTAAAATCCGTAAGGTAAAGTATCAAAGTTATTTACAAGCACACGTTTCTTATACACCACTCTGTAATCTTTAGTTTCACTCCTAGTTATCACATTATTATCGTTCGTATCTCGTACTATTTTAAAAGGAATATTTACACTTATTCTCTGCACACCTATGCCTCTCACCATATTACTCATTACATCGAGATTAACATCTTGCTGGGTTCTATAATTGAGAGTGATACCTCGCACTTTACACACTGTTTTACCGGTGTTTAATTTATAACTATAATTTTTTGGGCCCCCAGACGCAAAGGTCGTGATATGGTTACCATCTAGCTCATCTGTGAGCTCTCCGAGGTAGGATCCGGTAGGTGGTTCCCATTCGCGTTCCTTTGACACGTAGATCACAGAATCTGTGTCAAACGTTGGTCTTCTCGCTGGTCAGCACGAAATCGTCTGTGAGCTCGTAATGTACTTCAATCAGTTCGTCGTTGATGAAGTTTGCATCTGTGACGTTGACTTTGTCGCACGAGAGCAAATCAAAGTATACAGATGGATCCGAGACGATCTTAACCTTAGTCATGTTGGGCCGCTGTGCGAACTTACCTATAGTAATATAAAAAGAAAAAAACGAAAAAACATTAGCCTATATGTGTAAACAAATGCATTACGTCTCCCCCAGGCCCCCCACTCACTCCTCCATTCACATTTAATCCAATATATTTTGTTCTACTTACCCCAAAAAGAATTCAACATCAGCTTTGCCAGCGCCCTCAGACCAGGATTCTTGACAATATGATTCGGATCCAGCTGAATCCCTTCGTTAGCAGCGTAGTCGGCTATGTACTGTGCCTTCTTCTCGTCCGTGTCGCAATCTACCGGAAAACCACTGGCTTCTTGTTTGATTTTGAGGAACGTATCGACATAATCTTTGAACAGGCCATCTGTATGTTCAGGAAAGTACCAAACCTCATCGATCTCGACCAAACGGTACCCCATCTCCAACGCTATCTGCAGCTCCAAGGTGACCCACGTTCCATGCATTGCTCTGTCGACGTCGAGGTAGTCACAGGGTTCTTGCTGAAGGGTGTCGGCGCAGGTGCGACAGAGCGGAAACATCAATTTTCCTTGGGTACGATACGGTAGGACGGGATGGTAGAGACCACGAGGAGGCAGAACGGAACATTTCACCAGACCAAAGTATTCGTCAATAGGTTGAAAGTTCTCAGTGATGATTTCGGGGTGACCAATGGGGTATTCACCGTATTTATTGCACCACGGGTACAGGCTACAGAAATCCACGTATTGGATCTTCTCGTCAGGCTGGGCTTCGTAGAAGAGACGCGTCGCGTTCGTTCTCCCGCCGAAGAAACCCCTCGGTTGCAGGGGCTCGGAGATCTCGAAGCGTTCAAAGAAGGTCTTCATCTCAGGATCTGTCTCGAGTTGGCGATCAATGTCGCAGGTCCATATTTCGACGACGTTGTACCCATTATCCTTCAAAAACTGCGTTTTTTCGAGGGTTCGTTGTCGAAGGTCGTGCATCATTAGTTGGTTGACTGGGTTGACCGTGTCTCTGGCGTAGCAGCGTTCACATCCATGCCACAGGCAGCCCTGTATCTCCCATACGCGTTCGTTTCGGCGTTGAACCCGTCTACGAGATATTTTCCAATCCGTTGTTCTCCATTATTGCGAGCGTGACGGATGGCGATATCGTCTCGAAGGGCAATCCAGGTTAACATCTTGAGCGCAATGATGGACTGTTTATGCTCTGGTCTGTAGCCTTGAGGTGGAATGATGGCAATGGAGTTCTCACGCAGGAACGTTTTATGGAAAACAAGATTACACGCAGAAGCGATAGTGAGACATTGGGCAAAGGGATCTACATCAGTTACACCATGGAAAAGTTCGCGGAACTCGAGACAACAACGGCGTAAAATGTCAACATCCGATTGGCAATAACGTATGATCTCTTCTTGAAAGTCGAAGACATAGTCTTGGTTCTGAAGATCGTTGTACCATGCATGAAATTTCTCGCGATCACCGGGACTCATACCATCAGGATCGAAGTACATCTCATCGGGTAAAGGACCAACGTAGTCCTGGTCTTCGGCACGGTTAAAAAAGTGAGGAAAGTAGCCTTTTTCCAGCTCAGTGAGACCGAACGTCTTGGGAAAATCAGCCAGACGCATAGGGATGAAACACAGCGAGTCGATGAACTTAATTTTCAATTCTGGTACGAAGAGAGAAAGGATCTTGGCACCGCGAGTGATGACTTCAGGAGTTATGCCATTCTTGTACAAGTACTGAAGGATAAATTATCCATCGTATGCCTGGAAGTTATGGGCGATGAAGGTGGTGTTGGCGTTCTCTATTTGAAAAAGCCACTCGCAGAACTTGTCCTTGGTATTGGGCCCAGAAAATACCATCTCATCGCCACTCTCGTTCTGGACCACGCAGAGGTTTGGAACGTGCTGACCATCGTCTTGAGTGCATTCAAAATCGAAAAACATCAGGTTTTGATCGTTGCGCTCTTCGACATCGTTGTCCACCATCACATCGTCGTCAAGGAACTCGTTACTGGTGTTTTCTCGGGCAGTTCGTGGTTTTCTTTTTTCGATGGGTTGCATATAGCACTGATGGTTCTCTGGTTTGACGTATTTTTGGCATACGGTGCAGCGAACTAGGCCACAATGATGGTCGTTGATACTGGCTCGGGTCACGACGCGTTGACATTTCTGGCACTTGGTGAGCAAAGAACAGAGAGGTTTTTGTTGTCCAACGGATGCCTTGTGGCGGGCGAAGCATTCGTCACTCTTGAAAAAGCGATTGCAGTCTTTGCAAAATTTCCATTTGATCACAGGACAGTTCTGGGTGTTGCACAGCTTGCAAAGGTCTCCACATGGATGGTCGGTGATCTTGTCATATCCTTTCTTGCACTTATGACAATACTGCTTTCTGGCAAGGAAGGCTGGCATGCTGGTGATGACGTCGTAGTGGTTATCGTGGTGGTAAAGGTACAGGTGCTTGTCAGCTTCGGGACCGGAATAAATTATCGCGTTCAAGTGTTCCTTGGAGATGACATTGAGCTGGTATCCATGGAGGACAGCCTGGAACTTCTGGATCTCCGGGATGCCACAGGGACCCAGGGGGACACCGGTGGTCTCGTGAAGTTCGTGGGCTAAACGATCTTGAAGTGTTCCTCGAGGAGCAACGATACTTTTGAATTGTGGATCTTTGTCCAACTTCGCCTTGGCAACCACGATTGCCCGGGCACAACAAAGTTCGTCTTTGTTTTTAATTTGAATTAGACACCGTTTTTTGTTGAGATAGCTTTGTAAGTTGACTACATCTCGCCTTTTTCGACCAGCACCATGAGGCATTTCAACATGTACCACGTTCATATTTACCGATTCGTCCAACGTAAACTGTGTATTCGATTGGACAACACGTTCCACTGTGGCCAGGAAACGCTCGAGAGTTAGGCGGTCTCGGGAAAGGAAAGGCAAGGAAATAGGTCGGTCTAACTGGTGGGAGTTCATGATCAAACGGACTTGATCATGGGGATTCATATCGGTGGTTAGCCGATCAAATAAGTGCTTAAAAGCACTGTTCAACACACTACTAACGTTAGAAACTCCATGAATATTTAAAGGTGAAAACTGAACAGTGTAGTCTGTACCTGTTGTCCTGAACTTCCTGACGTTCACTTGTTTCACTGATTTGATGGTGAAATAGTCCTCGGGTTTGAGGCGTTTAGGGGAAGACTCGGTGTCGTTGATACGCTTTCGCTTGCTGCCTTCGCCGATTTGGTTTTCCATTGGTTCAGGGATCTCGGGTTGTTCGTTGTCGTCGTCAGGGCACAATAACTCATCGTTGTTCCAATCCTCGTTGAACTGGCGCCGTTCTTCGTCAGACCAGTTAGCCATCATTTCGGGTACAACATCTGCTGGTGATTCGGTCTCTCGTTGGATATCCTCGGCCATAGCGTTAGTCCAAAAGATGACCTTTTGCTGCAAGACAGCTCTTTTCTGTTCCTTGGTGAGCACAAATGATTCTTCGCGAAACTCTAAGGCACCCTCGTTCTCGCAAGCCTTAATGAGGTCAATCATATCAATCTGGAAACATAAGAGGGAAATTCATAAATATACATAGCAGCCACAAAGGTAGTGAAGATGATGTTAGTAATGCAATTGGAAGATGTCTGAAATATGCCCCAGATAGAACCGGTGGTAGTAGACTTAAGATCAAGGTTGAGGAAGATAAGAAGTGATGATCAATATTTTGACTTGTGTTGAATAGACAAAACGTTAACAATTTTTCAAATTGTTCGGAATATGTTATTACAGAGATGCAGACCAAATAGTGACTTATTTCTCGAATTTAACACACACTGAAATACTTGTGTACCCTTAGCTCAATTTATGACTTGAAACTGAAAGACATGTGTCGTGCGAAGCGTCGCGCGACAAAAATGACATAAAGGAAAATAGATAATGTCTTTATACTACACTACAGGTACAGTGTGTTCTTGTGATTGACTTGTGGTATTATATATTAATTATTTGTGCTGTATTTCTTTTCTCTCCTACTTCTCCAATGATCTGTTTAATTACCCAAGTTGGACAACCATTAATTTCACCTCCGCGCGCAACGCCTCGCACGACACGTGTGTTTCAAAGCATAAATTTACCTTTAATTGTCATTAGAATTAAGTCTCCTTCATATTTTCTGTTTAATTCTGTAATTATAGAATATTTTTGTTGAGTTATTTTTCTTTCACATATAAAGGCATTACATTTTCTTCACTCGTCATTCCCGTTTGGTCTCCGACTGATTCCCGTAGGCAAAATACCGTCGAGTTTCTTATAAGTACTAAAGTACGGTGTTGTATATATACACTTTACCCCAACAGTGCGTACGTTAAACGTTCGACAAGATCGATATTATTTACGATGAACTAGAAAGAAATAACGTTGATATCGATAAAGACACTCTGTCTTTTCACTTAGAATCCTTACTTATCGAACACCAAGACCTGTACAACTGTGTAAACCATCAAATCAATGGAGATAACTTGCTGAGTAATCTGAGTATTATTTACGAAGAGATGATTTGAACAGTTTAAATGTCTGAATCGGCTGAGAACTTCTGTGGTGTAGCTTGAATATTATTTGAATAAGCTATGAATATTATATTAGAACATGAACAGAGTAAATCTTTCTAGAATCATTGTCGACTAAACCCTTGTTTATAAGCGAGGAAATCGAGAATATAGAGTGAGGAATCACTTCGAGAAGTCGTGAAAAAAACAAACTGTTACTAAGATTGATATTTGCATAAGCCAAACCATTAGAAACTAATTAGCGATCATTAATGGATAAAACAATGAGACATGTTCGGGCAAGCAGAGATGTTACCATAGAGAATGTATAGCGTCGCGTCGTCTTATTCGAATTCTGTTCTCTTACGAGTAACATCGAAAGTCTTTTGGAGCGTGTTTTGGAAAGTTATTTGGAAAGTGTTTGGCTTGTTTTTATTCTGCTGCGATCAAGATGTCTCAAACGGTAAGTTTGTTTATATTTTGATTTGTTTATTCGGATGGAAACTTGAAAGCACGCTTTTCTGAATAAAATGAAAAACGTAACTTTAGAAAAAATGCTAAACAACCAAAACAGCTACTATACTGTACGTGATTATATAACTAATTATCTCTGCGTAAATGCCAAATATTAACTTTAATAATATCGCCTACAATGCACTTTTTTAAATACATGTAATCGGATGATATGCAATTGACTTGCTTGAGCAGGAGTCAGCCGCGTGGCTAGCCGGTTATTATATACATTATACCTCGGTGTATATATACC
The DNA here is from genome assembly GCA_035771165.1 of Paragorgia papillata. NCBI lineage: Eukaryota > Metazoa > Cnidaria > Anthozoa > Scleralcyonacea > Coralliidae > Paragorgia > Paragorgia papillata. The sequence continues at coordinate 900,438 of JAWNZC010000022.1, read as the reverse complement.
AGTATGTGATATATCACATATTATATAGCATGCTATCCGATATGAGCTTTTGCGTAATCTGATTGGTTCCCTACTACCAGGCTATCAGCTCGTATCCTGCTGGTGGAGGAAAAACAAGATGGTGGCATGTTTTTTTTAAACTGCCGAAAAGAGTTGAAATTGACGGATTTTTATACAGATAAACATGAACACCCTCAAAAACACCCTCAAACCAATGTATAAAAAAAACAACATTAAAAATACATTTGCAAATACACAATGTAGCATGTTAAATGGTAAAATTCACGTAAAAATTACGTCATTTTACTCAAAAACCCGACTAAATTAACGGGCTGATATTAATTTCTTGACAAGCAAAGAAACTCACGGTTAAAATCAAGCTTACAACACACATTTCGTGGGAGGTCACCAGTAAAGATACTTTTTTTATTTAGATAAGCATTTGGAGTAGTAAAAAGCATGTTCTTTTTCAAAAACAACCAACTAAGTAATTTAGTTTCACTGCCGAAGGTGTTTCAGTTTCATTTTTGCATGAAATCAAAACCTTTTTCACGACAGCAACGCTAATATAAACAACTGACCGACCTTTTGACTTATTTATTTATTTATTTATTTATTAAGCTTCGCTTCTTAAAATTACATGAGAAATAAAATAATTAGGGGAGACAAAAAATAAGAGAAAAGAAGCTGGGACACCACAACAGTTAAACACCAAATTTCGAAGCTGTTTACCGAACAGCTCAGCGAGAAACTCTATGTGAATGCATCATTACGCATGGCGGAATTATTAGTTGCCTATGCCGGAAGTTTGTTGTTTCAAACATTTCGCTGTAATTTTGTCTCTTGTACAGTGCTTGGCTATATAATAAAACAGTTATACCATTCGCTCTCGTTGTATAAGAACTAATAGCCAACTCGGCGAAGGGCCTCGAGCTCATCGTATAACTGTTAAATATACACTGAGGCTTTGTCTCCGGTTGATATATCCCAAATACATGCACCTTGGTAACGGTATAAATTATAACCTTTACATAAAAACACATGTCAAAACATACCGATGATAATTTTATAGAGCTGTGTTTTGCCAAAAGCAATCTTGGCTCCATTTCCTCTTAAATTCATTTGGCTCATCAACTCATTGGTCATTAACCTAGGCATAATAAGAATTCCATAATCAATAATAATTTATGTCACTTTTCACAATATCTTTTCCAACTGATACACAAGTATAAAACAAGGCTTTAAGGTTATTCAATAGTCAATATGGTTTCTTGGAAAATGGGGAAATGGTAATTTGAGCCTCAAAAAGTGTAAATGAATTTCTCGGAGGAGAATGATATAGAAGAACATGCTTGGCATCAAATGTTGTCAATAAATAAAGTGATCCAGCAGTTGCTATGGATACAACATACATGTACCATATATGTCAGTCATGTTTGGAAATGTGTCCAAATTACATTTTAACTCAATCTAAATAAAAACGAGGTAGATGACCTTGGATTTTTTCTCATGAGTATAAGTGATCAATAGACATTTAATTTTTTAAGAATCTGCCGATCAAATTATTTTTCCATTAAATGTTTTTTTGTATTTTACTTTTGAAAAAAATGAATATAAGTATATAATTTTTTTAAAACTGCCCAATGATTCACACAACATGAAGGTTTAATGAAAACATAGATGTTAACTGAATCTTCCTCAAATTGAATTAGGTTGAATGGCAGTTGCCATACAAAGCACTAAAAACTTTGTTTATTTAACTGTATTGATGGCCTGAATGTTTTTCTATGAATGACATTCTGTTTCATTCTCTTTCAAAATATTCATGCACACTTTTGAGTTTCAAATTTTGCATTTTTTCCACTCCTAAAAAAGATCTATTGGTCAACCTTAACTCAGAAATTTGTCGACATGAACAAAAAATCATGAAGTATATAATTTGTTGTAACTTTATCATATTTAAAATACACATTACAATGCACATTACCATTTGATTTTTCCTTGCAGTGGAATCAGACAATTCCTTGTCTAATGATTGTAACTCCTCAGGCTCTCCAATCTGTTGAACATGGTAATCTGAATCAGCACATTCATACTTCTTGCCAAGCTGTTGTATGTTGTCTCTGATTTCAGTGAGAAGAAAAAGTACTCTCTTCTGAAACCCTGTGTAATAATACAGCAATTTTTTTTTTAAATATGTATGCTCAGGCGTACATGTATCTGCGCTTTAAAGTTTAAATGTTACCAGCGTGCGTTGGTTTAGAGGTAGTAGTGAAGCCTACTGTGTCGAAAGGAAGAGCATTTTTTGGCTAGTGGAAATAGTGTCGTATGGTATGAATGACTGTATTGTGACAGAAAACTTAGTGTACACTTCTCGAAGCTTTGGAAGTTTAAAAAATACTTCGCTTTCATCTCCATTACTTGAAAATGTTTACTCATAGTGCTAATTAAGAATGCTCTGTTCTACACACAGTAGCCCAGATAAATGACATGCCAGTTCAGTGTCACGATCAGCAAACTCTTTCTCAGGGCCTTATGGGTTTTGCACAGTCATAACAATGTCAGCCACTTAAGCATTGATATATGAAGTTTTAAGCCTCCTATTTTATGCCTTAAATCTTGATAAAACAACGCTTGTTCTTCTTTTAAGAGTTACCCGAGCAATCGGCATAGAATCTAGCCGAAATTCTCAAACTTGCATAAAAGATAGTCAAAGGGTATGTGAATACACCATGTAAGTTTCATTACCTTTTATCGAGATTTAAGTTAAGGCATAAAATATGAGATTTAAAACTTGTCTTGTATATTTAAGAAATGGTTCATGGTTTGGCGTGCTCCATCGAGTTATGGATGCACGCGGGAAGTTCAGAGAGCACAAAGAAAGCGTAAGAGTTGGTCGAGGCGTAGCCGAGAATCTATCTAGATTTTTGAGTGCTCTCCAGCTTCCCAAGTGCATCCATAACTCAATGGAGCACGCCAAACCACGAACCATTTCTTTTATAACAGAGAATCAGACACAAAACAATGGAAAACAATATTTATTTCGCTGATTAAAAATAAATTTTTCATTACGTTTGAAATTACCGTGCTCCATCGAGTTATGGAGCACGCATGGTAGCCAAACTGAAACACCGTTGTATTACATCTATGTTATAATACTAATTATAATGTAGGGTATTAAACAGGTACAGTACAATTGTACTATCATCAGTATCATGTACTTCCTTCCTTCTGGGATAGGGAAATTATCAGTGTTTTCTGTTTTCTTGACCTTTGGAGTTTGGCTTTCTGTGAAATGTTTTTGTTCACTTGAAGACCGTCTTCCTTTTGAACGAGACCTGGATCTTGATTTTCTACAAGTTGGAGTTTCCTTATTGTATCTGTTTTCAGTTTTATGGCCCCGCTTCCTTGCCTGAGAAGATGAACACTCTTGTTGCGAGGTTGAAGAATTGCTTGACAATGACCGTGATCTTCTTTTTGGAGACCTAGATCTTGATAACAACGTATCTGAAGGTGGAGTGGATTTAAGAGATGAAGGTGTTAAGGATACCCCTTTACTTTTCTCAAATCGACCTTTGAATTGTGGAGGTGGTGACGGAGTGCGACACTTTTCTATAAGAAAATAATTGAAAGTGCTTCTTTCATTATCTGCAGTAATTTCATATGAAGCCAAGCCATTTCAACAAAAAAAAAAAATTCTATCCACTATAAATGATGTCTTACAGTTCAGATCATTATGTACCTGTGTTGGATTTTTTCTTTTTAATTTCAATTGTTTCATTATGATCCTCATCATCACTTACTTCAGCGGTCGTAAAATTGTATTCTTCACATAACTGTCTATCCACTAAATAAATTACAAAAATATGAAATTTTTTAGTGATATTACAAATAATATATGGAATGTTCCCATGGAAACTCATGGTTAGTTTGGCACGCCTGTTCCAACAAGGTGGAATTGTCTTTTTTTGGAAAAGAAAACTTTGGTGTTCTTTCAAACGCATGCCAATCTGATGTTTGGTCTGACCGATGTACTCCTGATCACAATCATTGCACATAATATGCCAATATTAATCTTGACACACCTTAAACCAGCTTATCCCTAACATACTGTATATAGCTCAAATAACGTCATCAGTGGTTCAACGATGGTATAAATTAAATAGAGACTCTATCTTTACATCGATCACCCCAGGTAATTAACCCTTTATGCCCCATGGGTGACCACTGACCAGCTTCAATGGTTAATAGGGGTCATGCGTTTAGTACATATACAAAAAGTTTATGATTTTTTATTCCTCCCATGCCTCTCCCTCTTAACCTTTGTATACAGAGAACAAATTAGTTGCTGTATGTCAGAACAACAATAGATGTACTCATGTACCCTTTTACTAACCCTGCATTGATGAAGACCCTAGTTCCTAGTGGTACATTAACCTATCATAATAACAAAGTTAAATTCCTGAATTATATTACTTACTGGAAGACATTTTTACTTTCACAAGCTTGAATTTATGCCATTTATCTGTTGGTTGTCGCCTTTCTGACATAGCTCTCAAGACATTTACCCCACTTGGCCAAAATACAACATCGTCTTTGATCCAGCAACGTGGGATTACTCCTTCTTCTTCGCATTCCCCTTCTAGCCAAACAGTTCTTGCCCATCCATCCATTTCCTGAAGTGAATGAAAATGGCATAACCTTATTAGACAAATTGACTTGAATAACCAATAATGTTGACTAACTTTACCATTATTTTCATATGAGTGTTTTTAAAAATGCTAAATATTTTAAGTATCCCCCTTCATTTAAGTATCCACCTTCTCCATAGGGGAGAGATACAAAATGTGCTTGCGCAGTTGACAGTTGTTTATTCCGTTTCCCCTCCAATTCTGGTTGCTTAATTTCCCACAATGCATTGTGCATTTAACTGGAGCAATTGGTTGAAGGACTGGGTCAAAGCATCAATCTCGCTCACAGAGCCTGTGTTTTTGCGGACTGCGAGCTGAACTATTATATATATATATATGATCCCGTTTAGGGTGAAACCTCTGGTAGCGAAGACTTTAAGGTAAAACTATACTTCATACTTTGTATATATATATATACTTTGTATGTATATACAAGCACTTTCCACCAGGACACAAGCTTCACAAACTTTTTAACAGAAACACAGTCAAGATTAGCTATAGTTGCATGAACAACGTCAAGTCCATTATCACGAAACATAATTCACGCACAATCAGGAAAAGCAAGCCACGAAGCATAGTTACAAGCAGTTGCAATTGCAGGATTAAGGACAATTGCCCCCTACGTGGGCAATGCATGACAAACAACATAGTATACAAGGCATCTATTTCCATAAGCAACACGAACATCACTAAGCAATACATTGGCATGACAGCAAGTACATTTAAAGAGCGATATCGTAACCATACTAAATCTTTCCAGAATAAAAAGTATTCAAATGAGACGGAACTTTCGAAATACATTTGTAATCTAAAAGAAAAAAAAAGTTTCGACATAACCTGGTCTATACTAAAACACTCAATTTCCTACACGGGAGGATCAAAAAGATGCAATTTATGTTTGGACGAAAAACTTTTCATCATGAAGGCAGACAAACAACTCTTACTAAACAAAAGATCAGAAATAGTTTCGACGTGTCGGCACAAAAATAGATTTCGGATCAACAACCTAAACAATCAAAGGAATGCGCGCAACGTTTCGACGCCCACACCCACGCTCCAAATGAATCCGCCGGACGTTTCGACGCCCACACCCACGCCCCAACTAACGCATTTAAGCAGCCCACTAACCGATATTTTTCAGTCGCCTGATGATCCCGTTTAGGGTGAAACCTCTGGTAGCGAAGACTTTAAGGTAAAACTATACTTTATACTTTGTATTTTGCTCTATCTATATGGTATTGAGCACTCTCTAACATTTCGTGAACCATATATATATATATATATTATATATATAAGTGAGTTATGGTTCACGAAATGTTAGACTTTAAGGTAAAACTATACTTTATACTTTGTATATTGTATATTGAAGACTTTAAGGTAAAACTATACTTTATACTTTGTATATTATATATATATATATATTATATATAGTCTAGTTTATTAAATGTATAGCGGTGCTGCGTGAGGGTGTGTGTGGGGGAGTGGGCTCGAGTTGACCTCGGACCGGATGAAATATGTGACCCCGGAAGAAATCAAGGGGTCCGGTTGGCCGGACAGTACAAAATTGATTCAGATTATTTCATCCTGGAATAAAGAAATAATTAATGACCATTTTCGAATTCCAGTTCGGCAATTTCCGTGTGCGTGTCCCAGATACGAAAAGATATATGACTTCATATTATACACGACTTGTCCACTTATGTGGCATCAATGTGCGTAGTGCATTACAGTTAATTCGTTGCATACTTGCATTTACTACCATTTGCAAGCTACCGTTCGCGTTTGTTTACCTAAAAGACACACTATTAACAACACAATAAATATAAATTAGTGGTCAGATTTTAATAATGCAGCAAATTCATAAAAGGGTATACACAAATCATTTCTGCTCATTTATTATGGGTCCAATAGAAGCAAAAAAAGGTCAAAGATTGTCAATGAAATAGTTCAAACTGAATTCACTTCATCAAAATAACGATATCTGCCGATGATTATTCGACATCGAAACAAGGTCGATATTTCGACCGAAATCTGACCTACGGTTTATAACCGTTGAATTGACGTCGAAATCAGCTCGGATTACGACGTAATATTTAGTCGACGAATATCGACTAAATATCGACGTCGATCCGACGTCGTGTACCGACCGACCGAATATCGACTAAATTTCGACGTCGTGTGCCGGCTGGGTAGTTATTCTCATTTTTTTGATAATATTTGATTACACTCAAAGGGCCGTGGAGTTGTATTTCGAGGCAAGTATTCGTCGATCGGCGTTTCTTACAAAACCAAACGAAGGACAGACAAGAGATCGTAACTAAACGTAGACACTAAATTATATGCCATTTAATAAGAGCCAGCTAGAACCAAAGTTTTGTCATTTCAATAAGACGCATTCATACTGCTGTTTATAGTTGTTTAGATTAAGTGGTTTACCTGTTGGATTGCATCTTCGATTAGGATTTGTTTTGATTAGGCGCTCTTGTTCTCTGGCGTTTAATTTTCAAATGCAATACTGCAATTTATCACAGTGTTTTGTTTGTAGTTGTAGGCTCCTTTCCCTTCGAATAGGCTACATTAACACAAGAGACTTGAGTGAAGACCATCCAAATATTTTTGAGTTTTCAGACAAAGGCAAATGTCAATTTCACGCGGCGCGTCAAAAGTAAATATATTTCTCTTCGACACCTGCAGTTTCCTAGCAAAGCCTATAAGATCCTTTTACTCCCTATATTCTATGAGCAGACGAACAGAAATACGTCCGAAACGTGGAGCGTGTTTTCAGCATACAGAAGTGTTATGCACAGTCTATAAAGTGCGAAATATGTACTTGAGAGGCCGTTGTAATCAAAGCCGTTGCGAATATAGAACACGCTGACAGATTCGTGGAGTGTCGTTTATAATTATTTTTGACAAATTCTAAGTCAGACATCGCTAGAAATCGATTCAAACGACTTTTGGAAGCTTATAATATCATCGGCAGAGAACCAAACAATGAGAAACATAATATATTGCGGCAGTTACATGCCAGTTTCCCGTATGAAAACAAAAACACAAGCGCGCAATGCATCAGCTGGACACTCAACCTTTAAAAATGCCTTGCACCATGTTACTGTATGTGAACAGTAAAACGTATGAATAACAAAACAAAAAACTTACACCAACAATCGAGTCAATAGATGCAGCATTATAAGAGATTGAATCAACCTCCTTGAATTTCACATGGATTTTTTGTTTTGATCAAAATTTGGAGTTGTCCGCGCTCGCCCCATGCCTATAGTGCATCACACATGTTTCAGTACGTCAGATTGGCATTTCACCGCCCTACCTTATAGGCGCCCTGGTTGGAACAAGTAATAAACCAAATCAAAATTACTCACCTTGAAAATATTTTCTTTTACGAGCAGGATGGGGCCTGGGGCCCCACTTTTGGAAATTAGGGCCCATTTTACCGAAATCTGCTAGGCTCTCTCGCGCAACGCTCGGGAACAGGGCGCCCATGCTAGCAGATATCATAACAGCGAAGAGAGAGAGAGAGAGAGCGAGGGACTAGGCTGCTTTCACCTCTCAAACGCAATACGTTGTTTTAAATGAGATTGGTGTCGAATCTACATAAAATAATGATTCCCTGGCGGTCACGATCTGGAAGAAAATTGACGCGAATCGTGAAGGAACAGCGGAGCTAAGCTTATATAATTTCAAGGCCGGGCTCATGTAAACAGAAACCTCAATGAAAAAATTCAGGCCGTTCCGAGTTTAGGCCTGCCTAATGTAAACAGCGGCTAAACAAACTCGCGACCATGCGATTCGCACTGTAGATTACCTTTAACGCACAACCATGAACAATACATCAAACAAAAGCTATTGAAAAATGCCGTTTGAGATGAAAATCGTAAGATTCTAGCTAAACGGAAATTTAGAAATGGAAAAACTTTTGCCATTTCGGTTTAGTTCCCAAGAAAGATGATGGCGTATACGAGCCTATCACTATAGATTTGTCGAGTTCTTGCAGAACGTTTACATATATCTGTACTCGTATAATAAACTTCTTATTCACCTTGCCTGTTTGGTCTGTAGTAGTGAAATATCGGACCAGGTGGCCAATGGGAATGCGAATTAGGCAAGTGACGAATGAATCTATTTTTTTTCCTTGCCATTTTAGCCGATATGGGATTTGCAAGACTTTTTAACAATCCTCTCAAACCGTTGGCCGATCTTGATCCTGTCGTGGTCACGTTTTGGTATCGCTCTCCTGAACTTTTGCTCGGAGCAAGACATTATACCAAAGCGATAGGTAAGATAATGTTCTAAATACTTCGATTTCCAGGCCTATGTGAATAACATCATAAAAATTCTGAATTCTGCTCTGGTGTATTCTACTTAACTCGAGAGAGAACGATGAAGAAATTTTGAAACAAACGGCTTTTTAGATCATGAGGAGAACTGAATGATGGCTTGTCATATTTATTTGTCAACAACGAAAAAATTAACAAAACCGCGAACGAGAAAAACAATCCGAAAAGAGTAGACTGAATTTGCAGTGTTTGTGTGGTGATATGAGCAGAAGAAAGTTTAAGAACGGTACGAGATTCGTATTTACCAGTTTAGCTGAGTTAAAACGAAAGAAATCTTGAAAATGATAATCAATATAAATAATATCTTGTCTAGTATTGTCTTTGGACGCTTGGTCGTTGGCATTGTATCTTTTCTTGGCCACTATTTATATCTGTTTTTGAATGAGAATTTGTCATTTAGTTCATTTCGTTTTTTTTTTTTTAATATAGACCATGCATGTTCTTTCGCCTTTCGGTCTGTCAATACATGACAACAGATGAACTTTGCTAATTAATTTTCTGGGATGTTTTCGGGGGAGTGGGGGTGGGGGGTAGGGTTTGTTGTGTTAAAAATGCATATAAAGCGGGCGAGGGGTTGTTGCGTTTATGTATTTCTAGTATTTTTATGAATAGGGCTCTGTATTTAAAACTTATGGCTTAAAATTTATGAAATATTATTATATTAGCTAAAGACATGCATTTAGGAATTTAGCTGGCATTTCTCATCACGAATTAGACTACCAGGGAATCCAAGATCATGGTCGTCATAATCTTCGAAAAATCTGAAAATATCCTCGTTTTGTTATTCAAAACTAACGTTTTGTTTGGATCCATCATTATCTGACTCTTCAAAACTTTCTTTTGCAAAATTTTTCTTTTGATGCGCCAGGAATTGGGAAAATCGGTGGGCAGCTATTCCCAGACCCTAATAATTATCACAAGTAAAAGCCTTTACGGCCCAGCCAAAACAATTTGGACTCGTCGATCATTTGCTCTTCCGCAATGTTATACTCGTCTGCGAGGGGCATCGTGGAATCTGAGGACGAGTTAACTCGTCCTCCGAGGTCAACAGGCCGACAAGGGCTCTGGGGCAATCCATATATATATATATATATATATATATATATATATATATATGTGGATTGCCCCAGAGCCCTTGTCAGCCCATTTATCTTTAATAATAGAATCGGAGACAGAAGGCAGACAATAATTTGAATCTCGAATTAATAGGAATCTCGTTGAAATGTGCAAGTCAAATATAAACGAACGGAGCAACAATTCCAAGTGAACTACCTTTACAAGAAAGGTCGTGATTGCGAAGAAATTCCGACGCGTCTCCTTCGAAATAATGGCGAAGCTCTTAAGCTAGCGAACTCGTGAATTTTAATGTCTTCTGCCTCGCCGAAGAAACGCGGCGATGAGCCAGACTCGACAAGGGCCTTCTTCGAACGGAATCTACCACAATTAAAATTGTTCTAAAGTCAAACCAGTTAGTACGGGACAGCCAAACCGCCAGAATCGAAAACGAAAGGAAAATTTATATTCCAAACAACTGTCAGCTATCTAGTGTGCAACTTCTTAACGGCGAACTTAAAGTGCCTATAAAACGAAAATTAAGTTTGTCTTATTTAAAATAACACTTAAAATGGTAGAGTAACATATTTTGCAGTTTTTCGTTTCCTTGCTTCGTTCTTGAGATATTTTAGTTTGTCTGATATGCAAATTAAATATTTTGACGTCACACGTGCATAATGAGTTATCGAAAACGTTATATCTTTGCTATTATCAAATATAATAATCACTTGAAGATCCACATGTTTGTGGGCGAAACACATCCACATGCTTCGTTCAGATTAATTTCGTTTGATAATAGAAAAGATATCTAACTTTCTCAGATAGCTCATTATGCGTCTACGACGTCAATATGTTTAATTATGAATTATCAAACAAACTAATAATCTTGGTGTTCCGGTTTGGATTCCCCCAGAGCGCTTTTCCACGCGCCCGCACGGGGACGAGAATGGACACCGCTTTTTTCAACTAAAACAAATGCGTGTTTCATTTTACAAACTGGAAGCTATACATCATTGTGTTTTGTTTCAGATATATGGGCCATTGGATGTATCTTCGCTGAATTGTTAACATCGGAACCTATATTTCACTGTCGGCAGGAAGACATTAAAACAAGCAATCCTTATCATCGCGATCAGCTTGACAGAATATTTCAGGTCATGGGGTTTCCTCAAGGTATGACCAGTGAACCATAGAGATCATAATATAAGTACTAGATGGGGCATTGGGGTAAAAAATGCGAGGAATATTGGCCGCCGCCATCAGAGGGGAAAAGCTAGTATCCAGGCCCTTTGCAGATTCACCGAGCCAAAAATGCGAGGAATATTGACGGCCGCCATTAGAGGGGAAAAACGAGCTAAAATTCGTTTAAAACAAACCTTTTACTAAATTTTCATCACGATTTTTAAGAAAATAAAACTTTTAGAGTTTTCGGTCTTATTACTATTATAAATTCTTACCATAGTTCCTTATTGAGGCATCTAATTATCTTTGTTGAATTTTTCCACTCCTTTGATATAAATCGTGGTCGCCATTTTGAAGTACCCGGCCGCGTGTATTGGCAAGTCACATAGGCAAGTCTTCAAAGAACCTGGATACAAGCTTTACCCCTCTAATGGCGCTGTTCAATATTCCCCGCACATACACTCTAAAAAAAACCTGGTGAAATTTTCACCAAGTTCAATGTTGCTATAACACCCACACTATCTTGGTTATTTTCACCAGGAATTCCTGGTCGGTTCATTCCAACCATAATCCTGGTGAACATCACCAGGAAACATTGGTGAGTTTTCCTGGTTATTTTGCACCAAATTCATGGTTAAACTCACCAATATCTCCTGGTTAAGTTAGATGTTATCCTGGTTAATATAACAGCAATTATTCACCATATTTCTAGTTAAAATTACCAGTATTTCCTGGTTAATTTAACCATCATTATGGTTAATATCACAGGGTGTGCTCTCTTTCCGGTTCATAATTAACAGTATTTCCTGCAGGTTATTGTAATTTGACCATTATCCCCTGGACCCCTGTAGTAGTATAATACAACTTAAATCAAAATATAAATTTCTTGGCAATCATAAATAACTGTCACGTTGTATAATTATGTTGAAGGAAATATCCCATACGTACAGACATCATATTTAACATCTCCAGTCGTCATGCAAGTGAGGCACGCATCATGTAAGACGTACTTTAGTTTGACCTCATTATGATACAGCAACAAAAACAAGGTTACAATAATGTGAATGCCTAATTGTCATATTAATTTAGAGTTTTATTAAAGAGCGTATGACCTCTGAGGATCATACTATTTTATTGCCTTTTTTAACGCTGTGCGCATGGCTATAACAGCCGGAGAAGTCTTATTGTGACCGCCAGCATCTTCCAAACCAAAGACCACTTTTTGGAAGAATTCCCATGTGGTGGAACACTGCCATGGGTAGTTTACGTCCAAAACATAGAAAACTTTGAAGCAAACATCCACGGCCTTCAAAAGCGAGGTTTGCTGTAGGGCCTGCCTTTCTACAATGGCGAAACACTGCGATGGCTCCATCAGTGAACCCAAGACAAGAATATACGGTTGTTTATTTGTCACCTCTTCCAAGTACTTCGGCATGTTTGTACCAATCTATAAAGGGGAAATGTGACGGTTTTTACTAATATTTATCAAATGTCACATATTTAGTTTCTCAAGATGTTACAAGATGCCAATGAAACGACAATTAAGTCTGTCTTACATGAAAGAACACTTAAAATGACAGAGTAACATCTTTTGCAGTTTTTCGTTTCCTTGCTTCGTCTGATATGCAAATAAAAAATCTTTACGTTGTACTGTATATCTTTCTATAATCAAACCAAATTAATTCGAACGAAGCATGTGGGTGTGTTTCTTCCACAACACTAAGCATTAGCCTAGTTTCTAGGCCTTTCGTTTCCGCCATGAGCTTGGCCGCGTAGTCGGTTTGGGTTCTTGGGAAGACTGGGGAGAGGCTGGAAACGAGAAGGCCTAGCAACATTCGCAAAAAGGTCCTGCCCAGAATCGTTCTGGTCCTTCGAGTGTCCCTGGGATCTAGCGTAGCGACAGTATATTATATAGTGAAAAGTATAAGGATGTCTACGAAGATTTTACCAAAGATCTGGGCGATCGAAAGAAGGAAATTATGGAATATATTCCAATTGGAGCTCGAAATGAAAATTTAACTGTTTAACTTCCAACTTTTGGCGGTTGCAGAAGGAAAGCTAGTGATAACAAAGCTAGGCCAGTGAACCTTCGTCGATCCGAGGTGAGATAGAGCTTGTATTAAATTTAAAATAGTAAGTGTCGGGAAACACTTAGGACGTCATAACATCACAATTCTTCCTCAATAAACAACTGAGCTGTAAAGTGAAAGTGTTTACGAATGTTGCTAGGCCTTCCCCAGCGGGTCCGTTCGGATCACTTCCGAAACGTGTCAACCGAGGAAGGCCTAGAAACTAGGCTAACTAAGCATGTGAATTTCCAAGTGATTATGTTTGATAATAGCAAAGATTAATATAACTTTTTTCGATAGCCAATTATGCACGTGTGACGTCAAAATATGTTTAATGTGCATATAAAACAAACTAAAATATCTCAAGAACGAAGCAAGGAAACAAAAAACTGCAAAAGACGTTACTCTTTCATTTTGAGTGTTCTTTCAAATATAAGACACGCTGAATTTTGGTTTCATAGGCATTTTGATATATCTAGAAATAAAAGAATTGAAATTATTATATAGCTGTGAAAGGCATATATAATGTAGTGCTGGATGATGTTGAAGGGACCAGCTTTATTCAGGGTGAAATACTGTATTGTCCAAGTCATTAGTGTTCAATTGCTTAATATTGCTCACATATACAGTACACACATCACAATAAGTATTTATTATATTGTACCTACTTTTAGCTTTTAGTCAGACAACTGTTTTTCACTCAAAGATACAAATTTTATGTACATGTTCTTGCTACTCAAATCCATATCTTCTCGCAACCGTGTAATATCCTCTATATACACTGATTACAAATAATGAATAGTCACTTACCGGTTTAACGTCAATGTAAGAGGCCAATGATTCATCAATACTGGCCCTCTTCTTCCCCTTTCTCCCAGGTGGCAGAATACACGGGAGAAGGCCCAATGAAACATTTGACTTCTCATCGTCTGAAGCTAAATATAAGCAAAAACACCCATTGTAAATAAAACTGATATTATATGCCTTACATCTGACAGTTATTATTATGCAATAAATCACTAACAATGGTTCATTGATACATACACAGTAAGCACCACTAGACCCTCACAGGCTCTCACTATGACTTTCCCAAACTTACTTCACCTACTGTAGCATGTACAGTACTATTAATATATAATACCATAGTTATTCCATTATATTCTTAAAATAACCCCAGTCGTACTTACACAATGTTGATGCATTAATATTCAAGTATGATTCCCAATTTCCTTGAAGATTGGCATACTTCATTACTTCTAAGGTGTAGGCTGGAGTCCACAGCATGTAGAGGCTGTCTGGCACATCTGGAAACAGGGCACGGAAATCTGATTCAACCTGTATCAGTGCAAATTAAAGAAATATTGCAATAACAAAATTTTCATCTAGATAATTAACATAATTGGGAAGAAATTGGAAAAATTATGCTGAGAGCAATGTAGTTTTTTTTTTAGAAAATGTACACACAAGTCATATTTTATAGACTTATTAATTTTTGGTGACAAACAACTGATGGGACTTTTTGGTACATGAATTGTCCAGGTGTTGTATGGTCTATGTAAAGGTGGTACATCTTTAAGTACCCATGCATCTCCACCAGGCACATACAGTACTCACCATGCCAGGTGTGTCAAAAAGGCGGGGATATGCCATTAAAATTCTATTAAATTGCTGCCCAGGGTTCTTTCTAATCCATTCTGCCCTCTTAACAGCTGTCTTCTCCATAAATGAAATCACTTGAGAGGATGGGGCTACATTGTGTTTCAGCCACTCTACCATGCTCTGAAACTGTTCAGATGATAGATCAGATTCTGTGAAGTAAATAAAGGAGTACATGCTCACCTATTTTGATACATAACAAATGGTGCTGACACATAGACGGATTTTCTGGGGGGGGGGGGTGCTACCCCCCCAAATATTTGTTTTCACCCCCCCAAACGAAACGTTCACCCCTCTAAATAATAGAACCCTATTTCGGGTTTACAGGGTCATTTAACTCTCTCAAAGGACCTGCCAAATTCATTGACTTGACAACTTCAAAAACCTTTGTTTTTTGCTTCGAATGCCTTCTGATGTGCTCTAGAAACCTTGATTTTTTTTCCAAATTTTCCGGGGGTGCTTTGCTTTCTAGCCTCCCACCAGCGGCTCCACCCCTGGACCTCACTGGGGGCTGAGCCCTGCAGCACAACGTTTGGTGACGCCTTGGGTTACCTCACCAGCTCACCCCCCTAAAATTTCTGTCACCCCCCTAGTAATAAATATGAAAATCCGTCTATGTGCTGACATACTGTGTCTTTAGTTTAGTAGACTACAACAATGAACATGTCTTCACTTACATGTACATGTACAATCCGAGAAGAGCCACTTTGTGGATCTGCCAAATAAATCTGTTATTATTATCAATATTACACCTGTATGACCTCATACCTGGCAAAGTAGCAGCAATCAATGTTGAAGTTGAAGAAGAACTCGCAATTGAAGAATCAGATTTTCCAGAGTAACTACGCCTGACATTCCTAAGTCGCTCTTCAATCCACCCAGACGAGGAATGCTTTCCTTTCCCTGGAGTGTACCATGCTTCCTAGAGGGCAAAGGCAATGATAAAATACAGTAGTATTAATATTGATACTATTCCACTACCACAGGACACTCTTTGACTTTTGTATCAATTTTATAAATATAACACATGCACATGTGTACTTACAAAACCTTGGCCTTCATCATCCTTAAGAGAAGGAAATTCATCAATGATGGCCTTGGCCATCCTAGCCTTCACTTCACATTTAGGTCTGTTGATGCAAAATAAAAAAGGTATTTAGATCCTCGTTGTTACTTACCATCCTTGGTGTATTGTGTTGGTGAATAGTAGTGGAGAATGGTTTATAATTTGAGGTTTAAGGTGTTAGGGTAATAATTATGATTGAGATTAAGAAGAAGGTTAAGGTGACAATTGTTTTATAGTCCCTTTCAGCTTGCTTTTGAAATCCGATACGTATAATTGAAATGAACATTCCGAACTACGTTGCAATGTTCTGAACTACGTTGCGAGGTAGATGCAAATTTAAGTCGGCAATTTATTTTTTCTTGACCAAGTATCTATTATTATATTCTATACAACAAATAATCTTCTTCTCCGTGATTTACCAAAGGAACTCAATTCAAAGCTTATTAAATTCTAACTTCACGACGAACTTCGCGAACTTCCGTACCAAGTTCCCAACCTTCCAACGAATGTTGACAAATGAATTTCAAAAGCAAGCTGAAACTGACTATAATGTGTGGGTCGGGTGGGAATTAAGGTTGGGGTTAAGAAGGTTATATTTAGGGTTAAGGTTAGGTTTAGGGTTAATGAATTTTAAGGTTTTATAGGTAGGGTGGGTGGGGTTAGTTTTAAGATTAATGTCAGGATTTGAAGGGTTGGGGGGGGGGGCACTGAAATTATGTCAAATAAAAACAGGGGGGCTACCAAATTTTTGAACTTTGCTTGGGGGGTACCTGAAAAAAAAATAGAAAGTTTGGCAATTTTTCACCCATCCCCGCCCCCCCCCCCCCCCCCCCCCCCCCTCCGATAAATAATGAACGGTCCCTAGAATGTACACTCAATGTTGTCATTTTTGCAAGTTGGCCAGCCCTGCAACTTCTGAGCCCTAAAGACTAGTTCTCCTTAACTGGGCCGTACCTTAACAGTAGGGAGATTTAGATCTAGTGCGAGTGCAAGTTGGTCCGAGTCCCCCCACAAAGAGGACTAAGTCACACTCGAAATCATCCTTTGGCTGGACAGCATTCCCACAAAATTGCAGATTTATTGCACAGCAGCAAACATTAACTCACACTGGACCTAAACCTCCCTAGTGTATATTTGTCACCTTCTGTGTGATATATCAGGCATATTTCATCCTAATATCCAATAAGGCATATTACAATAGTCTGTTATTAGGGGACTGAAACACCCTTCACTACAGTAACAGCCAGTACATGTACTAAATAAAATCTCCAAAGAATTATCCCTCAATTCAGAGTTTAGTGTATCAAAAGAAAGTTAAATGCTCATTGTTGAGCTAGCCGTTTGTCAGAAAGAGTGAAGAAGTGTGTGGTGACTCTAACAATCCTGCACCTCAAACCTACAGGTATAATGCACTCAGTAAAAAATAATGTACATTACATACAATACTGTACCTATCTCCATAGTGCTGTATTAAATGCGCAACAACAATCCGGACAAACTTGAGTCTGCCTTTTCTTGTTAGTTCACCTTTTTCTATCTCAGCAATGATGGACTCACCAACAGCTGAATTTTCCTTCAATAAAGCTCGGACATTCTGAAAGTAAAATATAAAATTTTATCTACCAGTATATGAATATTAAAAGTTGTATTTAAATATGCTGGATTACCAAACATTTTTTAATAAAAGGAGTAAACTTAGTATATTACCGGTAATATAATTTTATATGCATATAATACTATATGCGAGAATTTCATTCCATCTTTTTCAGTACAGTCAATTGGATGAAAGTATACTGTAAATAGAGCAATACCCCCAAACTGAATGTTGTTTTGTCTTGTGTCTAAGTGGTAAGGCAGGGTGGGTCAAAACAATTTACTGTACATGTATGTCACATATTACATGTACTTACAATCACAGATCTTCAGTTCTTCTAAAATCCCAACCCAGACATGTAGTAGCATACATGTGTTTCTTAATTATTAAAATTTGATACAAAAGTGACACTTACAAAGTCAGACTTGACCTTCTTTCGTGCAGGTGTACTAATGGTGAAGTCACACTCACTGTCAGTTGATAGAGATGGGCCAGGACTACATGTACGGATGCATTTGTCTGGGAAGTCTGAGGCTGATGAATCGCTTGTACTCTGTCGAACTTGTGTGTTACTCAGAAAAAGCTAAAAGTATAATTGGAAAAAAAGGAATGAGCAAAATACACACGAGCAGAGTGATATACTAGAGACTACTGTAGTCATTTTATATTATACAGGTAGCTATTTGCTGTTTCCAGAGTACTGTACAGTACATGAATGCATAAAATACTTACAGTGCTCTAAGAATATACAATATGGCGTGTGACAATTATTGCAATGATTAATTCAATGAATTCTATGTCTCAAAGCAATGAATAAATGTGACTCTTCAGTCTGGTCATATGACTTGGCTGCATGGTAGGGCTGATAATCCAGCAGATTTTCTACACAATTCATGCTCCATAATCCCTCTGTTGGTTGTTGCACTATGTAGGAGTGTGTGTGCCGATCAAATCTCACAAGGTGAAATGGCTCTGTAACAAGTTGAATATCATTGTCCATACAAACCACATAAACAATCCTCTGAAAAACAGGCTCAAAGTCATCTGTTTTACCTGTAACAACCACCATATTCTTCTCGTACCTCTTCCCATGCACAACACACCATTTGGCAACATAAACTTCATCCAGTAGGTGAACACCAAGTATAGCTCCCAAAACTCTGGCATTTGATAAAGAAGCCACAAGAACAGAAGACCCTGGTCCAACCTCCTGATCTCTCGTGACCAGATCATTTGCACTGATCATATTGTAACAGAAGTACATCTGTTGTCTATAGCTCAGTGTCTTTAGAATGTTCCTGAAATTGCACACTATATGGCCCAAACGTTTAAAAAAACTATGCTTAGCTTCGAACCGCATTGTCCAGTAGTGTATAAGGGGACCAAGCATACGGATTTCACGAGGATAGTGTGTCATAAAGTGGTGTTTTGGCTTTAGATGACGCATTGGAAATAACTTCAAGAAGTGTTCATGGTGGTCTTTGATAACATGCTTGAGAAAGAGTGTGTCATCTACAGTTATCTCGTATGAAAAGATAATATCCATACAGTCTAAGCTTTAAGTCTGAAGGCTTATTTTTGGAATCTACTAATCCATAATCAAAGCTGGTAATCCTGCTGTTCAATAGATCCAAAGTGAAATAGCCTTCTTGTATCAGGACAGCAAGGACAAGATGAACCTCCAAACTGCAAATACCTTCTAAAAGATCATGCATTATGTCTGGGGCAAAATTCGTTGTTACATGGAAATTATGGATATCATTCAGAAGACACAATGATTTTACACCAGTTGTTGATGGATCATTGATGCCCATATCCACTTCATAGCTCTCTTGCGTTCGAAGGAGTACTGGTCTCTCAGTAGAAGAGTAGTACATGTCATTTCTGTGCATCTTGCAATGCCTGCAACAATAGTTGCCAACAAAACTTTCCACAAATCCACAGATACCATTAACACCAAGGTTATCACCTGTAACCTGAGCAATGCCTACTTTAACAGCTCCAGTGTACACATCACTGTCAATGTGCACACCATCAACAAGAGGCCTCAGAATGGTATCATAACCATACGTTTTCACATCTCCTGCATTGAACATGGCAACAAGAAAGCAATTGGACAACGATGAACGATATTTTGGGGGTAAGTTCAATATGGTGCAGTAGATCACTCCAATTTTATGGATACCTGCTTTGGAACCAAGAGGATTTGTAACTTCACACTCATCAACATACATTAGGAGCTGAATGTTTTGTTGATTGGAAAAAAAATTGTGTTCTTTACAGAATTGACCATCATTGAAATCTCTTAAAATCCCATCATTGCTACACTGATACTGTAACACAGTAGACATAAAGTTCTTGCTCTCAAGAATACACTTTAAAAGTTTCTGGATTGGTATGTACTGCATAGTAATATGCTTGGCAAGTTGTTCAACATGACCAGTAGTTTTATTGTGGTGTGGAAAATACCCTAAAGCAATAGGCACTTCCATTGGTCGAATGAAAAAAACAGAATTAACAAAATATTTCTCCTGCTGATAAGAATTTCCAAGTTGTTGATATGGAACTTTACACTGTTCAAATGTTTCAAGCAAATTTCTAACCTCTTCATCATCTTCACAAAATCCCCTTTCATACAACAATTTGGATGTTCTTTCCTTCAAACCACCAACAATATCAAGAAACAAATTTGAAGAGTCTGCAACTACCATATCTATTGTTGATTGGACGATACTACTTGAAGCTTTCATTCTAGCAATACCAGCTGCCACCATATCAGTAATTTTTTCCTTGCTAAACTCATCCCAGAAATCATTATCCATTGCAACATCTTGTACCTCATCTGGATTACTATCATTGGTTACTCTATCATCATCATCATCATCATCAATATTTTCTTGATCACTGTTAACTGATACATGACTTCTCTCAATATGTCGTTGTAGTGCATATCTATACCTGAACGTACGCTTACATCCATCTTGAGAACATGTTACTGCAGATGTGAATGAATTTCCAAAGAGAATTGCATGTGTGTTTTTAAGATGTGAAATAAGTCTATTAACATTACCATTAATAACACGGTAACACTTTGGACAGACATAACCCATGCTTAAAAGTTAATTGTGGATATACAATACAGAATAGTCAATGTTTCAATAGTTCCAATTCAATTTAATTCAGCATACCTCGTCACTGTCAGCTTTGAGCTTCTTTAAATTTGCTAAGAACTTCATCCTCGGGCCAACCGGTTTTATTAATTCTTTGATGGTCTCAAAATCAAGCAACAGAAATGCCTCTTTATCGATACAATTATCTGTATAAAAAGCACAAATAGAAATAAACAGTACATCTATACATCTCTAGTTGCTTTACTAGCTCTAACGGTATTAAAAGCTATAAATTCGAAGAACAACGATACTGTATTTTTTCTAAATTGGATAAAAATATAATGGCAGATGACGAAATTGTTGTCAAATTTATCCAACGTGGCGGCAATGTACAAAGTGCTAGCCAAACTGCACATCACCAAATATTTATAGAAAAGAATAGAAGATATAGTATACTATACTTTAAAGTACTATAAAATTTATACAGTAATAGTGTGCTGCCTAGGCAGTGTTGAATATAAATAAAAAATACAAAAAAGGTGTATGTTCTGTCGAAATAGCGAGTAAGAAGTTCGACCTTTCGAGCGAAGGCCTTTCGTCCCTTGGACTATGGTCAGAGTGAAACGAGACAGCCTCCGCTCGAAATGTTAGGCCTCTTATTCGCTATTTCGGCGGTACACAACCTTTCTACTGTAGCACAACCCTAGCCAAGTGGTGTAATACCACTAATACGTAGCCTAAATAACCAGACAAACGTGTAATGAATTGCTTATGCATAATTCATCGTTTCCCGCCCAGCCATAACTACACAACATTGAGTTTAAAAACTAACGTGCATGTACCTTCAAATACGTCCTTCAGAGTCGATAGCTTCCATTCTTCGAGTTTTTGTGACACAAAACTGTCCATTACATCGAGACGTGTAGGGGTTCAATGTGAAGTTATAGCAGTAAAATCATAGCAGTAAATACCTTGAAAATCACAGTTGTCTATATATCGCCAGAATTGCGCCAAAAGTGAAACTGACCAAGGATATCGGATATTCAGATTACTGACGTATTTGGCAACAGCCAATCAGAAACGAAATGACGTCATACACCATAACCTCATTAGCATGTTCACCAGAACTTTGTGTTAGCGATTAAGCAATAAAGATATTAACCAGGAATGTTTGGTACAAATAACCACGATAGTGTTAAAAATAATTCACCAGGAAATTTTCACCAGATATTTTTTAGAGTGTATGACTGGACTCAGCATAGGAATGCTCCCTAGTACTTATATTATGGTCTTTATGCAGTGAACCCTATTTAAAGGGCCGTTTCAGGCCTCCAATAATGGCAAATTTTGATACGCCTATATGGCTGTATCATAATAGCTTATTAAATTCATCTATAGTGCAAGAGGAAAATTCGAAAGAAATTAAGGTTTAAATTACATATGACACGAAAATTAAGTTTGTCTTTCTTGAAAGAACACTTAAAGTGACAAAGTAACATCTTTTGCAGTTTTTGGTTTCCTTTCTTCTTTTTGAGATATTTCATTTTATTTGCTATGTAAATGTAACATGTTGTGACGTACACGTGCATAATGACTTATCTGCGCGAAGTTTATACATATTTGCTATTATCAAACCTCAAAAAACGAAGCACGAAACTAAAAACTGCAAAATATATTATTTTGTCATTTTAAGTTTTCTTTCAAATAAGACAGACTTAACCAGAATAGACACTTTAACCAGAATCTGTAAATGTAAAACAGAACTCATTAAAAACATTAGTTCTGTATCACATTTAGTAATTACAGACACCGTCACAGAGTTTAGACATAGTCTCTAGAAATAATTAATTGGCTGGAAACGCCGTGAACATCAAAGTAGCTAATAATGAGCTGCAATTTATGTTGAGGATGGCCTGAAAGTGCACAAATCTTTTGTTTTACGTTCATTAAAGTGCCTATCTCAGGGTTGGGGATTTTACATATTTAGGATATTTTGAACATTTTAAGAAGATTTGTAATATATTTTCTTTTCCTAAAATTTCATCTTCATGGAATTTTTTGTTGTTAAAGTTGGCGATTTTGACGATGGCCGTGGAAATTTTTTTACTGGGTTCTAGTCGCCGGAAGTGACGTAGAAGCAGGGAGACCTTCTCAGACAGTAACAGTGTTTACATCGGGAGTTTACGGTTCACCTTGGATTTTCTTGGCTTTATTCAGGTTATTTTGTCGGAAATTCTTTTAAAAATTATGCCAAACAGGTGCGTAGTGTTTTTACTCTCGAATGAACCCAATTGATATGCTAGAATAGCGCTGTATGCCATTTCTTTTTTCACGGCAATAACGATGTAAGTAGATATCCCCCCCCCATCCAGGGACCAAAGGGATGCCGCCTCATTAATATTCAGCGTGACTCACGCCCCGTGACTCACGCCCCGTGACTCACGCATGACTCACGCCTGTGACATGTTTGGGCAAGATTGGAATAATTATAGTATACATGAAGCTATATAAGTTTGGTGATTTCGTATAGTTGCTACTTTTCCTAAAGTGTTTTACTTGTGGAGTTTACTGTCTGCGATATAGCGTTTTCTTGGGAGATATTTTCGAAGATATTTTTGTCTGATTTTAAGGTAAGATGTTTTGCACTTATTCGTTTTATATTGCCTGACGACGTTAACTGTGTATTTTATCAGAGTTTAATATACGTTTTATTTCATTGACAGCAATGGATCTTATCGATGTAATCAAAGGATGTACAACCGTCGAGGAAATTGAGGCGCTGGAATGGCTCTTTGATTTCGAGGAGAGGCATAAGGAAGCAGCCTTGTTTCAACGTATCATTATATTGTCGAATGCCTTGGAGCGTGATTTGGAGAACGAACGTTGTGGGATTTCTACGGTGTTAATGGATGGTTGGTCGGACGAGCAACGCGAATCCTTCAACCGAGATTGGAACGATGATTCGTTTATGGCCGAGATGGACGATATCCCCGGCGGTCAGGCCCCCGAACTGGCGATACCCTCGTTAATGGATGGTTGGTCGAACGAGCAACACGAATCCTTCAGAATGGATTGGAACGACGATTCATTTATGGCCGAACTAGAGGATATTTCTGATGTCCCTGGTGAACCGTCGGTACCCGATGTATCTATCCAGACTGGAGAAGGAAGTCGAAAACGAGCCGCTAAACCAAGTACGGAATCAATACCAAGTAAGAGATCTAAAACTGTTCTGTTATTTACGATAAAATCTGTTAAGCAAGTACGCGTGAAAAAGTTTAAGACCACGGGCCTTGGTTATCGTGTTCAGTTTGGCGATTTACAAGTCCAAGGTTTGCCTGCTGTCCTGAGGCAATTACATCATGTGTTTGAAAGCCTACTCGATCGTGTTACCGATGGTATTGCTATGCATGATCAAGTCCGGTTTATTATGCATTCTCCCCAGCTTGAATATCCCATTTCATTAGCGTTTATGCCTCGTGAAAGATTAACCGTCGAGAGAATCTTGGCCGAGATCGAAAGAGTTATTCAGTCGAACGATTCGTTTAAGTTAGATGATTCGATTACCGTCAATATAATCCATGTTGAGATGCCGTACGGTGGAACGGGAAGAAAGCGAAAGATTGCTAACCTTGATAAATATCTTACACGGAAACACTGTATCGTTCGTATTCAGAATAAAGACGATCTATGTCTTAGTAGGGCCATCGTCGTAGCCAAAGCCAAAGTTGACAACGATGAGAGGTATGAGAATATTAGAAAATCAGAGAGACCACTACAAGGTAACCTTGCTCACGAACTGCATGAAAACGCCGGCGTACCACTCAGACAGTGCGGTATCGAAGAAGTGAAAAAGTTTCAAGCCTATTTGACCGATTACCAGATAAACATTGTCTCGAAAGAACATCTGAATGCTCTTATTTACTCTGGTCCTGAGGCACTGAAGCGTATTTATCTCTACTCCCACGATAACCATTATGACGTAATTACAAGCATGCCAGCTTTTCTTGCTCGTAAGAAGTACTGCCACGTCTGTAAGAAAGGTTATGATAAAGTGGAAGACCACCTCTGCGGCGATACGTGCAAGTTATGCTACACGCAAAACTGTCCGATTACAAGCTGGGTATTTTGCAACGATTGCGCTCGATTTTTCAAGAGCCAAGAGTGTTTCGACAGGCACAAAGAAGCCGTGGGCGAAAAGCGTTCAATTTGTGCATCCGTTGTGAAATGTCAACACTGCAAGCAGGTGGTGAAACGAGCTAATCAACACCCTCAGAGACATCACTGCGGTCTTGTTCGGTGTACAGTTTGTCAAGAGTATGTGGTCCCTGAAGACCACCAGTGCTATATTCAACCGGCAAAGAAAAGAAAAACCACTCGCGTAGCGCAATCGGACACGAATGATTTAGTAGATGATGAGGCGGAAGTTGGGGGAGATGAGAATGAAGACGACGGGGGCGAGGGAGGTTACAATCAATTATTTTTCTTCGATTTTGAATGCGTGCAAGAAGGCGGCGAACACGTACCGAATTTATGCGTTGTTCACGACGAAAGCGGTCAAGAGTGGGTGTTTAGCGGTGCAAATACACGGGACGAATTTTGTGAATGGTTATTTCAAGACCACAATTCGAACAGTCTAGTGATGGCTCATAATTTCCAGGGATATGACGGGTATTTCATCCTACAATATCTCCATAAGAATGGTTTGGTACCGGAAGTTATTATGAACGGTGCAAAGATATTAACACTAAACGTTCCAGAATTAGACATTAAGTTTATGGATTCGCTATGCTTTATCCCAATGAAGCTCGCGAGCTTTCCGAAAACGTTTGGTCTGAACGAACTTGCCAAGGGCTATTTCCCACATCACTTCAACACCGAAACCAACCAAAACTACCAAGGTCCTATACCCGACGCAAGCTTCTATGATCCAGACGGAATGCCTGCTGATGATCGTGACAAGTTTTACCAGTGGTATAATAATCAGAGAGCCAATAACTACGTTTTCGACTTTCAAGAGGAAATTCTGAATTATTGCCGATCGGACGTCGACATCCTTCGACGTTGTTGCCTAGAATTTCGCGAACTGTTTCGTTCTGTTACTGATATCGACCCGTTTAAAGATTGTCTCACAATTGCCTCGGCATGCAACTTAGTCTTTCGAAAGAACTTTCTTCGTGAAAAAACAATTGCCGTTATTCCACCGCATGGTTATAGACCTCATGATAAGCAATCGGTTATTGCCCTAAAATGGTTAGCGTATACCGCGCAATGCAACGATATTTCCATTCGGCACTCTCGCAATTTTGGCGAGCAACGTATCGGACAGTACCGTGTTGATGGGTATCATGCAGAGTCAAACACCGTCTACGAGCTCCATGGGTGTTTCTGGCACGGTTGCGTCTCTTGTTACGCACGAGACACCGTTAACCCCGTCAGTCAGCAAACCATGCGAGATTTACATCAGCGCACGCTCGAGAAAACGCGTTTTCTAAAACGTCAAGGTTACAACGTGATTGAGATGTGGGAGTGCGACTTGAAACGTCAACTCGAAGCAAACTCGGACATGAAAACGTATTTCGATAATTTTGAAATTTCTGAGCCTCTCGAACCCCGACACGGACTGTACGGGGGGCGGACGAACGCGGCGAAGTTGTTTCATCAATGCCAGCAAGACGAGCAAATTCATTATGTGGACTTTACAAGTTTGTATCCATGGACGAATAAGTACTGTTCATATCCAGTGGGCCATCCTGAGATTATCACCGAGAATTTTGGCGATATGACAGAGTATTTCGGTTTGGTTAAATGTACCGTTCTCCCCCCACGTGGTCTTTACCATCCGGTTCTACCGTATCGTGCTCACGGAAAGCTTATGTTCCCGCTGTGCCAAACTTGTGCTGACGGATTGAACCAAGAGCCATGCAATCATACAGACCAGGAGCGTGCAATTCAGGGTACTTGGGTCACCAATGAATTAGAGAAAGCGTTGGAGAAGGGTTATCGTTTGGTTAACGTTCACGAAGTATGGCATTTCCCTAGACAGAGCAACGAGCTCTTCAGCGAGTACATCGATACATTCCTGAAGATTAAGCAAGAATCCAGTGGTTTCCCCGAGGGTTGCGACACCGATGAGAAAAAGCAGCAGTATATCGACGAGTACTATCAACGCGAAGGCATCCTGATGGATCGGAACAAGATCGAGAAAAACCCTGGCCTACGTGCACTGGCGAAGTTGATGTTAAACTCGTTCTGGGGTAAGTGTAATACTTCAAAAAAGTTAGTGGTAAAAATGGGGAAGTAAGTTAAATTGAACAGAATATTGATACGGTTATCTTTTTTTTTTTGTTTGTTTGTTTGCAGGAAAATTTGCGCAGAGAACCAACATGACCCAAGTAAAACTTATTACAGATCCGCAAGTGTATTTCGACATGTTGACATCCGATGAGATTGAGGTGACGGACGCCTCGTTTGTGAGTGACGACGTCGTAGAGCTACGATATGAGTACAAAGGCAACTTCATCCAGCCGAATGCCAAGACCAATGTGGTGATTGCTGCTTTCACAACTGCTCACGCCCGGTTAAAGCTCTACAGCACGTTGGAACAGCTCGGAGAAAGAGTGCTATATTACGACACGGACTCAGTGATTTACCTAAGTAGACCGGGAGAGCCAGAACCGGAGACCGGCGTTTATTTGGGCGAATTGACGGACGAGCTAGATGGTGGTCATATCACGACTTTCGTTTCTGGGGGTCCTAAGAATTACGCGTATGAAATGAACAATGGTAAAACGTGTTGTAAGATACGAGGTATAACTTTAAATTTCCAAACATTGGAGAAAATTAATTTTAATGTTATGTGTGATCTCGTGTATCTTAATATCCTGTGTGATATGGAAAGCACAGGTCCACCGAAAGTTGCTGTAGATATACCGTTCAAAATTACTAGGGACACTCGCACGAAGCAGGTTATCACAAAACAACAACACAAGGATTATAGAATAGTGTATAATAAACGGGTAATTATAGATAATTTCAACACCATTCCGTACGGTTACTAATTTTTGCACATGGGTTCTGTAAATAACTGTAAATAGTTTAGAGATTTTAACTTATTAATTAATAATTTTAACTTTGTGTACTTGTAAATAGGAAATTTAATAATATATCTTTTATTAACACTGTCTGTTGTCTTATTTTGAAGAAAAATGATTGCCAGGTGTGGGATTCGAACCCATGTCTTCTGGGACTTTAAACCCAGCGCCTTAACCATTCGGCCACCCTCGCGCTTACATTCATGGTTCTATATTTTCTCTTTATAAAATATTGGATCATGAGGTAAAATAGGCTCCTGGGGGATCAGAAAGGGTACATGATGTATTATTCAAACGGGGCGAATATAAAACCCTTAGGATTAAGTCTTAGGATTCAATGATTTAATCTTAGGATTCAATGATTCAATCTTAGGATTCAATGATTCAATCTTAGGATTCAATGATTCAATGATTCCATCTTAGGATTCAATGATTCAATCTTAGGATTCAATGATTCAATCTTAGGATTCAATGATTCAATCTTAGGATTCAATGATTCAATCTTAGGATTCAATGATTCAATCTTAGGATTCAATGATTCAATCTTAGGATTCAATGATTCAATCTTACGATTCAATGATTCAATCTTAGGATTCAATGATTCAGTCTTAGGATTCGATGATTCAATCTTATAAAAGCAGTTGCGTGAAAGAGTGACATCAGTTTATGATTGACAGTCACTGGGTGAACATGTCTTACGTTTGTGAAGTCTGCGAAAAATCATTCGCCACATCAAGTAATCGTCTACGCCATATGAGATCTTTTCATCACAAAAGGTCTATCAATGATAGGGTAACAACATCTGCCCCATTTACTGCTATGACAACTACATTCACCCCTGAGAGTCAGAAAACGTACTCGATACAACTTACACATCCGTTTGGGCTCTTGGTCTCTGGAGGTACTAAGACAGGCAAGACAACGTTTGTGAAACAGTTATTGGCTTATGCTAAGATCATGATCGACCCACCTCCGGAAAACATCGTGTATTTTTATACAGAGTATCAAGATACGTTCGGCAAAATAGAAACCTTAATTCCAGGGATTCAGTTTGTCCAAGGTTTGCCCGAATCGATGTTGGATAACATTAACCCCCAAATAAGAAATTTGTTTATCATTGATGACATGATGGGAGAGAAAGATAGTATTATCGCGAAATTATTTACTAAGAAATCCCACCATGGGAATCTCAGTGTAATTTATATCGTGCAAAACTTATTTCACCAAAGCAAAGATCACCGTACCATCTCTCTCAACGCTAGTTACTTAGTCCTCACGAAAAATGTCCGCGATGCTAGTCAAGTAATTCATCTGGCCAAACAGCTGTATCCCAGCAACACAAAGTTTTTCCAGCAAGCCTATCAGATGGCGACTAAAGAGCCATATTCCTACTTGTTTGTCGATCTCACTCCGA
The DNA here is from genome assembly GCA_035771165.1 of Paragorgia papillata. Lineage (NCBI taxonomy): Eukaryota > Metazoa > Cnidaria > Anthozoa > Scleralcyonacea > Coralliidae > Paragorgia > Paragorgia papillata. The sequence continues at coordinate 871,154 of JAWNZC010000022.1, read as the reverse complement.
CCTGTCCCGATGAAATCCGAGTAAGATCCGGGATCTTTCCGACTGACACCCACTACGTGTACCAGCCCAGAGTATAAAAGGGGCTGTTCAGTGACAATGCGATCATTTGACAATGTCTGCTTGTATAAAAAGGAACTGCGATGTTTTAAAAGTATTGGCAAAGTGTAATCCTCAACTGCGAAACGCAATTATAAAAGCTGCCGACGACGATTTATTAGAAGCCATTAGACAGTGTCTTTTGAACGTGTGGTGTGAAACAATTAAGATTACTCCGAAAACAGCAAGGAAACTAGCCCCTTATAACGATCATATCAAGTTTGTTGCTGATAAACGTAATCCAGTAACAAAAAGAAAGAAAGTTATTCTACAAGAAGGCGAAGGTTTTCTACCGTTTCTCCTAGCTCCTGTACTTGAACAACTGGCGAGTTTTTTAACCAAATAATGGAACACGTCAGGAGGTTGGTACTAGTTCCAGAACATATGACAGATCGAAGGAAACCCTTGGTCACTCCTTTAACAGCGCAGGTGAATGAACTAGATTCAGAAATGCAAAATCTTCTTAAACGTCAAGATATAACACAAGACGAGAAAGTGAAAATGTACGATCAGTCGCTTCAACGTTATCTGAATTATTACGATAAAAGAATGAGTACACCAGTACGTGTAAACGTCGTATCGACACCCGCAGCTGATGACAAACCTGAAGAACCAGCGAATACAGAAAAGACTGCTGAAACAGAACCCTCTGAGTTGGCTGGAGAGATAGAAACTGACATTTTAGAAAGTGTACCCGTAACAATGAAATCAAGAGCTCGACAGTTGGTTAAGAAACTTAAAGCGAATAAAGACCTCATAGGATGGACTGACCAAGGACAGATGGTATTTAAAGGACGACCCATTCCGGGTACAAATGTTGTTGACTTGGTCAACGATTCTCTACGTCAACGAAAGAATTTCAACCCTGCTGGATGGCAGCTTTTCGCAAAAGCATTAGGAAACATGAATGTTCCTGAAGGCATTATCAGAAATGAAAATCGTTTGAGTATGTTAAGAGAATATAAGACCAAAGATATTTCAGACACCCCCCTGACGTCATCTCCAGCAACATCAAAAAGAACAAAAGAAAAACAAAAACGAAGAGACAAAAACTTACATCCATATAAATGGGTTAAATAAATTTATTCCTTGTAAAGCTTTGATATTACAATAAAGAATTGTTTACAACATTAATTGTCTTGTATTTATTACACACAATAATATTTACGCATAAAGTCACGAACTAGCATGTCATTCCATTCTTTATTATCAGTAAACATGCCAACAATTGTTGACATGGGTATATTTCTACATCGATGTAAAGCATAAAACAAACAATATTGTCCACACACTCGAGACCCTAATGACTGTAGAGTTTGTTCATTCCAAGTAAAACTGCTAGCATGATCTCGTAAAAACGTTTCAAAAGTTTTGCTATAAAAGCCCGGTCCTTGTCCGTACGAGTCCATGAACTCCCCTTGTCCATCTGAAGTGAGATAAATTGCTAGCCAATGCGTACCAGGTCCATTACTAGGATCCACATTCTGAATAATACCTCTAGGTCTTTCCGATATCTGACTTGGTAGACGATCCGATGGTAACACGTCTTTAAATACGGTCTTGGTAAATGGATCACCTTTCAGGACGTTCAGGATTTGTAGAGTGTTCATCTTAACTGCTAAAGTCGCACAGAACGTTGCGGTTGGCGTCAATTTCGATAAGACTTTGAAATTCTCCAAGCACCACGATATTTATAGCTGTTGTCAGAGCCGTTCCAAATTGACATTCTATCGATACATTTCCATTTTTAATCGGTTGAATATGATCGCTTAGGCACAAATCAGCTGTCAGATCAAACACGAATAGAGTGTACCCATTGGCATACTCATCTCGTGTAATACCATTGCCGTCATTTTGAAATAATTTGTTAGTACCAGCATACAAGGTTTGGAAAGCGGATACGTAGTTACTTCCTCTCGCAGCTGCAAATTTCAGTTGTAGGGGTTTTCCAGGTAAATGTTCTCCATTTACCGTTAGACCAAGAGAAGTAATGTCGTAGTTTTTGAAATTGAAAGGATTTTTGGCATAGGTACCATTATAAGCATCTGCATCAACCATTCCGATAACCACTCGATTAGGTAGAGGGCCTTGAAATATATTTGGTTGATTGCCTGACATATTTCCTCTCGGTACAGAAACCACTTTACAACTGACACGATTAATAGGGTACTTGGCCGTGACACGTTGAAGGGCATGGGTATGAGCCATCATAACGGTAGAAGAGACGTTGACACGTCGAACGCGAAATACACATTCTTCCAAAACCACTTTAAAGTCAGGATGATCTGCTGACGATACCAGGGAAAATGGGTTTCTCGAACGCACTAATTTGGGTTTGATTGGTACAGAACCAAGTATATAACGGTCTTGTGCAAACAGGTCTGAATGGATTCTTCCTTCCATAGCCACAGACTTACTTTGACTTGCATGAACATACCGTAGTTTCAAACCCTTGTTTGCATCGGCATCTACTGCTACAGGGTTCACGACATCCATTCGACCAGCTTGATCTTTATAGAACAGCGCTGAGGTTAGATGAGATGATTTTGCGTCTTTGCTAAAGTTCAGTACAGTTTCCATATATGATCGGTAGGGATAAGCAGTGCTCGACGGTGTGACAAGTTTGTTGTTCAGGTAAACTTCTACTTGAGAAAATAAAGCATGCATCCACAGATTTACAGGTCCGACTTGAACATTTTCATCGAGATTAGATCCATCATTGTTGGTTATTTTTGCTTTCACGTGTAGGTAACTGTTTGCTAAATCGGTATACACATCAGAATTTGCAGCACACAGAAACTCAATAGTATCTGAAGCTCCAATACTCGACACTGGATCTATATCTTCCCAAAATCCTTTATTCATTTCTACTTGTGTACCAGGCATTACAAATAAATCTAATTCTGATTTTCCACACTCACACGAATCTTTATGTAGGGCACTAAAAGCTTGACTCATGATTTATATTTTATAAACGGTCCAATCTGTGCTTCCGTAGGCTCAGATGTTTTCTTCTTCACAGTTTGTGAACGACTGACGGTTTTACGTTTTGTGTTGACTTTTATAGGAGAATTCACCCGTTTGCGTTTACGACCGGCTCCTGATTGGTTGGTAATCCGACGGACCCCTTTTTGAGCAAGATCTTTCACGGCTTCAGAACCACGCCCTTTTATCGCTTGCTTTACATTCTTCCCTGCCAGAACATCTTGACCAACGTCTTTTACAGCTTGCAGAGCTCTTCTTCCAATAGCTTGAGCTCCTCGTTTTACCAGAGGTATTGCAAAGCGTGCAATACTTTTAAAAAAACTTCCAATGCCGTAACCTTTCTGAATACGTGCACCTCGGAAACCAGGTAAACTTCCACCTTGTTGTCTTCTTAAATAATGCTGTTGAAATTGCTTTACGTCTGGAATAATTGTATGTCTCATTTTTAAATGAAATACGAAGATCTTCGCTGTCTAAAGTGAAGTGTCACGATCGACTTCCCGAAGCCAAATGATACGTTTTTCGTTTTTGTCGTCCTTTATATTCACTTCAATTGTTTCGAAGGACTTTACTTTGACAGGAATATATTGTAGGTTGCGGAGACTGACATTCACGTTTTCACCATAACTTCCTTGAGTATTGACAATTCTGAGTAGGGGCACTTTGACATCACCGACAAACTGTGCATCCACGATATCGGTGTATACATACATGGCTGAAAATCCACCGTTAACATCTGCTACGTAAGGGCTTAGGGTTTTCTTTTTAATAAAGGTGTCTTGTTGAAACCCCAATGTTGTAGCAATGTCACCACTAAACCAAACGTTTGCCCCATTTTTTACATCGACGGCAACTTTCCGTGTACTTCGATTATACGTAAAATTTATCTTGGCTCGTGCCTCTTTGTTCATGCTACGGTTTAAAGCCCCCACCAGCTCAGCAATGGTGTTATAGTAGCCATTTGGGATAATACCCGTATCGTCATATTTTGTTCCAGCGTTATAGAGAAACGTTTGTTGACTACCTTTTCGAATCGCGCTCCATGTATGGGGGTAATATAACTCTGATAAAGCTACTTCCCAGTCGCCTGTCAGTTGTATAGTTTCAGCAAGCTTCACTTTAAAATTTGCTACAGTATTATCTGGAAAATATTCCATTGAGCTATTGCTTGGAAGCGTTAAATAAAACTGTGTTGCCATGTCGAAGAACAATACACAAATGAACACAAATTGTAAGGTACACACATTTTTATTTCGTTAAATCTTTTACATTATCGAGTGGTACCCAGGAATTAAAAGCTTCTGGATAACCTAACCATTTTACAAGATACTCTTTACGTTTACCATGCATGCGTGACTTAATTACTCTTTCTATTCTATAAAAGTCACTATCTGTCTTTGTAACTCTTTGCAATTCCTGTTCGTAAAATGTTCCTTGTAACTCTTCTCTGTGATAATCGGCAATTTTGTACACTGGCGGTCGTCTGGGTACTCGCTTCGTGATGATGAACACCTCTTCGGTCCAGTTAGGTAAGTAGCCTTTCTTGAATGTACGTCTTGCTTTGCTAATCCGAACTTGGTCACCAATGCTGAATTTATATTTGATGGGTTTGCTGGACTCATCACCATACAGTTTTTGCCACACAATACTCTCGTTTTCTCGATTAACATCAACTGGTCTCATCCCAATACTACGGTGTCTCGAATGGTTGTAGGAATATACTAATTTTTGTAGTACATCGGTATATTTCAACGTATTCTTTGCTGTAAAATATTTCCACATTTTCCCCTTTAACGTTCGGTTAAATCGTTCAACGATGGATGCCTTGGTATCGTTGTGTGTTGTAAAAAATCGAATATGTTTGTCCTTCAATAACTTTTGAAAGCGTTTGTTGGTAAATTCAGTTCCTTTATCGGTATGAATTGTTTCAGGCTTCCTTCCTTTCTTTAGTATCTTTTCAAAGGCTTTAACCAGACTCTCTGCAGTCTTTGTTTTTAATGGTTCCACCCACGCAAATTTGGACAGTACATCAATAACAGTTAAAACGTATTTATAACCATTATTTGTTTTACTAAGCGAATCCATAATTACTAGATCAGCCTCCCACTCCTCGTCCATCGCTCCAACAATAACACGATTTCGCTTAAAATTATGTCGTACGGGTTTATGCAAAGTATAGGTATCTTGCTGTCTAAGCCATGTTTTTATCTTGTTTCGGGATATCTGGAATTTACCGTCACTTTTTACGACACGGTATAAGGCATCTACGCCTCCAAAACTTGATGGACTTTTTGGGTTGTAATACAGGTCGTGAAGGTACTGTTCCGCCATCTAATTCGGATGCCTGTATCACAATCTTCCCCCCACAGCACGCCGAGATGCAGCGAATCTTTCGAAAAATATTACGAAGGGCTATTTGTGGTAAACCGCCACAGCAAGTCATGTTCACACAATTAAGGTTAGAGGTAAATGAATGAAAAAAGGCAACGACGCAGTATATATATACACTCAGGTGATATATGCATATATTAATCTCTGGAACAGTTGACCAAGCATTCGTAACGAAGAATTCTTACGCCTCTTGTATTGTGATAAATCTACGTTGTGGAAATCATTCACCGTTCGTCGAACGGCCTCTCGAACCGTTTGGTTATCGTACGAATCGCTAACTCTGTACACGAAAGCGAGATAAGCGACTATTCTTCCAAAATTATTTAGATCCATTTCTTCATAGATATGATGAAGGTTCACACGATCTAATTGATCGCTAAAACTATCAAACAGGTGTCGATGATCGTCAAGACATGTCTGAATATAAAATGATAACGTATCTTTATCGATATCAATGTTATGTTGTTTTAATTCATCAAAAATTGTATCCATAGCGTATGCGTATTGATCTATAACAATTAGTGTTCACACGACCAAAGTTGGAGATAAATGAATCACAAAAGAGTCCTGTATAAACATATATTTATTAGATAGATAATTAGAATACAAAATTATACATGTTCAGCAAATGTTCAGTTTTTCCAAGTCTATAGTCAAGTCATTTACCGACTTTTGAAAAAGGTACTTTTCGTAGGCTTTCTTATGATCAGTTTCATGGCTCGTGAATGTCTCTCCAGTCTTTTTGACTGTATATCTGTAAGATGGTGGCATACTAAACAGAACAGTGGAGAATGGTTCAAGGGGATCTTCTTCCGGTTTCCATTCGAAAAAGTCACAGCAGTTTTCTCTCTCGTTGGGACACGAGTAAAACAGACGACCTTGGTTGTCACCCTCTTTCTTGACTTTGCTAGTACGACAAATCAGACCATGCCGACACATTGGTTTGATACCCTCGAAGACATCAGCCCATTGCCAAAACGAACAGGGATTTCCTCGTTCGCAGCAAACAAAGTATGGTCTCCCGTAACTTTCCTTCATCTTATCTTTAACCATTCGCATTTGTGCCAGTCGTCCATGGCCATAGCACCTTGGATGTATACATCCACTTTCATGGAAGGAGGCTACGGCTTTTCCAAACATGTAGCAATCTTCTTCTGGGCAAAAGAACTCGCAACTAGGTTTCTGTCCACAAAACCAAAACGTACCCTTCTGTGTAATTGTCGAAGATGCAGGTTCACCGTGTAAACATTCCATTGTGCGACGGTAGAATTTCTAATGCTTTCAAAAACGTTCCAATCCTTCTCTAAAGTCTCGAACAAGTATAGATGACCAGACCAGGTGTAATCCTAACATCGTAATGTCCGAGCTTATATAGCTTCATGTATACTATAATTATTCCAATCTTGCCCAAACATGTCACAGGCGTGAGTCATGCGTGAGTCATGCGTGAGTCACGGTGCGTGAGTCACGGGGCGTGAGTCACGGGGCGTGAGTCACGCTGAATATTAATGAGGCGGCATCCCTTTGGTCCCTGGATGGGGGGGGATATCTACTGATGTACAATCCCGATTCCCGACTCACTGGAGGCGAATAAAAGGATAGCTTCGGGAAACGCCGATTTGTCAAGGATAAAGGTGTGAAATGAACGCCGACATCTACTTCTATGACCTGTTCGTTGTTCGAAGTAGTTTGGTACTAAGACAATTCACAGCAGTTTATCACGAGGAAAACCCGTCGGTGTGGCGATTACAAGACGACAACAATAGAGCGTGTTTTTCGGAAAGTGACAAAAACTTGTGCATGTCATCAGTCTCATATTACTTTTTATCGAATTCGATCTTCGATCAAGAATATATCGAAATATACTTGACTTGGTAATGTCGTCTACCTCTGGTTCTAATGCTGATAGCCAAAATGACTAGACTAGGAGGTAAACATTCCAGGATACGTAATCGAGATCGAAGACAAAGTATTACTGTCTTGGCCATTTATACCTGAAGACGAATCATCAGAATGCATTGTCAAGCCGTATGAAGACGAGCTTAGGATCAAATGCGACTTGAAAAATATCTTCTACGATGGCTATAAATTCGCTTTGCGGTGCACATTAAGGTGAACGATTTGTAAGTTATGAAAGTTTGCTTTATCAGTGAATCAGTTATGTTTACGTTTATCGAATGTTGTATACTGGCATGCCATATTTGCAATTGGCCATATTTGCTAAAACAAAATTGTATGCTGTCAAAGCCAAATAATTCGCATGTTTATATTTGTTATATATCTGGTCACTGCGTCTAGCGGGCTGTGTTATTAACTTATTTTGTTTCGGTTAGAGAAGTTACCTCATTAGCTCCATCTTCTTTGAAGATTCGTTTATTCACAATATATACAGGAAGTTTTAGGTTACAAAAATAGGTAAATTAAAATGTAAATTACGTCATCGTTTCCGGTAGCTCAAACTGACATTGTTCTCAGTATATGACTTAAGAATATCAAATATGAAACAACTAAATGTTTCTTACATTCCCAGGGGTTGTCAACTTAATATAAATAGAATGTACATACATAAATCAATGCGTAATATTTACAATACTCCCATCTGCTTCAATCGCTTCAACTGTCCAGATATTGCTGCGCTCCGCTGCGGTCTTGAAGACAATTGGAGAACTTGTTCCTCTGTTTCATTTCGTTCTACATTCACCGTCTCATCATTCTCGCTGGTTTGTCTTACCTCAATAGGAACGAGATGCTGAATTGACCGACGCAATAGTTGTGAGTGGTTAGAGTTTTTACGACAGACTCTTACAATCGCCGCGCGAACTGTTCCATCATCTCCAGTGAGTAATTGCTCTACTCGTGCTAACTTCCAAAAGTTACGATTAGTCTTATCGTTTCGGACAATAACGATATCTCCAACTGCTATTACAGGCTCTCGGTTGGTTTTTGACTTCGGAATTGATTGTTCTTGCAGAGACTGCAAATACTCGTTCCTCCACTGCTTAGTGAACCGCTCGAGCAAGTTCTTGTGGTGTTGCATCTTTCTGGTCAGAGATTTGTGAGTGCTGACAATTTCATAATGTTGATCATTAGGCATGGTGGTAATTCGCCGACCATAAATTAGATGTGACGGTGTTAACGGGAAAGAAATTGATTCTGCATCATCGTAAATGTATGTTAACGGACGTGCGTTCACCAAACTTTCGATTTCTACCAAGAGAGTTTGAAGTTCGTCATAAGTCAGATTCGTTCTTCCTATTACTTTCTTTAGTGGACGCTTCACGCTTTTAATCAACCGCTCCCAAAAACCACCCCACCACGGAGCTCTCTTGACTATAAAGTCCCATGTTACTCGGTTGTCTGTAAGGTAACGCCATACTTCTTCTGCACGACACAATCGACGTATTTCCTTACATGACGCTCTAAATGTCTTCCCGTTGTCTGAAATAAGAAGGGCGGGTAAGCCTCTACGACTTACAAATCTTCTAAATGCTCTAAGAAACGACTGTACACTTAGCGACGGTGTAAGTTCCAGGTGTATGGCTCGTGTAGATGCGCACGTGAATAACAAAACGTAAACTTTACTCGAACTCTCCGACATGTTAAACTGACTTTCTAGGACGTACAATGGGCCCGCAAAGTCCAATCCCGTATTAGTAAATGGGGGGTCCTCGGAGACTCTACTAGCTGGAAGATCTGGAGGCGTCTCAGCTCCGTACGAAGGTCCCTCGACCTTACGACACACCACGCACTTCTTGATAATTTTCTTAACTGCCTCTCGACCGCGTAGAATCCAAAAACGCTCACGTATAGTCGTTAAAGTGTCCCGTATGCCGTTATGCTTGATTCTGTAGTGGATTTCGCGTATCAGTAACTCGACAAAGCTATGCTTCGAGGGTAGTAAAATCGGATTCCTGCTGCCCAGAGCCAACGATGAATTGTTGAGCCTCCCCTTGCACCTTAGAACGCGATCGCCGTCCAGAAACAACCCAAATTGTTTCACATAAGTCGGTGCAGATAAATTTGAATTTCTTGCAGAAAGAAACTCGACCTCTTTAGCGAACAACAACTCTTGAATAGACCTCAACCATAGCATTTCAGCTTCTTCAATTTCCGATGCAGTTAGACATTTGGAATTTCCCTTGACCTGCGATTGTTCCCCTCGTTTCGATGATTTCAGCGCATTGACAAATCTCAATAGATAGGCCGTGACTCGTAGAAGCTTTCTTAAATTTCCAAAACGATCCATGTTGAAAATGTTGCTAAGATTCAACCCAGGACGACTGGATTTATTTGCACTTACGTGAAGTGAGCGTACGAGATTCGGCGATTGTTTGACGAGTTCTCGCAAAGCTTGATCGTTTTCGATCTGATTGCTAACTGGGCAGATTGGCCACTCGTCTTCATGCTGAACAAAGAATTTAGGTCCCTTGAACCACAAGGTATCGTTCGCAAGTTCGTTTCCAGAAATGCCACGTGATGGTAAATCAGCGGGGTTCAGTGTCCCTGGACAAAAGCGCCAAGCCTCAGGCGATGACAAGTTTCTAATTTCGTTAACTCGATTCTGTACGTACTGTTTCCAGGACCGTTCATTCTTTATCCAGTGCAGTGCAGTGCAGTCGTAGAATCGACCCAGTAGAAAGTTTCTACATCTAGCCCTAGAGCCTTCGAGACAGTGTTTACTAGCCTCGCTAGTATTGTCGCTCCAAGCAATTCGAGTCGTGGAATCGTTTGTTTCTTGGCTGGAGCAACCTTCGTCTTGGATGCAATTAGATTGACGTCAGTGTGGCCATTCTCGTAAATAATCCTCAAATACACAACTGCCGCAAATGCACGCCCCGAGGCATCACTGAATCCATGAAGTTGAATTACAACTGGTTTGAACTCTGGTAAGAAATAACATCTTGGCACTTGAACTTCATTGAGAGATGCTAGTTCCGATATAAGAACGTTCCACTGCTTGCGCGCACCGTCTTGTAACTCCTCGTCCCAATCCATTATATCCATGCACAGTTCTTGAAAGAAACTCTTGAGCTTGATCGTAAAAGGAGTTAAATAACCCAAGGGATCGAAGATCTTGGAAGACCATTTTAACAACGAGCGTTTAGTGACTGGAAGTGACTGGCGTACTTGATTAACTCGACCAAATTGAACGAAAACGTATCTGTGCCAGTGTCCCATATTACACCAAGAACCTTGACTTGCGTCTCTCCAGCAATGGGTTGTTGACCAATCGTTGACTTTGCAAATGACAAGTCCTCTCCAACAACGCCGGGCTTGTCGTAGAAAGAACTCGCAGTAACATTACTTTCCAGGTTATTGATGGATTGTACCAGGGTGCTCGAATTTGAATGCCATTTTCGCAAATTGAATCCTCCTCTACTCATAACCTCCCTTGCGCCTTTGTAAACTTTGAATGCCTTTTCGTCGTCTTCCGCTCCAGAAACAAAATCAAACGCTCTGTAATCTCGGGATTCTGCTGCTTGCATGATTCCAGATGGTGCTTAATGGTAGCACCCAAAATAGCTGGTGATGGTCTTAGGCCAAAAACCAATCGACAAAATCTGAGCTTCATAATTTCTGGATCAGGGTCTTTAATGTTCTTGAACCAAAGAAATCGTAACATATCTCGATCCTCTTCATTAACACCAACCATCAAGAACGCCTTCTGGATGTCTGCCACCAATCCAACGTGGTTCAGCCTGAATTTCACGAGCATATCGAATATTTGTGGAATAAAGTTCGGTCCAGTCAACAAACAGTCATTAAGTGAATGTTGTCGTGTAGCTGTCGTTGCTGATCCATCATAAACAACTCGTAGTTTGGTTGTAACGTTATCTTTCCGGATGACACCATGGTGTGGAAGGTAGTGAACGTTTTGTTCGTTGTTGTCTTCAGACAATGGAACTTGCTCTATGATTCCCGCTGCCAGCTGATCTTCGATGCTCTTGTTGTACTCTTCCAGAAGCTCTGGCTCTTTCTTCAATTTGCAATAGAGCGATCTTAATCGATTATGACAAAGGTCGTAATCAATCCCAACCTCGGGGTGCTCTTCTTTCCAGGGCAATCCTACTTCATAGCGTTCCCCGGTAAATCGTATATTCCGCACAAAATCTTGTTTCTCTGAATGACCATCCACCTCGACCGATTCGATTCCAACACTTTCGGTTTCCCAGAAGCGCTTGAGTGAAGCAGTTAGCTCGTCGCTGTCGGTTTGTGCACGCGAACTGTCGAAACATTCTCCCGCTAAGATCAGGTTGTTGGCTGTACAATCATATGATTATGCTAGCGTCGAGCGACCAGACAAAAGCCATCCCAATTTGCTGCTAATTGCCGTCGGGCCATTTTCCCCTCGCACGATGTCTCCGGTCACTATTTCCCAGTAATAATCCGCACCAACCAAAATGTCGATGTTATCGCTGTTAGTGTCGCAAGAGTCAACGTCCGCAAGTTCTAAGCCTCTTAGATGCGAATAATCCTCGATGTTGACCTTTGAACTAAGTGGCGAGCAAATGGTCGGGAAACTAATTGCAACAAGCTCTACATTCTCTCCACCATTCTTGTTTTCGATCTTTAACTTGAATACTTCACAATTTTGCCGTTTGCACTTGCTCTCACCGAAAGTGTTTAGATGAAACGTTTCTGTTTTTATCGGCTCCAGCTTTAGTTGTCGTTGAAGCGAACTCTTGATGTAGGACCGTTGACTTCCGGTATAAAAAAGAATACGTACAGGAGTCAACCTTGACCCGTTCGAAGCGATTGCTCTGGCGGTTTGCAACAAAACACTACCCTTGCCACTTCGTGTAACTGTAGTGGTCGCACAGAAATTGTTTGTGGAAACATTCGTGTCTTCTTTTTCCCTTTCGGCGTTGCCTGTCTCGGCGACTTCTTTCTTCTCGTTTTTAGGGGCACTAGCACTAGGACAGATTGATTGATGATGTTTTTCTGAACAATTACGGCACGTTTTCGTGTTTTGACAGCTTGTTACTTGGTGTCCTTTTCGCAGACAAATAAAGCAGCGCTTAGAATCTCGCAAAATCTTCTTTCGCGCCTCGCTATCCAACACCGTTTTGCACGAAGCCGAGTAATGCAGTTCCTGGCAATAAGCGCATCTTATCTTAAAATTATCGCTGTTGTCATTCTTGGCCATAAATGATCCCACGGTGGGCGGAGCGCCAGACTTTGTTTTGTTTTGCTTTTCATTCGCACTCGATCGCACGCCTTCACTGATTTCTCGCGCCTCTATCTCGAACTTTATCGTGTTGAGTAACTCGTCGATTTTCCAGACTTCGTTTGTGGCCTTACGCGCTATTTGCAATCGAATTTCACTGGGTAGTTTCGACATTATGATAGGGATCAACAAGCTACCGTACTGTTCAGCCGCGACACCAAGTGAAGCTAAGCCACACACATGAACGCTTATCTTATCGTAAACGTAACATAGTTGCCCTGTGCGGTCTCTGTGCGGTTGAATCTTTAAGATTTCATCCATGTGGGCGGCTATTGATTGCTGAGGTCTTCCGAATCGTTCTTGTAAAATTTGAATCGCTGCGTCGTAATTAGCGCTTGTCAAAGTAAGACCTTTTATCGAACGCGCTGCACTTCCATCAAGCAATGAATGAAGATAATTAAACTTGTTTACCTTGGATATGCTTGCGTTGCTGTGAATTGCGGTATCATACGAATCCCAGAAAGAACTCCATTCGGTTACTTGCCCTCTAAACTTTGGAAGTTCAAGCTTTGGTAGTTTTGGCAAAGACGCTGTCGCTGTAGGTGTATTGGTTGTTGTTGAATTAAAACTCGTATTGACATTGGCGTTGTCTATAGTTTCTGAATTTGTGTTCGTTAAATTGACGGTTCCATTCTCCACGAGTCTTTGGTTCGAATCGGTATTCGGCGCGTCCTTCGACGGTGAATTGGCGACATTCGCTACGGAGCCTTCGATTTTCTTGAGTTTGTCGATTTTCTGTCTCGTATTTAAAATCCTGTCTGCGATAGCGGCTGACCCTTCAATTTCGTTTTCGATTTCGCTAACCTCGCACATTCCCAGGATATCTTCGTCGATTTTGTTTAACAGTTTCGTCTTTACTTCGAGTTGACCTGCAATGACTTCGCATCGTTCGATTATGTCGACATTCAGATCAGATGAGCGCAGTAGCTCGACTGCTTCTCTTTCGAGTTTTGTACAAACGCCACGATGGCCTCCTCGTTTGGCGCGTAGACGATACGAATACGAATATTTATTTAACGTCGGTGGCATAGGGAGTGGTTGCCCAGTCACCCGAGCCAGAGGCTCATGTTAAAAATGCTCGACAATACTTATTTAAAAATTACAACAATTAATATAACTAGCTATTTTACAATAAAATTTTTAAAATGTATAGTTATCTATTATAATACAAAAGCATAAGTAAAACTATGCAGAAAAAACAAAAAACCCAAAAAAAACCCCAAAAAAACTCAAGTACAACGCATGCACTTACAACCAAGATTAATTTTGTTTGTAAAATCCAAATTACTTATGCTGTTTCTAAAAGCAGCCAAAGATTTTGAGTTTTTAATATGCGAAGAGAGTTCATTCCATATATGACTAACAATGTTAGGAAAAAGAATTGTGTAAATACAATGTATTATAACTTGCTTGTTCAAAGTTCTGTACACTATTCCTAAGGTTATAATTAGACGATCTTACTTTAAACATGTTCGAAATATATTTAGGGCCTTGAAGCTTAATACATTTAAAAGCTAAAATAAGTGAGTGTTCGTATCGTCTTTGCTCAAGGCTATTCATAGATGCCAAATTCAAAAGGCTTTCATAACTGGTCGAGTTGCCCATTTTAAGAAGCGTTTTTAAAGCATAACAGTTCGCCTTTTCCAGTTTGTTATTCAGGCATTTTCCAATACCCAGTAATAGAGGGCAACAATACTCAAAGTGAGGCAGTACATAGGCTTTATACAACCTAATCATAACCTCCATTGGTACCAAGCGTCGTAATCGTCGAAGTGCCGAGACTTTTGCAAACACCTTCTTGAGCGTTTCTTTTACATGAGGTTCAAATGTTAACTTTTTATCTAAAGTAACTCCTAGTATTCTGAGATTGGACTCTGTGGAAATTGCCAGATCCTTAACTCTAATCTCATACTCATATTTAGAGTTTCCCATTATCATAGCTTGTGTCTTCTTTGAATTTATGGATAGAAAATTATTATTAAGCCAGTGATTAAGAGCAATTCCGTCATTATTAATGGTAAATTCTAGTCGAGCAGGGTAGTCATCGGATGTATAGTTGGTAGTATCATCTGCGTATAATCGTAGGGATGAAATGGCAATCGTTTCATTCAGGTCATTAATAAAAATGTTAAATAACAAAGGGCCTAATAAGCTTCCTTGTGGAACACCACATCGAGAAGGCAGCCACTCTGAATAAACACCATTACATTTAACTCTTTGTTGCCGTCCTTGTAAATAGGAACGAATAATATCTACAGCAGAGCTATTCAGGCCATACGCTTTTAATTTAGCCAATAATAAATTATGGCAGATAGAGTCAAATGCTTTTGAAAGATCAATTGTAACAACAGCAACATCTTGTTTCTGATCAAGGGCGGATCTCCAGTCTTCAGTCATTTTCAACAATGCAGTACAACATGAATGGCCCCGAAGAAAACCAGACATGTTGCTTGAGAAAAGAGGAGAAAAAGCCTGATACAATTGATCAAACTTAATTTTCTCAAACAATTTGGGTATGACTGATAATACATTAATTGACCTATAATTCTTCTTGTTGGTCGCCTCTTCCTTCTTGTAAGCGGGAGTCACATTGCTTCGTTTCCATTCCGCAGGCCAAGTTGAGATTGCGATGCAGTGATTAAATAGCGTAGTAAGTGGGGCGGCAATCGCTGGTGTTGATATCTTAAGAAGATATGCTGGAATTTCATCAGGACCGCTAGATTTCTTCTCTTCTAGGGTTGAGAGCAATCGAGTAACATACTCACAATTTATTTCTTTAAAAGAAAAGTTTAAATTTGCTTTAACTTCTCCTTGATTTCTTTTGACATGATTGAATGATTCGAATGGGCGGCTGTCTCAACAAACCTGCCCCACGTTGGGCGCCATGTTATAAACTTATTTTGTTTCGGTTAGAGAAGTTACCTCATTAGCTCCGTCTTCTTTGAAGATTCGTTTATTCACAATATATACAGGAAGTTTTAGGTTACAAAAATAGGTAAATTAAAATGTAAATTACGTCATCGTTTCCGGTAGCTCAAACTGACATTGTTCTCAGTATATGACTTAAGAATATCAAATATGAAACAACTAAATGTTTCTTACAGGCTGCAAATATCGAAGAATTGACGAGGCAAAGTATAAAATAGAAGATGTAGAAAGCAGGTAGATACTATCAGTATTGATTAATAGAATACCCGTTCGCTTTCCGCCGGATTTCCACTTGCGAATAAGCCAGCTGCGCACAATTAACCTAGGCTAATAGAATTGCTTCGTTCTTCAAAATTGCCATGCTCGTCCAATTCGATAAACAACAACAATTGTGCGATTTCATCTTCAAACTTGAAGAAATTGACTCTGTATATATGTATATTGTCACCTGCAAGTTCGAATTTCAAAAGTGGATGCAAGTATTCCATTAACTAATCAACAGACAGTTCCTACCTGTTTTCTGTACTGATCTTTTATTTGATACTTTATCTTGTCAACCAGTCAGTGACCAGATTTCCAGGCAAACAAGTGTAAAGAACTTGATCACTGTTATTATAAACCATTCCAATGCAAGCTTTGATTTACTGACATTCCTTTGCATTCGCATTAAGCAGTTCAGTGTCAGAGTAATATCGAATAGAATTAAACATGCGAATCATATGGCTTTGACCGGATACAATTTTGTTTTAGCAAATGCGTGAAAACAACATTGCAGATAAAACGTAAACATAAATTCACTGATAAAAGCAACTTTCAATTAAACTTACCAATCATTTAAGCGAATTTGTAGCTGTCGTACTAAAGACCTTTTTCAAGTCGCATTTGCTCATTATGATTTACGATCCAAATTTCATCGGCAACCGACTCGTCTTCATACGGCTTGACAATGCATTCAGATGATTCGTCTTCAGGTATGGCCGCACTGCACTGGAAGACAGTTTTACTTCGTCTTCGATCTCGATTACGTATCCCGGAATGTTTACATCCTGGTCTAGTAATTTTAGCTATCACTGTTAGAACCAGAGGTAGACGACATTACCAAGTCAAGTATATTTCGATATATTCTTGATCAAAGATCGAACGCAAACAATACTTCGATAAAAAGAAATATGAGACTGATGACATGCACAAGTTCTTGTCACTTTCCCACGTTCTATTGTTGTCGTTTTGTAATCGCCACACAGACGGGTTTTCCTCGTGATAAACTGCTGTGAATCGTCTTAGTACCAAATATTCCCGTTGAAACTACTTCGAACGACGAACAGGTCACAGAAGTAGATGTCGGCGTTCATTTCACACCTTTATCCTTGACAATTCGGCGTTCCTTTCACCCGAAGCTATCCTTCTTTTATTCGCCTCCCGTGAGTCGGGATTGTATATCGTTATTGTCGAAAAAAAAAAGGCATACAACGCTATTCTAGCATATCAATTGGGTTCATTCGAGAGTAAAAACACTACGCACCTGTTTGGCATAGTTTTTAAAATAATTTCCGACAAAATAACCTGAATAAAGCAAAGAAAATCCAAGATGAGCCGTAAACTCCCGATGTAAACACTGTTACTGTCTGAGAGGGTCTCCCTGCTTCTACGTCACTTCCAGCGACTAGAACCCAGTAAAAAAATTTCACGGCCATCGTCAAAATCGCCAACTTTAACAGCAAAAAAGTCCATGAAGATGAAATTTTAGGAAAAGAAGATATATTACAAATCTTCTTAAAATCTTCAAAATATCCTAAATATGTAAAATCCCCAACCCTGAGATAGGCACTTTAATATCTAAACAGCAACGATGCTGTTGTTTACTTTTAATTGACGTCTTCTTCCGTCTTATCTGTGCAGATCGCAATCTCGTACCCAAACCCAGACGCACGCGGGAAGCGAATGGCTTTGGGACAATCCATTTGAAAATCGACTCTGATTGGCTTAACGCGTTGACGCATACTGCGCTGCGCAGATAATTTCACACCCATTCTCCCATCGCGGTCTTCATGTAATGGTGGTTGTTTTCGGGAGGAAGTGAAGAGAAATAACATGTTTATTGGGACTTAATCTGAGAAATTGAGAGTTATTCCTTTGCGATAGTCATTTCAAGGAGACAAGAAATACTTACTTGCCTTTGTGGTATTTTTGGAACTCTGGTTCGTGTTTAAAGTATGACAGATAACAGATTCATCGTGGCCCATGCATCGTGGCCGTGCTTCGTGACGAGTTCACTTTTCAGAATTCATAGTTTTCCGTACTTGTATGTAAAATAATTAAATATTTATGGTATATCGTCATATGAACACTGGATTTGACTTCAAGAAGTATCATTGGAACTTATAAATGATGGCTATTTGAATAATAAATAATTGTCTACATCTTTCAATCACCTCAAATATTCATAATTATCTCATTTATATGAGTGACTGATCAAGTTTATATCAACATGTATGTATCTCCTGATTCTCCTCATATTTTTAACAAAACAATATATTGTCTTATGGCTGTTGACACTGTGTTTATTACTTTTTATATGTGTGACATAATATTCTTATAGCTGTACAATGTACTACAAAGTGCATTGTTTTTTTAATTTGAACCTGGCACACTAAACTATATATGTATCTACCAGTAATATTGGTTTGAAGTATTTTATCCATATGGGGTAAGCATTAGTTGCTGATTTATACATTTTACACCAGTTTTAAACTGGTACTATACCTATGTGACCATATGGGAAGCATGGGTGGTGAAGAGTTGCCTGACCACTGTGATCCAAAGTTAAGCTTGATTGGATGGGGTTAATAGTACTTGGATGGGTGACCACGTGGGACACCTTGTCACAGGCTTGAGCTTGGAACTCGTGTGAGTAGAGTTATTGTAGTTGATCTCTCCTGTGCTTCAAGGGGTTTTCCAGGTTCTCTGGTCCCCCCCCCCCCCCCCCCCCCGCCCCTCCTTAAAATCAACAATTCAATCTTAGGAGAACAACCTTGTAAGGGACCTTGAGTCCTATTGTTGTTTCTCCAGTATCAGTTAGGTACAAATGTTAATAAATAAAATATATGATAATAAAATAATAAATGGTGAACTTATTTTTCTATTTAATTATATTTTAAATACAAGGAGATACCCACAGTCTATGTAGTGACCCCATATAGTTCCCTTTTTAATATCTTGTTTTAAGTTAGTGATATCCATATTAAGTGTTAACCCCCCTTGCCCCTCCTAGCACTGAAAGGCAAGAGTGGAAGCTGCACCTCCAGTGGTGTGGGAAGCAATTTGATCTTGGTCGGGGCACAGCATCAAAAGGGCACTTTGTTCAGGGGGTACGACTTCAAAAGGACACTTGAGGCACATGTTTTAACATAAAAAGGGCACTTTCCTGTTGCAAAAAGGGCACTTCATGACAAAGTTGGGCCTACACCCCTGCGCCCCTCCTGGCATCCCTGATAATAAACAGACAGTGATTGATGGTTACAGTCAATGTTTTAGTACACACTGTATATCCAAAGTTTGCTTTCTAAATTAAAAAAAATTACTTTGAAAATCAGTTCAGCCAAAGGTCTTTTCATAGTACAGTCACCAACTGTAGTTTTACTTTTTCAAACAACAATCTCTGTATTATTTCTTATGTACTGAACAGCTGCATTCGGGATGTATTTAAAAGCCAGAAGTTAAGAATTCCCACCTCGAGAGAACAATTTTCCACTACTAACTCTGGTTATTTACACAATAAAATTAATATTACATTTACTGTGTTTGCCATTTTGATTTGGACCATAACTCAGCTAACTTAATTAGCTGATTAACAGAGATTCTCAGCAAACCTAAGCAACAGTGAGTTGACCCATTCAATGTGAGCTTGCAAGGCCACCCCAACCAGCTAATGCATTCCCTCTGCAGTAGCATAAAATCATCTGGCATGTTTAACCAGAATAAAATTCTAAATAGCTTAACCTGGTGGTGAAAAGGTTAATAAAATGATTTCTTAAAACTTATAATTTATTGCTGACTATGACTTTACTCATCTTAGGCTGCACATAATGTAGCCTTGGTTCAAATATCTTCAGTTGGCACTTCATCCAAAAGTAAATTTATCATTAGAGTATACAGTACAATTGAGAGCCTTACGAACTATGGACACCCTTGTTATAAATGGGGACTACACGCATGCCAGCATTATCTACTGTACCTAGTGTTGGCACCTAGTGTTGGCAGGAGATACTTCGGATTAGCCTAATTTGTCAAAATTAATAGTAAGGCGGGGTGCATTGTGCTTTCCCTTGGAAATTTTAATCCTGCCTGACATTTGGACGTTTGTGGGTCACAAGCGGTCAATTGCAGTGGCTGGGATAGAATAAATCCTATCCCAGCAGCAACTCTGTCAATGACCACTAGTGACCAAATGGAAACCAGGCTTTAGTCCTATTTTAGCCCCATTTTCAGAGTTACCAATGGAGCTTAGGAAAAATATTAAGTGGGCTGTACCCCCCCCCCCCCCCCCCCCCCCCCTCTAGTCCCTCTATTGTTACACCCTTATCAGTTACCAGACTGCACAAGATGCCAAGTCTAAAGGGTATTTTTTGTACCAGAAGCTGCTTTATTACAGTATACATATATACCAGTAATCATATAATTGTAATGTTTTTAAGAGTAAAGTTTATATATTTAAGCAGTGTTTTGGGTATAAAGTTAAAAAGGTGGTGCCTTTGGTTTTACTCTGATGAAGGGCTCCACAAACTTTAGTAAATTTTACAACTGAACTAGACACCAAACTCCAATATCATTATAAATCATATATTAGCTAAATGTGAGCATGTGTGCCACCTGCCCCTCACATCTTTGGTGTTAAGTACTTTAAATGCTTAAAAATAAGTAAAAGAAGAACCTCTCACTTTGTTATTTTTTTATGCATAGAATTTTTCCGCCATACTCAAATGGGCAATATAAACAGGTCGTACAAATATGGCTGGTTCATAGTGAGGTTCAGCTACTGGTGTTTGAATCTTCAATCACATAGATCAGTATAAACAGATGTAATATGAATTAATAAATTATTAAACCTCAGAAAGCTACAGTGTCGATTATTTCGATTACACACAAACAAGTGACAAATAACAAATTAAATGTTGCAAATCAACAAATGGCAAATATACCACCAAGGTCACGTTTTATTTGAAAGACATACATCAGCAGTACTATATACATGAAATCAGTTTTTAAAATTCCAGATTTTGTTGTAATTTACCTTGTAGCTGCCTACGAATATTCGAATAATATTCAGAACAATAATACGATATTCTCGTGTTCATAAGTTTGAATAAACAAGAACTCGAACGGAGTTTCATCAGAAGGTCATGAACTGGTCATCGATCACTTTCACGCCTGGTGCATTATTTTCCATTTATCAGTCTCTTTTCCAGAAATTTCTGACAAGTAATACTTTATCGCATCTCAAACCAGCCACGTTTACATTCTTACAACATTTCTACTGCTATTTGTTACTATTAAATTCCAGAATCAGCCACAACATGTCGATGTATTCTGCAGAATATTGAACGGCCGTGTTGAAGGTTTTCGTGGGTCTGGGTACAAAAATACCAACTGCGCATGCCCCAAATTGCACACTTTTTCCTGTATTTCAAATGGATTGTCCCAGAGCCATTTGATTTGCCCACGCGGCCGGGCATATTTGGAGAAAAAGCGAGGGAGAGGAAATCTGGGAAATAGTTTATATATATATATATATGCAACGCTCACTACCCTTGTGGCAGTTTGACCACTCTGGGCCCATGCGCACTTCACGCTATCTGAATGTACTTCACCGATGCTGTCCCACATGCGGTTGTCACCGATGATCGCATGTGTATAAGTAATTGATGAAATTCATTCAGATTGTTCCAAGCTACACTGATGAGCTGTAGTACAGCGAAACACCGTGTCTGTAGATTGAACTATATATATATATATATATATATATATCTATATATAAGTGAGTTATGGTTCACGGAATGTTAGAGAGTGCTCAATACCATATATAGATAGAGCAAATTACAAAGTATAAAGTATAGTTTTACCTTAAAGTCTTCGCTACCATATATATATATATATATGTTTGGTACGGTGTCACGGACGAAAAAAACTATAAACCCTCAAACAAATAGTATTTTGCTTTCGTTTATTTAAATGAAACGAAATGAAATGGAGCACGAAGAAAACAAGGATTAATATATCTTGAAGAGAAACCAGAGAACTTGAAGAAACCAAACGCCGTATGGTAAACAAAAACTCGATCTGCAGTGTTATGTCCGTCTGGGTCCGGGATCAGAATAGGCCCAGCGTATCCTCTGCGTGTCGTACGAGGCGACTAAAAGAGGTTGGTCAAGGGGTGGAGATACCGTGACCGTAAAGAAAAAACACCTTTGAAACTTCATGATGACAACGCAATCAGAAGGCAACCCATGCCGGCTCGGTCGTCGCCCGGATCAACAAGGACCGCGTCCACAAGTTGGTGACCAGGCTTGCGTCGAAAAATTGTCTACTGGTAAAAAAGGAATGAAAATGAGAGCAGCGGCGGACATCATCAAGATGGAAGACTGGAGCTGCTACGGCGAGAGATAGAGACATACGAGTGCGACATACTGGCAGTACAAGAGGTGAGATGGCTGGGAAAGGGCGAATCTGGTCCGGGGAGGATAATACACACCACCGAGGAATTGGCTTTCTAATGAGCAGGCGAGCGAAACGCTGTTTGATCGGGTACAATCCTGTAAGTCCGAGAATCTTGGTTGCAAGGTTCAGTTGCCTACCGATTAATATAGCAGTTGTGCAAGTGTACGCACCAACCTCTGATTGTAGCGAGGCCGACATCAACGCGTTTTATGCTCAACTTGATGCGACACTGGACTCCATCCCCCGGAAGCACACCAAGATTGTGTTGGGTGATTGGAACGCTAAGACTGGTAGTGAGAGAGATGGCTATGAGGAGGTGCTTGGTAGATACTGATACGGTGAGCGAAACGATCGCGGAGAACGACTGCTACAATGGGCTCTGGACAAGAAGTTATACGTCAGTAACAGGTTTGAACAAAAACCGCATAGAAAGTGGACGTGGTTATCACCAGACGGGAAAACGCGGAACATGATAGACCTGATATTGGTGGACAAAAGATGGAAGACTGCTATGTGGAATTGCAGAACATATCAAGGAGCGGATGTGGCGTCTGATCATAGCCTGGTGATGGGGAAGTTCCAGATGCGGCTCAAGTGCACCCGAAAACATCAGGTGAAGAGCAGGCGCAACATCGAGAGCCTGAAGGATGATATGACCCAAATGCGGTTCAGAGAAGCCCTGCAAGATGAACTTACTGCACGCCCAATGGAAGATGACGTGTCTCGGAGAGTAGACAGATTTAACAGTTCAATGGACGCCGCGATGAGGAGGACAATACCAACTGTTACAGTTGTCCGGAAGCCATGGATTAGTCAAGAGACGATTGATTTGGCGGATCTGAAGAGGCAGAGTAAGAACATACGCTTGCAATCGGACGAGAAGATGACTGAGTATAGATAGCTCTGCACCAGAGTACGTAGGTCTGCAAGGAGGGACAAAAATCGTTGGGTCAAAGAACAGTGCGAGGCAATTGAGGCATCAGCTGCCGAAAAGAAATCTAAACAGGTATACGAGCTGGTGAAGAAGGTGACGGACGGAGCTCGCAAGTACGAAATTCCACGATCAAAGACAAGAGTGGAAAAGTATTGTATGACAAGGACGAAGTTCATGGCCGATGGACCGAATACTGCGAGGAACTCTACCATGAGGAACGGCAGCTGGGTGGATCGAGTGACTGAGTTGGCAAGTGTATCTCCACCTGCGGATGAAAGTGACCACCCAATCCTGATGTCAGAGGTGCAGTGGGCAGTAAGAAAGCTAAAACATGGCAAAGCGGCTGGAACTGATGGAATAGTGGGAGAGATGGTGCAAGCCGGTAGTGATACGGTGATGCAGGAAATCCTCAATATCTGCAACCTGGTATGGTCAATCGAGGACATGCCAGAGGAATGGACGAAAGCAATGGTGATATCTATACCGAAGAAAGGAGACGCGCTGAACTGCAACAACTACCGCACATTGTCGTTGCTGAAACATGCATGCAAAGTGTTGTTGGTAATTTTATTGGAGCGGTTGAAGCACGATGTTGAACCTTACCTGTCAGAAGAACAAGCTGGATTTAGGAAGACAGAGGAACAGTGAAGCAAATCCTGGCGTTGAGGCTTATAGCGGAAAAGATGTGGAGGAAGGACCGTGTTGTCTACAACTGCTTTGTAGACTTCCGGAAGGCTTTTGATACAGTGAACAGAGATGTCCTATGCGCAACGTTGAGGTCGTATGGAGTGAATGCAAAGCTGGTGAGAGTTCTGCATGCAGTGTATCAAGACGCGAAAGCGACGGTGAGGATTGGCAAGGAGTGCGGAGAGTGGTTCCATCTGCAGAAGGGCGTGCGACAAGGTGACCCAATCTCGCCTGTTGGCTTTGTGATCTACCTGGAACGAGTGATGGAAGTGTTCAACGAGATGGATGGTGTGTCCATACATGGACGACAAGTGAACAATCTGAAATATGCGGACGATATTGATATCCTGTCGCACACACGGAACGATCTACAAGAAAAATTGGAATTGCTAGTGGAACAGGCTGCAGCAGCAGGTCTTGAGGTTAACCTGAAGAAGACAAAAACGCTGGTGATGGGGCAACAGGAAATTGATCAGCGGCTATCTGTGAATGGTGTACATCTGGAAAACGTAAACGAGTTTGAGTATCTTGGTAGCCTGATCACATGGGATGGTGATTGCAGCAGGGACATTCGCAGGCGGATACGAAAGGCATATGGTGTGCTGGCTGATCTCAACAAACTGTTGGACGCCGGTGAACTGAGTCTACGGACGAAACTGCAGCTGCTGCGTGCCTGTGTGTTTAGTGTACTGATGTATGCCTCTGAGACCGGGACGTTGAAGAAGGATGATGAGCGAAGATTGAAAGCATTCGAAATGAAGTGTTATAGAAGGCTACTTGGCGTGAAGTAGTTCCATCATGTGACGAATGAAGAGATCAGTCAGCGTGTGCATCTGGAAGAAGATGTTGTAACTACCATCAAAAGGAGAAAGGTACAGCTATTTTGGCATGTGTGTAGAATGAATGATGACCGATTGCTGAAGATTATCATGCTTGGTATGGTAGATGGGAACAACAGAAGAGGACGGCCTAGACGGGCGTGGATCGACGACATTAGGGAATGAACTCGCATGCCCCTTCGCCACATGACGGAGATCGCACATGATCGCGAACGATGGAGGGCAGTAGGGAACGTCAGAACATGAAGCACCAACGGGCTCCTTAAAGAGCCCATGGAACATTAATAGTAGTAGTAGTAGTAATAGTAGTAGTAGTAGTAGTAGTAGTAGTATATGTACATATATTTTTATACTGCTATCAACCAAGGACCTGTATTAAAAATGGAAACTACAAAAACTAAGATAAAAATCAATACATAAAAATAAATAAATAAACAAAAAATACAATGTAAAAATTGAGTGTGGGAAAAATTAAAGATTAACGCCTGTATTCTAAAAGCTCACTCACACTCACACTTGAGTGCGACTCAAGTGAGATGCACTCAAGTAGGACTGAAGTGTGAGTGAGAGTGGAGTATGAGTGTGAGTGTCCACTCAACGAGGGAGCACTCACCCTTGAAAATATTAGGCAGATTTGTATTCAAAGAGCTCGCTCGAGTGTGACTTGCTGGAGTGTGTGTTTAACGTTGACTATTGATGATGTTTTGAAGTATGTAACATAAGCATGTTGTAGAATCATCAATTGCATTGGTACGTCGTTGCCGCAGGTACAAGATGACTGAAAGTAGACAATATTTTTCGCCATTGGAAAAGACGATTATAACAGAATTAGTGCGAAAGCACAAAGATATTTTGGAAAATAAAAGGAATCATTACAGAACAATACAACAAAAAAAACAGAGCGTGGGAAGCTCTATCAGAAGAGTTTAATTCCCAGTCAGGTGTGTCTAAGAGAGATTCTCGGCAGTTAAAAAAGTGTTGGGAAAATATAAAGTCCCGTGCTAAAAAACAACTTGCTAAGGAAAAGAGAGAAAGTAAATTAACTGGTGGTGGTCCTTCATCATCCAAACAAGACGACGAAGCTGCTGCTGTTTCTTCGATTATTCCAGCTCAGATTGACAGCCTGAATAACCCTTTTGATGACGATAATTTTGAAATAGGTACGACAATGCTAATTGCTAAATAATATTTAGGTGATGTATAATGCAATAATCGGATAAAATAGTGTCCCTATTTTGAATATCAACACAAGTCATGGTAAATCAATATCTCGTACATAACATGTGAATTGTTTTATGTGGTGGTTATTGTATAGAAATCGACGATGATGAAACTGAGTCATTGGCGACAACTACAGTCAGTACACCAAACAAACGCGAATTGCAGCCATCTGTCGTCGAGGCTGCCTTATCGTCGTCATTTAGCAGGAACTCACGAATATCCGATGCCCAAGCACGATGTTTAGATTTACAAACCCAACAGCATGAGGCGGAAATGGAGCTCCTGGTTATAAAGAAAAATAATACAATAATAGAACACAAAAGGAAAATGGAAGTGCTAGACGCGGAACTTGATTATTGGGAAACAATGAAGAAGTCCATTAAAAACACACAGGAGCAACAACCGAAACCAAACACACGCGCTAGGAAGCAAAACTAATCACATTAATAACCTCTGTCAATGAAATACACAATGAATATACGAGTGTATTTTATTTTGTTCGCATGTTCTTGTCAATATAAAGTTGTTTAATATGAGAATATATATAATATATTTATTGTGTTATTAAATTGAATAATTATTCATAATTTATGTGAAATGTTGCATTATCAGCGCTTGGCGAACAGCATTTCCCAAAAGCCGTTCACCAGCATGAATATCATTCACTTCTTCCTCGGCAGCCGGAAAATGTTCTGGTTCATCCATAGGGTCATTTCGGCTTCGTATAAAGTTGAACAACACAGCTGTAGCGACAATGATAGTTAGCGTCGTTTGCAGTTTTGTGCGAATGGTCGTTGATAAGCATGGGAACAATCTCTTCCATGTGCCAAACATCCTCTCCACGGTATTTCGTGTACATATTTGTGCCACATTATAATTGCGTTTTGGTCGGGTCTGCGGATCAAGTATTGGCGTCATGAGATATTGGCGGCATGGGTAACCACTATCACCAAGTAACATGCCAGGGATATCACCACGTTCGAACTGTGCACATAGTCGACTGTTATCGAAAATTCTGGCGTCATGGACGCCACCAGGCCACCGAGCAACAATGTTTAAAATTTCTAAATTTGGTCCGGAAACAGCTTGAACGTTTATTGAAAAATATCCTTTACGATTTCGAAAGAGTTCAGCATTCTCGCCCCCAGGGCATTGTATTTTGATGTGTGTACAATCAATTGCACCCACAACACTGGGAAATGCACAAATTCTGCAGAAATCAAGTTTGAGTTGTTGCAGCATGTCACCATCAGGAAATGTAATGTAAATATTCTTTAAGCGTGCGATTGCCTCGGATACACGTTTTATAATCCGACTTGTTGATGGCTGCGAAATTTCACACAGGTCTCCGCATGCAAGCTGAAATGTTCCCGTGGCGTAAAACCGTAGCGTTAATAAAAGTTGAATATCAGCTGGAATGGGTTTTCCTCTGTCGTTGTGTGCAGATATGTCTAGCCTGATTATTTCCAGTAACTCGCGAAATGCTGCCTTAGTCAATCGGTATCTGTTCCGAAATTGCTCCTCGTCATATTTCCCATAATCAAAGAGATGTGGTTTCCGTCTATTTCTGTTGTTTGGTACAATATTATTCAAACATTCTAACCTATTTAGCCACCTATCCGCCATGTTGGTATGATTAAGTAAAGTTGAGTGCTGCTCAAGGGACGTATACCTCTCACTCACACTTCACTCAAAATCTGAGCTTCACTTGAGTGTGAGTGGTGTCTTTGAATAGTTGGAGTGTGAGTGTAGCATTATACTATGTGAGTGTGAGTGGGCACTCATTGAGTGGTGAGTTGCACTCATTGAGAATGAGCGTCCACTCATTGAGTGTGAGTGAGCTTTTAGAATACAGGCGTAAGAGTTTTAATTTTGTTCCTGAACTTTAAATAGGATGGCTCATCTCTAACATCTGCTGGTAAAGAATTAAAAATTAATGCTCCTTGGTGTTTAAAACTTTTTCGACCCGATTCTGTTTTCATACGCAGAAGTTTTAACAAGGAACCATTTCCACGGGTGGCTTTACAGTGTGACATATGTGTAAAATAATTGTGGTATATTTCTGGTTGAGTGCAATGTAAGCAACCAAAGACCATCAGCAGAGCGTTTCTCTTTATTGTGTCATCTACACTTGACCATTCAGTGATGTTTTTACCACCACATAGTTTATGTGCTTTGTCTTGAATATTTTGGAATTTCTCAACATGATGACGGGAAATGCCAAGCAAGATGGGACAACAATAAGTCATAAGTGGTCTTATCATCAAATTGTAAAATGGAATATGCTACTAGCGGAGAAACATTACTGCGAATCCTCTTGAGTAATTTCAATCTAGACCATTTAAATTCATATGGTGGTGTAGAACAACTCCAAGATATTTGTAGGATTCTGATTCATGGACGACAGAATTAGTTATTTTGATTTCTATCTTACCACTTCTCGAGAGCCGTTGTGGTGTTCCGAATAATACAAACTCTGGTTTCCCTTTATTTTGATTCAATATTTATTATTATTATATATTATTATTATTGTTATTGTTATTGTTATTGTTATTATTATTATTATTATTATTATTATTATATTTAAAACATGAGCAGCAGTGAAACACGCAATGCGGATATTTTGAATAGCTTCGAAAACGATCTATTTGGTAAGTTAATAGACCATTTGCACGAACGATGGCGTTGGGTGACTACAACTACCAGAATGCTTTGTCAGTATTCTAGGGTTTCAGCTAAAGGGGATGACTCAAAAGGACCCCTCCGGTCCTTAAGGCTTCTCCAAAATATGTCGTCAAGTTTGTTTTTTTCCAAATTTGTCATCAAGATTCAATGCGTCTTAAGGTTTTAGCGATACCCTAACCACAACCTAAACCCATATGATTTACCCCCTAGGTTTTTGGCAACCTCGTACCCAGGGCCTTCTCAAAATGGAAGGGCGGAGCACGATTTCTCAAAATGGAAGGGCGGAGCACGATCGAGAATCGCATAGACAGTTCGCAGGCCACGTACGCACGTGGCTCAAGTGAGTTGTCGGCCGAGCTTGATGAAATTAAATTTACTAAATTCTAAACACAGCACACACGCAAAACAAGAACAAGTGAACTGTCCATATATAGCCAAAAACAAAATCAAGACAAAGAAAAAATCAATAGTTGAGATATTTATTCATCCTCCATAGTTGATTGGGTTTGTTTTATATCAACTCGTCACTTCCTCGGTCGTCAAGTACACTTTCCGCGACTGATTCGAACTTTAAAATCCATTTTAAAGGGCAATTGGGTACAAACATCTGCCAAAAAAAAACAACCCCGACTTCTTTTGGAGTAGTAAACGATCAACAAACAACAGATTTTAGTCGTTTAACATAGAAGTTTAGTAGTTTACGATACTAGATCGCACCTTGTTCTTCGTCTAATTTTTCCGCCATATTTGAATTTCAACCTGGATTTGATCCCAGTCGACAGCCGCAATTTCCAATTGTGAGAAGACCCTAGCAAAGGCTGGTCACGTGACACCAATAATTTTGGAATATTTTGATGAGTGACTCCACTGTACCGGGGGGCGCGGTACAGTCACTGATAAACAGCGTGTAGTTGGCTTTCGTATGTAAAACTATTGAGCGAACTATTTAGGCACTCAAGAATAACCAAATCGTACAAATAACAAGACATTCTCTTAACAAATTTATCAAATCAGTTAATGACCATCTTTAGTGAGAAGCGTCTACACTACGACATATTTGCTTTATTATGCAAGCAAGAAGTGTTTATTAATATTTCGGTTTCTGGACTTTCCGAATCTAATTTAAAAAGTTTAGAAATATACAACGTCAAAGTCTTCAGTGCTGATCTATATTAATGTTCGTCGATCGAAGAATTGTTGTTGATCGAATATTTGTATTAAAGTACAACCTCAAAGTCAACGAGGAGTCGAGGACAGCAGATTCGAATATGCCGTTTGAGTATAAATCGACAGATACAACAATTAAATTTCCACAAATCCAAAACGTGTGGACAAGAAAAATAAATGTGCTATACTGGACGGTAAATATACTCCCAACAATCAACAGCATTCGAATATTTTTAGTGGTAACCGCAGAGCCGAGAGCGTCAGAGCGGGTTTCTGTTTATCAGTTTATGATCGTTCGTCGCCTTCGGCTTCATTTCTGGCGATTGACGGCAACAAATATGAATTATCCAGCATATGTCGTTAATTTTGAAGTATATCTAATTTACCGCTCGAATTTAACGTTACTGGGCTTGCAACAACCTTGATGTTTATAAGAACCGAATCAACCGCTCCCCCCATGACGGGCGAAGCTCAAATTATCCACGTCACCAAATACTCCAAGAATCGTGGAGTATTTGGGAATCACGTGACCAGCCTTTGACAGGTCTTCTCCTCTCGCCATTTTGAAAGCAGAGAAGACCCTGGGTTCGAGGTTGGGTTTTTGGGAAAATGTATTTGACGAAATATTTTGGAAAAGCCGCGAAAGCACTGGACGTGTCCCTTTGAGTCTTCCCTTTTTGCCGAAACCCTATAGAATACTGCCAAAGCATTCTGGTGGTTGTAGTCACCCAACGTCATCGTGCAAATGGCCTATATATTGGCATTGTAATTTTGAAAAAGAACGGTGTCTAAGCGGAGAAAACCAAGAGGATATTTTATCACATTTAAAGATACTGAGTCTCATTAAACATGGGTTTTCTTTGTATTTTTTCCATGAATTAATAATGATTTTTGAAAAGTCATTTACAAAATTCGTGTCCCTCCTGTATTGCAATTAGACACTTGGCTTTGTCTCGATCGGGCTCGTGTCTGTTTACTCGATACAGAACGGCCACGAATTCAACCTCGTACCGAGGGTCTTATCTCCGCTCCCCCGCCCCCGCCCACGCGCTGCGAAAAGACCCTGGTTGGGGCTGGTCACGTGTTTGCTTGTCACATGGCTAAGCTGAACACGAAAAGACAATGTTTTTATAATGGATTTATTTTATTCTGACAAGACAAGGTGTACGTTTTATAACTGTCAAGAAAGCCAGACTCAGACTGCATGCCCAAATCGATGTTTATTTACGTCAGTTTACTCAGTGTTGTGCGATGCTGTAAACTGTATGTAGAGACAGAAGTCGCCGTCCTGAACTCGAAGGCCTCTATGTCTCGATTGGCTTTTTGAAATAGTAAAATACGTGTAAATCTATCCGGTTGATTAGTGGATTTTATTCGTCGAAGTCTACCCAAAACACCGCCAATTTTTCGTTAGTCGCTTTGTGTCCCGCCGCTTTGCCTTTGTTTTTTTTTTTTATGTGCCAACTGTCAATATTTTCAAGCGTTTCGTTGCGCGCCGTCTGACTGTTTGCGTTTATACGAAACGGTTGCCTAAAGAAACAAAGACAATATCAGTAAACTATATGAACATTTATAATACATGATCAAGGTGATATTTAAAGGTAATACAAATGTGCCTGAGTTGTTTAAGGAGTCCCAAGAACGAAAATATAAATATATACGTTGGCTGAACGGCGAAGTAAACATATTTATTAAAATATATTGAACTCAGTTGAACGGTTGGCATGCAATAATTTGGATCTTTCGGAATTTAACGTTCATAACGAAGTATTTTCCATAATTTAGGAAACATAGAACGGTATAACATTCGCGCTGGTTCAGTGGTAAGTTTTGGCTGTAATTCTGTAAAATACAGTGACAAGAAGAACATTGAACAAGCAACGTTCAGCGTGCGATATAATAATACTGTAAAATGTTAACCATATAGTAAGTAAAACGCGATACTGATAGGTAGACAACTTTAGTGAAATTAAGGCTAGCAATTAACAGTTGACGACATGAGCTTGTGGCTCCTTTTATGAATTATGATGAATGTTATTAAATAAGGTTGGCTCAGTTTAAAAATCAGCAATATAGTTCAAGTATAAGTGCCTACTTTATTCGTGCTTTAATACACCGGCCCGCCGCTGCACGAAACGGCATGAAATTCTTGTATGCGATGTAGAAATTAAAGAAATAGTAAATGTGATGAACTAACCTCTTGGAATTTCTAAAGCACAGAATAAGAATGTAAAGCCTTGTTGACAGCTGCAAGCCCAAGGTGTTGAGTCTGTATATGAATTCCGCGAGCGTTGGCCGTTGCAAGAGATGCAGTGAGATAATTTCCACACTTTCTTTCGAATGAAGGTTCAAACGATTGTCAACCAAACGAATTTGTGAAGTGAATTTCGCATAGTTTTGATTCAGTTGATTGTAAGGAAATTTAATCCGCTTACTGTAAAATTTTAAACCTTCAGGCTGCTAATATCAGATCGCTGATGAGTGATGACTGTAGAAATCCATTCGAAGAATATAGAATCTCCTTAAATTCGCTGCTCGTCGGATTGAACGACGGAAGGCTTTTGTAGAAGTTCAGAATTGTAATCCAATAATACCAGATTGTTATCCATGGAGTGTTTAATTTGCGTAATGAGGTTTCCTCGATATTCAATTGTAAATGTACTGCGACAAATTTTCAAAATAACCACCCGACCCTGACAAGAAAAGTTTGTTATCTCCCATATTCTGGGAGACACGTGACCAGCCGCAGCGGAGATAAGACCCTGTGTACGAGGTTGCCACGAATTTTGTAAATAATGAAGAAAATTCAAAATAAATGAATATTTAATCCATATCTGTAAATCGCATACAGATTCGTCCTGATTTACACAAAAATTTTCCTCAATTTACTTAGTTAAAATCACTTCAACTTGAAAAATAGTTTGAAAACATGGCTATTTAGATGCGTCCATTCGACAAGTACGATAAAACATTGGCAGCCGATCTGTATCTGATTTACTACGGCTCGCTTGCAGCTCGCCTAATAACTTAATAAAAGTGCGTGTCGGTATAATTTTCCAGTACCCATAATATAAGTATTAAATATTAAAGAGTTTTTACTTGTTATTCTTTAGAGAAGGATTGGGAAGATATTAAGAAAATGCCAGAGCACCCAACTTTAATGAAAGATTTTAAGAAGAACAGGTGATTTATTTAAGGGTTTTATTTAATATATTTTTAAAAAGAAATGAATGTTAAACATGCAGGCTTTTGTAAATCGAATACAAATTTGTCCTGATTTACATAAATTTTCAAACCGATTTTCTAAGCTTAAGCATGCAGCTTACAGTATTTTATCTTAAAGGCGCAGTGTCACCATGACGCAAACTTGAAAAACTTCGTCGACAAATTCAAGTTCACATGACTAAATTTATGGTGCATATCACACACTTCAAAACTTGCATGAACTAATTAGTCCGTAAGAAAATGCACTAATGACTTACTCTTTTATAGCGCGAGGGCGGGAGGTGAAAGAGAGCCTGCACCGATTCCATTGAAATTTGAATGCATGCGTCCAAAATTTGGACGCAAAGTGGATATTGGTGGATATTTTAATCGACTGACAAAGTTAATTAAAGCAGATCAACTCATTAACAGGTCAGGCCTCTAACGTTTATCGCAAGCGTGAAAACTACGAACATCTTTAGACTTTATACTGTCTGACTATCAGTTTCTTTTGCAAAACATGCAAATTCGAATGTTCAAACCTGAAACGTACACCGCGAAAATCACATAAGTAGCAGTAGTGAAATGAATATCTAATCTAACGATATAAAGCGTTGAATCTTGCATGCCTGTCAGTTGTTTTGCTGTTAAGCTGACGGGATATACGACAGAATGTTTTATATTCCAATTCAACGTTGTTATTCATAGAGCCGTTGTTCTGGTGTCAACACAAATTAATATAGTCTCCACGATAAATTCAGCGTTTTAAAATCGCCTAATATGACATTAATATGCTGTGTGATAAACAAAATACAATTACCTTGGTTCTTGTTCGTGGTGACCTTGCGATAATATGTTAGTTTGAAGAGTGTCGTGGTCGTCTTTGAATGAATGAATTGTGTTGGCAGTTATACAACGGCTTGTTGATTAGTTCAGTTCAAATATTATAATAGTGCTGCCACAGAACATGACCCAGAATATTTGGCCCAGTAAACAATGGCTGGAAAAACTCAAAGGCCCAGGCTCCTTTTTCCACTCGAAATATAATCCTTTTCGTATACAATTAAAATAAAATAAAGACAGGGGAAAGAAAGACAGGAAGTAGCGTATTCGTCTGGCGGGGCAGTTAAAACGGTTTCTTTGTTTACTCTGCGCGTCTGGTTTGTAATTGGCCGATTTTGACAACTCGTTTAGAAGAAAGGGTGGTGTTCAAATTTCAATGGGGTCCGTGCAGGCTCCCGTCCTCGCCTTCCAGAAAGCCTGCCTGCGAGCAGCTGGCTAACTGTTTTAACGTTTTAAGAATATTATTCCTTTCCTAATTGTACACAAACATAATTTTTGTCTCGCGCAAAACTATTAATTAAGCGGTAATTTAATACCTGACGCTGTGCCTTTAAAATAGTTTGATATGTGAATTCGATACCGTTTGGCCGCGCTCATATTGTATTTGTTACTTAAAAATCATTAATAATTCAAGAGGAAAATTCAAAGTAGATTTATTTAATATTTATTCAATATCTGTAAATTGTTAAGAAAATCGTCCTGATTTATACATAAACTTTTCGCTTGATTTTGTCAGCTAAAACAGTTTATATTTTATCAAATTAATATTTCAATTGTTTGCAACGCATTGTAAAATGCGTTGTTATTAAGATATTTTGGTTTGTTTGATATCCAAATTAAACATCTTGACGTCACATGTACATAATGAGTCATCAGAGAAGGTTATTATATATCATTGCTATTCATACTGCATAAATTAGAGCATCGCATATAAAGGTCAACAAACCATGAATAAATTGTCACTTTTCAAGTACAGCCACTCCGACAACACGTGCTTCAATGCTGCACCCTATAGCCTTCGCCAGGAGCCTTCAGCAGTACTTTACAGCAAGACAAGCTCTTCATGGCCTTCTAAACAATGTCTACTACGGCTTATTTTATAATTATATTGATGGTTGTCGGGTTTTGCCACACGAGCGACAAAGGCTGG
This sequence comes from Paragorgia papillata, assembly GCA_035771165.1. NCBI lineage: Eukaryota > Metazoa > Cnidaria > Anthozoa > Scleralcyonacea > Coralliidae > Paragorgia > Paragorgia papillata. The sequence continues at coordinate 836,082 of JAWNZC010000022.1, read as the reverse complement.
AACACCTGAAGCGTGTCAAATATTTCTGAGTTGTCCCTGCTGGGGTATTTTTCTTATTCTTCTAATTAAGCTTCTTTCCTTTCCTCCTGTTAACAACTAGAATATCTTGTCGCCCTGATCGACAGAAACCGATTCTCACTGACTATGGTACTTCGATATTCTTATAACAGACTCGTGCCTGTATTGGTGCAATGATTCCTCCGCGACATTCATGTGTTGTTTATTGAGCTTTGTGTATTGATCAGCACTAATGGGCGAGGTTTTACCAGTTGTTTGTCAAATTATTTCCTCGACCACATGGCTTGGTAGGGATGCACAACTATGTTATTCCTATGAGGTTTATCGATCACCAGTCCAGGTTTTCCAGGGCGAGATTTTACCAGTTGTTTGTACAATGACTTCCTCGCCCCGATGGTTCGACGGATAATCACAAACGTTTTTCACGCGAGGTCTATCGATTACCGGCAAGGTTTTGCCAGGGCGAGATTTCGCCAGTTTGTGAAATGGCTTCCTTGACCAGATAGTTCGAGGGATGATCACCGTAAATGTTTTCCCGTGATGTTTATCGATTACGGGCAAGGTTTTGGGGCGAGATTTCGTCAGTTGTTTGTGAAATGACTTCCTTGACCAGATGGTCGAGGGATGATCACAAATGTTGTTCCCGTGAGGTTTATCGATTACCCGACAAGTTTTGCAAGGGCGAGATTTCGCCAATTGTTTGTGAAATGGCTCCCTTGACCTGATGGTTGGAGGGATGATCACAAATGTTTTCATGTGAGGGTACCCAGCAAGGCTTTACCAGGGCGGGGAGTCGCCAATTGCTTGCTGGTTTGTGCAACAACTTCCTCCCCTATACATTACCCGATGGATTCCGGTGAGGGTTGCCGATTATTTGCAGTATGGGGAAGAATTCACCAAGGCGTGCTTTCGCCAGTTTTTGTGCTATGCAATTCAGAGTTGTATTCTGAAATATGGACGAAGTTTCCGAAGTTGTTTACAAGCACATGCAGTCACCGAGTGTTTATATTGTTGACGTATAGGCGACGTTTTTTGCCTGTTGTTCGTTGATGACATTCACAGATCTTTACTTTATACACGACGTTTCGCCACTTGTTATTTTCTTTTGTCAGATAACGTTCCCCGGTGGTTATGTTGATATTTGCATGCACATGGTGAGGTTTTATCCGTTGTTTGCTAGCCGGTGATCCAGTGGCAGTGCTTGCACTAAAGCTCGTATGTTTCTCGCCTTAAGGATGTATCGGGTCATATACGCTAACGGACCGGTGAGACATCGGTTCTATGTTGATTGTCTTATAATACTATATGGTGTTTTTTGGGTTTGGCAATAGATGACGCGACGTTGCTGCGTTTTTTATTACGTCATAGGCTTTAGCGGTACGCGGAGTTCCGGGTATCTAAATCAACCCTCCAGGCGATCGCCAGGTCAGGACTGTCACTTCTCCACTGACGGAGGGTTCCTCCTTTTCTCCTTGTTTTATTATAGATTTTGTTGTTGTTGTCTTCCTTTTATATGATGCATTTTTATGGCAACTTGTACATTGTTTTCCTGGAATGGGCGTATCATACTACATTTGATCCCAAACTTAAGTCACTAACTGTGCTCAAGCAGGTTGAACGTCCATTATATGGTTAAACTTGGTGGAGGGCCCCACTGTCGGTGGCGCGGTGATGTCTACGTTGGCCCACATGATGTTAATCGCGTCACTGCGGACAGTCAATTGAAATAGAATTGTCGTCTTCAACTTTTCTGGTCTTCCTACAGACGAAAACATTACATATCGTCTCGATCACCGCGCTTAGCTAACTGAATGAACTACTCTACAGTTTCTCAGCCTTTTGGATTTCTTAAAACAAGAAAACATCAACGATTAGCGCATAGGGTTTAACCCTATAGGGGAGTGTTCGGCACGCAGAACTAGGGACTGAGCGCCTTATTTTAGCTACAATGTATACTTTTCTCCATGCCAAAGTGTGTTTCGCAATAGCAAACGGTACACTCTTGTGACTCCAACTTTACAGGAAACCGTCAATATATAGTCTCTTTCGGGGTGGATTGAGTTTTCGAATTAGGAGTCCATTGTCGATCCCTTAAAGTAAGTATATTACGACAAGAAATGGTTGATTAAGAGTATGATTAGTTGCTATGAGTTTGTTTGGGGATCAACAAGCTTCCACAGTAGACCATTAATGGTTTCTTTTGTTAAGGTACGAGACTGTTGGGGTGTAAGAATTTGGGTGTAAGGATTGGGTGTAAGGATTTGGGTATATAAGAGCCCAATAATGGTCTCCTGGTGGCGTACAGAAGCATCGGTGGGACTAGAAATTATTCATTATCTTTGTTTTGTAAGAATAATGCTTTTGTTTGAAGGACGTCGTCCCCGAAGTTGCCGTCGTAGATCTTAAGGTCTCTACTGTGTGATGCAACCCCTGACAGTGACGCCTGATTTATCGTGAAAATGACTTCGTTACACTTGTTTTGTTGCTTTGTTTTGTTTTGTTGGGTTTTTTTTTGTTTGTTTTTTACCCACCCATGCACCCAACCATTATTTCCGCTGCAGCTCTGTCGCATTGCGAATTTTCTCCTCATACCTTAATAGCGATGCGATACTGCTGCGGTGTGAAATAGAATACTATTATCAAACCAAATCAATTCGAAGGAAGCAAGTGCGTGTGCTTCTCCCACAACACCAAGCATGTAAGAATTTTACAGTCAAAAAGGAAATAACCTTCCCACTTTCGCTTCTGTAAAGCGTTGTTGATTTCAATAATAACGATTGATCAGCTATTGCACTAGCGCTTTCAGAAATGCTGTATTGTCTCTTGTGTTTGGTCCCGCGGAAAAGATGGATGACGAGCCTTTTTCAACAATTGTATTCTACAAAGGGATGCTTTGCCCTGTTGGTAGATACATCTACCCAAATTTGTCGTATAATTCATTTATTTATAGAGTAAGTTCTACTCGGTCTACTATGATCTTATGTAACCGCCACAGTATTGTTTAAAACGCCTCTGTAATTGACGGCCAGTCGATTGTTATTGAAATACACAATGATTACAGAAGCGGAAGTGGGAAGGTATTTCTATTTTGACTGGAAGTGATTATGTTTGATAATAGCAAATATATATCTTGCTGAAAACACGGATGCATCTGAATAACCATGTTTACCGATTATTTTGGAGATTCGAGCCATTTTAGCTGAATAAATCGAACGAAAAGTTTATGCAAACTAGATGGACGTTGTATCGGATTTACAGTTTTCTAATGATTAGGGCTTTTTACGCGTCTTTTCTTCACGAATTATTAATGATATTTTAGGTAATTATACAATATGAGCGGCCGAACTGGATGGGTATAATTATTTACTTATCCAATTCACACATCTAACTGTTCAGGTTAATCTTTGAGATATAAGCCGTTTAAGGTGGCTCCCTAGAGTTTTAGTTTTCTTATGGCGTGTTACGTTCAGTCATAGTCTATGGTTATTGCTGTCTATAATATAACTAGTACATAATTATTCTGTATACTGAACTGCAAAAGGAGAACCACACTTATGAACTATTAGTTGAATAGTGCTAATATCTGCTGTTACCATGGTAATAATGGCGTTTGAAATTTGTAAAATATTCACGGTTTTCGTCAGTTTTTCATCTGGTCAGTTTTTTACATAGAACACCACAGCAAAATATTAGGGAAGGTTGTCAAGACAGACTTTTCGCTATAAACTTAATGATTCAAAGAAGTTCTGTCTTCTGAAATTTTCTTAAAACTAAGCATGTTAAGAGGCTGTCTCTGTAAAAACCGACCAGTGATTTTGAAACAAAAAATAGATTTCCTTCATTTTTTAACCATTACTTACCTTTGTCCCACTTATTATTAAACCGCTATCAGAACAATCCTTCCATAAATTTTTGTCGAGTTTCAGCATATATTTTGAGTTTCGTCTGAACTGGCTGAGATCAGAGCGGAAATGAGAGCTAAAATACCTCGGAAGCGCGCCGTTATTTCTTCACAAATCTACGTTTAGATTTTAAAAGTTTTTTGGTGATAATATAGTTCAACCTTGTATTTTATTTGGTTTAAAAGATCGGAGAATTCTATTTTATTTTTTACCAGTTATTGCCTCATTCATTTGACTGACTATTTTAATATGCCAACGACACTTGGTTAGTCATATTTTTCGAAATAAAAATTATCCAAAGTGCAACTTAGCTTAGCTATTTCACTAGTCTTTTACCGTAATATAATAGTAAAAGTTCAGTATTCTTAAACGAAACTTTGCTGCAAACGTATTTTGTAAGCGCACGAAGGGCTCAAAGTTAGACGATATTTTTAACTTGTTTACATTTTACGAAACCGGAAGTCATTTATTCTTTGCACTAAAGGCTGACGTATTCTTCTGTAAATTTTACCAAAAAGTTATATTTTTGTTACCATTGACTTTCAGAAGTCAAATAAACATTTTTTTTTTATGAATTATTCCGTTTTTAGCAGTTTTCCGTACATAGGGAACGAATTTCTCAAAACAAAGCCTTTATACATTGCAGACAAAGGCCGTCTGACTGTCTGTTGTCTTAACTTTACCTAAAGGGCAACCGATTGTTGTTAAAACTAATCTTTCAAAAAGAATCTTGACATGACTTACAACTTGCAAGGTTTTACAACTCATGCCCAAAGCCCAAAATGTGGTGAAAATGTATATTGCTCTCTCTGTGCTTTTGTGTAATGTTTGTATTGTTTCAGTTAATTAGTAACTATGTGTCTATTTTTGGTCGCACCATGAATTTTATAATATCGTACATGGCGTCACGGAAGGTAAATACATAACATGTTCTTTTGCTGAAAAAGTTAACCCTTCTTGTGGAAATTCTCGTGGTTGTTCAGAAACAGTTAGACTTATAGATTGTCGTGATGATGTTTCGGCACATTTGAAGAAATATCATTTGTTGAAATCTAAGATTACAGAATGTCAGCTAATTTTAGCACGTTCCGGATATTTTGATATCAGTGATCCTCAGAAACAGAAAGAGTGTATGTGGATATGTTCAAGACATAGACACAATCTAGGAAAGTTCTGGCGTTCTGCGACACCTTGTCAGCATCCACTTCACACGTACGGTGTGAAGAAGACCTGCAAAGGAAGGGAAGTAATTAACCTCGATCGTTCAAAAGACATATTTTTATGGTTCGGGATTATTGTTCCCATTGGATCTTGTAAGTATTCATGTTATTCGTGTAAACATTCACACACAAAACATACAAAGCGTGCCGTTTACGCGCGGTGGCTGCAAAAATCAAAGATTTTTTAAACATGTTAAATTCCCCATTCTGGAGAAAATATGATTTTCAATTTATTTATTTATTTCATATATTCGTCACTAAAGTGACAGGAGGAAGAAACAGGGAAAAAAGCCTCAATTGACATCTAACTCCCATGATGAACGTCAGCAACTATATATAGTTACGACTCCGCTGCACTCACCATTGCGTACAACTAGGCGCATTTCCGCTCCGTTTAAAAAGTAGTGTTCGCCCCTTTTTCATTGTAAAAATTTAATAGTGTGCCTTTTTTCATGCTCATGAAAAAATTATAAAAAACGGGGGCGAATATTAAAACAAAATACATGCATGGAAAAAGGGTAGAAAGAATATGCACAACAAACTAGCGAGAAAAATCGTTGCACCAAGTGTTCAAGTCAGAAAAAATGTTTATGCCTTCAAAAACGTCTAAGTCCTCGTTTGACTGATGTCTAATCCTTCGTCTAGCCTGTCCCTAATCACGAAAGAAGGCAAAAACATTGATTCTTCTAAAAATATTTTAGCTATTTGTACCCAATGCCTAAAAAAACACACTGAAGAAATAAGGAGAGCTGCCAAGTGGGCTAAGTCTGGTCGAAATACACAGGCTGTTCAACCCGACAAGATAGCCGAAGTAAAGGATAAAAAGCAATTTCAAGAAGAAAGGTAGCTATAGTCTTCAGAAGTTTTTGTTGTCATTTTTTTGATAATAAATCCAGCTAGAAAAATAGTTTATTAAATTTTCCTTTTTTTAGGTTGTCTAAAAAATTGGCAAAAATTGCTATTAAAGACGATTTGGATTTATCCACCACAACTACTCCCAGAAACAAAAAGTCCTCCCCGGAAATAGCGATCACTCCTGGTTAGATTCCAAGTTTTTCACAAAATATCTCAGAAACTGATATTTCAGTAGAAAACAGATCGACTTTACTGGACACCACAGATACCCTAGAAGCTTATAACAACGCTATGGATGAAGTTTCGCGCCATGTTCCAAAAAAAAAATTTACGCCTCTGACCCATCAGCTGAACAAATCTTGGGAAAATGCACTTGAACATGAACGATCTGAGTTATCGAAAAAGCAAAGGAAGGAATTAAACTGATTTGTGGAATCATTGCTCCAAATGATGGCGAACTGCTTTTTCAGTCTGTTTGCGATTTGTCATCGGATAAGAACACCTCAGTATCGAGTGATCTTATTGCATTAATGACCGCATTCAGAGACGCACCAACCAGAAATCTGAAAACTCAGATATTAAGCATTTATGTTTTCAAGTATTCTGCTACTAGATTACAGCAATTGCATGAACCATATTGTAAGTTAACGATGTGGCAAATAAAACGAGCAAGGGAACATGCTAAAAACTTTGGACCGGGGACTCCAGTTGAGAAACCGCTTCGACATCGCGTCCGTCTTAACATGAGTAAAGTCGATCATTTTGTCAGTTTCGTTGACAGACCATATTTCTACCAAGATGTTGCTTATGGTACAAGAACATTAAAGTTTGACAGTGGTGAGAAAATTACCATTCCAAACATCATTCGCACAGTAACAAGATCCACAATGATTACCCAGTACCTTCAGTACTGTAAAGAAGATTATTTTGATCCTCTCAGCCGAGCAACTCTTTATCGAATACTGGAAGTAAGGGAAATGTCTGAGCAAAAATCTTTAGCTGGTATTGATAACACCGCCGCAGATGGAGCAGAGGCCTTTAACATTCTTTTCCAAATAATCGATCATTTGCAAAAGACTGGTGTCGAGAAAAAATGGTGTCGAGAAAAAATGGTGTTTAGATGCAAAGAAACGGCTGAGTAATGGAAGGCTTTACCTGAAAACAGACTACAAGCTTCACTGTAATGAAGAAGAAAGCCCATGTGGAGATCATTGTCGGAAGTATGCTTTGAGTGATCCAAGGGATAAGCATTTTAGAGAAAAGTGTGATCACCAACATTTAGTCGTATGCGAACAGTGCGAAAGCCTTAATGTTACATTTTCTGATATTGAAAAGATGATTGATCAACAGGAGACCAAATTTGAAACCAAAGAACAAAAAGAAGACATAGTTTGGGATTTTAGAAAATCCAGGGATAACATTCTTCGTTGGAAAGCCCATATCCTTAGATCCGTGAACCAGGAACGTGGAAAGCAAGATGTCTCCGTGTTAGTTATTATGGACTGGGCTATGAAATTTTTGCAGATGAAATACAGAGAAAAACAAAGTGATTGGTACGGTAAAAGAGGCTTGTGCTGGCACATAAGTAGTGTGGTGTTTCGGGACAGTGTGACGTCTGAAATAAAAGTCATGTCTTTTGCACACCTCTTCAATTCTTGCACTCAAGACTGGTACGCTGTGACATCAGTTCTCGAAAATCTTTTGCAGAACATTCGTAAGCTCATTCCGAATATCTCGGTTGCTTATCTGAGATCAGACGAGGCTGGGTGCTATCACAATAGTTCTCTTATAGCTGCAGCGAAAGATGTAGGAGATCGACTTGGAATAAGCATTGAAAGATACGATTATTCAGAACCACAACAGGGCAAAGATATTTGTGATCGCATCCTCTGCCCAATGAAACAAGCCATTCGACAGCACTGTTGTGAAGGCCATGATATATTGACTGCATCAGATATGAGGGAAGCCGTCTCAAAGAAGAAGATAAAAGGCACTAGTGCCTCAGTAAACATAGTCAACGAAGCAAAGAAAACCATTGAAATTCGTAAGATTGACAAATTCAGTTCTTTTCATAACTTCAAAATTGAAAAAGATGGAATACGAATGTGGAAAGCGTTTGGAGTTGGTGCGGGAAAATTCATTAGTTCTAACAACATTTACGTGAGCCACCAACAGTCAACTGAACTTGGTACTATTGAGCCCTTTTTTGAGGCTTCGGGTTTAAGAGAACTAAAGCTAAAAGACGGAGACGATTCACAGAACGCTGTTTTTGAGTGTTCTGAACCGGGATGTTCGGCAATATTTGACAAATTTTCCGACTTGGAACTGCATCTACATGTTGGTGTTCACTCTAACGACTTCAAGAACAACGAAACGACATACGATACTCTCCGACGACGATGGGCCGAGAAACTTTCCTCCGTCGAAGAATCAGATAATGCTACTAGTTCCTCTAATGTTGCAATATTATCTGGTGAATTGCATTCACTCCAAAACGAAGGATGGGCGCTGGCCGAAGAAAGAACAGGTTCTGTGCGATTTAAAGAACACGTGCGCGCATATTTAACAGCGAAGTTCAATGTCGGCGAACTAACAGGAAACAAATTTGACCCAGAACAGGTTGCTCTCGATATGAGAAATGCAAGGAACGAGAACAATGAGCGCCTTTTCGACAGAGAATGCTGGTTAACGAAGACCCAAATTCAAGGGTTTTTCGAGGATTGCTGCTACCCGTCGAAAGCGCCAATTTTCACCTGTGGAATCAAATATCAATGAAGACAATGATGAAATAATCGATTGTTTAGCGGAAGAGCAAGGCACACTGATCTGATGCAAGAAATAGATGATAGTCTTAACTTAAAACACCCGGTTATTTATGACACTTATGATTTGTGTAGCTACGATCGGGAGGACAATCTAAAATGTTTTAATGTTCCAATGCTTAAGAAGATGTGTACGTACTTCGAGATTACATTTCGTTCCACAGACAGAAAAGCCGATCTGTTAAAAAAGTTACGCGGTATTATAATGACATGCCAGTGCCATGCAGAAAAATGACAATGAAGGAAATCTTTTAAATTAAAACCTTTTTGTTTAATTGTTAAGTTTATAGCAACTGACATTAAATGTTTAGGTTTTTTAGTCAAAAACCTAAAGGTTCTTAATAAAAAACCGTCAACAATGAATCAACCCTTTCACGAATAAAGTTACAAGCCCGGATGAGGGGTTTTCACCAGGTGATAAGTTTTTCATGTCTTTCATGTTCAAGCCACTCTAGTTTGGAGTTTGGTTCACAAAAAAACTGCAAACCAAAATAGTCTGGCTCTACCAAGTCCAAGGAATTAATCACCTCTGAATAGCACACTCCTGTTGCAAATCTCTCAAATTCCATTTCGGTCTACGAATTATCGAGCATTTCAACAACACATCGTAGGTTCTTGGTCGTGGGCGAAAGCTTGCTCATCAACAACGGTCCCACACCTCCTACACGTGTACGGGAATCGTCGGTGACGTACTGACGTTTTCCTCCCTCCGTAAAATCAACACCATAGTTTACGTTTCCCCAATTAGTTCAATGCGAACGGGTTCCAAGGCAATTGAATTATCAGTGTCTGAATACTGTCGGTAGATAGATAAAATACTATTTTACGCAATGAGAAAAAATTGAAACTGCTGTTTACAGCGCATTATATTAAAATCACTTTTGCGACATCAACATAGATATTTAACCACTTTATGGCTTTGGGCATGAGTTGTAAGTTTTAACAACATTCGGTTGCCCTTAGGTAAAATTAATAAGACAACAGACAGTCAGACGGCCTTTGTCTGCAATGTATATAAAGGACTTTGTTTTGAGAAATTCGTTCCCTATGTTCGGCAAACTGCAAAAAAACGGAATAATTCATAAAAAACAAATGTTTATTCGACTTCTGAAGGTCAATCGTAACAAAAATATATCTTTTTGGTAAAATTACTGAAGAATACGTCAACCTTTCGTACAAAGAATAAATGACTTCCGGTTTCATAAAATGTAAACAAGTTAACTTTGAGCCCTTCGTGCGCTTACAAAATATGTTTGCAGCAAATTTTCGTTTAAGAATGCTGAACGATTGTGATTATATCACGGTAAAAAATTAGTGAAATAGCTAAGCTATGTTGCACTTTGGAGAATTTTTGTTTTGAAAAATATGACTAACCAAGTGTCGTCGGCATATTAAAATAGTTAATCAGATGTATAAGGCAATAACTGGTTAACAATACAACAGAAATCTCCGATCTTTTAAACCTGAGAAAATACAAAGTTGAGCTATATTATCACCAAAAAGTTTTGAAATCCAAAGGTAAATTTGTGAAGAAATAACAGCGCGCTTCCGAGGTATTTTAGCTCTCATTTCCGCTCTGATCTCAGCCAATTCAGACAAAAGTCAAAATATATGCTGAAACTCGAGAAAAAATTATCGAAGGATTATTCTGATAGCGGTTTAATAATAAGTGGGATAAAGGTAAGTAATGGTTAAAAAATGAAGGAAATCTATTTTTTGTTCCAAAATCACTGGTCGGTTTTTACAGAGACAGCCTCTTAATTGTTTAAGTTTTTCCTATTTCTTTATGCACAATTTTTTAAAGAATTTTACCAAAGCAAATGTGTGATATTTGAGGATTTGTATCGCTCGGACGGCTACTGACGTGACAGAATATCAACTCGACAAGATTGCTATTTACGCATGTGCCGACGTCATACTCGTTACCAGTCCCTTCTTGGAATTACTGTAGGGAGCCACCTTAAGCTGAGAAAATCGACCGGAAAGGTTATATAAATCAAGACAAATTTGCATCCGATTTACAACACCTGATTAGACATTTACTTTTTTGAAATGTCTTTAGGAATTATTAAGAGAAGAATTTTTTCTATGTTGCGTAACATATGCTCAAAATTTATGTCTACCTGTATACTGATCGTATCTACATTAATTCATAATTATCGAAAATACACATCTTTCGATATACTTCTCAACCTTCAAATGCATTTAAAAGGAATGTTGAATGTACAAGCGAGACAAAAATGCTAAAATATAGAGCTTTTGAGTGGGAACCAAAACGAAAATATTAAAGAATAATATAAGTGATCGTTCAAATCTTCTCTGCTGTAGCATGGCCATATAGTAGCCATAGATCGATAGGATTCGTAATTTACAGTGGTTTCTAAATTTAATAGAGTTTTTAATATATTAACATTTTCTAACTTAATGCTCTAGATATTCCTAGAATGATTGGTAAACAGTATTCCAAGTGTGGTTGTATATAGCTCAATTGTATATTGTAATCATCCTACTGGGCGGAACAAGACGCTTCATTCTGCGCAAAGCCGCAATCCTTTGAATATGCTCTCTTTAACATGTTGGTGATATACAAAATTACGGAAAATTTGTACCTTTTAATTTGTTTCTCAATCCCCAAATGCTATTAAAATATATGTTGACTGAATCGACAATAGAGCTAAAATAGAGAGGTTTGAGAGGGGAACCAAAACGAAAATTGTTTTGAGCGCAAAAAAAATATGTTATTTGACCCAATTCAGTCAGGGTAGAGCGTGTGACGAAGTCACGTCACCTGAGGTCCGGGTTAAATTATTCCTTACGCGAGAGTTTCTCCTTCCTATAATCGGCCTAGAATTCATTCAACGCCAAGACAGACAAATCTTTATATAACCCTATAATATTCGCAATACTTCTTAAATCTTATATTTATACTTATAGTCTAACTTCTTAGCTACAACTTAACTATAGATACTTATCAAACGTTCTGAGTTCTGTTTGTCGGCTAGTCCGTCGTCGTCTTCAGGGCTTATTCGCTACGGAGACTTTCCACAGTGGTGCATGTTGTCTCTTCGACCAGTGAATGTCTCTCGTCGGCTATCCCACTGTTTTCCCAGCGAGATTTTCGTCACGACCCACAACAAGTGATTATCCGTTTCTTTACCTCCCAACTACGTATCAATTAATTGAGGTCGTTCAGCGATATGAATCTGGATTTCTCTCAAAGGTTTGTTCGAAGCTCGCCTGGCTACGTTGACTCTGGCGTGTCTAAGAATTAGACTGTCTCTCGCCCAACGAATTCGCAGGTTTCTTTGCACAAGTTCGGTCAACCGTAAAGTAATCGCCCACAACTCCTTCCCAAAAGACTACGTTAACTCTGGGGCCTATGGATCGCCCTTACGTCTTTAAGGGATTCTTCTAGCAGCTGAATTGCTTGACTTTTCAAAAATCCTTCACTTCGCATCACAACGATGACCTCCCTAGCCTGCGTGCAGACTTCCCCCACTTCCGTTTACCCTCCGGTGAACGGAAACGGGGGAAGTCTACACGCAGGCTATGACCTCCCCTCTCCTCTCACGAACACACCTTTTTATAATCCAGTTGTAATTTGCATTTCTTCCCTCTAGCCATATCTTTAGAACTCTCCAAGGTATTGCCTAACTATTAAATTACAATAATTGTTTTCTTTTTAGGTTTTCTTATCAACGTACTATACTTAAAATATACTAACTAATAATCGCTATTTCGTCGCAGAGCGGTAGACTGGTATCTGGAATGCCCGAGTTAAAATCTCGCCCGAGTCGTTATTTTTCAGTTGTCAGTGTAATAAAATCTTGAAATTTTCTCTCCAGTTACAGCCAATCACAACTTTCAACCTACATGGAAAAGTACAAAGTAACGCGAGATAGCAAGGCATTTCAATTGGTAAGTTGGACACATTGTGTAGTTTCGTGTGTTTGTGTGTGTGTGTGTTTGTCACTCTGCAACTTTCGAGAGAATGATTCATCATGGTTTGTCACATATACGCTCATTTGGCTCAGGCTATAGACAGTCAGTTAGTTAGTCGGTCAGTTGATCTGTCGGTCAGTCTGTCAGTTGGTCGGTTGGTCAGTTGGCTGTTCAGTCAATCAGTCGGTCTGTTGATTGGTTGGTTGGTTGGTTGGGTGGTCAATCAGTCGTTCATTCAGTTGATCGGTCATTTGTTCAATTAGTCGTTCAATCAGACAATCGGTCAGGCAATCGATTGGTCGGTTGGTTAGTTGGTTTGTCTAGCTTGTCGATACCTTATCTAGTTTGTCTAGCTCGATGCGCTAGTCTGGCTTGTTTTAGCTTTTCTTCCTTTCTACCTTGTCTGACTTGTGTATAAGCTTGTCTGTCTCGTCTCTCTTGTCTGGTTGTCCAGTTTGTTTGGCGTGTCCGGCTTGTCTGTGTCGTTTAGCTTGTTTGACTCGTCTGACATGTTTAGCTTATCTGACTTGCTTGACTTGTCTACATTGTCTGAATTGTTTAGCTTGTCTTCCTTGTTTTTCTTGTCTACCTTGTCTGACATGTTTAGCTTGTCTGGCTTGTTTAGCTTGTCTACCTTATTTGGCTTGCCTACCTTGTCTGATTTGTTTAGCTTGATTTGTTTGGCTTATCTACCTTGTCTGTCTGACTTGCTTAGATTGTCTGCTTTGCTTTGCTTGGCTTATCTGGCTTGTTTACCTTGTTTGTTTGGTCTTGCTTCTCTGTCTTGTTTAGCTTGTCTGACTTGTGTGGCTTGTCTGACTTGTTTGGCTTGTTTGGCTCGTCTGACATGTTTGGCTCGTCTGACGTGTTTGGCTGTCTACCTTGTCTGACTTGTTTAGCTTGTCTGACTTGTTTGGCTTGTTTTGCTCGTCTGTCATGTTTAGCTTGTCTGACTTCTTTGGCTTGTCTACCTTGTCTACCTTGTCTGACTTGCTTAGCTTGTTTGCCGTGTTTGGCTTATCTGACTTGTTTACCTTGTTTGGTTGGTTTTGCTTCTCTGGTTTGTTTAACTTGTTTAGCTTGTCTGACTTGTTTAGCTTGTCTGGCTGGTTTAGCTTGTCTGACTTGTTTGGCTGTCTACCTTGTCTGACTTGTTTAGCTTGTTTGGGGTGTCTGACTTATTTGGCTTATCTACCTTGTCTGACTGGTTTAGCTTGTCTGACTTGTTTGGCTCGTTTGGCTCGTCTGACATGTTTAGCTTGTCTGACTTCTTTGGCTTGTCTACCTTGTCTGACGTGCTTAGCTTGTTTGCCTTGTTTGGCTTATCTGGCTCGTTTACCTTGTTTGGTTGGTTTTGCTTCTCTGGTTTGTTTAACTTGTTTAGCTTGTCTGACTTGTGTAGCTTGTCTGACTTGTTTGGCTCGTCTGACATGTTTAGCTCGTCTGACTTCTTTGGCTTGTCTACCTTGTCTGACGTGCTTAGCTTGTTTGGCTTATCTGGCTTGTTAACCTTGTTTGGTTGGTTTTGCTTCTCTTGTTTGTTTAACTTGTTTAGCTTGTCTGACTTGTTTAGCTTGTCTGGCTGGTTTAGCTTGTCTGACTTGTTTGGTTGTCTACCTTGTCTGACTTGTTCAGGTTGTTTGGGGTGTCTGACTTGTTTGGCTTGTCTGGCTTGTTTACGTTGTTTACCTTGTTTGGTTGGTCTTGCTTCTCTGGCTTGTTTAACTTGTTTAGCTTTTTTGGCTTGTTTGGCTCACAATAGTTTGGCTTGTCTATCATTTGTAGATTGTCCATTGGATCAATTGGGTTGATTCCATTCATTACTTACTTATTTATTTATTCATTCGTTCGTTCGTTCGTTCGTTCATTCATTCATTCATTCATTCATTCATTCATTCATTCATTCATTCATTCATTCATTCATTCATTCATTCATTCATTTATTTATTTATTTATTTTATTTATTTATTTTATTTATTTATTTAATAATAATAAGATAATAATAATAATCGAATGATTAGTAGTAATAATAATAAAGCAAAACTTTTAGTAGATTGAGAGAAACGTGAAGGATTATAAATTTTTAGCAGGGACAAGCATGGCAGACAGGTTGATGTCGCGACGTCACCAGCCTTTGGCCCTTGCGTGGCCAAAATCTATTAATAATTAAACCTCACATAGGACAAATTCGAGCTCCAAATACATAGAACAATACTTCAGCCAATTAGGGTGAGGAACACATCCAACAAGTGCGGGAACGATACCTCACATAAAGTGAGGAACAAGAACATAATAAACCGTAAACAACAGGTTACGGCGAATTAGGGACAGTTATTACTAAGACTATAGTATATAATAGTAAAATTTCTATATTTAAAACTGATTATGACTACATTAAAATTCCTGTGAAAATCTAGATTTAATTTATTAAGAACTAAATTAGTTCAAATGACGCGAAAAAACAGATAGAGCGGTTATTGTATAGTAAAACAGTTGGATCATCAGTCTGGACGCGCGTTCACGAAAAATTATAAGATTGCTTTTGACCTAATCGCAGTCACTGGGGCTTAAGATGGACAGTGTTTGCCTATAGCTACCGCATTGAGATATAACCACATCTTCCAACTTCCGTAGTATAGACTAGCATATGGCCGCTTTTATCCTTAAGCATAAATAATAGTGATATCGTGCAACCGTCTGGTCCAGTCAGTCCAGCTCTTCGTATACAGTTCCCTAGAGTTCTAATTGCATTCGAAAAGTGTTTTTAGGGCCGCTCTTGAATTCTTACCAGTTTCCGCCTGGCAACGATCTACAGAAATGCCAACCTGTGTTGTAATAGGACAACTGCGGCAAAAATTGCTTTAAATTGTTGTATGGCGTCACGTCGCCGCTGTTGTAGTTCTCATTAATACTAATCAAATTTTAGGATAACATCTCAAATATCCTGCACACTAATCAACTGTGGCGAGTAATCCTATCAATAACCGGACATACCAAAACGTGTAAAACATTTGCGTGCAATTGTGCAAAATGCAGATTAGCTCACAAAGTTTAACCATAATGTATAAGCTTTAAAATTATATCGCTTGCAAATTGCCATACGACTGCAACAGCGAATGGCTGAACAATGCCGGACGGATATTTCATAACACTAGAAGCGGAATTGTGGGAATCAACAGAGAAAATTATCAAAAGGTGATTACCCACGCCGAGTCGACAGCGATTCTGGCGCGGTTCTAAACGTCGGAAGGAGGCATGTGTTTGTTATAACAACATGCACTATCGTTCGGATGAAACATTCAAATCTAATGCCGCTACCGCGTGGTATTATACGATAAGGAATATTTTGTGGTGCTTAAGCGTTCAGCTTCGTAGCCCCACGTATGCAATCAAACATCAAAATTACGTTGCTGTATTAAACTGGGGATGAAGGAATTAAATAGCTAGGATAGCAGACATTTGTATGCTAACTTGATCGTCGCGATCTTTAGTTTGACGACACTATATAATAGCCTCATACGAACTTACTCCATTGGCTTGTGACCATCATATAGAGCAGATAACTATTTACTTGTCGAAAATAGCAATTATTATTAGAAGCGGAGAGGTGCGAACAAATATAACCGAAACGCGTGTTGAGTACAACAGACAAATTGTAGACATTTGTTTCATATCAGTGTAAAGCCAAGGATAACAATAGTTGGCAAAGGACTTGAGCAAAAACGGAGGGGTGCGCACAAATATATTGGAAAGCATGTGCAGTAGGCAAGTTATAAACATTTGTTGCCTGAATTAAAAGCTAAAGATAAGGATAAGCGCAGAACTTAGTAGACTCCTTTGCCTTGGTAAAACAATAAAGAAACGCAGAACAATATAGTAACGTAAGATTCAAAACAACTCTTACCTTGAAGACGAAGAACACCAAAACCAACTTGAATTAAATAAATTTCAGAATGTCTTTACTTGGCAGTGGACTGTATGTGAATGGCAGTAAAATAGCCATCCGGCTTCCCTGAGGTGTTTCCGGTATTTCTTACCTTAAAAGTCATGTGTTCTCAATACACTTAATTATGCTATCTGCCTATCTTTCAACATTAACACGACGGAAGGCATAAAATTCCTATTCGCGAGCAAATATTTTATTTATTTATTTTATTTATTTTATTTATTTTATTTATTTTATTTATTTTATTTATTTTATTTATTTTATTTATTTATTTATTTATTTTCCTGTTGTTTATAGCTTGGAAAGCTTCTTGTCATGGATCCAAACAAAAGAATGACTGCCGAAGATGCTTTGCAGGATAGCTACTTTAAAGAGGAACCACTCCCTTTGTCGGAGTATGTATTTACTTAGTACATGCGCATAAATACGTTATTACTACAATAATGAGTATTTATTATAAGTAAATGCATGGCATTGAGGGTTATTATTTACCAAAAGCCGGGAGGGTAGTGAAGGTCCCGAGGCTTGAGGGGCATTTAATCATTAACAAGACGCCTGCTTAGGCGTTCACTCGGGCTATTGATAGCAATACAGCTTGGCATAAGCTTATGAACGAAACAGCGCAACAGCGTGCACATATTAAGCATTTGTTAAAAAGTACAACATTTTCAGACGTAATGTAGTTTAATATGCAATGTAGTTCTGAAACTCCGAAAGCCAAAAGTACCTTTAACTGTACAATCAAAATAACCACAGCCGCGCATTGAGCTTATGTGCACACGGTAACGTTTCCTAGCGCTTTCGTATTGTTTACTGTTCTCAAGGGAATCGAGAACAATCAGCTCATTACTTGAAACAATACGAAAACGCTTGGAAACGTTACCGTATGCACATAGTCTGAGCCTTTGATGCACATATGCATGAGTCAATTCTTTCTGTAACCACCCCCCGGGCAATACCACAGAGATTTGTAATTTTTTCTCAAGTTCATCGCAAATTTCCCACCCCCAGGGCAAGGCTGAAACACAACCTCCTCCCCAGGGCCTTTTGCAGTGGGGCAGCGCGAAAAGGGCCTTTTGCAGTGGGGCAGCGCGAAAAGGCCCTGGCATCGGCTGGTTTTTACACCCAGAAATTCTGGGTGTAATAAATTATAATACATTTGGTATCTTCGAGGAAATTGACTGTGCTTCGTCGACTTCAGTTAGCGTTCAATAGCGGCAACTTCTCTTCGTATTGTCTAAAACAACGTCAGGTAAAGTGTTTTGAATACTTGTTACATAGAGATCTCTTCATCGTCCATAAGCAGCCATCAAAACGACCAGCTCAAGCTAAACTAGTGATCAGGTATTGCGGTATTAAATTAAGAAGCTAGCTTCCCAAGCCGCAAATATAAGAAATTCAAGAAGTAACAACAGCAGAAGCTCCCGCGCAGTTTCTTCTACCAAAACCACAGGAAGGGACAAACATGACTCAGCTTCCTGGAATCCACGAGTTTTTGTTGACCGAAATTTAGAAGAAAACAATAATTCTGTTGGCAAACAGTGTGCTTTCATCTGTTAAGTCTTCCATCGCGGACCGCGGACGAGATGAAATCAGCCCGCAAACTTCTTTGCAAACGTTCGGATGGTTCAGTGTTGTGTGGCAACAGCTACAAGAATCTTAAGGAATTTGATTTTGATAATATGTGGAAGTAGACGTAGATATTCTCATAGATATTTTAACGCCGTGTCTGGCCGCACGAATACGCCCGTCACTCGCGCTGTCGTACCTATGTGCTCTCCAAATTACCATTTAATTTGGAGAGCATATACATATAGCCTCCCGCACTTCGTTTGTGGCTACACAACGTTTATTCTAATTTGCATATTTTGGCTCTTGTCTAAAATCGCTCATCTTGAAAAGAAATACCTCGCACTTTCTGCATATCAACTTTGAACTCGAATCGTCCTCGGTGGTCTAAATAATTTCACAAGTATTCTGCACATTCGCAAATAAATCCTTGTCATTACTGCTTTTACAGTTTACTGAATACCGAACCATATGACGACTTTCGAAAGACGGTAGATTAAACTCCGAGCAAAGATGTGTATCCTCGAGAGTCGGTTTTTCGCCACTGAATTTCTCAAACGTTATCGGAATCAGCCATTATCGCTACTATAAGCATAAGAGCAGATCAAACTATAAACGCGGACGCTTATGAGCTATTGTCGAATATGAGTCATGACCAAATTCATTGAAATTTTGCATTAATTGTATTTGCGAAGAATATTTAAGATAAGCGATCAACCAATGAAAACACAGAACCCACCAGCCGATGCCAGGGCCTTTTCGCGCTGCCCCACCGCAAAAGGCCTGGGGACGAGATTGGGCTGAAACAATAATATGAGAAATAACACATGATTTACACTATATCAACTGCAAATTTATGTTTTGAACATGAAACAAAATAATGTAAAATTAAACAGTGGCTCATTTCTGTTGCTGTACGGCTACATATGCCCACACACTCGGAATATTTTCCTGTAAAATGTTTTAATTTCTTCGCCATTTTGAACACATGGAAGGAAGAAACGTTTAATTACCAGAGTCCTCACATCTCCACTCTTCATACCGAGATTGATCCCGGTCTATACCCCTGGGATAAAATTAATAAAACAACTCCCCACCCCCAGGATCCAATTTTCTGCATTGTCCCGGGGGGGTGGGGGGGGGGGGGGCGTTGGGGAGGGGTAACAGGAGGAATTGACTCATGCATAAACAAATAACTAGGAATCTTAATACAACCTCGTGAAGTGAGCTGCCAGTTTGCCAGCTTGGTGATAACGCTGGATTGAACGAGTTACAAGCCCGGCAAAACATTGGTGCAGCTGGCGAACTGGCAGCTCTGAACTTCACAGCGTTAATCTAGACGTGGAAACAACATCGTGTTTCTATTTCTTGCATTATTTGGTGCTTATTACTTGCGTCTTGTAGTTGTTGGATTAAGCAGCAAGCCGTTACTCAGTAAGCAGTAAGCAGTAAGCAGTATATTTAATATACTGTGGCGTTGCTTTCTTGTATCTATTCAGCTCAAGCCTCCGTATTGTACTGATGTAAACACAACATGCATATTTTCGTCTCCTTCGCAACTCGTCCATTCGACATTTTGTCTTATGAACAAACCTTCACTGTACTTCTCTCGTATATTTTGGAGAAGTTTTGAAATACAGTAGTTTGCAGATTTGGAAGTGTTGCGTAAACATTTCATTGCGATTCATTGACACAACATCCCCGGTTTCGAAATCGTTTCCAGCGAGGCATCTTTCTGTAGGCTTTAAGCTGTTAAGTTTAAGTGTTGGTAGGTTTTCCAAATACGTTCCTTATATGGTTGATCAGGATCCAATGTGCTTCACACAACCACAGAATAGGCATGACGATTGGTTAGTTTTCGAAGTGATCGGTTGAAGACTCCAAGCAAGGCTACATATATGGGAAGTATTACGCAATAATTGCACATTCGTGACACCCCAAAAACAAACAAAAAAGGAGAAAGGAACAGAAACGGAGTCGAAACCTAGCCTCGGCCTACCACTGGTAGCCCGAGTAATAACCGAAATGGCTTCCATTTGCTTTGTAATTACATGGTCACCGAGAAAATAAACAACAGAACGGACACGCAAAGTCAAATAATTACCCCATAACTTTTGAAGGTTAAAACAAGATTGAATATACATTCGAGGATTAATTCAGCTTGGCAACAATCTTGATAGGGTTGCTCAGACCACACTCAATAGGAGAGAGACTCTCTTCTAAACGGTCATTAGAAGTTTGCAGGTTCAAACCCTGTCTGGGGCTCAGAAATCTTTTCTGAGTAATTGAGTTTGACAAACGTCCACCAAACGTCTGTTACATGCATTACACCAAGTTCGCAAACGTACGGCATGCACGACATATACGTACAACTTATCATTTAACAATTATTCACTGAGCCTAAGGCGAATAATTGTTTTAGTATAAATACACATTTTCGTACTTTTAGGAACAATATTTTCTTTAAAATTGTTAATTTCCTCGTCTGTCACATTTACAAATTGGCTGGCGGCCATTTTGAATAAACGCTGTAGGTGATTATCGAGAATTAGTCCCAAGTAGCTCAACCAATCAGCGCGTGCGATTTTCTATAATCACCTGTGTATTTATGCCAAATCACTTTAACTACATCTCATATGCAAACGCTACCACTTACGAGCACATATGACTATGAATTTGCAACCTTAGCTCTCCATCTGAGCCTTAGTGACTCAATGGTTAGAGCGTCTAACCGGTCATTAGACGGTTGCAGGTTCGAACCTCGTGTCAGGTTCAGAAATCTTTTCTGAGTATAATTGCGCTTGAGGAACGTCCACCTAACCGTCTGTTCGACTCTCTTCTGTTAACAGTGTTCACATCACCCTTTGTTTAGCAGTGTGCCAATCTACTAGCATCGCCCAGATGACTATTATGAGGGACGATTTTCTCTTTAATAGTAATGTGGGACGTTTAGTCTATTTGTCCTTCATGAATACCGGGTGAGGGACGTTTAGAACTAAACGTCCCTCATCCAGTATTTGCGAGGGAAATACGACACTAATCGTCCCTCTTGAAACCAAGGATTTCGAGGTGACCATGTAATCATATAGTTAAAACCTTCCAAACCGCACTATAAATGTCTTGTATGTTTTATCAGTAATTGAAATTAGTTCATGGGTTCTATTCTTTCATGAGTAATATGAGAGTGGGTAGAGTGAAAAGGTGGTAAACTGCCGAGATTATTTTTAATAACGAAATACTGGCATTTTGAGCGGAGTCTAATGGGATGAAAGAAAGTAAAACAGGGCTTATATATGGCAAAATGATGACGTAGATAAATAATAACCAATCAAGTGTTCTGAGGGTAAACAAATTGATAAAGAAATTGATACGAAAATGTTAAATCATTCGCTATTTATCACATTGTATGCATACTAATATGTTGAATAAGGATTTAAGGTGGCTCGATTTAGTAATTTTCATCAAATTTGGTGCATGCATGTGCGAGTCCGGTAAAACTTTACGAGAAATTAAAAATAACTCGCCTGACAATTCGTGTGTACAAGAATGTTTGCCAGTCAGGACTTAATCAGGTGAAAATGACATGACGTATGGAAACTGCTGACGCCATCTTACGCCATAATGTGCGATGCGCGTGAAATACTGACGCCAAAGAAAACTACAAATTTCTAAAAGAAACCCAGTGTATTCCGGTATTTTATCTGGTGACCTATTCTGAAATTTTGTGCGATGTTTTCTATTGCTAAAATCGTCCTTTATAACAAAAATAAAAGAGTTCCGTAATGCCAAAAAATGTTATTAAAGAAAACGTTATTTTTTGCTTTTGAAAAATATTGGCATTACAGATTTATTTTTACAATGTTTCTATTGATTGTTTATGCTTGAAGGAAGAATCTGCAAGAAAAAAAAATTGGGGGTCACCGTGGTTATTTTTCGGGAGGTAATACGGGAGGTAATACGCCATTTTTAAGAGAATTTGTTACGTTTGACACAATGTTATAGATAAGTTTTGTGGAAACACCACGTAAAGTATGTATTTGCTAAGCTTTCGGCCTGTTGACTCGGGCCTTCATAAGAGCAATAACAATAAGCTGTTGGCTCACGTCATTTATAAACTAAGCAACTGATCAATTAAATCACGTAAGAATATACAATGACTTATCACGTTAATTTTATTAATTGGAAAAACAAAATTAAGAATGTTCTTCGAATAGGGCACACCACGTGTTTAATGACTGTCCCTCCTGAGAGATAGTATGATGTTTTGCAATCTCAGTAGATTCTCTCTCTTGTTCTTTGCGTGAAGTATTGCTTCTCGCTGGCTAAGAGTGACGATTCTTTCCACTTAACACGATGTTTGGCTTTTATGCAACATGTCTTGTCTTGTCTTCCTTCAGGCGAGTTGAGAGACTCCTTCCCGTTTTCCCGATGTATACCAAGCCACATTCACACGGAATGCGATACACTCCAGGCTTAGATAAGCTATCCTCAAGACTTAGATAAGCTATCCACCTCATCCTTATATGTGAAAAGTACTTATCTTTATGACATTATCGCCATGAAAACTTTCAAATAATTAATCACTCAATGTTACTAAAAATAACGGAATTCAAAATTAGAAATATTATCTTATCTATATAAAACAGTATCTGTCACATGAAGCTTACGCATACAAAATCTGACACTGAAACTGATATGCATCTAAATTTTAAAAAACTGTATCGAGCCACCTTAACCGGTCTGTTGGAACAATGAAATGTGGGTGTGTCATAACTCTAGAAAACCGCATTTTCGTCACCCAAAAAAAAATATCCACAAAGATTTGCGGGACTTATTAATTTTGATTTTCTTTTTCATTTTTCCAGTGCTTTTGGCTCGGATCCTATTCCGTACCCTAAGCGCGAATTTATTAATGAAGATGATAGTGATACGAAATCGAACAAGGTAAGTTAATTTAAGATTGGAAATACGTTAAACTGCCTATGACGCGAAAATTAAGTCGGTCTTATTTGAAGGAACACTTGAAATGTCAAAGTTACATGTTTTGCAGTTTTTCGTTTCCTTGCTTCGTTTTTGAGATATTTCAAGTTGTTTAATATGGAAACTAAACAAACTGACGTCACATGTACATAATGAGTTATCAGAGAAGGTAGTATATCTTTGCTATTATCAAATACAGTCACTTGAAAGTTTACATGTTTGGTGTTGTGGGAAAAACACATCCACTCGTTTCTTTCGAAATAATTTGGTTTGATATAATAGCAAAGATAGCTAACCTTCTCCGATAAGTCATGCGCATGAACGAAAATTACGGATAAGTTTCGAAGTTTGAGTTTAGCTTAATAAAGTATTCTTCGTATTATAAGAACTTGTTAAAGTGTCCATGAAACGAAAATTAAGTTTGTCTTATTTGAAAGAACACTTAAAGGTGAAGTAATACTAGCAATAAATTGTTGCGTTGCAAGTTCAATAGCGTTGTTGCACATATTACCACCCACCTTAAACATTGTCACGCAACAATAATTTTGTGCAAGTTGAATCAGCATATCGCAGCAAGTCGAACAGGAGTCTACTTTTTTCAACTTGCAACAAAATCATTCTTGCGTGGTAATGTTTAAGTTGGGTGGTTATACGTGCAACAACGCTTTTCAACTTGCAACGCAACAAAGTTGAAGACAAATCTTGCCCGTATTACCTCACATTAAAATAACAAAATAACATCTTTTGCAGCTTTTTGCATCACGCTTCGTTGTTGAGATATTTCAGTTTGTTTCATATATAAATTTAACAACCTGACTTCACATACGTATAACGACAAATCGGAGAGAGAGAGATATCGTTGTTATTGTCAAAGAAAATCAGGTGAATATTGACATGTTTGGTGTGCTGGGAGAAGCACATGCACATGTTTCCTTTGAAGTTATCTTTTTTATAAAAGCCAATAATTATGTATAATCTTTTTCGATGAAGTCATTAATTATGCACATGTGACGTCAAAATGTTAAATTTGCATATCAAACAACCTGAAATATCTCAACAACGAAGCAAGGAAACGAAAAACTGCAAAATATGTTACTTTGTCATTTTAGGTTTTCAACTGACAGCAACAACTACGTTTTATTAAAAAAATCTTAAATTAATACATAAATAAATTCCAACCCGCATATAGTTACAAGCGGGAGAAATGTTTAATTAACTGAAATATAAGCCTGCCCGACATGCGTTAAAAAGAGGGGGGAAACGTCTCACCACGTAGGCTAACAAAGAAGAGAAGCGCTTTCATAAAACAACTTTCTCTTATGCTGATATAATATATCGATATAATGATTGTGCCCTGAATTTTCGAATATAAAATTAGATTTTTTGGCTCTTCCGAATAAGACAGACTTGATTTTTGTTTCATTGGCACTTTAACTACCTTCTCGTGTTTTCTTTCAGTACTTGTGCAGGGGGAAACTTTGGATAAAACGCTAGAAATACCCAGTGGTTAAATCCTATCTTTAATTTTAATTTAGCAGGTCACTTTTACACATATTTCTGCACACCTTTTTTACACACTTTTTTTTATTAATTATTTTTACAGTCCACCCGGATGTTCCTTCCCGCGCGACATTGCAATATTGACAGCAACATTGCAATTTTGACTTGCAAACAGTACACGGCGATTTATTGGCAAGTTGCTATAAAAATTCGTATTTTAAATATCGAATTTCACGTAACATGAAGTTTACTTAGAGTTAATTGTTCTGACTTTCAATAGAACTTTATTTTATGCGAAGTTCGATATTTAAAATGCGATTTTTCAGCAACTCGCCAAGACATCTCCGTGTATATATCATTTGCAAGTCAACATTGCAATGTTGCTGTCAATATTACAAGGTCGTGCGACAAAAACAGCTGGTTTGACTGTAAGTAATGTAATTTTCAATTTATCTGGCCAGCAAAATCTAATCTAATCTAGGCGGGCCAAGAAGTGTATATAAAAATACACGAATAGCTAGATCAGATTACAAAATACATATATCAAACATATAGGGATCATAAAAACAATTGATTTATGATTTTCTTATAAAAAGATTATAAAGAAACTCGTGCTTTAAATCTGATACAACACAGCTAGTCATGTCTTAAATATTACCTAACCCTTTTACTCTAAAGAGTGTCATTTGGCGCTTTTATCATTTTACTCAACGACGACGATTTGACTCGTCAAAGAGAGACTCCTCAGCAAGGTGTAAGTAAAAAGTGTTAATCTGTTCTACTGTATTGATTTTTTTATAACAAATTAGGTATAAAGTTTCGTTTGTTTTTGCTGTACAAGCTACACTGTATATGTAAGTTATTAAACTCAGAGAAAAACCCTCTGAGCTCCAGACGGGACTCGAACGCACAATGTTCCATGCAGCTTGTTCACCAACAACAAGCGAAACTTTACCAACTTAAAGCTGAAAACACTATACTAACGTGCAAAAACTGAAAATTAACTGGCACAATGTGGCTTGTGTAGCCCAATAAGTACGTGTGCCACACTTATGGTTCAACTCGTTCCCAGGTATAAATAACAAAAACAACCTCGGTTTCAGTAGCTCAATGGTTAGCACTTTAAAGGGCCTATTTCATCCTCAGGGACTTTACATATTTATACTAATTGGAACATTCTGAGAAGTTTTGTAATATATCTTCTCAGGCGAAAATTTCATCTTCATGGATTTTTTTGCCGTTAAAGTTGACGGAAGTGACGTCAAAAGAGGAATCTGTAAAGTGGTTTTCATATAGACAAATTCGTCTTTCGTCGTCACTTCCGTCAACTTTAACGGCAAAAAATCCATGAAGATGAAATTTTCGCCTGAGAAGACATATTACAAATCTTCTCAGAATGTTCCAAGTAGTATAACCGAATACTACAACCCGAAAGGTTGTGGGTTCGAGTTCCGCCTGAAGCTTAGAGTTTTCTAAGTTTAACTACTTACGAAAACTTGTTCGGCAAAAACAAACGAAACTTTATCAACTTCAAGCTGAAAAGACTATACTAATCAGGTATAACCTTCAAATTTGTTTGCTTTAGACTACCGGCAGCAAACAAGATACTGGTGGCAACGGCGATCATCCTCCAAACAAGAGAGTGCGTATGTCCGGCGGAAATCAAACTCAAAAAGGCCACACGTCGTACACATATCACAGTTCAAACAACCATCAGTTGTCTCAACCACACCAACAAACAGTAACAAATCAACAAAACCGACCCACAGCTTCCACTAGCCAACAACGACAGAATTCCAGTGGTCTTTATAGCTCTCCTGCTCAGTTCATAAATCAACAACAGCAGCAACAACAGCAGCAGCAGCAACAACAGCAACAACAGCAGCAACAACAGCAGCAACAGCAACAAAGGAGGTTTTAAAGTGCCTGTTGTATGAAACGGAATTTCACTTCAGTTGGAAGAATACCTAAGATAATGAAAAATGGCTTCTACATGCCTTTCAAATCGTATCCCGTTCTTGAGTTATAGGCTATGATATAGATATGACACCAATGCAATCTGACACACACACACGTTGTATGTGGGAGAAAATGGAAAATCAGTCATATCCTTGGATTGGTTTACCTAAACTGAATCAAACGTTTGGAATTTTCCTTGGGGTATGGTCTGATTATATCTGCAACTTAATGTGCGGTTTCGTGTAGCTAAACCAATCCAAAGATATTACTGATTTCCTGTTTTCTCCAACATACAACCTGTGACGTCATTGCTGAAATTGCATAGCCTATAACTCAAGAACGGGATAAGATTTGAAAGGCATGTAAAACCCATTTTTCATTATCATAGGTGTTCTGCCAAACACAATCTTATAAAAACAACTGAAGTGAAATTTCGTTTCATAGGCACTTTAAAGAGAATTAGCAATGTAAATTCGGTTTGTCTAATTTGAAAGAACTCGGCGAACTTGTAATGGAAGACCTTTCGTAACTTTTCTGTATCATTTGTTTTTGAGATATTTCAGTGTGTTTGATATGTAAATGAGATGGTCTCTGACATCGTAAGCAGAGTACAACAGTTTCATGCGTTACAAAATCATTTATACCTTGGTCAACAGAAAAAGTTCAGTGTCACAAGTTTTAATGTTCACAGCTTCAGGTGATTTTGTTAAACGAACTTGGAGATATCCCTGAGTTTGCTACGTGCATGTGAAAATGCTCTACCCTGGTATGACGTCGGAGACCAAATGTTTGGGGTTATTCACCATGCTTAATAACGATAAAAAAATTCACTGTGCTATCGTCCCGTAAACTCGGTTCTTCGTGAGAGCGTGACTGAAGCTGGTCAGTTATTTACAAACAATTAGTTCTTAGCATACGTCAACAAATTGCAACAAATTCGTGAATATTTTATTAATCCCCTAGCCCGCGGGCGTAGGCCGAAGGCCCGGAGAGCCCAGTAGCCTGCGAGCAGGCTCTCTCGACGCGGCGCTGTGAAATGAAAGCCTGCAACAATCCTAGGGGTAAATCGATAACGCCCACTTAATTAATATGCAAATGTCGCGAATCAAACCAATCACATTCTTCCGGAAGTCTGTGTAAAAATCCTCATTCAAAGCACAATTCGAAGATGTAAATTTCACACTTTGCAACTATACTCGTTACTGAAAACTAAAAAAATCTGTTTATAAGAAAGCCAGAAGCAATGTTACGCATCTAACGATTATCGGGTATATAGTTAGGAGTTTAAAATATTCAACTTTATGTAGCGAAACAGTTTACCGATGCATGCTAACGTCTCAGTTTGAATCAAATTGAATATACTAAGATTGGATCATGACAACCTCAGATCTTAGTTTTATAAGTTTGCTATCTCTAATTTGTGGAAGACGAACATGACTTTGATTTTGCAAGAAACATTGATAAATCGTTATTCGAGATTAGGTGTTTGTGATTCACTGCACGCGGCATTCACTGATCCAGGTGATGGCGACAGAATATCGTCAAGATAGCGCTTCTCGTGTAAATGTGCAAGTTGCAAGAAGTCAAAACGAAGACTTTCACAAACTGCTGTATACGACCGAACATGAAATCAGTTACGCTCCTTCGTAGCTAGGGAATGTGCGAAAACCTAACTTAAATTAACACTTTCAGACGCTTTTAAAGATAGCCGGCATATAGAACCAGGGGCGTATCATTATAGTCTAAACGGCGACATATTAATAGTTAAGAAATTCAAATTTATGTTTTTTCAAATTTAGCAAGACTTTCCTTCTGGCTGTTGAGTTAAAAAACTGGGTACATGCAGTACATTTGATTTTTGCTGAAAGTAAGAATTTTCTTGTTTTTTAAAACATGTTTTTTAGAACTATTTTTACTCTCATTTTAATTTTACTCAAGAATTTTCTTGTTTTTTAAAACTTGTTTTTTAGAACTATTTTTACTCATTTTAAGTAAAAATATTCTTTATTAAATTATTGTCTAGAATAATATTCTTACTATACTCACCGACAAGAATTATTTTGCTTGTTTTTAGCAATTTGCTACTTAAAACAAATAATTTTTTTGCCTGAAACAAGAATTCCACGATAATATTATTTCTTATTTTAAGTAAAATTATTCTCGAAAAAATTCTAGGTGAGAATTATAAAATTCTTGACAAGATTCTTGGTAAGAATATTATTCTTACTATACTGAGAACAGTCTTACATGTTTTAAGTTTGTTTTTTTCTCTTAAAATAAGAATCAGGACTTTGCTGTGTATTGAACATATCTTTGTCAACATACATGCATTAAATCTTAGTACTGTAGTTGAAAGTTGGATAAAACTCTGTCCGTAAGCTTCTCCATGAATGCTTGATTGCACTCATTTCTCCATAATATCTTATACAAGTGGTTGATATTCATAGACAAAATATTTATAAAAATAAAACAAAACAATAGACTTGTCAGTCCCATTGTCTATGCAAAAATGCTATTATAGACCAAGGACCAACCCCCATTATAACTTGCTGGTGGAGGTTGTTACTATTATTTGTATATTGTATAATATTTGAAATGCAACTTTTTTATTACTTGTGCATGGTGGTTGTCTGTTGGGTTATGCTGCTAATTAGAGTATCAGTTGTGGAGCAAGTACATTTTTTTAACACAATGGATGGTCCTCAACGATTAGAATACTCTAAATTATTCCTATTTTTTCATGACCAAAACAGCCATGTAAAAATAGACCCTGAAAAGGAATAAAACTTTCCCAAAAGTGTCCAAAACAGCCCTATTAAAAAGGGGCTCTTGCAGAGTTTAAAACAGCCCCTTACGAAGGGCCAAAACAGCCCAAAAAAGGTGCCAAAATTGGCCCTCTTTCGACAGGGCTAAAATGGCCCGATTAAAAACAGCCCCTAAAGAAGGACCAAACAGCCCAATAAAGGAGCCAAAATTGGCCTCTTTCAACAGAATCAAAACGGCCCCAATTAAAGGAGGCTGTTTCAGGGTTAACAATAGCCCCTTAAGAAGGACCAAAACAGCCCCCCCCCCAAAACAAAAAAAAACAAAAAAACCCAACAAACATCCCCATTAAAAGGGGGCCGGCTGAGGGTCACAATTTCGGCCCTTATTTTGGGGCCAAATTGGCTCTTCTAAAATTACTGTGTGTATGGTAGCCTCGAGCCAGTCGGCTTCGATAATATAAATAATACCAGATGCACTGGCGCACAAATTGGATAATATCAATTAAGTTCCAGACAATAGCACAGACATTTAATGGCAGAAAGAAACTTCGTTAATTGAAAAAGAGCTTACCTCATTTAGCAATAATCTTTATCACATGAATTAAGTGAATGTGTAATCTCCTCTTATTAATATGTTTTTACGTTTTGAACGGCACATTAGAGAGATTAAGCAAGCGGCGTTTTTGGCAACACGGACGTCAACCGGAAGTAAATTGTCGTTTTCGCGGGGTTTGAGGACATCACGTCCGTGAAGTCAAGTCACCGACGCCAAACCTCAAGCTTTGCCGTACGTGTTGATCGTCAAGAACGTCTCAAGGTAAGTGTAATTTTTGGACCAAATTTTACATCTTTTGCAGTAAAACGTTTATAGATAGTGTTCTCAAATACATATTTTAGCGAATCTTTAGAAACAAATTCATGTCAACTATTTTTACGGCAGATATAGCTTCGGTTAATAAACCGATGTTTTACAGTAGACGTCTTCTGTTTTTAGTTCCTCCAAAAGCGATTTCATACATATATTTCATTTAAAAGCTGGTGTATTGGTCGTTTTACTCATTTATCCGTCTTTACTGCTTGTGTAACGCTTGTTAGCAAGACCTTTTGAAATGAAATTGTGTTCACAAGATCATGCATTTTGTTTGAGATATCATTTAAATTTCAGAATTTCCCACAGCGAATGTTATTATTTTTACAAACAAGTTTCAGGCAGTTGTGACTTCTAAAGTTTATAGTTCATCAAAAATTTTGAAGCATTTTACCCGAAGAAATAATTTAGAAGAGTATTAAAAACTATTTTTCTGGGCATGCAGTTTTGTTTGCTTGGAAGCGTCGAGTCCTTTTGAGCAAAGCAAAACGACAGCTATATAAGTTTTCAAAGTGCAAATTTTTAGTGTCCAAATGCTTGTCCGGCCTCGAGCATTTCATAAGGAAATATCAACTATAGTTATAGTTTATAATTATCCTGATTCATTAAAAACTGCCTCGAGCTCTCAATAGTTTCTGAATTTTAACTTCATTTTAATACACTTCAGTTGTTTTACTTGATATCCTAAGTTCATGCACATTCTAAATTACATTTTCTGATGGTGTTCCATTAGTGTAGCTTGTAATATATTTTTTGTATATTTATAATAACAGCTAATACAACAAAGGAAAATCTAAAAGAAGTGGATGGAAACAGCTAGAGTAAGCTATAATTAAAAGGCTGGACTATAAATGGGTAAACAACTGTGACAACTATATCAGGTCAAGCCCAGTGACTTTTATGTACTATGGTGTTATGCAATTTATATTTACACAGGGCAAAATCAAGTTTATGCCACTGCAACTGCAAGTGATAATATATTGGACTTTATTTTCTGTACTCTTTTAACTGTCATATAGTCTGTTGTTCAAACATTGTATTACTGTATTATTCAAATAAACATTTATTGTAACATAAAAAGCTAGTTTTATAACCTTTCAGGATTATACCCTTTGTGGGCATTCATGAAGTAAACTATTTTTGTTGTACTTTTTTGGTTTTCTAATTAGGCCGTGACCCTGTTTTATACCTCTTCATTAGCTGGGCGGAAAGAGTTTGCTTACATACTTGTTTGCACAGATGATTATTGGTTTGTTTAAAAAGTAAAAACAAATATAGTCTATAGACGTTTTTGCCATCAAGAACGCGAGTTGCTTAACGTAAAGACGCGACGCTACGAACGCCGCTTTAGATCCAGTCTACTCGCCGACATCTGACGTCCGTGTTGGATAAAACGCCGCTTGCTTAAGCTCTCTATTAGAGACCTTAAGCTGCAGACGTTCGCGAGGCGCGGACGTCAGGCCGTTTGTCGCGGGAGTCTGGATCGAGAACGCGGTTCGTGGCGCCAAAAACAAAATTAAGCCGTGTTCGGCCAAGGCGACCGACGTTGAGTTCTTTTAGATTTCAGTTTTTGTTTTTCAAAAACCGAATATGTCCGGATTTCAGGCTATTCGTGACATGCTCTTCATAAGCTATGACTGGGGACATATTTCAGAAAATGAATTGCTTGTCTTACTTGAAGAATACACATCGAAGAATCCAGCTTTTTCATATGATGAATTCGATCGCTTTGACCTTGATAACATAGAAGAAGCAGAATGCAAGTACAATTTTAGAGTCGAAAAACATGATATTCCTCTTTTGGCAGATGTGCTTCAATTACCCGAGGTATTCAGGTGTAATCAGAGAACTGTTGCTGACCAAATAGAAGGGTTATGCATGCTCTTAATGCGAACAGCATATCCTTGCCGCTACAACGACATGATTCCGAGTTTTGGTAGACCAGTGCCAGAAATCTGTATGATCACGAATGCTGTCGTTAACCAACTCTACGAAGTTCATGGGCACCGGATTTCTGAATGGAACCATCAGGTTTTTGATCCTGCTTCCTTAGAGGTCTATGCAGATGCAGTACATAGAAAGGGAGCTGCACTAGATAGATGTTTTGGATTTGTTGATGGGACCGTGCGTCCAATATGCAGGCCCAAAGTTAACCAGAGACTTGTCTATAATGGACATAAAAGAGTACATTCTCTAAAGTTCCAGGCAGTAACTTTACCAAATGGTCTTATTGGAAACCTTTATGGCCCTGTAGGTAAGATTGGGCAAACATTAAATTGTTTGGTTACTGGTGAGATGTTTTGCTTTTGTTTTGTTTTATAACACTTTTTTCTTCTCTTTTTTATTTTTCTCTTGAAAGATTGAATCTTGTTTTAATGTTCATGAAGTAGAATTCATGCAATTTCAATTTTTTTTTGTTTCTATTGATCCTGCATGTCTTCTATTTCTCTTGAATCCCTCTAGATTTTCTTAGTACAATTGTTTTACTGTTAGTATAATATTACTCCTGTATTATTTGGCTCTTAAATAATTGTTTTAACTACAGTTAAAAAGATAGTAATATTTCTTATATATAAATTACCTTTATTTTGTAGAGGGGAAAAGACACGATTCTGGTATTCTGACTGACTCTGGTTTGCTACAAAATCTCGAGCAGTATATGCATTCTCTACACATGGCCAACCCATGTGCCTTTATGGAGATCCTGCATATCCCCAAAGGGTTCACTTACAAAGTCCATTTAGGGATGCAAGGCTAACTCCAGACATGCAAGCTTTCAATAAGTCTATGAGTAGTGTGCGGGTCACTGTGGAGTGGATCTTTGGCGATGTTGTAAATTCTTTTAAGTTTATAGACTTTAAGAAAAACTTGAAGATAGGATTAAGCAGTGTTGGTAAAATGTACATTGTTTGTTCCTTATTGCAAAATGCCATCACATGTTTGTATGGCAACAAAACATCTACATATTTTGATTTAGAACCACCAACAGTGCAAGAATACTTCACATAAGTTATGAGACATCTTAACCCAGTCAGAAATATTGAAGTAAAAAAACAAACATTAAAGGTGTATTATTACTTTTGTACTGTACTATATGATCTGTTTTATCTAACCATTCTTTTAATGCTACTATATGACAATGTGATTTTAATGGTATTAAGCAATGACAATGTATTGTATTAACATTTTGTAACCTCAAAATAAGGTAAAACAACTTGTGTGAACTTGTTACTTTAAAATATATATTAAAATACATTGTATCATTTACCTAGTCCAGGTTCATAAAATGCTAAATCCAGCAGTGAGCTTTGTTCAAACAAATAATAAAAGTCATAACAATATTAAACTTTCATCTTTATTAAAAATGCACATAGCAATTGGTGTACTTTTTTAGAAGTGTTACAAAAGATAATAATCAACATAATTTCATTATGCAACATAATAAAATATGTAAAATAGCAATACAATTTGAAAACAACAACTCAGAGTGGTTTTTTAACATTTTTATGTATCAACACAAATGGTTATTAGAATACCTGCCCAAGAAACACACATATCCAAACGTTCTACCACTAAAAGTAGTAAGTAAATCATTAACCAATTTATTCAGTTTAAAAAACTTTATTTTATGTACATGTTTATACAAAAAATTATAAAAGTGTTTAAATGGTTTCCCATGTATAAACTCAGCACAAACAAAACACAACATAAGCAACTATACGCTATAAACCAAACTAAGCGTTAATCTTAATCACAAAATATTTTGCTTATGGAAGGAAACCTACTTGGAGTTGGGATTTAACTTTTCAACAAGGCTTAAAAACATTTGAGTTTGCTGCGCCATTGCTGCTTGAAATTGTTGTTGTTGTTGAGCCATAAAACCCATGAAAGACTCGTTGTTTTTGAGGACCAATTCGTTTCTCTGACTTTCTATTTCGTGTTCTTTCTTCCTCATTGCAATTTCTTCCTCTCTCAGTTTGACTTGTTGCTCTCCTTTGTCCTTCAGGAAGCTAACGAGCTCTGAGCCTGATCTTCTTGTCTTTTTCTTCAATTCTACACCATCGCCATCAACGTTACGGTTAGCTTGCCTCTTTTTTGTTTGTGCAAGATTTTCCATAGCTGTTTGACGTATATCCTTAGCTTTTGTCTTATCTTCTTCAATCTTTCGTTTCTCCTCGTTTCCCTCCTCGTTGCTTAAATCCTCCAGATCAACGAGCTCTTCTAGCAGCACATCCAGTTCACTTGTTTCGACATGAATGCCACTTGCTCTTTCTTCAGCACTCCTTCTTTTTCTAAATTTCGATGAAATTACTCCGTAACGATCTCGAACTGCCCTTTTAGAAACAACAAAGACTGGTTGGTTATAGCGACACAACGTATCAGCAATTTGTTGCCACACTTGTGCCCTTTGAACCGTTTTTTTCTTGGTCTTTAATAAGTTGGCTACCGTAATTTCACGACACAAGAATATATCATGTTGTTCAGTCCACTCCATATTACCAGGGTTTCTGTGCCACAAATAGAAATATACAGAGGGATTAAAACAATATCATGAAGCGTACGAGTATTTACGTATCAAGGATATAAGAAAAAATACATCAAATCCGATACTTACAATGCATTTTCCATTTCACAACAGACGTTCTGTCAAAACCCTCAAAGATGGCGTTCTGACGTTCGCGCTGAGAGACACGGACGTGATGTCATGCGCAGTAAAAAATTCTAGTTTCGCATTTACTTCCGGGTGGCGTCCGCGGCTCGCGAACGTCTGCTGCTTAAGGTCTCTATTATTGAGTCAAGGCGACGGACGGGGCTCGATTTGTGATGAAAGTGATGACACT
Organism: Paragorgia papillata; assembly: GCA_035771165.1. Taxonomy (NCBI): domain Eukaryota; kingdom Metazoa; phylum Cnidaria; class Anthozoa; order Scleralcyonacea; family Coralliidae; genus Paragorgia; species Paragorgia papillata. Next base: position 800,895 of record JAWNZC010000022.1, on the reverse strand, counting down.
TGCTTCTGTATTATAAAGCCAGACAGACAGAGAGATTCATGGAGTTTCAATCCGGATCTACTTTGCTATTTATTTTCTTTTGTTCCACAGCGATGTGTTTAAAAAATATTAAGAGCTACGGCGTCTTTAATAGCTGTCGTATTGAAATATGTCTCACTCCATGCATTGTTGAAGTCCGTATTCCGTAAACAATAACTTTGAAAATAATTTATTCTGGATTAATTTTGTTCGACCAATAGAAACTCGGGGCCGCCAAATTCAAACAATAGAAATACGCTGCCCCTGACGGCCGCGAGTGATGAAAAAAAAAACATGCTTTGTTGCAGGCCCACATTTCACAGCAACAGGAGGGCCTGCCCGCAGGCTAGGAGCCCAGTGAAGGTGCTAATCTCGACATGCGCGGAGTCATTTTACACGCGCGTGGACAAACGTGATATGCGAACAAATTTCTGTGATCTGAATATTTATTTGTATATACGCCGAATACGCGTAGATTGTGGGGCACTGCGGACAATATAGTTATATTGACAAAAAGATTTAACTAACAACATATATAATATAGAAAGGAGTTTTTGGGAAACGTATATCACTTTTAAAAGAACAGAAAGAAATCAACGTCTACGTATAAAGCAAAACTACGTCTTGAGTAGAAGGAAACCCGTCAAACCGAAACTCGAAAGGAGGAAAAAGCAATAGTAAAACTTGAAAACCGACGAAGAAATAAAGGCCGGCGAAAAGTTTAAATTTTTGGTAAAAATATAGAGCAGCCGCTATCAGTATAATCACGAACATTTAGTAGCCGAACTGTTCGAGTTTCCCTGTTTATATCCTAATTGCACACAATCTCGTTCCCAGAGCCTTCTCACGCGGGCCGCGCAAACGTAGGCTCTGGGATAATCCGTCGCTGGAAAACCGAAAAACAGGTTGCCGATTGAAAAGAGCATGCGCCGCCAGTTATTATTCTGTGATCGAAGGAACTAGTATTTTTTCGAGGGTTTTTAATATTATCTGGCGGATAAACTTGCCAAGAACTAAACAGCATTTTAAACAGCAAGTAATCAACGGCTTCTGAATGGTTCCAAGAGAGAAAGCGGTGAGTTACCGTGAGTAGGAAACTTGTCGTAGCCAAGGTGGCACGGCGGCAATACGGCATATTGTCAGTGGAACAAGATGACTAGTAATTTAAGAACTACGTATCGTTGAACTATATTGTGTGCGTATGTTGTTAGATGTTGAATGAGCTTTCATTTGATGTATAGTTCAAGATTCTGCGTTTTATGAAACTTGTTATACTGTCCAAAATGTGCGAAAGCACTGTTCGTAATAATATTATATTACAACAGGAAACCGACGCAGTGAACCAAAACGACAGACGTTTTTCGATTTTTAAAATATTTCCCGTTTAACTAGAAGCTTGAAATTCTTACCCCGAATAGAATTTTTCAAGAGCTTCTGTATGATATATATATATCAATGTTGTGCGTTAAGTATATTTCAAAAGAAATCTAAAATTCTGTAACACTTGTGAGAAGTCAATTTCCTGTTTATTTGTAATATTATTTCAAACAGCGGTTCGCACATTTTGGACATTTTAACAAGTTTAATAAAACGCAGAATCTTGAACTATACATCAAATGAAAGCTCATTCAACATCTAACAACATATGTACACAATATACTTCAACGATATGTAGTTCTGAAATTACTAGCCATCTTGTTCCACAACTGACAAGATACCGCACCGCGGGCAACACGCCACTTCAGTACTCACCGCTTTCCCTTTCGAAACCATTCATAAGCCACCGAATACTTGCTGTTCAACTGCTGTTTGGTTCCAGAGGTTTGGTTCTTGACAAGTTTCAGTCGCCAGATAAAATTTAAAACCCCTCAAGGCTTTCGAAAGAACAAGGAATATACAGATTTTCAAATGTCCCTTGATATAAACCACTTTCAATTATTCAACCAATGAAATGTCGATTTGAAACGGATTATCCCAGAGCCTACGTTTGCGCGGCCCACGTGAGAAGGCTCTGGGAACGAGATTGAATTGCACACTATTCTTGACGTTGCCTCGTGCCCAGTCCTTTTTCCGAGCTATGTATAGCCGACCAAGGTCTCAATTTGTTAAATTTTGCGTTTGTTTGTCGGCATTACGTCATCCATATAGGAGCTGATGTGAGTCAGTGCGCATGTTCCGCTACCGGTCCAGCTTCTTCCTCGACAGAAAATTCACGATAAGAACAAATACATCATGTCTTTACTTTCTCGTGTAAGTATTCATCAAGGTCATGAAGGTTTCAGTGGCCAGTCTCGAGGAAAGCAGTGCTCTTTCATGAGTTTATCAGTGCTGTTAACAGCACAGACTATCGAGTGGAACTCGACAACCATGATCTCATTCCTCGTGAGAGATTTCTGTCGCTGAACAACTTGCCAACTGTTGTTTGTTGCCGTTGGTTAGAAGACAAGTAAAATAACTCGTCCATTGAGACATGTCGATCAGAAGTTGTCAACACCACGACGGCGATGGATTTTCTAAATTGGCAATGCCACGACACAATAAGTTGTGAACTGTCTTACAATTTCGGTGAGGACATCGAGTTTAATATCTTGTCGAGGTAAGATATCATTGATGTTTCTGCAACTGACAACTGTGTTCCTTGGTAGGAAATTTCACGGTTGTTTTCTTCTATTTTTAGGTGTATATTGGTGTGGGTTCATTGTGTTTGCGCAGATCAACATTCTGACTGCGTGTGTGTATGTTGACTGATACAAATTCTGGGCTTAATGGTACATCGCTGTATAATTTTATTAAAGTTCTAGATTTGTCAAAACATAATTAAGCACTTGGAATTGCATTGACAGTTTTGCCACAGCATTAGAGCAGGAGGCATGATTATTTAAAATTTGTACATTAATTGTGTGTATATCCTGTCAAAACCCTTGCCATATTTTGTCAAGCGATAAGTTATAGTAACTTGTAGTTTTTAATTTTATAATTACAAAATATAGAAAGAAATGTGTAAATACTCTGTCTATTGTAACTAATATTTAATTTTTGGACTTTCCAGCGTCCTTCACAGGCAACTCTGTGGGTGGAGTGGGCAATCTTGGGTGGATTGGGCAAGGGGGGTGTCACATTGGCCACAGACTACATAGAGTTGCTTGTGGAGTAGGCTAAAGGTTTTTGTTCCATTTGAGGCAGCACTTCACTTGCGATAGTAATTTCTAGTATATCACTGTCAATTTTGTTTTCCCTTTTGTGTGTCCTTAAATTATTTTAGACGGATCCCTTGTATGTCAGTTTGCTTGCCTGTTGTATTTTTTATGTGTGTTTGCCCTGTTAATATCTTCTTTTAAATAGTTTTCTTTGTAAAAACCACTCGTGACTTAACGTAGCTTGTCCATAATTTAGCATAAAAATCGAAAATAGGTGCAATTTCTCTTATGTAAAACGTACAAATGCTGTTGATTAGAAATATTTATTAACATGTAGGTGAAAACAGTTTCAGCACTTCAGATTTCGAAATGAAAAATTGTCTTTGTTAATAGCTTAAAGGAATTTGAAATGCCATAAATGAATATAGCCGTGGCATGCAGCCAGCCAGGTAATTGTTTGAGTATATATTTCAATCAATTCAATGCCTTTCAAAAAAGTTTTCAGATGCTGTAGCAATGTTCTTTTTTTGTAAACATGGAAAGAAAGAGCTGTGAAATATAACCCTAATATTTTGACAACATTTTTAGGCTGCCTCAGTAGCCTGGTGGTAACATCGTCGGCACAACACGGTAATATGGTCGAGTTCAAATCCTGGAATTGGATGCGACCTGCAATTTTCTTCATCTTCGTCCTTAATTTTTTTTTTTGTTCCTCGTTTTTCTTCAAAAAATAGAGTTAAATAGAGGTTTTTATTTTTAAATATTCGACTAGAACTTAATCTACATTTTGATCGACAGGAGTGGCTATTTCAGGCCCCGAATAAAAAATATAGCGCAAGTGTTTTCTGATCGGATAAAGGGATATTTACAAAAATTCATTTAAAAGCGGGGGTTATTCACTGGAAAACTTTAGCTGTTTACATAGTTTGTCAAAAATATGTAAATTTAAATTTACATACTATGTAAATTGATTTACATGGATTTTATATAGTTTGTAAATTTAACATTGCTGTTAATATGCTGTAAATCTGTTTTACAACATTTTTATTATCATGTAAATTTTCCAACCATTATTCTCCCTCGCTTAAGATGATGTAAAAATTCTGTAAAAGACAAGTCGGTAAATATTTTGTAAAATCCGTGTAAATAGTCCAAATGAAACCTTGTAAATGCAATAAAGGAGGCCTAATAAACCATGTAAAAACCTTGTAAAATGCAATAAAGGAGGCCCAATAAAATCATGTAAAAACCTTCTAAATGCAATAAAGGAGGCCCAATAAACCATGTAAAAACCTTGTAAATGCAATTAAGGAGGCCCAGTAAACCATGTAAAAACCTTGCAAATGCAATTAAAGAGGCCCAATAAACCATGTAAAAACCAGCTTGTAAATGCAATTAAGGAGGCCCAATAAAATCATGTAAAAACATTGTAAATGCAATAAAGGAGGCCCAATAAAGCATGTAAAAACCTTGTAAATGCAATAAGGGGCCCAATAAAATCATGTAAAAACATTGTAAACCCAATAAACACCCAATAAACCATGTAAAAAACTTGTAAATGCAATTAAGGAGGCCCAATAAAATCATGTAAAAACCTTGTAAATGCAATAAAGGAGGCCCAATAAACCATGTAAAAACTTGTAAATGCAATTAAGGAGGCCCAATAATAACTACTTACTAACTGAGAGTGAGGTCTGTACGGTAAAATATCAAACCGAGGTTTTTCTGTATTGACCAAGCGATAGCGAGGTCAATACAGCAAAACCGAGGTTTGATATTTTACCGTACAGACCGAACAGACGAGGTTAGTAAGTTGTTTATTATATGGCATAAATCAGTGCAAAAATTAATATCGATGGATAATTAGTTTATCCATTACATCCGGTCACGCGCCATGGTCACGCGACTGAATATGCGAGTAATGCGACAATTTGTGCTTGAGGCGGCGTGGCGAATCATAGCCACTGGAAAGGGAGAGGGCTGTGAAAGTGGGCGTGACTGAGATTTATGTTATTGTTCGCCAAATTCAAGATCACGTGACGTTGAACCTGCATGACTGAGCACTAAAAAGCAAGATTTTACATTAGAGCAGCGAGGCGCGTACCTACAAGTGCTACAACGAAGTTCTTCCGTGATGGTTTCGATATATATTCCACTTCATTTGGACATTATATGCATAGATGGCCCCTCATGAAAACTCTCTTTGTAAAGAATATTTAATAAAGTGCAGTAAATTCGAATAAACGATCAATGGTCGGACCGAACACGGTGAGAGCCGAGGTAAAATAATGATACAATACTGTTTTGCCAACAGTACAACTAAAACTAAATTCGCTTAATATGAATGGTTGTGCTAAATTATATGTCGTAAGTTGATTTGCCTTCATTGAATATTAAATGTACTAAATGTCTGGTGTATTGCGTTTCATAAACAACGGTGAGGACTGGCAATTGTCGTATGCGTATCAGTTTATTAGAATAACTAAAGTATTAAGAAACATTGCCATCTGACAACAAAAGTGCAAAACTCCAATTTAATAATGGCACGGAGACGAAAAATGCTTTTCGACTGCGTTGTTCCTTGGTTTTCTTTTATTAATAATTCGTAGACATGCGGCGATTTATGATAATTTCAATTTATTCACACTATTTTTAATACTTACAATGAAAAATACAAAGTTTACATAGTGATACATAAATAAATCAGAGTTAGATATAAAACAAAATATTTTATGAAAGAATATACATATGTGAGAGTGTAATTAAAGTATAAAGCTTTCGAGTTTAATCACTGCCTTGACATAGTAAATACGTTGGGGATCAGCAGAGGATGAAATATTAAGATCGTGTCGAAGTAAGAAAATAGACATTGTATAATACGAGAATGAAGTTCAGATCAACCTTGGTGACTTAATATTTTTTACATTGAAACAGAAAGGGTTTTTAAATCACTGGGAATCAGTTTCCCAGATTTTTGTAGCTGAGAATCTTATAAATGTTTGTTTACAATAATTAGTCCGGCGGGGAGAAAATAGTTCGCCCCACGGCTAATTTGCTCACAATGCCAGAGTGTGAATTATTTGAGTGAGCCATGCATGAGTTAGCGCTTGATACGATTGTGTAATGTTCAAGGGATGATCATTTTAATGTCACGATAAAGTCCATCATGAAACCGAACGCCGATCATCTACCCAACGATGCACCACCATATATATTTGTTTACGTCTTATTTGAGAAATGCGCGACTTAAAAACTCTCACGGTCCTGTTAAAACCAATCCGATGTTTTTGAGGTGATTTCTTTGTGCACACAATCATATTATTGAATAAACTAATATCTAAAATTAACGCAGAATCAATGTAAAATATAAAATTTGTCATAAAAATGACGGACTACAGTATACACTATACAGCACCTTCGCTGTCTTAAGTTCGTAGGTCGTCAAAAACCGAATTCCTACCGAATTTTGTTAACGAAATACAAGGGTACTCCCTTGGACTTGTAAATATCATGTTTCTTGTGGATTTTTAGAAGTCACCATAACCGACATCGTGCCGTTTAACGAAGAACAAGGTTATAATCTAATGTACGCCATATGAAAGAATACACTGGCCATGCCGGTTCAAGATCACGTGACGCTCAGGCGGGAAATTTTTAACATCAAACCGGAAGTTCTATTGTTCCATAGCGGAGTTTCACAGCCCTCTCCCTTTCCAGTGGCTATGGGCGAATTCAACAAAACACACACGGAAACAAGCAAACAAGTCAAGTTTGTTTTAAATATCTTTATCTGGGAAATATAATCGCAAGATTAAATTTAAATAACGATGAAAGAAAAGATTAACAAATCAAGAAAACTTATTGTCGTAACTGGCTTAAAACATTCGTATAAAACTCAAAGTTATTTGAAAAATATATTACGGCTGTTCGATCAAAAAAGTGTCAACAAAACTTAGCCTTCTTCATCGCTTTCAATCACAAGTCTTCGTCGCTTTTTCTCTTGGAATATCTTCACTGGACCATTGAAGATCTGGAATTGACACTCTGAGATGCTGCTTATACTTGCACCAGCGAAAACTGCTTGGCTGTTTGAATCTTCCTGGTATGAATGTGTTGCTTCGAAATGCTGCAGCTGGCCGAGCTGGGTTTCCGACTGGGACGTATCAACTGGCTCACGTATCGCTGGTTGTAAATTTTCAAGAGGATTAAGTGCTCTTCTTGGTTGGTTTTGTGCTGATGGTTGAGTTCCGCTGAGTATACTGGACATCTGAAGCTGATGTTGTTCGCTTGCCGATTTATACGACTGTAGACTTTGCAGGTTCTTGTGTCCACTCAGCTGGGCCACAAAGATTTCGGGAGTGTTGGCGTCTAACAGCCTCGAGATACTGTTTTTTCTAACAGAATGGTTACTTAATTTCCCCCCGGCTCGCTGAAGACCAGCATTTTCTGCTGCTTTGTTGACGAACTTGCCAATTTCATTCTTGCCCAGAGGAGATTTCATATACCAAATGTTGTTGTTTTGATGGCGGTTCCCATGTCTGACAGCAAGGAAAAACGGCGCGTCTGCTGTATTCATTTCGACTGGACGATGGCTCTTGAAGATTTTATAGTATTCAACAGGGCATCTTTCTGATCCGGTGGCATATGTTCGGTTGAAATGATCTTTGGTGACCGTTTTCTTGACCTCTACGTGTTTTCGTGCCACGCTCACATAGCCAGACGAGCATTTCGCGACCATCAATATTGGTTTGGAGTTGAATATCGCCCCAACGCAACTTACGGCTTTCGTCTCTCGCCCTGAAGCCAAAGTGGAGTGCCACAAACCACCACATGGTTCTCTGGAGGACTTCTGGTCCAGACATACCAAACTGTCCGCATTCAAACAGTTTGTCCTCTTCTTCTTGCGTGAGAACGCGAGTAGCATTTGGCTTGTTTCCCTTGCCGGCTTTGTTTACCAAACTTTTTCGTTTCGCTGCAAGGACTTCGCGGGACATCTTAAACTCTTTGTCTATCAGGATGTTAAACTGGGATTTGTTGTCGGAAAGGAACCGCTGAATACTCATTTGGAAACTTGAAATCGCGTCCGGTTCGTACTCTTCGCCATTTATTTTACGGATATCTTTGAAAAATTTGGACAACAAGTGGTCAAGCTCCTGTGCTGGTAAGTGCAAAATGTTTAGATATTGTTTGTTTTTTCCAGCTAGGTATCGGTTGAATGCATTCATGTCGCTTGCTGTTTTTTTCACCGTGTTTACGCTTTTCTGCTCTCTTATAAAACTGTCAATTTCTTCCTGGCTGTTTCGCTGCTCGTAGACGTCGTCGCTCTGTACTTCGTGAAACTGATAAAAATTACTTTCGTATTCTTCATTTTCAACTTCGGGATAATAAAACTCGCTCTCAGAATGCACCTCGTCGCTCATTTTAATAATTTTCTACTTCTTGTAAAAACAATTTATTGAATTTTAAAGTTTTTGCTATTGTTTTCCTCGCAGGGCAATAAAAATTCCGTATTGCCCACGGGCGATACGGGAAACTCCTGCCACGTCAGTAGCCAATCAAATTGCGCGATTCACCAAAACAAATGCTTGCCATATAATAAAATCATGTAAAAACCTTGTAAATGCAATTATGGAGGCCCAGTAAACCATGTAAAAACCTTGTAAATGCAATTAAAGAGGCCCAATAAAATCATGTAAAAACATTGTAAACCCAATAAACAATGTAAAAACCTTGTAAATGCAATAAAGGAGGCCCAATAAACCATGTAAAAAACTTGTAAATGCAATTAAGGAGACCCAATAAAATCATGTAAAAACCTTGTAAATGCAATAAAGGAGGCCCAATAAACCATGTAAAAATCCCAATAAACCATGTAAAAACCAGCTTGTAAATGCAATTAAGGAGGCCCAATAAAATCATGTAAAAACCTTGTAAATGCAATAAAGGAGGCCCAATAAACCATGTAAAAACCAGCTTGTAAATGCAATTAAGGAGGCCCAATAAAAACATGTAAAAACATTGTAAACCCAATAAACAGTGTAAAAACCTTGTAAATGCAATTAAGGAGCCCCAATAAAATCATGTAAAAACCTTGTAAATGCAATAAAGGAGGCCCAATAAACCATGTAAAAACCTTGTAAACGCAATAAAGGAGGCCAATAAACCATGTAAAAACCTTGTAAATGCAATTAAGGAGCCCCAATAAAATCATGTAAAAACCTTGTAAATGCAATAAAGGAGGCCCAATAAACCATGTAAAAACCTTGTAAACGCAATAAAGGAGGCCAATAAACCATGTAAAAACCTTGTAAATGCAATAAAGGAGGCCCAATAAACCAAAAACGTGTACATCGAGGCCCAATAGCTTGCATATAAATAAATAACATTGCAACGTTTACTGCTGTGCAAAACTATCGTGTGTTCTATACGTTTCGCGCCATATCAAAGCCGTGATAAACTTCAAGTGTGTATATATTTATCCTGTCTTAGCAGTCGATTTTTTAGATTTGAAAAATTTCGTACTGTGATTCTGGTTTTTTATTTGTTACTTATGAAGAATAGTGGCTTTAAATCGGACAGACGGAATTATTCGATCAGGATGACTCGCAGGAATCACTTTGTTAAAAGGTACTGTACATGTATATTAATATGACTTATTAGGTATATAAATTTCTACAAACGCGATCACGTTGATGTGGCATATGTATTTCCAATCAGAGAGTGGTTGCACGCATTCAACCAATCCCTATGGAATATTTAAACGCTCTATATTCCATAGTGTTTTGATTCATCAAGATTAGATATACTAGTGGCCTTGTGCAAGTTTGTGAATTACCTGATCTGTCTGAATTTTTAGGCTTTATCAACGAGTTACATCGGGTGAAACGTCAGATAGAATTAAAGTTGATGAACTGAGAAACATGGAGTTTTATTTAAAAACCTTAGCAAACTCAGAAAATATTGAAGATATTTGTTATGGAAGATAACAATGAAAATAACCAAATTATCAGGAAAAATTATGACAGAAAAAAATCAAGTGGAATTGCTCAGGTGGAACAACTTGAAGGTGGGGAAAATCACAAAGTTCCAAGTCTTAACATTTGCATGAAAGCAATGACTCCTTTAAATTAATGTGCTGTAATTGGTGAGGGTACCTTTGGAAAATGTGTAGCTGGGTCATATCAGAACTTGCCTGTAGCCATAAAGATTTTTAAGTGTACCGGTAATAGCCAGTCTGCAAAGTCTGTTCACCATGAAGCAAATATTCTTCTAAAGATTCCAAGCCACCCAACACGCCGGGCACGAAAGGGCTAAAAATCGCCGGGATTCAACAGTTGACGTTACTATTGGCCAGCGGAAGCGCGCACCAAAACAGAAAAAAGATGGCGGCTTCTTTTTCGCGAAAAGAGCGATGTATTGAAATGAGTTGACGTGTACAAAGATATCTATGATTTCAGAGAAGTTTGGCTAGTCAATACAGATTAAATTGCTCAGTAAAACCTCTACAGTGTAGCTTCAAACTCTACATATGTTTTGTTTTGTTTTATGCATTATTTATATATTTTGATTTGAAGTTTGGTGGGGAAATTTCTAAAGTCAAACGATGAAACAACTGCATTGACTTTGTGCTTGTATAGCTTTTATCTATAGTCTAACTAAGAGGTCTAACTAAGAGTATAAGTTTCAATTAAAGTGTTAGAAATATGAACAACAATATGGGATAAAATGAAACCAGGCATGCAGTTTGGCTTTAAAATTTGTGCTTGTGGAAAACTGCTTACAGCGCGAAATATCCAAGAAAAACTTCTTTTTTTCAAATAAACTCTTAAACAGTACATACATTTAGTAACTTAACATTTACAATATACTATCAGTTTTTGACGGTCATACTAATTACCGACTAAAGCCGACAAAAGCCGACAAAAGCCGACAAAAACCGACCAAAAAACAGACAACTACCGACAACATTTTCTAGCAGTGTGTAGCACACAGACGACATGTATTTAATTTGCTCCGAGAACAATCTAAATCTGAATCGCTAATAATCTGACCGTGAATCGCATTCGCTTCTTGAAAAACATTCAAAATGATTTTTATTGACCGTGAATTCGCTTCTTGAAAAACATTCAAAGTGATTTTTATTGACCGTGAATTCGCTTCTCGAAAAACATTCAAAATTATTTTTATTGACCGTGAATCGCATTCGCTTCTTGAAAAACATTCAAAATGATTTTTATTGACCGTGAATCGTATTCGCTTCTTGAAAAGCATTCAAAATTATTTTTATTGACCGTGAATTCGCTTCTTGAAAAACATTCAAAATGATTTTTATTGACCGTGAATCACATTCGCTTCTTGAAAAGCATTCAAAATGATTTTTATTGACCGTGAATTCGCTTCCTTGAAAAACATTCAAAGTGATTTTTATTGACCGTGAATCGCATTCGCTTCTTGAAAAACATTCAAAATGATTTTTATTGACCGTGAATCGCATTCGCTTCTTGAAAAGCATTCAAAATGATTTTTATTGACCGTGAATTCGCTTCCTTGAAAAAAATTCAAAATGATTTTTATTGACCGTGAATCGCATTCGCTTCTTGAAAAGCATTCAAAATGATTTTTATTGACCGTGAATTCGCTTCGTTGAAAAACATTCAAAGTGATTTTTATTGACCGTGAATCGCATTCGCTTCTTGAAATGCATTCAAAATGATTTTTATTGACCGTGAATTCGCTTCCTTGAAAAATATTCAAAATGATTTTTATTAAAAACATTCAAAATGATTTTTATTGACCGTGAATTCGCTTCCTTGAAAAATATTCAAAATGATTTTTATTAAAAACATTCAAAATGATTTTTATTGACCGTGAATCGCATTCGCTTCTTGAAAAACATTCAAAATTATTTTTATTGACCGTGAATTCGCTTCTTGAAAAACATTCAAAATGATTTTTATTGACCGTGAATCACATTCGCTTCTTGAAAAGCATTCAAAATGATTTTTATTGACCGTGAATTCGCTTCTTGAAAAACATTCAAAATGATTTTTATTGACCGTGAATCACATTCGCTTCTTGAAAAGCATTCAAAATGATTTTTATTGACCGTGAATTCGCTTCCTTGAAAAACATTCAAAGTGATTTTTATTGACCGTGAATCGCATTCGCTTCTTGAAAAACATTCAAAATGATTTTTATTGACCGTGAATCGCATTCGCTTCTTGAAAAGCATTCAAAATGATTTTTATTGACCGTGAATTCGCTTCCTTGAAAAAAATTCAAAATGATTTTTATTGACCGTGAATCGCATTCGCTTCTTGAAAAGCATTCAAAATGATTTTTATTGACCGTGAATTCGCTTCGTTGAAAAACATTCAAAGTGATTTTTATTGACCGTGAATCGCATTCGCTTCTTGAAAAACATTCAAAATGATTTTTATTGACCGTGAATCGCATTCGCTTCTTGAAAATGCATTCAAAATGATTTTTTATTGACCGTGAATTCGCTTCCTTGAAAAATATTCAAAATGATTTTTTATTAAAAACATTCAAAATGATTTTTATTGACCGTGAATTCGCTTCCTTTGAAAAAACATTCAAAGTGATTTTTATTGACCGTGAATCGCATTCGCTTCTTGAAAAACATTCAAAATGATTTTTATTGACCGTGAATCGTATTCGCTTCTTGAAAAACATTCAAAATTATTTTTATTGACCGTGAATTCGCTTCTTGAAAAACATTCAAAATGATTTTTATTGACCGTGAATCACATTCGCTTCTTGAAAAGCATTCAAAATGATTTTTATTGACCGTGAATTCGCTTCCTTGAAAAAACATTCAAAGTGATTTTTATTGACGGTGAATCGCATTCGCTTCTTGAAAAACATTCAAAATGATTTTTTATTGACCGTGAATTCGCTTCCTTGAAAAACATTCAAAGTGATTTTTATTGACCGTGAATCGCATTCGCTTCTTGAAAAACATTCAAAATGATTTTTTATTGACCGTGAATCGTATTCGCTTCTTGAAAAGCATTCAAAATTATTTTTATTGACCGTGAATTCGCTTCCTTGAAAAACATTCAAAGTGATTTTTATTGACCGTGAATCGCATTCGCTTCTTGAAAAACATTCAAAATGATTTTTATTGACCGTGAATCGCATTCGCTTCTTGAAAAGCATTCAAAATGATTTTTATTGACCGTGAATTCGCTTCCTTGAAAAAACTTCAAAATGATTTTTATTGACCGTGAATCGCATTCGCTTCTTGAAAAGCATTCAAAATGATTTTTATTGACCGTGAATTCGCTTCCTTGAAAAACATTCAAAGTGATTTTTATTGACCGTGAATCGCATTCGCTTCTTGAAAAGCATTCAAAATGATTTTTATTGACCGTGAATCGCATTCGCTTCTTGAAAAACATTCAAAATGATTTTTATTGACCGTGAATCGCATTCGCTTCTTGAAAAGCATTCAAAATGATTTTTATTGACCGTGAATTCGCTTCCTTGAAAAACATTCAAAATGATTTTTATTGACCGTGAATCGCATTCGCTTCTTGAAATACATTCAAAATGATTTTTATTGACCGTGAATTCGCTTCTTGAAAAACATTCAAAATGATTTTTATTGACCGTGAATTCGCTTCTTGAAAAGCATTCAAAATGATTTTTATTGACCGTGAATTCGCTTCCTTGAAAAACATTCAAAATGATTTTTATTGACCGTGAATCACATTCGCTTCTTGAAAAGCATTCAAAATGATTTTTATTGACCGTGAATTCGCTTCGTTGAAAAACATTCAAAGTGATTTTTATTGACCGTGAATCGCATTCGCTTCTTGAAATGCATTCAAAATGATTTTTATTGACCGTGAATTCGCTTCCTTGAAAAATATTCAAAATGATTTTTATTAAAAACATTCAAAATGATTTTTATTGACCGTGAATCGCATTCGCTTCTTGAAAAACATTCAAAATTATTTTTATTGACCGTGAATTCGCTTCTTGAAAAACATTCAAAATGATTTTTATTGACCGTGAATCACATTCGCTTCTTGAAAAGCATTCAAAATGATTTTTATTGACCGTGAATTCGCTTCTTGAAAAACATTCAAAATGATTTTTATTGACCGTGAATCACATTCGCTTCTTGAAAAGCATTCAAAATGATTTTTATTGACCGTGAATTCGCTTCCTTGAAAAACATTCAAAGTGATTTTTATTGACCGTGAATCGCATTCGCTTCTTGAAAAACATTCAAAATGATTTTTATTGACCGTGAATCGCATTCGCTTCTTGAAAAGCATTCAAAATGATTTTTATTGACCGTGAATTCGCTTCCTTGAAAAAAATTCAAAATGATTTTTATTGACCGTGAATCGCATTCGCTTCTTGAAAAGCATTCAAAATGATTTTTATTGACCGTGAATTCGCTTCGTTGAAAAACATTCAAAGTGATTTTTATTGACCGTGAATCGCATTCGCTTCTTGAAAAACATTCAAAATGATTTTTATTGACCGTGAATCGCATTCGCTTCTTGAAATGCATTCAAAATGATTTTTATTGACCGTGAATTCGCTTCCTTGAAAAATATTCAAAATGATTTTTATTAAAAACATTCAAAATGATTTTTATTGACCGTGAATTCGCTTCCTTGAAAAACATTCAAAGTGATTTTTATTGACCGTGAATCGCATTCGCTTCTTGAAAAACATTCAAAATGATTTTTATTGACCGTGAATCGTATTCGCTTCTTGAAAAACATTCAAAATTATTTTTATTGACCGTGAATTCGCTTCTTGAAAAACATTCAAAATGATTTTTATTGACCGTGAATCACATTCGCTTCTTGAAAAGCATTCAAAATGATTTTTATTGACCGTGAATTCGCTTCCTTGAAAAACATTCAAAGTGATTTTTATTGACGGTGAATCGCATTCGCTTCTTCAAAAACATTCAAAATGATTTTTATTGACCGTGAATTCGCTTCCTTGAAAAACATTCAAAGTGATTTTTATTGACCGTGAATCGCATTCGCTTCTTGAAAAACATTCAAAATGATTTTTATTGACCGTGAATCGTATTCGCTTCTTGAAAAGCATTCAAAATTATTTTTATTGACCGTGAATTCGCTTCCTTGAAAAACATTCAAAGTGATTTTTATTGACCGTGAATCGCATTCGCTTCTTGAAAAACATTCAAAATGATTTTTATTGACCGTGAATCGCATTCGCTTCTTGAAAAGCATTCAAAATGATTTTTATTGACCGTGAATTCGCTTCCTTGAAAAAACTTCAAAATGATTTTTATTGACCGTGAATCGCATTCGCTTCTTGAAAAGCATTCAAAATGATTTTTATTGACCGTGAATTCGCTTCCTTGAAAAACATTCAAAGTGATTTTTATTGACCGTGAATCGCATTCGCTTCTTGAAAAGCATTCAAAATGATTTTTATTGACCGTGAATTCGCTTCCTTGAAAAACATTCAAAGTGATTTTTATTGACCGTGAATCACATTCGCTTCTTGAAAAGCATTCAAAATGATTTTTATTGACCGTGAATTCGCTTCGTTGAAAAACATTCAAAGTGATTTTTATTGACCGTGAATCGCATTCGCTTCTTGAAATGCATTCAAAATGATTTTTATTGACCGTGAATTCGCTTCCTTGAAAAATATTCAAAATGATTTTTATTAAAAACATTCAAAATGATTTTTATTGACCGTGAATCGCATTCGCTTCTTGAAAAACATTCAAAATTATTTTTATTGACCGTGAATTCGCTTCTTGAAAAACATTCAAAATGATTTTTATTGACCGTGAATCACATTCGCTTCTTGAAAAGCATTCAAAATGATTTTTATTGACCGTGAATTCGCTTCTTGAAAAACATTCAAAATGATTTTTATTGACCGTGAATCACATTCGCTTCTTGAAAAGCATTCAAAATGATTTTTATTGACCGTGAATTCGCTTCCTTGAAAAACATTCAAAGTGATTTTTATTGACCGTGAATCGCATTCGCTTCTTGAAAAACATTCAAAATGATTTTTATTGACCGTGAATCGCATTCGCTTCTTGAAAAGCATTCAAAATGATTTTTATTGACCGTGAATTCGCTTCCTTGAAAAAAATTCAAAATGATTTTTATTGACCGTGAATCGCATTCGCTTCTTGAAAAGCATTCAAAATGATTTTTATTGACCGTGAATTCGCTTCGTTGAAAAACATTCAAAGTGATTTTTATTGACCGTGAATCGCATTCGCTTCTTGAAAAACATTCAAAATGATTTTTATTGACCGTGAATCGCATTCGCTTCTTGAAATGCATTCAAAAATGATTTTTATTGACCGTGAATTCGCTTCCTTGAAAAATATTCAAAATGATTTTTATTAAAAACATTCAAAATGATTTTTATTGACCGTGAATTCGCTTCCTTGAAAAACATTCAAAGTGATTTTTATTGACCGTGAATCGCATTCGCTTCTTGAAAAACATTCAAAATGATTTTTATTGACCGTGAATCGTATTCGCTTCTTGAAAAACATTCAAAATTATTTTTATTGACCGTGAATTCGCTTCTTGAAAAACATTCAAAATGATTTTTATTGACCGTGAATCACATTCGCTTCTTGAAAAGCATTCAAAATGATTTTTATTGACCGTGAATTCGCTTCCTTGAAAAACATTCAAAGTGATTTTTATTGACGGTGAATCGCATTCGCTTCTTCAAAAACATTCAAAATGATTTTTATTGACCGTGAATTCGCTTCCTTGAAAAACATTCAAAGTGATTTTTATTGACCGTGAATCGCATTCGCTTCTTGAAAAACATTCAAAATGATTTTTATTGACCGTGAATCGTATTCGCTTCTTGAAAAGCATTCAAAATTATTTTTATTGACCGTGAATTCGCTTCCTTGAAAAACATTCAAAGTGATTTTTATTGACCGTGAATCGCATTCGCTTCTTGAAAAACATTCAAAATGATTTTTATTGACCGTGAATCGCATTCGCTTCTTGAAAAGCATTCAAAATGATTTTTATTGACCGTGAATTCGCTTCCTTGAAAAAACTTCAAAATGATTTTTATTGACCGTGAATCGCATTCGCTTCTTGAAAAGCATTCAAAATGATTTTTATTGACCGTGAATTCGCTTCCTTGAAAAACATTCAAAGTGATTTTTATTGACCGTGAATCGCATTCGCTTCTTGAAAAGCATTCAAAATGATTTTTATTGACCGTGAATTCGCTTCCTTGAAAAACATTCAAAGTGATTTTTATTGACCGTGAATCGCATTCGCTTCTTGAAAAACATTCAAAATGATTTTTATTGACCGTGAATCGCATTCGCTTCTTGAAAAGCATTCAAAATGATTTTTATTGACCGTGAATTCGCTTCCTTGAAAAACATTCAAAATGATTTTTATTGACCGTGAATCGCATTCGCTTCTTGAAATACATTCAAAATGATTTTTATTGACCGTGAATTCGCTTCTTGAAAAACATTCAAAATGATTTTTATTGACCGTGAATTCGCTTCTTGAAAAGCATTCAAAATGATTTTTATTGACCGTGAATTCGCTTCGTTGAAAAACATTCAAAATGATTTTTATTGACCGTGAATCACATTCGCTTCTTGAAAAGCATTCAAAATGATTTTTATTGACCGTGAATTCGCTTCTTGAAAAACATTCAAAATGATTTTTATTGACCGTGAATCACATTCGCTTCTTGAAAAGCATTCAAAATGATTTTTATTGACCGTGAATTCGCTTCCTTGAAAAACATTCAAAGTGATTTTTATTGACCGTGAATCGCATTCGCTTCTTGAAAAACATTCAAAATGATTTTTATTGACCGTGAATCGCATTCGCTTCTTGAAAAGCATTCAAAATGATTTTTATTGACCGTGAATTCGCTTCCTTGAAAAAAATTCAAAATGATTTTTATTGACCGTGAATCGCATTCGCTTCTTGAAAAGCATTCAAAATGATTTTTATTGACCGTCAATTCGCTTCGTTGAAAAACATTCAAAGTGATTTTTATTGACCGTGAATCGCATTCGCTTCTTGAAAAACATTCAAAATGATTTTTATTGACCGTGAATCGCATTCGCTTCTTGAAATGCATTCAAAATGATTTTTATTGACCGTGAATTCGCTTCCTTGAAAAATATTCAAAATGATTTTTATTAAAAACATTCAAAATGATTTTTATTGACCGTGAATTCGCTTCCTTGAAAAAACATTCAAAGTGATTTTTATTGACCGTGAATCGCATTCGCTTCTTGAAAAACATTCAAAATGATTTTTATTGACCGTGAATCGTATTCGCTTCTTGAAAAACATTCAAAATTATTTTTATTGACCGTGAATTCGCTTCTTGAAAAACATTCAAAATGATTTTTATTGACCGTGAATCACATTCGCTTCTTGAAAAGCATTCAAAATGATTTTTATTGACCGTGAATTCGCTTCCTTGAAAAACATTCAAAGTGATTTTTATTGACGGTGAATCGCATTCGCTTCTTGAAAAACATTCAAAATGATTTTTATTGACCGTGAATTCGCTTCCTTGAAAAACATTCAAAGTGATTTTTATTGACCGTGAATCGCATTCGCTTCTTGAAAAACATTCAAAATGATTTTTATTGACCGTGAATCGTATTCGCTTCTTGAAAAGCATTCAAAATTATTTTTATTGACCGTGAATTCGCTTCCTTGAAAAACATTCAAAGTGATTTTTATTGACCGTGAATCGCATTCGCTTCTTGAAAAACATTCAAAATGATTTTTATTGACCGTGAATCGCATTCGCTTCTTGAAAAGCATTCAAAATGATTTTTATTGACCGTGAATTCGCTTCCTTGAAAAAACTTCAAAATGATTTTTATTGACCGTGAATCGCATTCGCTTCTTGAAAAGCATTCAAAATGATTTTTATTGACCGTGAATTCGCTTCCTTGAAAAACATTCAAAGTGATTTTTATTGACCGTGAATCGCATTCGCTTCTTGAAAAACATTCAAAATGATTTTTATTGACCGTGAATCGCATTCGCTTCTTGAAAAGCATTCAAAATGATTTTTATTGACCGTGAATTCGCTTCCTTGAAAAAACTTCAAAATGATTTTTATTGACCGTGAATCGCATTCGCTTCTTGAAAAGCATTCAAAATGATTTTTATTGACCGTGAATTCGCTTCCTTGAAAAACATTCAAAGTGATTTTTATTGACCGTGAATCGCATTCGCTTCTTGAAAAAACATTCAAAATGATTTTTATTGACCGTGAATCGCATTCGCTTCTTGAAAAGCATTCAAAATGATTTTTATTGACCGTGAATTCGCTTCCTTGAAAAACATTCAAAATGATTTTTATTAAAAACATTCAAAATGATTTTTATTGACCGTGAATCGCATTCGCTTCTTGAAAAGCATTCAAAATGATTTTTATTGACCGTGAATTCGCTTCCTTGAAAAACATTCAAAGTGATTTTTATTGACCGTGAATCGCATTCGCTTCTTGAAAAACATTCAAAATGATTTTTATTGACCGTGAATCGCATTCGCTTCTTGAAAAGCATTCAAAATGATTTTTATTGACCGTGAATTCGCTTCCTTGAAAAACATTCAAAATGATTTTTATTAAAAACATTCAAAATGATTTTTATTGACCGTGAATCGCATTCGCTTCTTGAAAAGCATTCAAAATGATTTTTATTGACCGTGAATTCGCTTCCTTGAAAAACATTCAAAGTGATTTTTATTGACCGTGAATCGCATTCGCTTCTTGAAAAACATTCAAAATGATTTTTATTGACCGTGAATCGCATTCGCTTCTTGAAAAGCATTCAAAATGATTTTTATTGACCGTGAATTCGCTTCCTTGAAAAACATTCAAAATGATTTTTATTGACCATGAATCGCATTCGCTTCTTGAAATACATTCAAAATGATTTTTATTGACCGTGAATTCGCTTCTTGAAAAACATTCAAAATGATTTTTATTGACCGTGAATTCGCTTCTTGAAAAGCATTCAAAATGATTTTTATTGACCGTGAATTCGCTTCCTTGAAAAACATTCAAAATGATTTTTATTGACCGTGAATTCGCTTCTTGAAAAGCATTCAAAATGATTTTTATTGACCGTGAATCGCATTCGCTTCTTCTTATATATATTACCTCATAAGATTAATAGGATGCTCTCAGTTCCCTTGCTTGTCATGCTCAACCTCATTCCTTGAATATTTATATATGCACATACATCAAGAGATGTTGAAACAACATAAAAATAAGTTCATATCAACGTTTAATAGCCATAGACAGAATAGACACTTAGTCATTTGCACGTTGTTGTTTTTTTGTCGGTATTTGTTTTTCTTTTTGTCGGTTTTTGTCGGCTTTTGTCGGCTTTTGTCGGTAATTAGTATGACCCGTTTTTGATAAAAACATTGGTTCATAATAAAAATAAATTTTCATCAACAATGGCTATACACATCTAACACTAGTATTTGTAACAATAAAACTATGTAACCAGTTCATGTAGGAAATTTCTGTCCCAGTTAACCTCACTCATGAATGAGATGCCAGCTAACTCAGTAGGCCGGCCCAAATTTTAGCAAGGAAATTCAGTATTGTAATAGAGGGGTCTGTCAATTTAGCCATACTGGTATAAACATGGGCTTAGAAGCAACTAAAACATGAAGTAATAGTGGCCTGGGCCTATGTCAACATGTCCAATGTAGGTATCTGAAGCCAGACTCACATCGATACTGTACATGTACATGTAGCCAGGCTCGTATTAATACTGTCCATGTGGCCAGACTCATATTGATACTGTATATGTACATGTAGTCAGGCTCATATTAATAATGTCCATATAGCCAGGCTCATATTGATACTGTACATGTTATTAATGGGGCTAAGAATCAACAAAGTCATTAATAGTGTGGCTCTGCAGCCAAGTCCATGTACATATGTAGTTATTAAACCAGGAATTACTATCAACCAGAACCAGAAAAATATATTGTGACATGTTGATGCATCTATCAATGTACCATCATTCGTTGTTACTATCAGCTACTGTAAAGGCTAGCGTATAATATTTGACGATTAAAAGCAGGCCAAAATAGCATATGTGTACATGCAAATTGATTTATATATACATGTGACAGTAAAATATGAATTCAATCTTCACCAATTTATTTGCAAAAACCACACTAGTTTTGACTGTACCATTGACTTCATTAAACCAGTACTGTTAAAATATATCTGTAGTACACAACAAATGATTTAAGGTAATCTGGCAAAGACACCAAGTAGACATTTTCCAGACTGTTATAAGGTCACACCGTAAATGTTATTAAAGACATATACTATGTAAACCAGAACAAAAAAAATACACATCCTGATGTCAGTGCCAGGCTGCTAGATACATACAATTAAAATGAACCCAATATTGTTTTTTTCAACATATTATTGTGGATTTCTCAAAGAAACAATTAGAAAATATTTAAAATATATTAAAAGTATCAAGACTCTAGCACCATGCTACAAATAGCAAATAATTTCGACTGTTTACATTCCTTACATTATAAAATTTCGCTACCTCTCTTGTCTTTGTAAGGCACGGATTGGCACATCCTTAAGCCTAAATTTGTCAACCATACTAATCACCTCCATTAGACAAAGTACAAACTTTGAAATGTCAAATAATGTGAATATTCCCTTCGCTTCGTAATGTATTTTATGTCCATGCATAAGTCCAAACGCACGTTGTTGGCCTGAGATGCCTCGTTGAAATTCCCAAATAATCGAAAATCTAAGCTTAAACTTCCAAAACCAAAAAGAACAGATTTGAGACCAAAACTCCAGGCATCAGTTGAACGAGGAATTCCACCCAAGGATAATACTGTTAAAAAAATAAAACAAGCCTCAAAATTTCCTTTTTTTGAGCTGCATCCTATTCTTCGAAAATCCATAAAGTTTGACGCTTCCTACAAAGAAGTGATTTGAAGAAAACATAGCATGTTTTGGTATCACAATGAAGCTTTAGACAAGCTCTGTTCATTTCTGACACTCAATTTTTCTCCGAGTAAATACGATCGTCATCCGAGGGCTTCAAATTCGACGACTCGGGCAAGATCGGTATTCGTCACCAGACTCCCACATTTGCCGCTCGTCCAACATGGCGGAATGCGCACGTTTATCCCAGCGATTTTGGCGTCTTTTATGCCCGGCGTGCAAATATTGCAATGTTAATCGGTGTTCAAACTATTAGACACCCATACCTTCTTTTAAGCAGAGTGATGGGATGCCTAAGACATATTCAAACTATTTATACACCCTTAAAAGATTGGAAATTATACATCTCAAGGATTGTCTTCATTTGATGTTGGAGGTAGCTGATGCATTAAATCATATTCATACTCAAGGAATAATTCATAATGACCTCAAAGGAAACAATGTTGTTATTGAAGGGAGTGAAGGAAGTCAACATGCTGTTGTTATTGATTTTGGAAAAGCTAAAACAATACATGAAGCCAAAGGTTTGTTTATCTATTATTTTGATCTTGAAATACTGTAGTATGTATTCTTTGTCTTGCATTATTTTTTTCAGGACAATACATGTAGCAGGATAAGTTATGGACTGTTATTATTCTTGTTTAACCTACTATAGTTTTATAGCCCATTGCATGGCTACTTCAGTGGCCATGCACTTTAACATGTATTTTAATTGGCTAATGCAACTTGACCAAGTTTTGTCAGCCTTGAAAAGGTTAACTTCTAAATTTGATTTTCCTTTTTAGGATGGTCACGACATAAATTCAACAGTGAAAGAGAAATTGAAGAATACAGGAAGAAGTTCCCTCACATAGCACCTGAAGTTGCTAATGGTAAATGTCAAAGCTATAAGAGTGACATTTACTCATATGGCTACGTATTTTGCACTACTTTAAAAATCTTTAGGAAAGAACTTAAATTTGTCGTGGACAAAGATACCCTTCTCAACTTGGGAAAAAAACTGACAAACCCAAATCCTAACAACAGAGTTTCTCTTCAAGATGTCTTGTCAACAATCCCCATGATCAAATACAATTAGACTAAACTGCAGTATAAATGTTAGAATATTTAATTATTTGTAAAACATGAAGTCTAAAATAAGCACAATTTTTATTTAAAAAAATTAAGTAACTGGAACTGTCACTCATTAAATTTTTTTTGACAAACTTAAGCTTTGACAACTAAAATTGTCTGGTAGAGTGCAGAAATGAATGGGTCATTTTTGGCTGGTATGGGTTAACCTTTTCCCTACTGCAGTGACCTTTTTTGTATTTTACTCTGGCTAATGCCAGAAGATTATACATTAAAAACTATTTCGTTAACCCTTTCTCTACTGGGGTGGTAGCCTTTTCACTGTTTTAGCTAACGCCAGATGATTTTACTCATCAAGCGATGCCCTAATACTTCATGGGTTAATGCAGCTATTAATATTATACAATTATTACATCACTACTAATTATCAATGATAAAATCGAAGTAAAAAAGATTGTAAATGTTCTATGTGTCTGTGATTGTAAATCCCCCAAATGTCCTTGCAGTAACTGCTAGTCCCATGATTGATTGGAAATGTACCTCATCTTCACCATTTAGTGTAACCCAAACACCACTCCTATTTGTCTCCCTGTACCACTGCACAGTGGTTTTCCGTTCCGATAAATTTACAGCATTCTCTTTTCCATACCACTCTTGATTCCGAGCACCTTTTATCTTGACTGTATCCCCGACTTCAGGATAAATGGGAACCTGGACAGACTTTACTAGTTCAGGGTTTTTGAAGTCAATGCAAAGAAAATAAGTTGGATTGTCCATGTTTTCAGATTCTGGATACATTATTACTTTTCTTTGGGAACAGGAAATAGGTTGTACACTGTCTCTGTTGTACACATGCGGGACAAACTTTGGGGTCTTTGTCCACTGGTGACAAGCAACTTGTCCATTCTGAAACCTGGAATGAAGTACTTTCCATCAATGAAGGTGTAAACGAACCCCTGAACTGGACCAACTTGGATAAATTGGTTAACTTCCATTATCCATTCTTCTGTCATGTCAGTACTTCTGATCTTGACAATATCAAGCTTGGATATCTTTACTATTTCGCCAAACTGGTTGAACAAGACAACGCTTTTCAGAGCTTGGAAAAGAAATGGTACATCCTGATTCTGTACTCCTAATTTCGTCAGGATATATCTTCTGATATCTGCCACGACAGCAGCTTGTTGTGACATATATCGTACTCTGCCAAGTGCTACTCCAGATTTAACTGCTTGTTGAATCTTTGCATTTGGATTTCCTTTTACTTCATTCAAAAGCTCAACTGAAGATTTAAAGGAAGACTCATTGAAGTAAAAAGATTCCTCATTTTCAACATTGTCCAAGTTAAATTTAAACTTGGACTGTCCTTCGTGATAACTTGAGATGACTCCATTTCTTCGTGTGTAGCATTCAAGGAAATCTCGTATCCGTTCACGAATGACAAAGGTTTTCTCCAGTCCCTTGGAATTGTGCTTTTGCTTTTTATGGCTAAGAATTGCCCGTTCATACAATTCACAAGAATAGTTATCCATGCTTGAATGACGCCTAATTTCAGACGAAGCATGAATGGAGTATTCCAGATTTTCAGTGCAAAATCCAAGCCCATAGTACTCTTCGGCTCTAATTGCATGGACCCAGAGAAGGTTGTTTAATCTTGAAATGTTTCCCTCTGACCATCCATTTCTTCTCAGTTCCTTACTGTATTACATTTGTACTGCTTCACAAAGTAATATGTAGCAGTCAAATGCTTTGGAGGGGATCTTGCCAGCAAAAACCTCCCTGGCCACTCCACTTAATCTATAGAACAAAAATAGAATAATGAAACTGTTTACATATATATATATATATAGTTCAATCTACAGACACGGTGTTTCGCTGTACAACAGCTCATCAGTGTAGCTTGGAACAATCTGAATGAATTTCATCAATTACTTATACACATGCGATCGTCGGTGACAACCGCATGTGGGACAGCATCGGTGAAATACATTCAGATAGCGTGAAGTGCGCATGGGCCCAGAGTGCTCAAACTTCCACAAGGGTAGTGAGCGTTGCATTATCGCTAATAGGTACCCACGGCAACTTCACAGAGTGCTCAACAACACCGAAGTGAAGGAGCGTACATAGTTCAATCTACAGACACGGTGTTTCGCTGTACAACAGCTCATCAGTGTAGCTTGGAACAATCTGAATGAATTTCATCAATTACTTATACACATGCGATTGTCGGTGACAACCGCAAGTGGAACAGCATCGGTGAAGTACATTCAGATAGCGCGAAGTGCGCGCATGGGCCCAGAGTGCTCAAACTTCCACAAGGGTAGTGAGCGTTGCATTATCGCTAATAGGTACCCATATATATATACATACATACAGGATAGGCCTTCAACTACAGTGCCAACCAAAACCATGTTCTTTTAATTAACTAAATGTAATTCTAAACAGTATTTGGCCTATATAGTAGCAATTAAAATAATTTAGTTCATAATCACTTTGGTTTTCTTTGATGTACCGTGGTTGTTTATTTATAATAATACCATGATTGCCTCGGATTCTTTTGTTCTCCGAGGGAATGTAAACCTCGTATTTCCCTCATTGCTCATGCAAGAGGGAAATTTATCCTTTGTCTTCTAATTTTCCTGTGCATATTGATGAGGGAAAATTAGAAGACAAAGAAATCCTTAGTCTCCTTTTAATTTTCCCGTGCATGTTGATGAGGGAAAATTATGAGGGAAAATTAGAAGACAAAGAAATCTTTTGTCTTCTTCTAAATTTCCCGCTTGCATATACTTTCCCTCATCAACATGCACGGGAAAATTAGATTCAACTTCTCTGATCAACCGTGTAAATTTCCTGTCGGTAAGATTCTCAAAGTTTTCCTCGGCGATCATAATATTACAAACTAATAACATGACTTTTCAGGAAATTAGCGATTAAATTTCCCTCAAGTCATGTTATTACTTATAATAATTACTACAGCTGTGCATAAATCAAGTTAATGCCCCGGGCTAATATATATTAACTTGATTTATGCACGTTTGGAAAAGTAAGGGTTAATCAATGGTCACAAATTTGATAAAGGATTTATCAAGGCGACTGAAGTGTTTTTTAGACAACCTCTGTGATAATGAACTCAGTATCTCAGTTTTCTTAGGCAACCTCTGTGATAATGAACTACATAAGTAGGTTAGTTACTTCAACCTCGGTAACTAACCTATACATACAGTATTATACAGCACCAGTTCCCAGAGCCTGTGTTCCCCCAGCCATGGGTCAGCTACATGTAGGGAATCACAGGCTCTGGGAGGGAGATTGATATAACTTACTTTTTAAAATCATTCGATTTCCAGCCTCCCATCGTATCTGTCAGACTCCTCACCCTTGCAACTCCACTTTCTCTTTCTTCTTTGGGCCAATGAACAGCATCCAAGGCACATGCAAATTCATCTCGATTGACAAGTCCTCCTTCAGTTGGATCTCTGCCATTTACAGGTCTACCCAAGTTATCGCCCATATCCACCCAAATCTGATCAATAAATTCCCTTTTTAGCATATTAAAGGTTAGGTGCATTCGGTCGATCACCATATCTTGTACAGGATCAAATTTGTACAAAGCGTATAGGTGAAAAAGGACACTCACTCCAGTGACTCCAGTTTCTGTTTGGAGTCTCTGGCGTTCAGTTATTGTCATAGCATCATCTACTTTCTTGCCATGTTCTAGGAGATAATGGGCTGTTTTTCGGTCACTTGGATGTCTGTAGCGAACACCAAAGTTTCCATAATAATAGTGCCGTTTCTCGGGGATGTAAATACCATTCACTAAACAGCGGCGACATCCAATCTTTCCTCCTTTGTGCAAATAGCAAAAAATAGCATAAATTATAATTTATAATTACTTTTACTGCTCTTTTCTTTTATATATACATATACCGGTACACACACACACATGGATGTACATCCTCGTATAAACAAATCGTACCTGTATATACAAGCACAATGCTTTAATAGCAACTACTAGAATTTGTATTTTACGAGGATAAACTCGCCATGTAATTATAGGAATTATACAGGGAAAATTAGGGTACAATACTACAATTATAACACTTGTGTTTTGCTTCCAATTTCAAACATGTACAGTTTAATACCCAAAAATATTATAGTTAAAGACCTGTACAGTTGCCTATAAAGTATTATAATTCATTTTAGTATAAATACACGGGGTGATTATAGAAAATCTCGTGCGATGATTGGTCGAGCTACCTCGGATTAATTCTCGATAATCACCTACAGCGTTTAATCAAAATGGCCGCCAGCCGGTTTGTCAATGACAGAAGAGGAAATTAACAATTTTTAAATAAAACGCTGTTCCTAAAAGTATGAAAATGTGTATTTATACTAAAACAATTATTCGCCTCAGGCTCAGTGAATATCGGTGTATAATAACCGAGACGAAGTCGAGGTTATTATTCACCGATATTCACCTCGCCTTCGGCGAATAATTGTTAAATACATAGTGTATGAATACCCCAAATCAAAACAACCAATAATTTTTGAATGATTGTTTTGAGTACTGAGCTATTATTGTCTTGCTCAAAGTGGACTGTTCTTTTTAGAGATTCAATATATAGTGACATTTTACAGTAAAGGAGCTTATTAAAGCATGGTTTTTGGATATAGCCTTAAGAGCAGACAGCATAGTTGCTCAGCTGAAAAGCACAATCATGGACAACACATTGGATCCACAAGCAATACATCTGCAAGACCATATGATCAAACCGATATTCCTCTGGGTCTTACATCTATATGGAAACAATGTTTTAATACTGTTGTATTAAAAGTAGAATGGACCCAGAGAAGGTTGTTTAATCTTGAAATGTTTCCCTCTGACCATCCATTTCTTCTCAGTTCCTTACTGTATTACATTTGTACTGCTTCACAAAGTAATATGTAGCAGTCAAATGCTTTGGAGGGGATCTTGCCAGCAAAAACCTCCCTGGCCACTCCACTTAATCTATAGAACAAAAATAGAATAATGAAACTGTTTACATATATATATATATATATATATATATATATATATATATATATATATATATATATATATATATATATATATATATAGTTCAATCTACAGACACGGTGTTTCGCTGTACAACAGCTCATCAGTGTAGCTTGGAAACAATCTGAATGAATTTCATCAATTACTTATACACATGCGATCGTCGGTGACAACCGCATGTGGGACAGCATCGGTGAAATACATTCAGATAGCGTGAAGTGCGCATGGGCCCAGAGTGCTCAAACTTCCACAAGGGTAGTGAGCGTTGCATTATCGCTAATAGGTACCCACGGCAACTTCACAGAGTGCTCAACAACACCGAAGTGAAGGAGCGTACATAGTTCAATCTACAGACACGGTGTTTCGCTGTACAACAGCTCATCAGTGTAGCTTGGAACAATCTGAATGAATTTCATCAATTACTTATACACATGCGATTGTCGGTGACAACCGCAAGTGGAACAGCATCGGTGAAGTACATTCAGATAGCGCGAAGTGCGCATGGGCCCAGAGTGCTCAAACTTCCACAAGGGTAGTGAGCGTTGCATTATCGCTAATAGGTACCCATATATATATACATACATACAGGATAGGCCTTCAACTACAGTGCCAACCAAAACCATGTTCTTTTAATTAACTAAATGTAATTCTAAACAGTATTTGGCCTATATAGTAGCAATTAAAATAATTTAGTTCATAATCACTTTGGTTTTCTTTGATGTACCGTGGTTGTTTATTTATAATAATACCATGATTGCCTCGGATTCTTTTGTTCTCCGAGGGAATGTAAACCTCGTATTTCCCTCATTGCTCATGCAAGAGGGAAATTTATCCTTTGTCTTCTAATTTTCCTGTGCATATTGATGAGGGAAAATTAGAAGACAAAGAAATCCTTAGTCTCCTTTTAATTTTCCCGTGCATGTTGATGAGGGAAAATTATGAGGGAAAATTAGAAGACAAAGAAATCTTTTGTCTTCTTCTAAATTTCCCGCTTGCATATACTTTCCCTCATCAACATGCACGGGAAAATTAGATTCAACTTCTCTGATCAACCGTGTAAATTTCCTGTCGGTAAGATTCTCAAAGTTTTCCTCGGCGATCATAATATTACAAACTAATAACATGACTTTTCAGGAAATTAGCGATTAAATTTCCCTCAAGTCATGTTATTACTTATAATAATTACTACAGCTGTGCATAAATCAAGTTAATGCCCCGGGCTAATATATATTAACTTGATTTATGCACGTTTGGAAAAGTAAGGGTTAATCAATGGTCACAAATTTGATAAAGGATTTATCAAGGCGACTGAAGTGTTTTTTAGACAACCTCTGTGATAATGAACTCAGTATCTCAGTTTTCTTAGGCAACCTCTGTGATAATGAACTACATAAGTAGGTTAGTTTACTTCAACCTCGGTAACTAACCTATACATACAGTATTATACAGCACCAGTTCCCAGAGCCTGTGTTCCCCCAGCCATGGGTCAGCTACATGTAGGGAATCACAGGCTCTGGGAGGGAGATTGATATAACTTACTTTTTAAAATCATTCGATTTCCAGCCTCCCATCGTATCTGTCAGACTCCTCACCCTTGCAACTCCACTTTCTCTTTCTTCTTTGGGCCAATGAACAGCATCCAAGGCACATGCAAATTCATCTCGATTGACAAGTCCTCCTTCAGTTGGATCTCTGCCATTTACAGGTCTAACCCAAGTTATCGCCCATATCCACCCAAATCTGATCAATAAATTCCCTTTTTAGCATATTAAAGGTTAGTGCATTCGGTCGATCACCATATCTTGTACAGGATCAAATTTGTACAAAGCGTATAGGTGAAAAAGGACACTCACTCCAGTGACTCCAGTTTCTGTTTGGAGTCTCTGGCGTTCAGTTATTGTCATAGCATCATCTACTTTCTTGCCATGTTCTAGGAGATAATGGGCTGTTTTTCGGTCACTTGGATGTCTGTAGCGAACACCAAAGTTTCCATAATAATAGTGCCGTTTCTCGGGGATGTAAATACCATTCACTAAACAGCGGCGACATCCAATCTTTCCTCCTTTGTGCAAATAGCAAAAAATAGCATAAATTATAATTTATAATTACTTTTACTGCTCTTTTCTTTTATATATACATATACCGGTACACACACACACATGGATGTACATCCTCGTATAAACAAATCGTACCTGTATATACAAGCACAATGCTTTAATAGCAACTACTAGAATTTGTATTTTACGAGGATAAACTCGCCATGTAATTATAGGAATTTATACAGGGAAAATTAAGGTACAATACTACAATTATAACACTTGTGTTTTGCTTCCAATTTCAAACATGTACAGTTTTAATACCCAAAAATATTATAGTTAAAGACCTGTACAGTTGCCTATAAAGTATTATAATTCATTTTAGTATAAATACACGGGGTGATTATAGAAAATCTCGTGCGATGATTGGTCGAGCTACCTCGGATTAATTCTCGATAATCACCTACAGCGTTTAATCAAAATGGCCGCCAGCCGGTTTGTCAATGACAGAAGAGGAAATTAACAATTTTTAAATAAAACGCTGTTCCTAAAAGTATGAAAATGTGTATTTATACTAAAACAATTATTCGCCTCAGGCTCAGTGAATATCGGTGTATAATAACCGAGACGAAGTCGAGGTTATTATTCACCGATATTCACCTCGCCTTCGGCGAATAATTGTTAAATACATAGTGTATGAATACCCCAAATCAAAACAACCAATAATTTTTGAATGATTGTTTTGAGTACTGAGCTATTATTGTCTTGCTCAAAGTGGACTGTTCTTTTTAGAGATTCAATATATAGTGACATTTTACAGTAAAGGAGCTTATTAAAGCATGGTTTTTGGATATAGCCTTAAGAGCAGACAGCATAGTTGCTCAGCTGAAAAGCACAATCATGGACAACACATTGGATCCACAAGCAATACATCTGCAAGACCATATGATCAAACCGATATTCCTCTGGGTCTTACATCTATATGGAAACAATGTTTTAATACTGTTGTATTAAAAGTAGAATACATTATTGCACTATTTGGAGCAGGCTGGGCCACTGGGGTTGTTTACCGCAAAGACCCGAATATGGATAATTTTATGAGTCTATTTCAATATATGCATGAGAACCCTGGCCTTTTTGTACTAAAACCATAAAGCATTGCCCTGGAAAGTCATTTCACTAGCTAACAGCTGATTTTGGTCAACTGATAAGAATATTTTTCTGGATAGCTAGTGCGGTCCAGGCAAGGTTTTAACAGTTATGACACTTATAATTATTAAAACACCTGGCCATACAAGTTTAATACAACAAAATTCACTGTACTACAGTAGATATTTATACATGTATGGTGACAAGGAGAATACAAATTAACAGTTAATCAATCCCTGCAACGTTAAAATCTGCAATGTCATTATTATGATAGTTCTGTTTGTAAATTAAAACTTATCTCGACTGTCTCTGGCTCAATTTCTGGCTCAATTTAAACAAAATAGTAAAAGAGCTCTTCTCCAGCTTCTACACCAACTGCCCAGCAACATCACCGAACGAGTGATCCTCGAATTAACAAATTTAGGTTTACCATCACGCTTTAGTTGCCTAGTTGGTTGTCAAATTTTGCTGTAATACAATTTTTCCCACTGAATCTTGCTGAAGAAAAGATCAGATCTTGATTGTCGAAAATCCAGTGCTGACGTCCGAGGAGATAGTTCCCCATAGGTTCTACGCAATACACAAATATACTTCGTCAAATCCATCGGAATTGTAGTGTAAAAGTCTTATCGCTTGACTGATGTGCTTGAGGAATGAGGAAGAATACGAGCGTGGCGCTCAATCGCTCATATATAGTCTGTATTTATCTGCTTCTTGTCGAGCGTATTAAAACTGTTAAGTCAGGCGGCTTTCGGACGTCCGAATGTGTTGAAACCACGATTCTTCGCCCACGGATATCATTTCTACCGTCACGTCACTGAATTCCAATTTCCAAATTAAAAACCACATCATGTCTTTCTAGCTTCTTTCAGCCATGTTTATTGAATATATCAGCTTCGCGCAGCGCGCGCGTCCTCGCGAGGCCTGGAACTGAGCGATTCCACCGTGTATGGTCCAGACTCTACCGATGACGAGCTACCCGTCTATGACACGTTGACAACGGCATCTAAATGCAATGTGACACAGTGTGACACCCATCGATTCAACAACGGCTCCTAGCCGCGCCTCGAGTAGCGCCCAAGAGCAAGTTGATTTAACCGTTGATTACACAGGGCCCCATTGAAAAACACTTCGGTGACATGGGCTCCCTGTTAAAATGTTATTATTATTATTATTATTATTATTATTATTATTATTATTATTATTATTATTATTATTATTATTATTATTATTATTATTATTATTATTATTATTATTATTATTATTATTATTATTATTATTATTATTATTATTATTAAAACAAAATTATTTTGTACAATCGCTATTTACTTTCGAAGATTTCCTGGCACTTCACTGTTTCTGATATATCGAAAACCTGGGTCTGCGAACAACTAGACAATACCGCGTCAAAATATATCCGAAAATGGCTTGAACTGCCTATTTCTGGAACACTAAGCAACGTTCTGCTCCCTCATAATAAATTAGGTTTAAACATCATTCTTCCCTCAAACCAAATTTATCCAATGTCAAACCGTCTCTCGATGCGCTCTAAAATCTTCGCCAAATGAAGATATCAGAAATCTATGGAAGGACACGAGCAACAACAAAAATGTGCAATACGACACATACAAAAACACTAAAGATGTTTTGAAAGCCGTCAGAAAAGAGCACGAAGACAGGCTTCAAAATCACCTCATTTCACAAGGTTCTTTCTTTTCAAATATCATTGAACATTCTACATCCACGTTCAACTCCATATGGTCTTCCGTCCAACGCAACCTCCCCAAGAACATCTTCAACTTCACCATTCGATACATCAACAACACACTCCCGACACGCAAAAATTTATCGAAATGGGGAATCTCTTCAACATCTGATTGCTTTTTCTGCTCGACACCTGAAACCTTACTCCACGTTGTCGCTGGATGCAAAACGTACCTGGAAGAAGGTCGATTCACATGGCGTCATGACTCCGTTCTTAATTTCATTGCATACACACTTCAATCCGTACAACATTCCACTCTTTATGTTGACCTCCCTGGCTTCAACAGCCCCTCAGTTCTCACGGGAGATGAGTTGCGTCCTGACCTTCTTTTAACCATTGAAAACAAATATCTTTACATTCTTGAGCTCACCGTCGGATTTGAGTCCAATCTTCACCGCAACGCCACCCGTAAGAAACACAAATATCTCGATTTAGTTAACGAAAAACAAAGAAACTATGAAAAGGTTAAGTTCATAAATCTATCTCTGAGTGCACTTGGAATTTTCGGACAGTCATCAATGGATTTCATTGAAATGCTAAAAGACTTTAAATTCGACACTCCCTGTAGAAAGTATATAGTAAAGAAAATCATCAACATATCAATAAGAACCTCGTATTATGTATTTTGTCGACGTAACAAAGAATGGAATAACCCGAAACTAATGACATTCTAAGATTTATATTCTCATGTAGCATCAGTTCAAATAGTCAGTGGTAAACTACCTGTAAAAGCGAGGTTTATCATTGTAATTTCTACGTTTAATGATCAATAAATAAAGTTTACATTATTATTATTATTATTATTATTATTATTATTATTATTATTATTATTATTATTATTATTATTATTATTATTATTATTATTATTATTATTAATATTATTATTATTATGCCTTGAGAGATTTCCCGCATCAGAAATAGAAACACACGCAGATAACTGTTCCACTTGGCTTCTGGAGGAAGATCTTGAATTTTCAATTGATCTTTTATCATCGAACAACGAGCGGCCTGGTGAGGCGATCAACCCGACACTGTCAACAGTGAGTCAACTGGACCTTTCATCACCAGATTACACAAAAAAGGAACTCAGCCAACGAATTAATTAAATTGCCCAAACACAGATGGGTGAGGCCGAACCAAAGCGAGTGACAGTCAGAAGAAAATTCCTATGGCTGGATTTTAAAGATGCTCATCTGAGGAAAATTACTCCAAAAGATAGGATAAAAGTGGGTTTTTTTCTGGAGAGCCTGCTATCGACGATGGTGGTCCAAAACGAGAGCTGTTTTCAGGTATAAAACTAAACTCTGTTGGGTATGTTCCATTTCAAATACAAAATTGCAGTGGAAAAATTTTTTCTATAAGGCATCTAGTCTATTATATGCTCTACTATTTTTCTTTTCATCATTAATTTTTATCATCTATTTTCATTGTTTACAGAATTGTTAAGTGTTATTCAGAGGAAGTTCTTTCATGATGGCAGACCAATCTGTTCTACAGTTGCTATAAGTTCAGGGGAGTTTAGATTATGTGGAGAAATAATGGGGATGTCAATTTTGCAAGGAGGGCCAGCACCAAACGTCATGGATGCTGCAATTGTTTCCTTTATTACTGGTAGACCTCTTATACCTTGCCAGAACAAATTCCCAAGCTATAAATTACTTGGTGAAGAAGTAAGTGCATAACGCTACTCTAGTTACAGTAAGTTGTTTTCTGAATTTATGTGCTATGTGCTGTTTTAGTTCTGATATGGAAAAATATTTAAGACTGGAGAATTCAATATTGGGTGAGACCAAAGGTAGGATCTAATATTGAAATTTGAGATTTAATCAATATTCTCCATATCCAGCACATATGAATCCATTAGGTGTTTTATTAAACTGAACAAATAATCCTGTTATTTTGACAAGTGAATGCCTTGTGCAGCCTGTCACAGATTGCTGTCTAATATTTAGCTGTCCTACATCATAATTATTTTCGACAGGCCCATCTATAGTACTGCCAATAGGTGACTTGCAATAAGAGGTCACATGATCTAAATTCTCTTAAAATAGAATGTACAGAATTATAACCTTATAAAACAAATTTTGGAATTTTGATTTTCAAAACTTCCATTGTCTTAGAGAAAATGGTGATACAGTATTTTTTGGCTGGTCACTGATCAATAGCAAATTTTGCGCTTAAATCACAAGAAACATGTAACAAGTTGGTTTGATACTGTTCATGTCAAGTTTTAGCAGGAGTTATAACGTTTCATGGTATCTACTGTAAGTGTATTTTGTTTTTGTCCACTTTTTCTTTTAAAAGGGAAATCATAAAAAATTATAATGTATAAAACAGTTAATCTGATCCTGGATGCACCATGTACAAACAAAACCAGTAAATGTTATTTGTTTCTGCGAAAAATTGGCATGCTCAATATCAGACCTTTTTTGTACATGTTTCTTGAGGTTTGATTGTGAAAATTTACTTTTTAAGAACATTTTGTACATGCATGAAATTTTTATTTTAGTCACGTGACCAGCTACAATATCACCATTTTTCTCTAAGACAAATCAAAATTTCAAAATTTTACCTTAAACATCACCCTTTATCCGTTTTAAAGAGTTATAATCTCATACCTGCTGTTTTCAGAGGATTGAGATCACATGACTTCTTAGTGCAAGTCACCTACTACAAAGTGTTAAATAAGTATATAAGTTAACCTGTAGTGAACAGTGTGAACAGCAACCTCGTACCCAAGGTCTTATCTCCGCTGCTCCGCCCACCGCTGCGAAAAGACCCTTGTTGCGGCTGGTCACGTGCCCCCTAAAAATTGGGGGGTTTTCAATTAACGATTTAAAAAATACTCAGGGAGGAGTGACAAAGGCACAATTACAACCGCTTCACCGTTTTGTTTATACAAATAATATATTACGTCTGGCGTCGTTGTCTGGCGCCAGGCTGTTGATCGCAAAATATCTGTTGAAATGAAAACAACAAGAAACAAACGTACTCGGTGTTGACAAAACATATCTCGCTTTCTTCTTTGGTGTACGTCATCGAAGAACAAAAGATCATGTCGAATCCAACAGTTAAAGAAATCCCGAAGAAGATATACCAATCGACTCGAATCGACTATTAAATGCACCGTCGAATGCGTGTCGACTTCATCGCAGTGTTGGTGATGTGAACTGTGAAGTACCTTAAGCATTTGTACAACAAGGCAAATTTTGAACTGCATTATTTGGCTGAAATGCCTTGCGGTAAGAGACTTCCTTGCGACGAGTGCTCTTCCTCGTTTAATCTAAAGGCCATGTGAAAGAAGATTACAAAATTTCACAAAGTTCAAGACGTTGGTTTGCGAGAGCCAAACCGCTTTCTCTCGCATCAAAAAATGCATTGATATTTCAGCCAATGCCCCGATAACCGCGGCGAAAAGTGCCGAAAGAAGCGATTCAGGAAAGATTGCAACTATACAATATCAAGCCGACTAGTACTGTCCTTTCACGCGCATTTGTCATCAACAGAAAGTCAGGTAAATGCAGTTGTTGAAACGCGTTTTTCATTCTTTCAGTAAACTTTATAGTTCGCCTAAATCTAATATCAGATTTTAGAATACGAGTATTAAAACTGGACTTGTGTTGTAGCATTGTCATTGAATGTGCAGCTTACTGTGCTAAAGCTAACCACCCCTCCCATGATTTAAAATTTGTTTAGGCGGCACGTGACCAGCCGCAACCAGGGTCTTTTCGGAGATAAGACCCTGGGTACGAGGTTGTGTGAACAGCAGATACAACATGCAATAAAATTAGTGCTGTAGAACATTCAATGGTACAATATGGTAATACACAATAATTATTAACATGATCAGATAGAAATCAAGTCAACCCTTTTTTGGCCTCATCCATGGAAAATTGTTTTGTTTTATAAAATTCTTGATAGGTGGTGGAATCTCTAGAATATTAATTCCTTGCAATAGAGTAGCTGACACTGTTTCTCCATTTTGTA
Organism: Paragorgia papillata; assembly: GCA_035771165.1. Classification (NCBI taxonomy): domain Eukaryota; kingdom Metazoa; phylum Cnidaria; class Anthozoa; order Scleralcyonacea; family Coralliidae; genus Paragorgia; species Paragorgia papillata. The sequence continues at coordinate 763,641 of JAWNZC010000022.1, read as the reverse complement.
GTTATTGAATGTTGACAGTGATGAAGAAATCAGAAATATAGTGACTAAGGATGTCAACCTTGATATCTTGCATGAGATTGGCTACTGTGGGATTCCACAGAGGGAAACAGCAAGATCTACTAAGGCCATAATACAGTAAGAAGAACTATAATTTTTTGTCAAAACTTTATGTTTCTTTTTTTTAAGAGTTTGTGATGCTAAGCTTCCTTTACCAGTATGGCAGTATCAGTCCTCAAATTATACTAATGCTGAAATACTCTCCTTTTACCTGAGCACAGGTCATTGTGTATTAAAGGCCAGCTTGGTGAATACCTACCCCAACCTTTGGAAATCCAGAGCGGTTTTGCCAATTGCGGCCTGCTGGATGACCTGAAGAAAAATTCTGACCTATGGAGTATTGTATTGGAAAGTGGAAATACCTTTAAGTTTTCAGCTAATGAGTTTTTAGATCAGATCAAAGCAGAGTTTAGTGGCTCTCAGTTAATGAAGAGTGTTGAAATTGATGCATATAAGTTTTTTTGTGACACAATTGAAACTATTGCAAATATTACAAATGTTTATCACCTTCATCCACTGTTATTCTCATTGCCTTTCAGATGTTGAAGGATTTGCACTTGGTGATGTCTTGCAGTGGATGACAGGTTGTCCCGAGGCACCACCCGTTGGATTCCCAAAGCAGTTGAGCATTAAATTTGTGCATGGTTGCCAGGAAGGTTGCAGGTGTAGGCCAACCGTTTCAACCTGCGACACATGCATCAAGATGCCCACTCATGTCAGCAGTGCAGAAGTCATGAAACAATTGCTTTTTACAGCAGTAAAGGATTCACATGGATTCGGGAATATTTAGTGCAATATAGCTGAGTAGACATTGAAAACTAATCACTTTTGTTCATTTTTTGTGGCTGTCAATGCACTCACAACACCATACCAGTATTGTTGATTAAAATATATGTAATATATAACCACAGTGATATAATGTGTTCAATTTAGTTCCAGTTAACATCCACTTGTGGGGTATGTTTAATGGGCTTGTCTCAACCCCCCCCCCCCCCCACCCCCCGTGACCCTGACCACTGCATTATTGTGATTGGTCAATTAGTGTTTGAGGGCAAAATGTTTTGCCCTCAAACATTATGACAGACCAATTGCAGTAAGGAAGAGGTCAGGGTCACTTGGGGGGGGGGGGGGGGGGGGGGGGATTGAGTGAGACAATCCATCAATTCATAAAAAAATGCATGACGCAGATCACACATAGCTTTTAGTTTTGTAATGCAACTAGTCTCTCAAATAATTGTACAGCTTCATTTTCATTTGCTGGTGATTGTAATTCAAGTTCTTCTACAATCGGAGTAAAATATTCAGTGTACATGTTTTCTTCCTCTTCAGTGTGACATTGATGTTTCATTCCCTCTATCTTGGCAGCAGTTAAAGGTACGAGGCAGTCTTGTTTACCAACATTTTCTGGCAGCCAGTATAAAATATCAGGAACACCTGATATTGGGTCGAAACGCGACTTCCTAATGTAGTGCCTATTCCAATGATCTCGTACTTCATCCAGGTCACATTGAATTATTTGGGAAAAACAAACCATAGGCATTGCATGTGGAATTCATTTCCCAAAAGCAAAACATTGGATGCCACCGTATCCTTAAAAAAATCCATCCACCAACTGGTGCGGTTACGTCTAAGAAATGACCACCACCCCTCAATGCGTTGGTTAGAATGAGAGGAACCATACATGTGGGATCTATCACCTGCAAAGGCGTCATCTCCATCTGCTCTGAGATAACTCTGCATGGTTGCTATTATGACATTTTCTGTTCCACAGTCACTCCGCACGACCATGGGACAGCCACCTGACTCTGAGACAGCATCTAGGTATAACTGAGCTGTAGTTTTCGCGTCCTTGTTGGACCTAACTAATTCCAACCACAGTATTCGTCTGCTAAAACCACATATGGCACCATGTATTGGAAAGCCATAGGGTTTTAGCTTGTCATATCCTATAGAAATACATGAATGATACAGTACTTTACTTTATACCAGTTTTACCTATTAGACTATTTTACGATCATGAACAACTATAGTTACGATTATTACCATCATGATACAAATATCGTCAATACACCACTATATAATTTCTACTGTATACACTATAAGGTATGACATGTGCTGAGTTGGGATAAAACACACCATAGATTACGTTTTGAAAGGAATGCTTTGCTTTGTTAATATGTATGAATTAAAATATGCAGATAAGCTATGGTATCTGTTCTGTGTGAAATAAGCCATTTAGGGACTACTGAAGTTTATAAGGCATCAACAGGAAGTGGTGTAAACAGCAAGTGGCTTTGAAGGGAGCAGTCATTTTTAATGGTGGGAGGCGCGGCGGAAGATATTTGGGTTATGAAAATGTTCTAACCTGCTATGGGGGAGCCAGAAATAAACAGCATGAGAAAAAGGGGAAGCTACAAAAAATAATGAGCTCATCACACAAAACATCAAATTGACGCTAGTTAGTTAATAATTTAACTGCAACATCAAAAAGAAATTATATAAAGTGAGCCTGCCCAAGTATTCATTGTAACTAGCCCACTTTTGTCTTTATAATAGCCCAGCTAACTTTCCTCGTGTGTTTGCATGATAAGTGCTTGCCCCCAACTCCTACCTGAACTGGCTTTAATGGTGGGGGAGGGAGGGAGTGATGAGTCACCCACATAGACGGTCTTTCCTCCAGATAAACAACCACCCCCACCCCAAATCAATCACAACACTGTCATATGCTCAGTCTGAAGCTGATTATGAATCCGAACAGGTATCACATTTTATACAGAATGACATTCTATATTATGCTGTAAGTCTTCAATTCCAATTTTCAAAAGGAATCGAAGGTAAGTGTTAACATTGGATATTAAAATAGATTATTGGCTGGGTGGCACAAAAATAACTAAACGTTTTGATGTGGGCCATGAAAATTACATCAAAGAAAATGAGGGGCTATAAAATGTATCATGTGTTTTAAAATAATATCTTCCACCCCACCCACCACCATTAATAACGACCGCTCGCTCCCTAACCCCATCTGTAGCCAACAGACAGGGGGGGGAATATATGCAGTGTATGCCCAATTATGGTCTCAACCACGTACCCAGATCCCCCCCCCCCCCCACAAGAAAAAATGAAAACAAAAGTTAAAACATTGGGCAAATTTCGGGTGGGCAGATCGTGGAAAAAAATTCGGAAAACTTGGTTCGTCCCCCCCCCCCCCCCCGCATTTTTTAACTACCGGTTAGTGCGCGCCACTTACCGTCTATATGCCAACAAAAGTTAGGGCCCAGTGACGTATACTTTCGTCTTGTTATTCGTCTAGATCTCCTTTCTTCAACCCCATCAGGATCAATCTCTTTCAGAAGATTTGCAACAACATGTCTAGGAACGTGCACTTTATTATGTCGTAGCCGTAACGCGTGCCATATGCTACGGTAGCCAGCAAGTCGTCCTGCACCTTGCATTTCTTTCTCGACGATACTTCTTAAAGTTTGTCCATCAATATTGCTCCCTCTTCTGGACAAACCAAGATCTTTTAATTTTCTCTTCAAGGTTCTTAAAGTCATTGATTTCCCTTGCGTTTTAAGCAGATCGACAATGTTATTGTACGGATAGCCTCGGTGAAAATAATTTTCAATTACAGTATTAGTTGACACTTCTTCCACGCATTTCTCGCATCTTCCATCTTCATGAGGTCGGCCAACTCTCAGTATTCCACATCTTGGGCAATGGTGATTGAGATCTACTAGCACTTCATCTGGGCAGCGAACTGCGCAGCGATGACGGAAATTTGCTTCAGACGGACAAGCTGTACCACAACCAGAGCAAAACATTTCGAACGTGAACGTACTATCTGAATTCTGAAGCAATGGAAAGCTGGGAAGGGACTGGGAAGGACTTTCTGTTCCCATAGCAACTATTTATAAAATTGCAGCAACTATTTATAAAATTGCAGCAACTATTTATAGAATTGCAGCAACTTATTATAAAATTGTAGGAGCTAATTATAAAATTGCAGCAACTATTTATAAAATTGCAGCAACTATTTATAACATTGCAGCAACTTATTATAAAATTGCAGCAGCTAATTATAAAATTGCAGCAACTATTTATAAAATTGCAGCAACTATTTATAAAATTGCAGCAACTATTTATAAAATTGCAGCAACTTATTATAGATATGCAGTAAAACAAAATTGCAGCATGTCCCCTATGGGCTTCCTTAAAAAAAAGATGCCACGCTCACCTCTGGCGATTTTGATACATTTTGTGCCAAGCGTGAAAACAGGCAGGGGCTGTTCATTTATATATTTCTAATGTATGCATATAATTCAGTCCTGGCTTGGGATTAAGAGTTATGTTTGGTACAGCGCTGCATGGCTTACATGAAGTACACAAAGTTGGCCTATTGGCACAGTTTATCGATCCGATTCAAAAGATTATTTTATTATACTATACTATTTGCTTACATATAATTGTGCAACTGTGTATGTAATCAAACACTCTAACCAAGCAGTCAATTTCTTCAAAAATTGATTCAAATATTAAACTCTCAGTAAATGCTCCTGCCATGATTATAATACGTATTTTGCTTCATACATGCTTTCATATTTCTAATTTTTTGTTTGTTTTTTGTTGTAGTGCATATTGAGTGCGAGTTCATAGCTTACAGTAACAGTTGTCTCACAGGAACCATTGTCTCACAACCATTCTGTTTGTGCTGATGTTATATGTGTGGTGATATTGATCAAAGCAAGCTGTTGTGCTTGTTGAAAAGCTAAACCACTACCAGCCATCATACTCATTTTCCCAGTGAGGCAAGTGACTCACCCTGGCAAACAGCATTGCCAATTAAGGCAAAAAAAGGGTTTGATCACTTTAACCGACGTAAGAAGCATACTCTTTCGTCTCCAACTCAATACGTTGTTTTAAATGAGATAGGTGTCAAATTCTCTGGCGGTCAAGAGCTAAGACAATTGACACAAATCTTGAAGCAACAGGAACCAAGCCTATATAAGGCCGACCGCCTCATGTAAAACAAAAGCTGAAATGCAAAATTCAGGCAGGTCCGAGATTTGGGAAACAAGTTTATCAGTATTTTACTGTCATGTGTTTTACCCTTGGTAAATAAAGTTGTTATGTTATGTAATATGTTAGGCCGGTCTCATGTAACCACCCCCTTTTTGTCACTTTTTTGGTACGAAATAATCTATTTTCCAAAAAAAAAAGAATATCTAAAAATATCTTCAAAGAAGGTCTGAAGAAAACTTGGAGCGCTCAAAACCCTAGAATCTTTTGGTGTACTACTCAAAATCTTTTTATTTTAGCATTAGTATTATCGTGTAGCTTATTGAATCAACAAACTCTTCATGTTGAAAAACATATCAAAAGATAATAAAAAATATATAAATCAAGCTAAAAATCTTAATTATAATTACTACTTAATTGACCGAGCGTGAGGTCTGTACCAGTGAACTATCAGACGGACATTTTTAGTACGGACCGAGCGAACGCAGCAAGCCGAGGTCCGCGCAGAAAACGGAGGTCCGATATATTCAATAGTACAAACCAAACTAGCGAGGTCAATAAGTATTTTATTATATGACTACAAATGTTGTAAACGTTCTGTGAAAATTCGACAAAGTGTTAGGCTCGTATTAGCCACCATTTTTAAAGTAAAGTGGCATACGTTTTCCCATTTGAATTTTTTTTTTAAATCCATTTTTTAATTTTCTGAATTTCTATAATACGTGTAAGAACTGAGAAGTGATTGTAATATTATTACGAACAATGTCACGAAAATTTTGGACATTTCAATCGTTTCACACAGCATCGAGACTTGAACTGTACATCAAATGAAAGCTTAACAAAATTTCTAACACCATACCAGCACGATATTTCAATAATGAGTACAGTGGAACCCCGCCATACGATCACCCCGTTCATATGACCACTTCGTTATTATACGATCACACTTCAAGACCGCTTACCAAGAGATTCTTACCAAGAGAGTCTAACAAAAGTAGATACGCTACAAAAATGTTGAATCCGGTACAACACGTCGGAGTAAAATTACACCGGTCTGGAGACTGGAGGTGATATGAAAAGTAATATGATACGTGCCGTGTCGCAATTTGTTGTGTGTAAATGTGGTAATCCGATACGTTCTGCTATAAATATTCAACTTCCAATTCTTTATTACCCGTTTCAACGCAGTTTTTGGAAGCTTTTCCAATACATTGAAAGGCGAATATTATAATATATTTGTTTCTTATAATTACTTCTGATAGTCGTCCAAGAAGTCTATCTGTGGATTCTGTTGTGTCTCGTCTGTAAGTGTCCAAGTCTGTGCGAAAAAGCAACTCGGTGCACAGACTCTAAAAAGTTCCACTTTGCAGTCATTAATTTAAGAGAAACAAGTCTGTTTCGAAAAATCCACGCAAGAAACGCGAGAATTTTTTATTTCCATTGCGAGATAGGTTTCACAAACCGTTGCACGAAGTTGAAGTGCATCTTTCTTTAATTTGGTGAAACTTGTCTCGAAATGCAAAGCGACACAGGATCATGAAAAAGGGGGTTTTACACGTTACAATATGTCTTGAAACCTGTCTCGTACAGGTTTCACGAAATATTGCATCGTGCAACAAGGGATGGTTTTCATAGTGGATTGGCCTGGGGAATCCGACACGAAAGGCAATCCGGTATAGTGTAACTGAGGCATAAAAAAAAAAAAAAGAAAAAAAAAGCACTATTCACCTGCGAGATATATACTAATTTGGTGTTATTCAATTATTAGCCAAGTTCCTGTCGAGAAGTCATCAATATAAGTGATTGTTATAAATGAAAAAGGCAATGATCTCCAACAGACCAAGTTAAAGCTGGCGTCAGTTATGATGTGCGGAACTCGTATGCGTGCTATTCTATATGTTCTCTTTATTTTATCACACGATGTCTTGGGAACTTATATGAATTGCAAGGAACAGAAAGAATACCGAATGGTCGAAATGGGTGAGTTATCAAACGCTACCATAAAAACCCCATTTTAAAGTGCCTATAAAACGAAAATTAAGTCGGCCTTATTATATATATATATATATATCACTACCCTTGTGGAAGTTTGAGCACTCTGGGCCCATGCGCACTTCACGCTATCTGAATGTACTTCACCGATGCTGTCCCACATGCGGTTGTCACCGACAATCGCATGTGTATAAGTAATTGATAAAATTCATTCAGATTGTTCCAAGCTACACTGATGAGCTGTTGTACAGCGAAACACCGTGTCTGTAGATTGAACTATATATATATATATATGTACACTCGAGATTTTCCTTTACAAAAAAACCTTAAAATATATAGTTTAATCGTGTTAAATGCCAAATATTAATTGATACGAAATAATATTACCATTGGTTATACGTAACATGTAGTGCATGTGGTACGTTTGTTAGTTTGATGTGTGAAGTAACAGACGTTTGGGTGGACGTTCGTCAAGCTAAATTACTCAGAAAATATTCTGAGCCCCAATGACCAAGTTTAATTAAGATGTTAAATTGTGCAAACGAAATAAGAAGCTCAAATTTCTCCAGAAACGAACTAACTTTGAGAGTTCATAGGTCGAGAACTATTGTCGATCATGCTCTTCTGTTCAATAAAATAGAATAGGCATACACGTGTCAAATGGCATGAATTATAGCCATGGCGTTTATTCAAGTAATACGCATGCTGCATGTAACCAGGCATATAGAGCCTTCCTGCCGAAATCGTTGAAGCCAGAGTTTCTTATCTTGTGTAATTTATATATACTAGTCTAGTGTTCAGAAGAACAGTGAATTCAAAACTGTTAAATTGTTTATATCAGTCCTCTGAAGAAAATAATAACACAAAAGATTAAAAGTAAGCATTTATTTCAAACTTTGCCTTCAAATTTTACTTTTAAAATTACCGATTTGAAACGGTTTAAGTAACGGTGCTGCAAAACCCAACATTGCCAGCCATCCAGTAACATCGTGGCAATGTGCGCAACTGGTCTATAGACCTGTTCACACAAAAATGCCGACGGGTTTTTTACTTCATAAACACTTTTTAAAGTTAAAACAATTATTCACCGAACCGGGGGTGAATAGTGCTGGATAACAACGCTCTATTTACTGATACTGATGTAAATAATTGTTTTAGCACTTATACCTCCTGCATACACGAAATAATAAGTTTTAATTAAAGGGCATGTTGCATAAAAATTAATTAGTTTTCAATTAGTAAATAGAAAATTAAAATTACAAAGTAAGTAAAGGTTATTGAACTGACCGAGGTCAATTAGTTGTCTATAAACCGAGGGTATAAATAAATTTCTTATCAGCCAACAAAGAGGTTTGATCTTGGGTTACATTTTATAAAATATAACATTCATTCTACGCAAGCTCTGATTGGTTAATAACCGTTTAGGATCAGAGTAGCCAAACACGGAAATTGAAAGTACTTTTTGTCGTATTTATTAAAGCAAAAAAATTCAAGGCGGAATAAACTGAAAGTATATGATTGTTTCTTTATCAACAAAATCCCTCAACTGTCTCATTGCCCCTATTCCCGATGTTATCTTTTTTACAAATTTCATCAGTATTTTCATTCCAAGACAAATGCTGAATAACAACCAAGCGAAGTAGTTTACTTTCTAAAACCTGTTTTACTGGCATATCTTCAATAAATATTTCAGGATCTCCCATCCATCTAAATTACTTACAAACAAAGACATCGATCCAATCGACATGAATTCAGTCTTAACTACATTTAGACTTGTTTAAAAAATGATAGTCCAGCGAATAACTTTAAGGAAAAGCATGCCGAATTCATAATAATTATTTCAAAAAATTTTACCACTGACGTTTCGTTACTAACCCAGTAACATCTTCAGAGTGAATAAATTATTTACCGAGATTGAGATTAAACAGCTAACTGATACTTAAATAGACGGTGACAGAAGTGACAGAGGAATAATTAATGAGCATAAAGAAGTGAGAACTCAGGAGCGTGCAAAGGAGAGGAAAGAGGTGACAAATGAAAAGCAAGATAATATTATATAAGTGTCAAAGGAAAAGATCGAATGTTTCCGTTGTTACGGAAATGCCTATCCTAAGACATTTAATTAACTAGACGTTATTTGTTCACTGAACTACTTAATAAGTACTTGTAACCAATTAGTAATACTTATGACTTGGCATGAGTCAGCTATGATGTCATTTAGTAATTACGTAAATATATTATATATAGAATGAAGTATGTTACTATAATTATATACTCTAGAAACTATATAAGCAGCCATCGAACATATATCAGGCATGCATATGTATGAGAGTGAGCTATATGTATCAAAGTGGTTACGAAGTCAGTCCTGGAGTTCCCTGCCGTTGGTTTTATTGTTCCTTCCTTTTCAAGTCCATACGGATTGTTAACCTGTGTCGGAATCTCCTATTGACTGTTTCGTTGTGTGCAGACGACAGATAAGTTTCTGAACTTTAGTTTAGTTTTAATCTTTATAGACATTTTCAATATCTGTTCTAAGTTTCTTATTAATTAAATAAATAATTGTAAATACCAAACAGCTGAGGTTACACTTTTTGTTGCGTATAGCGGTCACGTAACAATTGGGGGCTCAGGCGGGAACGTATACGTTAGTGTCTCGGGAAAGTGTACGTTAGTGTCTTGGGAAAGTGTACGTTAGTGTCCGGGGAATTTCATTCAAATCAAAGTTCGGTAACTTTTGATATTTTTTTATTCGGAGGTAAATTTCGAATTTGTGTGAGCTCAGCTATTTGATAAAATGTCAGAATTAAAACCTGAGCAGTTTATGCTAGAGCCCGATCAAGAGGTTTTTAATAAATTGAGGAAGGATGACCTGATCTCATTAGGTAATCATTTAAGTATAGAGGTAAAAAGTTCTATGGTAAAGAAGGACATGCAAAAGACAATTATGGAACACTTAGTTAAATCAGAACACTTTGAGGAAAGTGTTTTAAATTTGTATAAAGAATCCCGATGCAAATCCAGAAATAGAAATAGAAAGAATGAAATTTGCAATGGAAGCAGAAAGAATGAAATTAGAATTCAAGAAATTAGAAATGGAGAGAGATAGAGAAAGGGAAAGAGAAGATAAAGATAGAGAAAGGGAAAGAGAAGATAAAGAAAGGGAAAGAGAAATGAGAAAAATAGAGTTGCAAGGAAAATTGGGATCTGTTCATACTGGAACCAAACTAGATTCGAGTTTTGATGTTACTAAACACATTAGAATGGTTCCACCTTTCCAGGAACGGGATGTCGATAAGTATTTTTTACATTTTGAAAAAATAGCCGAAAATCTTAAGTGGCCCAAAGAAAATTGGACCATGTTATTGCAAAGTGTTTTAGTTGGAAAAGCTCGTGATATTTACGCACAGTTTTCGTTAGATATAGCTTCGGAATACGATACCGTTAAGGAATTGATTCTTAAGGGGTACGAGTTGGTCCCTGAGGCATATCGTCAGAAATTTCGAAATTTTGAAAAAACGGGTAGGCAGACCCATTTAGAATTCGCTAGAGAAAAAGAGCAATTGTTTGATCGCTTGTGTGCCTCCGAAAAATCCGATAAGGAATATGACCAATTCAGACAATTGATTTTGATTGAAGAGTTTAAAAGATGCATTCAAAGTGATATATGCGTATTTCTAAATGAACAAAAGGCGAGAACCTTAACAGCTGCCGCGCGTTTGGCCGACGATTTCATTTTAACACATAAGGTTTCATTCACAAATAAGGCGCCACAGTCTTGGTCTTTTCGAGGCAATAATTCTTCATCATTTGATAGCAAGCGTGTATTTGGTACTAAGAACCTGTCAAAGGAATATTCAGATAATTTTAATCCTGACGCTAAAAAGTCCAAACCACCCACTGCTAGATTTGAACCACCTTCTCAAGGCAAGCCTTCAAACTCTCCTTTTAACAACATAGTTTGTAGTTATTGTAGAAAGAATGGTCATGTAATATCAGATTGCTACAAATTGAAACGGAGACAACAAGAGCAAGGTGAAGTAAAACCCAATGGCTGTACTTCAAAACAGTCCTGCGTGACAATGTGCAAGACACATCTGTCATTAAGCCACTTCCTTCTCTTAACTGTGAGGTTAAGCCCTCTTTTGACCCTATTATGGAAGTCTTTCAGCCATTTATTCATAATGGTTTCATATCACTTACAAGTGATTTGTCAAAAACAGTTCCTATTAAAATTTTAAGAGATACTGGGGCTTCCCAATCTCTTTTGTTGGCAGATACTTTACCATTTTCTCAGGAGTCTTACTCTGGTAAGAATGTTTTGATTAGAGGTGTTAATTCTGATACGTTCAGTTCTCAACAATTACACAAAGTCAATTTGTCGTCAGACTTAGTGTCTGGTACCGTTCTATTGGGTATTAAAACGACTTTACCATTCGAGGGAATTCATCTACTTCTCGGCAATGACCTTGCAGGCGAGAAGGTAGTCGTTAACCCAATTTTGACTGATAAACCGTGTGTAAATCAAACTTCTGATCCTATTGAGCGAGAAATTTCAGATTTATATCCCGCATGTGCGGTAACTCGAGCCATGCGTAAGCAGAAGCAATTAGAACATGACTCTAGTGAAGACGTCATCGATATGTCAGACACCTTTCTTGGCCAAGCTTTCGAAGGCGTTAATTCAACATCTGAATCGTCTCAAGCAACCTTTTCAAAGCCAAATCTTATTAATGCACAACAAAATGATCCTGATATCTCTGTCTTATTTCATAAAGCAGTTGACGAGGCCGAAATTGCGAAGAATCCGGTCTGCTACTTTATTAAAAACGATATTTTAATGAGAAAGTGGAGACCGCCTGATGTTTCGGCAGACGATGAGTGGTGCGTTACGGAAGCCGAGAGGTGTATCAAAACTGGTTTTAAAAACTGGTTTTCAAAAAGTGTTTTGCGAAAGTGGTTTTAAAAATTTGTTTTGCAAAACTGGTTTGTAAAAAGTGGTTTTTAAAAAGTGGTAATTGGGAAGCTTGCCAAGTCAAAAGTCGTAATTTAATTAACTCAAAACTTTAAGCGTGTGCTCTGATTTCTATCTTTTCAGGGCGTACTGAGACGCTTTTGATAATTACTAGCTTTTAATAATGGATTATGCATGCGACTGGCGTTTGAAAATAACTGGGTAAATGTAATAAATATACGGTTGAGATCTGCGAAAAGTTTTGAATGCTTAGCGTCAATCAATTTTATCGAGTGGATTTATTACATATTAATATTGTTATTAATCCTCTTGGTGTATCAAGAGGATTAATAACAATATTAATCTGATTATATTCTACTGTAACGTGCTACAAATCAAAATCAAAATCATCCTAGCTTCAAATAATTTTATTACAAGCTACATAAAAGAAAACAGACCCGCTACTTTAGAACTGATAAGGGCTAAAAAGGTAAGTACAGACGCACCGGTAAGTGTATTTTTATTATTTCAGAAGATATTGAAGTACGTCTGTAAGTGTGTTAACAATCATTGGCACTTAAGGGTGTTATAATCGAATTATACAGTCAGCAAGTACCCAAGTAAACGTTCCTTGTATTGCATGTTGTAAATTTCCCCGTATATATGGACCAAAATAAAGAAATCAATGGTATGTTTAGATTATAATGTAATATGTTTTCCGTTAAGTTTATCTTTATATTACTGATCAATGTTCGGTTGGAAACTGTTTCAGACTGTATTAAGAAATACTGGTGGGAATGGAAGCCTTACGCCATAATCACTGCGTACTTAAAGGAAGAACTTGGAATTATTCGAAGGTTAGCATCATTAAATTTGTAAATATTTGTATCAGTTTTTAACAGCCTTGCAAAGATAGGAATCTGTAAAGAAGTGAATGCGTGTGTGTGTGTGGTAATACTAAGCATGTTTATTGATCCTTATAAGAATGATCGCTCTATTTCACAGACAATAGAACTGTCAAGTTATAAATTGTTGTTATAAATTGATTGTTTTAATTTGTAAATATAAAAGATTTGCTCATTTGCATAAAATGTTTGCATACACAAATAAGCTTGTTTTATTCATTATGACTCTCTGTTCATTTCCATTTTAATATTGTAATATATGGAATGTTTTTTTTTATATTATTAGTACAATTAGTAACATAAAAGTTATTAACGGAAATCAATATTTATCAATATAAATAAAAGTTAGTTACTGTTATTCACTATATATGCGTGAAGTATTCATTGGTTAAAAAAAAGATTAAAAGAACTTGGATTAAAACGAAGAACAGATGACCCTCCACTGAATTTATTGCAGACCATTTTAGAGGTAAACAAAATTTATTTTAAATATATAATATATATAATTTTGGTGGTCAAGTATCAAAAATAAATTTTATATATGTTTAAATTAATTAATTATGGTAAACAGTGTTTTGTACAATTTTATTTACTCGGAAAACTTACTCGCTCTTGTTTTGTTTGTGTGTTTTTCAGTTATAATACATCAGAACTAAATAACAATAAATAAAATGACACTGAATAAACAATTATTAGGTAAAGTTTAGCATGATACCGAGAATTAATAAGGCCAAGGAATGTGTTATCTGGCGAAACCACTGGCCAGCGCGTCAGAGCATTGACGTCACATGATAAACTACAAAAATTTCGTACCTACCGTGAAATATCACTGTTAGTAGATATGATGCGATAAATATTTGGAATTTTTAATAATCTATATTAAACGTATGTGTATTTTACATTGTAGTATGAGTTAAAGTCGTCATCAATTCTTAAAGGATATCGCTCAATCTGGAAGCTTCTTCGGGATAAATACGGACTGATTGTGAAAAGGTGATTTTTTACTATGTTAATCCATTCCAATAAATATAGTTTTAATAAAAAGATAATCTTATTATTAATTATTATCAAATGTCAAACTCAATGTCTTAGGCTAGGATATAACGATATAACGATATAATATATATCGTTTCCAAGACAACGAGTTTGACATTTGATAATAATTAAAACGACTGATTTTTTTTCTTTTGGTTTTTAAGCTTTCATATTCTGCTTTTTGATTGGCTAACAAACTGTTTGGAATTCTAAACCCATTCAAAAAAGCCTAAAATCTGCAGAAGTGATGTAAAAACATACACCAAAAAAAGTAGTTATTTATGAAACATAGTCCGTTAATATATACTGAAAAAATGTAGCACTTAGTTCAGACCAGGGCTGCTCTGTGTCCGGCCCTTGAAAACGCCTCTTATATTGCCCAAGACCTTTATGCAGTCCTTTTTTATATTAAAAAATAAGTAATACAATGAATTAATACAATGATACATTATCGTTCATACGTATCTTTATTACTTTTATAATATTTGAACTGAGGATGAAGTTACAAGTAATCAGTAAAGGCTGCATATGCTTCCTTGTTCTGGCCCTAAAAAAATCTCCTTTCTTGTCTGGCCCTCGAGAAAAAACATTTGAGCAGCCCTGGTCTATAGACTATACGGACTGAAGTCAAGACTGACGTCAAGACTGACGTCAATTGGTAATAACATATATAATGTACATACATGCTAATTCTCTGCGTATATCCTGTCCTGCATGTATTTGCAAATGTTTTTTCCAGTAGCCAAATAATTGGCTGGGAATTAATTAATAAACAATGATACTTATATTTTACATACAGAGACACTGTTATGATGATGTGGGCAGTCCTAGCTCCTAACGTCAGAGATGTAAAAAAGAGAAGACGATTTAAACGACATCCTTATCGTTCAAAGGTGTTTAATTAAAAATTAACATATTATTTGTAAAGAAAGTGGAAAATCCTTTGCTTTTCGCACGGTTCCATAATTTTCTTTATAAGCTCATACTTGTACATGCTAAATGTGTAATAACTTATTTTAGTTAATTTTGTGCTTAGTTATTGCATATTTGGGAGCACAGGTAGAATTTGCATATTTGCAAATAATGATAGAAAATATTAAATATTTGTGTGTGTGTGTTCGTAAAGCTTATGCGATATTTCGTTTATATATATTTAAAAAACTCATTAATAATTCATGAGGAAAACACAAAAGAAATCAATACCGTAGCAGAGGTTGTAAATCGGATACAGAATCGTCCTGATTTACATAAACTTTAGCTTCGATTTTCTCGGCTAAAATAGAGTATATCGCTAAAATAGTTGGTGAACTTGATTACTTAGATGCATTTGTATTTTAAGAAAGATACAGCATTCGCAGCCGAGCTGTATCTGATTTACAAGGCGAGCCGAAGGCGAGCCTTGTAAATCAGATACAGATCGGCTGCTCATGCTGTATATATTACATAAAACTCTATTGCATTTGTCAGGGACCTAATTTTGCTTGGCATATGGATGGTTATGACAAACTTCACAAGTTTGGTTTTGATATCCATGCATGTGTTGACGGGTAAGTGTATATGCGTTATTACAATTGTTTGGCTTTTAAACTTGTATCGAGTCCCAAAGTGAGTCCTATTTCACTATCATGAATTTTATGCTTAGTATTTTACGCCATTTAGGTTTTCAAGAAAGATGTTATGGCTTAAACTAACAACGTCTAACAGTAATCCTAGATCTGTATTAGCTTTTTATCTTGATGCAATCGTAAATCTAGATGGTAGGTAAAACTGTTTATTGACTTTGAAATTAATCATTACATGGCACTGAGGATGTATTAGAGAACGTTGTTTATTGCAACTGTTATTATGTGGATTCCATTCCATTTATTGGAAAGACAAACTTTAAAAAGTCAATTTTATTATATGTATGAAACATTCAACACTGCTCGAATTATTGACAAATAACAGTTTTGGTGGGTCATATATTGCATTCTTGCAATCTGATTGCAGGTAATAAACTATTAGTAATACCATTTTGATAAATAACTTTTAGGTGTTCCAACCATGACTATTTCTGACATGGGGACAGAGAATTGTTACATTGCGACAATGCAGATGCTATTAAGACACGACCACGACGATGAATGGAGCGGACCTAACAGTCATAGATATGTAAAATCAACCCAAAATCTTGTATGTTATCACGTGTTTTTATTTTTAAGAAATATTTCTAGTATTTCCTTTTTTTGTATCGTATAATATCCTATTGTTGTATGTAGAGGTCCGAGTACCTTTGGTCGCACCTAGTAAGACAGACAACGGGCTGGTGGATAAGACATTTGCACGTAAGAAAACATGAATTACGAATAAAATATAAGTTATTTGGCGGTAATCTTTTATTTACATGTTTTATTATTCTCTAATTAAAGATTTTGTCTGAAGAAGGAAAATTTGACGAAGGAAATGATGCGCATAGGTATGTTCAAAATACATAATTTTCTGACAACTGAACTGGTATATGCATATTTGATATCCTCATCGATATACTGTCATCACCAGTGAAATGATGTAGAATTATTATTTTAAGACAACATATTGGATCGTATATGTCTTGATTTACTTTAGACATGCTTTGGCATATGTTTTCCTTCCCTTGCTGAGAAAAGAACTTGAATCGTTTCAACAATGGTGGAATGAACACCACATACGTCCTTCAAGGTTTTCCGAAGGACCTCATGGAGTTCCCAATGATATGTACAACCTTCCTAATTTATATGGTACGGAATTTGTTTTTCTTTGTAAATGTCACACGAATTCGTTACATGTTCAAAATGTCAAAGCATGTATTTATTGTGGTAATAAATGTCTATTACAATTAAAGATAAATTTAAAGTACAAGACTATACTATATTTTTTTAAACTACAGGCAGACAAGATCAAAAAACACTGTTAGATATTGAAACGTGTTCGGTTGGAGCAACCAAGTACCTGCAGCAAGAAAAGCCATTCTACCCTAAGGAATTCGCTGCTCTTGCCGAACAGATCCTGCAGAGAACTTTGAATGTAGACCAATCAAGGATTACAATACACAATGCCACAACGATATATAAGCTTCTTCTGGCTTATGTTTGTTGAATAAAAAATAAATAAAACATGATAAAATTATCTTTTTATTAAAGATTTGTGACGTGCTAAATAAGCCGAAATGTCCGCCCCTTATATCGGGTTTATATAAGAAAAGGTTTGTAATTTTTTTTTCTTGAGTTAATGTCCACGATCTCGGATATATTTTTATATGCGTATGACGTCATAAACTAGGTGGATCAAAAGCTTTATTTGAAACGCAACACTATTAAAACATCAAGTATGAAAAAACGGACACGATAGAGCTGTTCTGGCAAACAATTTTAATACTCTTGCCAAGCATTTAACTCGTTTTGCTTAATGGCAGATATATTCACACTGTTATATAAATTTAACACAATATAACAGTTAAATTCTGATAATTGTTCTCTAAATGTGTGGCTGAAGTACATGCGTCCTTGAATGAGTTTGGATACATATGGTTGTTTGGATTTGGTTGTGCTAGGGCTCGTATTGGTAATCTGTCTTGTACAGTGCTAACCGCTTGCTTGACTTGCACGTGTTGGTAATTTTGTCGTCCTCCATATTTCTCGTATCAATTTGTTGTTGCTGTTGTCCTTGTAGTTGTTTAAATTTGTTTGACAGCTGTTCATGTTGCTGCTGTCGCTCTAATTGGGGTTGCAGTTCTTGCTGTTGTAAAGAAAGCCATAGTTGTTGTTGTTGCTGGAGCAGTTCCTGCTGCTGCTGCTATCGTTGTTGTTGTTGTTGTCGCTGCTGCTGCTGCTGTTGCAGTTGTTGTTGTCGCAGTTCTGTTGCTGCAGCTGTCGTTGTTGTTGTTGTTGTTGTTGTTGTTGTTTGTTGTTGTTGTTGTTGTTGTTGTTGTTGTTGTTGTTGTTGTTGTTGTTGTTGTTGTACAAACAGTTGCAGTTCCCAAGGTTGTTCTATTTGCTGCATGTGTTGTGGTTGACGCTGTTGTTGTTGCAGCTGCCAAGGTTGTTCCTGTTGCAGTGGCTGCAGTAGTTGACACTGCTGTTGTTGCAGTTGCATGAACAATTGTTGATGTCCTAGCGGTTGTTGTTGTTGCTGATTTTGTAATTGTTGCTTCTGCAACAGTGGGTTTTGATGTTTGTGTTGCTGCTGTACTTGCTCTTGCTCTTGCTCTTGCTGTTCGTGCAGTTGCTGTCCTTCTTGCTGTTGCTGTAGTTGCTGCAGTTGCTGTTGCAGTTGTTGCTGTTGCTGTTGTAGTTGTTGTAGTTGAAGTTGGATTTGTTGTTGTTGATGCAGTTGTTGTGATTGTAGTTGTTGTTGTTGTTGTTGTTGTTGTTGTTGTTGATGATGTTGTTGTTGTCGCTGTTTCTGTTGCAAATGTTGTTGCTGTTGCTGCTGCTGTTGTTGCTTCTGTTCCTGTCCTGGTCGTTGTTGTTGTCGCTGTTGCAAATGTTGTTGCTGTTGCTGCTGCTGCTGCTTTTGTTGTTTTTGTATATGTAATTGTAATTGTTGTTTCTTCTGTTCCTGTCCTGGCTGTTGTTGTTGTTGTTGTTGTTGTTGTTGTTGTTGTTGTTGTTGTTGTTGTTGTAGTTGTAGTTGTAGTTGTTGTTGTTGTTGATGTTGTTGTTGCAGTAATTCGTGCACTTGTACCAGATGTTGTTTTATAGGAGCAATAATTTCTGCAACTGCGCCCTTCATCTCGTCGGCAATCGATGATACACGAGAGGAAACAAATGAATCGTCTGTTGTTCCAGCATTAGGGTCTGTCAGTTTCTCTTGTGATATTGCCAATTTTCGCTTGTGTCTCAAGCTAGACGTCTCTGAGAATCTGTTCGACTGACAAAAAAAAACCTGTTATAAAGACATCACAATTGCATCTGCCACAAATAGATCTAGCGTGCACATAACAGTATTGCTGCATGTCTGTCTGTCCAGCTTTTCCAACTTGCACACATATGCATCTTTTACATTCTCAACGTTTTTACACTTGCATTTTGTTATTGTTTATTTGCTTCATAATGTTACCTCGTCATCGGAAATGTTCTGGATTTCTTTTGAGCTGTTGGGAATTGAAATGTTTTCATCATCCAATCCAATCACGTAGCGATACGCTTTTCTCAGAGAGTCATAAACCTGTATAGCAAAATAATTGTTGGTAATTACTTGATAGTGTACCCCTAGAGGAGTGTACGCAATGATTCTATACAGTGTACAGTTACACCGGTCTCATATTTTCTGTGAAAATTGCGTTAGATTGGACGGAGGTAAGCTCGTGGTTATATGTATGCTTTGCAGTTTGCAAAATTGGTTTTCTCTTAAAGCACGTTCTTTATACTTTTGATTTATAAATTAGTTCTTACAATCTTGTGTAAAAATTAAAGTTACACTCAACGTCAGAAACTTATTTGGCAAATGTTTGAACAGTTGTAATAACTTTCGACTGTGAAATATGTACAGTATACACAATTAAATTAATACATAATATGAAAATCATTATATGGCTAAGGGTCTACTAGAAACCTATACACAGGCTTTTTTTTCTTTGACTATTTTTTCAGGTAATAAGAATATTTAATATAATAATATATTGATATACGCATAGAACAAATTGGTAACAAGTTAATGTACAGTAAGTTACAAAGAAACAAAGAAACAAGTTTTGACTTGACAAAACATACCTCGGGTAGCAAGACAAGTTCAATAAAATCTTTCTCTGTTGTTGCGACGACTTTTTTAATTTCTTTTATCATTTCTTCAGTCTACATAAGTTTATGGTAAATAAAAGATTGTGTTATTAAGATTGTGTTATTAAATATATTTAAATGTATTGAATTATTGCATTGCATCTGGTCACCAGCTTTAAAAGTTGAAGCGTATATTAGTTGTGTATCACTCGAACACGTTTATAATGTACCAGTAACAAAAATATCAGCTCACCATAGAACTCTTGGATGGTCTTGGCATGAGGTTGCGTCGATGTTTTTCTCTGAAGTCATCATGGCGTTTTGTTTGTAGTTGGCCTGTTGTTATTTTGACGAGTCGATCCTTTACAAAGTCACAACAAACAATAAACGTAAAGGTCATGTATTTCAATGCCGTAAACTAGATTTGTCAGTAGGTTTTTTTTTAATTTTTAGTATCGCGTTTCTTTTACATCATGCATGTATTAGTATTATTGTTTTAAACACTAAAGGCTAGAACTAATTCGATCAGTTATAGAATTTAAAAAAATCGTCTAAATAATTCCCAACTGAGTTATTGAATGAAACTTTACTATACCTTCAGGTTGTACACAAGCTCCTCAACACTCATGTTTTGAGCATCCAGCACAATCCGGGGGTTTACATCAATGTCTGTTCAGAATTTTAAATATGTGACAGTGAAGATAAACCGAAAGCATTGGGCACAATAAAATTATTTATAGGTCTGTGTAACAATTCTTACCTTTTGGTTCTCCTAACTGCATCGCTAAGCAGTATCTATTGCATTTGTGCCCTTTTATGAAAGTACTAAATGCCCCAGGACCATAATTTCCGAGTGAAAAAAGCCTAGTTAAAATAACACCAACTAAATAAACAAAACATGAAACAAGTTCTACTACGTACATTAATTCGTACCTTTGATTACAGCAGGCAACTTCAATGTCTGTAAGAAACTTTTTGTTACCTATATTGAGGATAATTAAATATCCATCTTCAAATTAAGTTGATTCAAATAAGCTATCTGCAAACGAAATTTTTTATAAGTAATAACATGACTTGAGGGAAATTAGCGATTAAATTTCCCCGCCGCCGAGGGAAGATTTGTGAAAGTCCGAGGGTTGCAGGCCCGAGGACTTTTACAAATCTTCCCGAGGCAAGGGGAAATTTAATCGCTAATTTCCCGAAAAGTCATGTTATTAGTTTGTAATACCATGATCGCCTCGGATTCTTTTGTTCTCCGAGGGAATGTAAACCTCGTATTTCCCGCATCGCTCATGCAAGAGGGAAATTTATCCTTTGTCTTCTAATTTTCCCGTGCATGTTGATGAGGGAAAATTAGAAGACAAAGAAATCCTTTGTCTTCTTCTAATTTTCCCGTGCATGTTGATGAGGGAAAATTAGAAGACAAAGAAATCTTTTGTCTTCTTCTAAATTTCCGCTTGCATATATTTTCCCTCCTCAACATGCAAGGGAAAATTAGATGCAACTTCTCTGATTAACTGTGTAAATTTCCTGACGGTAAGATTCTCAAAGTTTTCCTCGGCGATCATAATATTACTGTAAATAATATTACTGTAAATAATACACAACATTTACGTAAATACTGGCACTAAATGAATATATATATATATATATATATATCATTATATATATATTCATTTTATATATATACAGTTTTAGGTATTGTGCATATGTATATTTATTTCCATGACGGTGAACATCTATGCAAAAGCTCGCTTTAAAGTATATATTTTTATTTCAGCTCTTTCTTTTCTACTGGCCGAATATAAGATAAACAATTTTTTTTTTCTCAAACTCAGTGATAATTTATGAGCCAATAGACATTGTGTTATAATCAGAAACGCTGAATTGAGCCAAATACGTGAAGAAATTTAAGATGACACGAAGGAATGGACAAAAGACTTGAATTGTTTTTGTTCCCTTTCTTTGAGTAAAAATAATATTTGAAATATTATAATTTAAAATACAAATACTAAAAGGGAATTTTAAGAAGTAATTTTAAGGCATGCGACAAATTCAGAGCAACCTAAGTTTCAAGTTAATAAAATGCTTGCCAAGTCTTAACTCATTGTTTGATTTATACTATTACGTGGCATACTACAAAGTGGAGAAACCGTTTAATAGGTAACTATAATTATGTACATCAATAATACTCACCTTGAAGGTCAGTAAGAAGCAATGCGCCACGGGAAAATTTTAAGCTCCAGTGAGCAAACGCAATACATTTTAACCCGATTTCTTCTCCTTCCCCGGCTTCCGTTGCTTTCCCCGTGTTGTTCAAAAACTTTTTGAACACCTGGCCAAACAGTTTTGGCTCAACACACATAGCGTTCAGTCCTGATTCTCCAACAAGAAGAAATGTTGGTAAAACACTAATGCAATAAAACAATCAGAAAATAAAAAAACTTTGTTCACTCAAATATAGTAAACATAGTAAAATAATTGTGTAGATTTTCTACGTTTTTATTAGAATAATATAAGTTTTTCTGGCCCGTGGACCCAAGTTGTCTTCAAAGTTATTTTACTGTATAAAATAACCACCATGCAAAACTTAAAAAACCCCACTTTATACAACATTAATTACCTGGGAAAGTCCTCGATGGTGCGTCCATGTTCCTTATTAAAAATTTCACAAATTTTTCCTGCTATGCATTGAGTTTGTACTTCCTGCAAAACGAGGTAAAAAAATTCGTAACAGAACAACTTGAATTTAAATCTATAATAATAGTTCATGACAAAAAATGTTGGTGTTGGTGTTGTTGTTGTTTTTGTTGTTTAGTTTTTTTCGCTGTATAGCGCAAACATATATTCGTTAACATTTACCTTCTGACACAAATAAACAGCAATTTTGTCGCTTTCCTTCAACACGTTTTCTTTGAATTCTTTGACGACTAAGGGTTTACCTATCAACACGTCATTGTAACCGCTCAGCATGCGCAATTTGACATCGTAACATGTTCTCAACCCACCAATGCCAACGACAACGCCTTTCGACAAATGGCAAGTTCCGATTTCAGACCAATTACCAACTAAGTCAGAATTGTTGATAACAAATGTAGAGACGCGATATACTTCTAAATTAGGAAAATAGAAAAATAAAATATGAACAATTCTTGTAAAAACATCAAGTACAAAAAAAAGTTAAAAATTAAAAATGCCAAAATACAGTGGTATACGTATGGCTGCGAATAAAGAATTAATAAAATTTATGTTGCAAAAAAGTTTGGTGACCCCCATTTTTTTCCCAATAGTACATTTTTTAAACTTTAAGTAATTAATTAGCATATTAATTTTTTTAAATAAAAATGTAAATTTTACTCAAAAAAATAAGATTTTTTTTTAGTTTTTTTAAATAATTGAATCTACATATTTTTCTAAATCTGTCTATTAATTACTCAAAGTTTAAGAAAATTATTTTAAAATACTAAAAAAGAACGATGTTAATTTTCGGTCATTTTGAAACGTCACTGTTGCCATAGAAACAGCTGAAACACTTTACTAGTAATAGTATTTGATGCCCAGACATTTATTCAAAACACAACTTTAGTTTCAATATTTTCCGAAATATTTTTGCTTTCTTCTCACGAGAAATTCAGTGTGGTAAAACTTTTTTACTTGGTTCTATCTATATTACTGCATGTATAGAGGCAATTCAACACGGACAGTTTATACAATTATAAATACTAGTATAAATATACAATATCAGCGGTCAACCTGTATGAGATTTATAAAACAACCTGAACGCGAGCATTTTATTAAAGTCTATACAATCTAGACGCAAATATTGTGTATTACTAACCAAATATTATTATTGCAAACAACTAGTTTTTAAATTATATAAGCTGCATAACCGGTTAAGCTGAGAAAATCGAATGGAAAGTTATGTAAATCAGGATAAACTTGTACCTGATTTACATTCATTTTTTTGAATTATTATTATAAATTATTAGTGAATTGGATAATATACCTTTTCCATGGTTGGCTGGTAAGCACGTTTCTCCCCCCTGTACTAAATTTGCCAATTTAGTGTCGTCCAATTTGCTCAGCAAAACTAAATTTAAAAAATTAAAAATGTTATTATATAATGCACCTAATGCACGAGAGTAGCTGACTCACAATTTTTTTTCAGTTCATGCTCAGGGCTCGTTTAAACGGGTCCAACATATTGAACCAACATTATCCAACAATGTTGGATGCAACATAATTGGGTCTGTTTGAACATTGAGTTAGATAATGTTGGATGATATGGGACGATGTTGGATCATGTTCGTTTTAGTGCAAACCTCACGGTGGTCAGAAATGTGTTTTTTTCTCCCACTTGGGTCACCAAGGTATGTAGAATATCCAGAATGAAACGAAACTACGCAAGATCATAGGCAAATCTAATTTTGTGGTCGTGATTTCACGCTTGTGATTGATCGTGTGACGTAACTAGTGACGTTCAAAATTTAGATTTGTTTTTAAATTGACTTTTAAATTGATTTTAAAAACTATAAAAATGTTCTTCAATAAATACGAAGTTCTCCAGCGAAAACCCTACAAAAATCCAATGAAAAAAGTAAAGTTATGGCTGATTTTATAATTCAAATTTCCCGCGAAATGCAAAGGAATGTAAACAATTTGCTATATATGGTCAAACTTTAGGGGTATTTAAACTCGGAAACTATAAACTAAATCGGAAATAAACAAAGTGCATCTTAGGTAAAAATAAAATTTGTAGTTTTTTGAGTTCGGGATTATGAACTTATTTATCTCTGACGTCATCAAAACAAACTACAATTTTGTTTTTATCTATGATACATTGTTATGTGTTTGTCTAATTCAATACGACAATAACGACAATAATTATAACTAACTACCCTCTTGAATTGCTGACTTTTCAATTATTTTGGTACTTCGGTAATCTCCCTAAGATCAAAATGATATATGCTGAGTTATAGTATTATAAAATGCAACTTTTTTAAAATTGTTGTGACAATATCAGTTGGAAATACAAAAACTAGGAAAAGTTGAGCTGCACCTTGAGTCTGAAATGTTTCTGCTGCGGCACTAAACCGCTCTCCCTCTGCTTCCGTGCAATGGGAAATGCTTCCTCTACAAAAAAAACAACAACAACACAATAAAACACAATATATATATATATATATATATATATATATATATATATATATATATGCATTGCAACTCATTTCTCCAAAAATGTTCGAAGATATCAAATTGTTCATTTCTCATAATTACAATTACTATATTTACCGTCGAAGTTTTGTTTATGAGTTGATGAGCTAAAATTAAAAAAGGTATAATCCCATTGGTAATTTCAACTACACATAGAAATCAGACTACGTATATCTTATCCAATAATTACTAACCGAACATTTCTACTTTTTACGACTTCTTCAAGACAAGAATACTCTAAAGAAGAAGAAAGTAAATAAGTTTGTGGAGCCGTATAACAAAGTAAAAATACCTCGTATTAACAAAGTACTTTTTTTCACACGTAATTTAAAACGTTATTCGTTGCTTTCATAGTTTCATTCATTCCAGCAGTCAAATATTCCCAGCCCGTTACTTTCCTTAAACATTGCATAACTGTTTTATACTAGTATACTTGTTATTTAGCCAGTACTGTCCTAAGTTCTTTTACCAAGTAAAAAACCTACTAGGGTATTGGTAATTAGTAATTAATCCAATACAAAAAAACCGCCTCTAATATTTTGTGTATCTCTAGTCGTTCACAGACAACAAAGGTTATTACAAGAAAAGAACAAAAAGCCATACGGCTAGACCGAATGTTAAACGCCTTTGACTTCCCATATATAACAAGTAGCTAAACCTCAGCCCCGCATGTATATCAGAACTTATTGCGGTGTTCATTGACCATTTCTTCACAGTCCGGAGATTTACGCATATATTTTGTATTTGCTGCATTCAGGTGTTATTTAGTTTCTTCTTTTGCTTTAAAAATACTTCCACCAAATTCTTATTCAAGGATACATGTTCTATCAAGTATTGTTAATTTTACTTAATTAAGTCATTTGAAGTAAAAAATGTGCGCTGCTTACGAGGCAAAGACGACATTTCTCCTTGCATTGAAGAAATAACACTGTTGTTTGAGATCTCTTCCGCATCGTTTTCACCCACCTGCAAAATAACAAACATTTGAGCACGTTACTACATTCAAATAAATGTTCCAACAAAGCTAGACCGTATTTTAAATTACCACAGTGACACTGCTGCGCGATTCGGACTCCGTCACTTTTAATAGTCCATAGCGCTCGGTTGATAAAATTTGGGTGAGTTGAACCATGGAGTGATCCCCATCGGGCACACCAGCCCATTTTGATCCGCGGCGAAAACTATAAAGTTTTACTGGTCCTTTCATTCCCAATAATCGTTTTGCTTCGCGTATAAACTCCAATTTTGTCGTCTCGTCATCCGTTATGACAGTAACAGCAGCTCCATCCGTGGTTGGCTGTTTCTGGCGGCTCATTGCAAGGGGAGTGCATGATAACTAAAAGTAGGGAAAATTATTTATGTAAATTAATATTAAGGTTGGTGCATCAGTATTTTAAATTTAGAAAAATTAAAATCTATGTTTAGAAAAAAAGAGAGAACTACATTAAGAGGTTTAATAACCAATCTTAATCAATGATTAATGTTTGGTTTTCTAGTAAAAATCGTGCAATAATGTTTAAACCACAAACATGTGCTCGGAATACCACTTTAATGCACACTGAGGGACAAAAGTACAATTGCAATATTACAGTTTGTTATTACCAGTGCGTTTAAATTATTATGATTTATTTAAAAAAATAGATTACATTCTGCCGTTGTCTGTTTAGACAGAGTGAAAAGAGAAAGTTGTTCGACAACAACGATGCGCATGAAAGGGTTAATGTAAGAATGTTTATATGACATTATTTTATAATATTACTAATCATGCTGGTTTCATTATAATTTAAGTAAAATATTTCAATTATTAAAATAATTTCAGTTACAACTTTACAGTTACAATATTATAGTTGTAAAACGTAAAAAAATGGACTCACGAAGAACAAAGTACCACACTTTACTGATTATATCAATGTCGATAAATGTTTACATGAATGTATCATACAAATGCCAAATGAATGACAAAAATATCTTTGCCGTGTGAAAATTAAAATTGATTTAATAACATTTGATATTGCTACAACAATTATTACTACTCGTCAACATTATTTATGTACGTATTATGCACGCGTATGCCTACTAACCACAAAATTATTTTCTTTTTTTCCTTTTCCTTTAACGTTCCCTCCTTTCTTTTCTTTCTGGCAGTCTTCGTATTGTTGCAAGAGGTCCTTAATTTTTCGCATTCCTTTTTCTTCTGTAAAACAAAAAAGAAACCTTGTTTGTTAACATT
Source organism: Paragorgia papillata (assembly GCA_035771165.1). NCBI lineage: Eukaryota > Metazoa > Cnidaria > Anthozoa > Scleralcyonacea > Coralliidae > Paragorgia > Paragorgia papillata. The sequence goes on along the minus strand of JAWNZC010000022.1, from coordinate 736,500 downwards.
CCTGTAATTGTGTAAAAGTAAAACCGTAAAAGTAAAAAAAGTTGAACATGCACGGGGGAAAACTTGTTATAGGAAAAGGGGGAGAAAACAGCCTAGAAACTAAACCTTTTTTATTTTAAAGCCGATGGTAAGTGTAAAATATATTTTGGGGAACCTCCAGCCCATGGAAAAACCTAGTCTTAAAAGTTAAAGTCAAACACATATACAAAAAACCCAATGATGTATATAATCTGTAGATGCTTTCCCACAAAAAAAACCCCACCTTGAAGTGCGTTTGGAATTTTTTTTACTGGGATTCAGCAATAGTAATACAAACAAACAAACAAACAAACAAACAAACAAACAAACAAACAAACAAACAAACAAACAATCAAACAAACAAAAGTAATGTTCGTTTTCTACTAGGCGACTTTTTTTGTGCTAAGCGACTTTTTCTTTTGTTTTGTTTTATTGTAAATCACACGTATACTATTTTCAGACTGTTGTCGAGGTTATGTAGTCTTTAAGCGCAAGCTTAGTATCGACCTGGTTTAATTAATTTTAACCGAGCATTCCCCTATCGTCGAAGACCGATTAATGTACCCGAACTAATTACGTGTTGTCTTGTAAATCTAGATACAAAATGTTTAAACTTTTAATTACAACATTACTTGGCAAAGAAGAATTGGATATATAGTACATTCGCCATATAAACTGTGAATATAGTGAAAAAACGTAGAACACGAAATACCACACTTTCTAATAGACACTAAAAAGTCTAAACCATTACATCCTAATATTATTTCAAAACCAAATATTAGCAACCGGAGCCACGTGCTTATATATAGACATATAGTTACACTTACGGGCCCTTATAATGATATTACTGATACAAGCAAAAATACACTTACCTTGGACCATTTTCTTAGCTCCAGCAGCTTTATAGTATTCTTTCTGATTCCTTCTCATTATTAAGAAAATCTTCTAGAAAACAACTTTGAAACGTTTCAGTACTGATGTATTCAGCGTTACGCAATCAATAAACAGCCACATGCACGAGGATAACTGCTTAAATAGGATACTATGATTGGATTAAAAAAGAAAACCCGTCAAAGATTGACAGTTTATTTTCATGAATAGAGTGATAATATTATTATTAATTAATAAATAATATTAATTAATTAATTAATTAATTAATTAATGAGATACTCTAATTAAATGAAAATAATACCTCTTCAAAGAGTTGATGGATACTATACCAACATCACTTAAAATTTTAAAATGTTAACTAAAATACACTTACCGGTGCGTCTGTACTTACCTTTTTAGCCCTTATCAGTTCTAAAGTAGCGGGTCTGTTTTCTTTTATGTAGCTTGTAATAAAATTATTTGAAGCTAGGATGATTTTGATTTTGATTTGTAGCACGTTACAGTAGAATATAATCAGATTAATATTGTTATTAGTCCTCTTGATACACCAAGAGGATTAATAACAATATTAATATGTAATAAATCCACTCGATAAAATTGATTGACGATAAGCATTCAAAACTTTTCGCAGATCTCAACCGTAAATTTATTACATTTACCAGTTATTTTCAAACGCCAGTCGCATGCATAATCCATTATTAAAAGCTAGTAATTATCAAAAGCGTCTCAGTACGCCCTGAAAAGATCGAAATCAGAGCACAGGCTTAAAGTTTTGAGTTAATTAAATTACGACTTTTGACTTGGCAAGCTTCCCAATTACCACTTTTTAAAAACCACTTTTTACAAACCAGTTTTGCAAAACAAATTTTTAAAACCACTTTCGCAAAATACTTTTTGAAAACCAGTTTTTAAAACCAGTTTTGATACACCTCTCGGCTTCCGTAGTGCGTCAGATATCAGATCGTTGTGCCAAAGACCTACCGGTCTGACATACTTAGCCTAGCGCATGAAAACCCCCTTTCTGGCCATTTGGGTGTTACCAAAACCTATCTTAAAATTCTGAGTCATTTCTACTGGCCTAATCTTAGACGAGATGTAGTGCAATTTTGTAAAACTTGCCACACTTGTCAGGTTGTTGGGAAACCAAATCAGGTGAATCTAAAAGCCCATTTACAGCCAATTCCAGCCTTCGAGGAGCCGTTTAGTAGAGTAATTGTAGATTGTGTTGGCCCATTACCTAAGACTAAGGCAGGCAATCAATATCTGTTGACCATTATGTGCGCTTCTACAAGGTTCCCTGAAGCTATACCTTTGAGAAATATTAAGGCAAAAACCATTGTTAAGGCCTTAATTAAATTCTTCACTTTAGTTGGCCTTCCTAAGTCTATTCAATCGGACCAAGGTTCAAATTTCATGTCTGGAATTTTTCAACAGGTGATGCACGAGTTAGGCATCAAGCAGTATAAATCTACTGCCTATCATCCTGAAAGTCAGGGTGCTCTCGAAAGGTTACACCAAAGTTTTAAAAACATGATGAGAACCTATTGCCTCGACACACAAAAAGACTGGGATGACGGCATCCATTTACTTTTATTCGCTGCTCGAGAGTCAGTTCAAGAATCTCTGGGTTTTAGCCCATTTGAGTTAGTTTTCGGACATACGGTTAGAGGACCACTTAAACTCCTAAAAGAAAAATTCCTTTCGGAAGATGGCGGTTCGTTAAATCTTTTGCAGTACGTTTCGGACTTTCGCACAAAACTTACGAAAGCATGTGATCTACAATCTTGGACAAAAGTATTCGGACACAACAACACATTCCTCACTTATAACATTTCATTCTGCTTCAGCGGGTTCTGCTTGAACGATCGTTTCCTAGCAACCCACTCCTCCCTCTCAATGTTGTTCACTGCATCAAATATAATGTATTTTCACGCATATTTGCCATTTATATCCGTCAACATTGATTAGGGGGAGGGGTTTTGTTGCTATATGTAAATTTTTGCGTAAACATGAACGTGCGCGTGGCGCGTCCCAATGACTTTTGTCCAAGATTGTCTGCAAGCGATTTTTGCAAAATATGTTGATTGACAGTGTCAATGAATTTTAAAATGTCGCTAATTTAATTAAATATACTTCAAGGAATATAAGTTAGTTATTTTTATGACCAAACATGATAAACAAGTTATACAATAGGTAAAGAAACGCCCTTTCCCGATGCGCAATACACGAGCAGTAACAATCTATACTACAAAATCTTTGTGTAAGGCACGATATTACCAAACACTTCCACGCTTTTACAGAAAGAGGGTTTCGAGCATTGGATAGTTTAGCTTTCAAATTACTGCACCGTACTATAGCGAGCATGCCGAAGAGAATACAGGGAATTATATATCTGGGAAAGGAGCAAGGACTAAATATTGAAGTAAATGTTTTTTACCGAATTACTCGTGTTTGTGATTAATTAGCTATTCCGAAGTATTGTTTAACAATACCGTTGAGGCAATTATAATAATTATTCAGGTATGTTAATTATCGGCATACACGGTACACAGTTGTGCGACGTTATTATATAAAAGAACAGAATTAAAAATCCTTTTATATATCGGTGCACAAGTGTGTACCGTCTTACAAAAAATCTAAAATAATATTACAACACTTGCCTCAATATACGGCAGTACAACAACAGCATCTCGCTTACATTTCTGCATACATTGTGCATATTCTCTAAACTTCGTGTACACTATATAGGCACCATAAAGGCGAAACATTAAATTGCCGTGTGAAGTTAACATAATTCCACGTTGACTGAAACACAACATGTATACATGCGGGTGCATATTGCACCAAGGAACAACAGCATTTCCCACATTATTTCCCAATTCTCCCTTGGTGGAATCACAATTTTTGAACAAACAATTCAGAAATTCCTCAAAACATTTATATATTTTTAATGTTTTGGCAAACCAAAACGTAATACAACAACAATTAACATAATTTAACTAATCAACTGAGACTATACACTTTTAATGGTCGTTTGAGAAAAAAATAAGGCATTATTGACAGAGACACATTTCGCAGACAATCTTGGACAAAAGTATTCGGACACAACAACACATTCCTCACTTATAACATTTCATTCTGCTTCAGCGGGTTCTGCTTGAACGATCGTTTCCTAGCAACCCACTCCTCCCTCTCAATGTTGTTCACTGCATCAAATATAATGTATTTTCACGCATATTTGCCATTTATATCCGTCAACATTGATTAGGGGGAGGGGTTTTGTTGCTATATGTAAATTTTTGCGTAAACATGAACGTGCGCGTGGCGCGTCCCAATGACTTTTGTCCAAGATTGTAGCTAGGACAAATCTTCGATCAACACAGAAAAACATGAAAAATAGGTTTGATCGAAACGCAGTAAACCGCAAATTTAAACGCGGTGATAAGGTTCTTGCATTGCTCCCAGTTCCTGGAAATTCCCTTCAGGCTAGGTATTTTGGTCCCTATGTTGTAGACAAGAAAGAGAGTGATTTAAATTATGTCCTAATAACTCCAGATAGGCGTAAACAAAAACAGTTGTGCCATGTAAATATGTTAAAGCCGTATTACGATAATGATAGGGTAATACATTCTGTAAATGTAGTGAGTTCTGAGTCTGATAAAGACAAAGAGGATGTAGACCTAGGAGAACTTTCTAGTCTGTCTGCCACATCAAAACTCAACAACTCTGATGTCCTACATAATCTGTATTCCAAGCTATCTCATCTTCCACCGAATCAACGTCAAGATCTTCAGAACCTGGTTAAAGAATTCGAACACCTTTTTCCAGATATTCCTACCAGAACAGACAAAATTTTCCACGATGTCGACGTTGGTGATGCTAAACCAGTAAAACAACATCCCTACAGGTTAAACCCAGTGAAGCAGAAATACCTACGTGAGGAAGTTCAATATCTTTTGGAAAACGACTTCATAGAACCAAGTCAAAGTAATTGGAGCTCTCCATGTATCCTGGTGCCGAAACCTGATGGAAGCTATCGTATGTGTACCGATTACCGAAAAGTCAATAATGTGACTAAGTCGGATACATTTCCAATCCCACGAATGGATGATTGTATCGATAAAATTGGAAAAGCCAAGTACGTCACCAAGTTTGATTTATTGAAAGGATTTTGGCAAGTTCCACTTACTGATCGTGCCAAAGAAATCTCAGCCTTTGTTACCCCAGAGGGTTTGTTCCAGTACAAGGTCAAGCCATTTGGAATGAGAAATTCGCCAGCCACCTTTCAACGTCTCGTTAATAGCATCATTTCTGGCCTGGACGGTTGCGAAGCGTACATCGACGATATCATCATTTACAGCAATACGTGGGAAGAACATCTAAAGATCATCCGAGAGTTCTTCAGGAGGCTCAGCAAGGCACAACTGACCATCAATTTGATCAAAAGTGAGTTTGGGTGTGCACATGTCACCTATTTGGGTCATGTTGTTGGTCAGGGTTATGTAAAGCCTGTTGATGCCAAAATAAGTTGTATTTCAGAGTTTCCTAGACCTTCGTCAAAGAAACAGTTGATGCGTTTCCTGGGTATGGCTGGTTATTACAGAAAGTTCTGTCCAAATTTCTCCACCATCACTGAGCCTTTGACTCAGCTACTTCGCAAGAACGCTAAATATATTTGGACAGATCAATGTGAACTGGCGTTTGGAAACCTTAGAGCCATGTTGAAAAGTGCTCCCGTTCTGTCAGCTCCAGATTTCAACCATCCATTTAAGTTAGCTGTGGATGCAGGTGATGTAGCTGCTGGTGCTGTTTTGCTCCAAGAAGATGAAGACGGGATTGACCATTCGGTGTGCTATTATTCCAGAAAGTTCAACAAACACCAGAGAAACTATTCGACAATCGAAAAGGAATGTTTAGCTCTGGTTTTTGCTTTACAGCATTTTGAAGTTTATGTCTCTTCTTCAAGTCTGCCGATCGTTGTATTCAGTGATCATAATCCTTTGGTATTCCTCCACAAGCTGAAGAACAAGAATCAACGCCTATTGCGATGGAGTCTAGTTTTACAAGAATATAATTTGGAAATCAGACATATTAAAGGAAAAGACAATTTGATTGCGGACTGTCTTTCTAGGCCATAGACATGGTTAAACATTTTATATTCTAAAAAAGAAAGTTCTATCAAACTTCCTTTTTTTCTTTAAGAGGGAGGGTGTTACGGATATGCCTATCCTAAGACAGTTAATTAACTAGACGTTATTTGATCACTGAACTACTTAATAAGTACTTGTAACCAATTAGTAATACTTATGACTTGGCATGAGTCAGCTATGATGTCATTTAGTAATTACGTAAATATATTATATATAGAATGAAGTATGTTACTATAATTATATACTCTAGAAACTATATAAGCAGCCATCGAACATATATCAGGCATGCATATGTATGAGAGTGAGCTATATGTATCAAAGTGGTTACGAAGTCAGTCCTGGAGTTCCTGCCGTTGGTTTTATTGTTCCTTCCTTTTCAAGTCCATACGGATTGTTAACCTGTGTCGGAATCTCCTATTGACTGTTTCGTTGGGTGCAGACGACAGATAAGTTTCTGAACTTTAGTTTAGTTTTAATCTTTATAGACATTTTCAATATCTGTTCTAAGTTTCTTATTAATTAAATAAATAATTGTAAATACCAAACAGCTGAGGTTACACTTTTCAGTGTTGCGTATAGCGGTCACGTAACACCGTTGAGAGAGGGTTTTATCTTAGAAATTAGAAGACTTTCTCATATGAGAACATCAAATTCGGTCGAACCAGATGACAAAATTGAAAAATCGTCCAAAGCCACATCTTGGCCAGTTTGTGTTTTGTGTGCTAAAACACTAGAGAGTTGAGTCACACTCTCTAGTGTTTTAGCACACAAAACACAAACTGGCCATGATGTGGCTTTGGACGATTTTTCAATTTTGTCATTTGGTCCAACCAAATTTGATGTTCTCATACGATTTCTCATAAAGTTCTCATATCATTTCTAAGATAAAACCCTCTCTCAACGGAAACATTCGATCTTTTCCTTTCAGACTTTCTTAATATTTTCTTGTCTATACTTCTTCATTTGTCACCTCTTTCCTATCCTTTGCACGCTCCTGAGTTCTCACTTCTTTATCCTCGTTAATTATTCCTCTGTCACTGTTTATTTATCTAGCAGTTAGCAATCTCTGTAAATAATTTGTTCACTATGAAGATGTCGCTAGGTTAGTAACGAAACGTCAGTATTAAATTTTTTTTAAATGTTATGTATTCGTTATGGTTTTCCTTAAAGTTATTTCCTGGGCTTAATTTTTCTAACAAGACTGCGCTTCCCGCCTGGAATTTCAATTGCAACATTCAGACTTAATTTATTAGCTTGTAACCATCTTCTAAGGCTTTCCAGCATAGCAGCCTCAACCTTAGTTATTGACCTACCATGCAGTTGCAGTTAAGTTGGTATTATCTGCAAGCAGTCGTGAATCTGTATGACTCAGACATTCTCTTAGGTTATTTATGTAGAGCAAAAAGAGTAAGGGGTTTAAAATGGATCCTTGTGGAATCCCCCATGCATGTAACTGATTTTGCAGATCAGGTAACTCCATTTAAATGATATTTTTAGATACATGGTTAGATACGATTGTATATAAAAGATAAAGCATTCCCCTTTACACCGTAGTGTTCTAATTTCTTCAACGGAATTTGATATTGAATATGACTTATAAAGTATAAATATTTTTTTTCCTATTCAGATACCGTGGCGACATCAAATAGTGTCATTGCTACGTACAGAGTCAGTTCTAATGCTGAATTTTGTTTACATTGCGACGAAAACCAGAATTGTAAATCGTACAATTACCAGTACAAAGGAAATGAAGAGCAACGATTATGTGAGCTAAAAAACATCACGTTAGAAACTTGTCCTATAAAGCGACTGGGAGAAAATGGCCATTCCTATTACCGACAAATAAACCTTAAGAGTAACTTACTGCAGGTATGTTAAAGTGTGTTAAAGTATCCATGAAGTGAAAATTAAATCTGTCTTATTTGAAAGAACACTTAAAACGATAAAGTAACATCTTCTTTATTTTATCTATCTTATTTCCCCATATGAAGTAATTTGTCTAATATGTTCCTAATGTTTCTTTATGTTATATTAGGGATAGGAATCTACTAGAAACCCTATCAGGTTTTTTATTAAAACCCCTAGTTGTGATTATTTTATTATTAATATTTACAATAAAATCAGTTCAATTATTATTTAAAAAGTCTTCATTTATCCAGTAATAATAAGAAAAAGAACAACTTTTTTTTATATATAGTATAAAAGTATTAACAAGGTGATAATACCAGTTTCCAAACAATCCATAGCTTAGACTTAAAGCTACTACCCCGGTCAAGATTTCGAAAGGCAATAGAGACTGCCGGCCTACCAGATCCCAACCAATCTTTTCCAGTTTTTCGTTTCGTTGCTGAGACATTAGATTGCAAATTAAACATTTTGAAGGCACATTTGCGCCAGCAGTTAATAAGACCCGCGACAAACAGGTAAAGCCTTTTATTAAACTTTAATATAAATACATTGGTGATTATTGAAAATTGCGCATGCTGATTGGTCAAGCTACCTCAGATTATTCCGCGATAATCACCTACAGCGTTTTTTTTTTAAATGGCGGCAAGCCGTTTTGTAGAAGTAACAGATGAAGAAATAAACAATTTCAAAGAAAATGCTATATCAAAAAGCACGATAGAAGGAAGTAAATTTGGTCTAAAATTGTTTCAAGGTAAGTAACTACGTTGCAGAATGCTGGTGAACTTTTATTTTGTTTAAAAACATAATTTTATCAACGCGAAAAGTCAAATACGCTACAAATCGTCTACATATTGTTTACAATTGTTTACATATTGTTCACAACAGAGTTGTTTCAACAACAGTCAGAATTTACTACTGAGTTCGAAGAGATGAATGTTGCAGAAATGAATAAGTGCTTGTCCAAATTCTACGTCTCCATAAGAAAAAATGACGGGAATTAATATAAAAAAGCAACGTTGTTGTCGATAAGAGCTGCTCTGGATAGGCACCTGAAGTCGCCGCCATACAACAACAAATTCATCATTTCAACAACATGTTCAGTGAATCTAACAAAACACTGAATTCTTACGTTAAGCATCTTTGCAGTACTGGCAAAATTGCAGGGACTATCCACAAGACGCCATTGACAAGTGAAACAATTCAAAAGTTGTACGAGAAAGGCGAACTATCACAAGCAACAACACACGACCCTCGCGCTTTGCTCCAAACTCCATGTTTTTTTATTTCGCTGTATTTCGGCAAAAGAGGAAGAGAAAACCAGGCTCTCATGAAGAAATCAATGCTTCGTCTAGTAACGACGGCCAATGCCGAAGAATATTTCGAGTTAAACAAGAAGGAGGCAGGAACCGTCCTCACGAGCAAAAACCATCCTGGAGGACTTGAAGCTACCGAAGATCACTCAGACGGCTAAATTTTTTCCAGGCCAGGTTCACCGCATTGTCCAGTAGCTTTAATAAAGGCATATCTTTCGCATCTTAATCCAGAAAATGATGCTCTTTTCCAGAGACCAAAAGAATTGTCCAGCAAGTTTAGTCCCAGGGGCGGATCTAGGAATATGTATACCTTAGTCAAATTTGTTGAAGTCCACATTTTTAGGGCATGCGCCCCCCTGGGAAATTTTTAAAATTTGGGTCTCTGAAACGGCGTTTCCCGCACTCTGACAGCAATTTTGAGCACAATTTTAAAAGTCTTAAAACATGTTTTTAATGACGCCTTGTGTCCCAAAGTATGATGACCTTATTTATAATTCTTTATGTAATTTTATACTGCATGTCTAACAGCCTTGGTTCGCGTCATTTGATACGCAACATATATAGCCACAGGCTAATGAGCTAATATTCATTTGCGCTTTGTTAGTATAAAATCAAATATCTCCGTCGACGATTTACTTCCTTATATCTGCTATCACGCTACTTTAACGCCCGTGTGGTTCTCATTACCTACTCTAAAACTTATAAATTACGACTGTTTACCGAGTTCAAATGAGGACACAGATTTTACACAAATACAGGGAAAACCCTAACTTGCATGCTCGCAGCCAGACGTATTTTGAAATTGAAACCAAAACCCTGAATAAATTTAACAAATCTAGCAATCTTTTATATCGTAGAACGACCATAAACACGGGAATAATGAATCGTGTTGTCAGATATTTCACGTATCTCAAGCTGCCTTTCGAAAGCGCAACAATATAAATAGCTGATAAATTCATAAACATTTTCGCGCTCCGAGACCAGTTATGACCTCAAGAATTGAAAGCAATACAGCACTATTGCGTCGGACAGCTTCATAAACACCAATCATAATGAATATAAATCTTTATTCAAACAACATAAATACCAGATTTGGTATATAAGATACATACATATAACATATAAACTAGACTACGTGCTCAACTATAAACTTTATGAACTATAAACTTATATGAAAACATTTTAAATTAAATTTGCCTTGGACTTTTTGAGCGAGAGAATGCCCTTCACGGCTTCACGTGTTGAGGTATTTATATTAGGTAAAGCAGTCTTGAGAAAATATTCTTCTTTAGTTACCGAGAACTCAACAAACCATGACGCTTTCAGATGAAATCGATGCATATATTTGTCGCAATAACACCTTGTTGTTGCTTTTTAAAGCTGATCGCGCGCGATCAAATATGCTTGTAGAAGCCATGATCGAGGCAAACAGATCGCACACTTGGTGGCTGGCAAGTTAGTAAAGGTTCTAAAATCAGTCGAGATTTGGAGCAAGCCGTCTTCAACCAATGAGAATGGCTAAATCGGGTCAAATAAGTCAAAATGGCTGCCAGATACGGCAAACCAATCAGTGCTCAGAATTTACCTTGTTTTGACCAATCAGAGTGGCTAAAACGGGGTAAATAAGTCAAAATGGCTGCCAAATTCGGCAAACCTAATCAGTGCCACCAGGAGGTATAAAACGTCCGCGCGCCTTCCCGCAAATGGTCCTGGTGACGAATTACATTTTCCGCAATTGTTCTCGCTGCTATTACGTCGTTTTTAACCGGACTTTTTTTTGCAATCGCTGTTTTTTTTACCTTAGTCGTCTGACTTATTTGACTAACGCTAGATCCGCCCCTGTCGAGTCCCGAGACCTGCATAGTGTGGTATTGTGCTCGAAAGCTTGGTCACAACACTCTCGAGAATATGTTGAAAATCATCACCACCAGAGCAGAAATCTTTCCATATCTCACAAACCACTCGCTGAGAGCTACAACCGTAACAGTTCTGTCGTGAAATAACATCGAGACGCGTAAAATCATAGCGATTACAGGCCATCGAAGTGACCCAAGCATTGAGAGCTATTGTGAGCGGCCGACACTCAACCAATTCAACGATAAGGCCCTTTCTTCTTATGTCGAAGGCGATGAAATCTCACAGCGTCAGCTTGATAATATTAGTCCTCCTGCTGCCACTTTGTCCAGACCACAAAACGCCTTAGTTTCAGCTTCTTCTGGCCAAAGCTACCTCAGTTCACAACGAGATAATTTTCTGATGTAATCGGCTGCAATCCTGGAGCTCTTCAGCCATCAGGGACATTTGAAAACTGTTCTTTCACGTTCAATATTAATGTAAACCATAGACGTTGATTTTTTGCATTTGTAGACTGTTTGAACGTTCAATATTGCCATGTTTAGCATTGTTTACGAAGACATTGACAGTTGCGTGCACTGATCTGGTTGAGTGATTAAAAATGTCTGTTCGACGACTTCGATCTTCACGTAATCGATGGCTGCGTGCGACTTCATTATCACGCATGCCGCTTTTAAATTTATTAAAATATTCTGTTCATTGAAATTCATGTGCATATTTTAATTTTTTTCAAATAATCACCTATGTATTTATACTAAAACAATTATTCACCTCAGGCTCAGTGAATATCGGTGAATAATAACCTCAACTTCGTCTCGGTTATTATTCACCGATATTCACTTCGCCTTCGGCGAATAATTGTTAAATAATACGAACAGGTCCAGAACCAACTCGAACGTTTACAAGATCGCCGAACAGGAAGGCGGGAGAGCCCGCTGACCAGCAAGTACAACGTTAAAACCACTGACTGGTAACAACAACATAACATAATGGCGTGATCACTTCTCTTCTATCGAAATTAATGAAATCACATTGCAATTGCATGATTACTAGACGAAAGTGTTCCTCGACAACAAACTAAAGTAACTTAAACTAATGTCAAGCTGTTTCTATGTAGTTCGTAAAACCTAAAACTCCGTTTGATAGTCCTCAAGATGTTTGGAAGCGCGACGTTGACGGGATCACCGTCGCACGTCTTTGCCGTCAGAGGCGGGGGAGGTCCAATCTCGTTCCCAGTATTCTTCCCACGCGGTTTGCGGGTGGCGGGGAGGACTCTGGAGAAATCGAATTTTCGAGATCTGATTTTGGATATCCGGTTGGATATACGAATGCTCTTGTTGCTTCCGCTTACCTTAGCTGTTGAGTGAAGAAGACTCGTTTGACGGTTTGCCACGTACAAATCAAAAACGTTTTTGTCGTTTTTCTATTTGATACAATGTTTATACCAATTCGGGCTTTCCGGAAATTAGCATTTTGCCTTAACTGCAAGTTATATGTATTATTATGAACAGTTCTTTTGAGAACTCGCATAGAGTGCAGAGATCGCTACTGTGGTATAAACACCAGGCAATGTATGATCGAATGTAATGTCTTTGGCCCGTAAAATGTTTGGCCTTGACTCGGGCGACTCGATTTGCAATTCAACAAGAGAAACAGCGAGTAATTATAGATCGTTTCCATGTGAATATTTTTGAAATTCTTTTGTTTGTGATATAATTATCGTAATGGCAAATTGCCGAATTATTAAAAGCATTGTCAACGTCAGCCGCCCATTAAAACTATATCAAAACTATTTAAGGGGCAATGTTATAGATCGAGGTCAGTGTATTGATTTATATAAATCTGGAGAGATTTGAAATAATTTGTGGCGCTGCAATCATTGCCCGTTGAATAATTCCCGACAACTTCCGTTATTATGAATTGTCTGAAGACAACCAATAGAAACGCAGAAAAAGTCCGAGTTCCCCAGAGTCTTCCCCGCCACCCGCAAACCTCGTAGGAAGTAATTAAACTGGGAACGAGTTTGGGGGAGGTCGCCCCCAGGACTGTAGGTTGCTGAAAAATTTCGTGGTCGTCAGAATCTTCGGCTGTGTCTTCTGCATGTGGGGTTGTTATCGGGTACTGGTGGGCTTGCAATCTCAATCGGGATCTGTGGTGGCTGCAGGGGTGTAGGTGGTGTCAGTGAGTAGTCGAGTGGCATCAGTTGGTTATCACATTCTGAGTTTGACGTTGACATCTCCCTATGAGGTGAGTATTTTAGAACTCCGCGAGGGACCTTATAACACTCGCTTGACGCGATAGAAAGTGTTGCGTAGCTGAGATCCCAAAAATTTCTGTACGTTGCACCAACTAGCCTCAATTTAGATGACTAAGTGTCGGCTTCGTCCGCAAGTCTTGTTGCGATCTGTATGTAAATAAACAATGTCGCCTACCGATATGTTAGGAATGGTAGGTGGTGCACAAAGTGGGGTCTTTGACTTCTCGGTGTGAGGATGCTTGGCATTGCGATCGTCAACTGGAAGTTGGTTGTTAGAAAATTTATCGCGTTGTGTCTAGCTGATAGGCTTCGGTTGCGGATGCGTGAGTTTAATGTGGAGGTAGCGACGGGGAATGTAAGCGGTGATACCGGACAGCCGGTGGGGTCTTCAATGGAGGAGGAGTTCGGTTTCGAGCTCTTGTACCGCTCGTTCGGCTACGGGATACTTATTCACGTTTTTCGCTCGTCGAATCTCAATCGTTATTCGTTGCTTTTGGAGGACTGCATCGTCCACCAAAGCCTTGAACCCAGGTGCGGAGTCAGTTCTTATTACAGCGGATGGGCAACCCAATGGCTGGAAGTCTATGCCTAGCCAGATGAGTGCGTCTCGCAATGTGTCATGGCGTTCGTCGTTGAGTAACGTTGATGCGGTTAGTGATGTCACGCATTCTCTAAGAACCAGGATCATCTGCCAGTTGCGCCTTATCACATCGGCAGCGAAATAAATACCAACTACGTCAGATGGAGGGGCTGAGGTCTGTTCTTGAACTGTATGTTGTATTTGAAGAAGTGAAGCACATTGGTAGCAGCTGCTTGAGGCATGTTCCATTGCTTTATCCATGTCGAGAGCATACCCTTCAACGCGCTTTCCTACGGCTTTCAACTTATAACAACTCGGGTGATTTAGTTGTAAACTAGAAATACGTAAATGCAACAACCCCTCGCGCTCTTTAGTATATCACTGGTCTTCGACTCAAAATATAGTTTTAAATGAAGTAGAATAATTCAAATTGAAAACTGTTTATTTTAATATTTTAAAAAAGTACTGAAAAACAAAGGGAAAACGACCGAAAAACTTTCGGATAACATTAGGCAAAAATAATTTCGATGAAAACGTTGCACGTTCGAGCCAGACTGCTTCACGTGACAACCAGCTGGCTAGTGAGGAAGATATAAAACGTTCTGTAAAATTTCGTTTAAATCTGTACGTTTTCTTTTGCTATGTTTATAAAAACAGCATGCAGGCGATGCAGGCTGAAATTAATATACTTTTTTGATGAAGTATTTTAAAACATTTGCAATTTTTACATGATTTAAAAAAAACCCCTCAAATCTCTGGCTGTTTGTCAGTTGTCAGAGATATAGTACAAAAACAATCTGCTTTCAGCTTTTGTACATTTTACAGACCAAAAATTACTTATCTTCCTATCTTTTATTTCAAATTATAAACAAACTATAAACAAACACCGTTCATGAATTGTTTACCATAAGAAAGTTATTTTATAAAACAACATAAGACGACAATCAGCAGCTAAAAGCAATGAATACAACGGGTAAGCAAAAACATCCAACAAAAATAGCATTATAAACAGTGACAGGATATAAACACGGAAACCTACTGGTTTCTACTAAATATTTGTCATTTAATACTGAGTCTGAATGAGGCTGCGCCATGTTTTTACTTAACTTTTCAGTCTTTTACTTTGTCGGTTTTTCTTCAGTATTATTTTTCCCCATTTCGAGTTGACGGTTTCCTTTAATTCAATACATTGTTGTTCTTCTTTTTATATAAAAGTTGATTAGTACGTGTATGTTCTTTTGAAAGCGATGTATTTTAACAGTTAATATCTATATTCGCAATTCAATTCGAAATTAAAGCTGTTTTCCCAAGTCTTTTTCGACTTTGATTTTCTTCATCGTTACCAGTGCCAAACAATCCTAACCGCGCAAGTGGACCGAAGTCCACACGTATATATATATATATATATATATAAACATTTTTGTTCGAATTATTTCGCATGGCTTTTCAAACTCGCGTGTAAGTGGGTTCCTCGCGTGTCGAGATTAGCACCCTCACTGGGCGACGGGCCCCGGCTCGGGGATGAAGAGCTGTACATGTGAGTAGGCCGTCTAATACTTGAGGCGGTACTACGATGCATTCTCGCGAGGGGCATAGTGGGCCGGCCCGTTTGACAATGAGAAGTCCGTCTTTGGCGATGGTGACTGTGTTCAGGTTGCGTTTCACATCTGCAATGTTAGATGTTAGTAAACTTTTTTGACGGTCTAGTCCCTTGTTTAAGGTGCGCGTGTACGGCGCAGGTCGGAGCATTCTGATTGGATCGTCTTCCAGGCGCTGCGGCTGGTGAATGGCAATTTGGCAGTGCCAGATAATACATCTTGGGTTGATGCTTGACGAACGAATGAACTATCTGCCTGTTTTGCAAAATTGCAGCTCTGTCTTCAGGAAGCCATGTCTTCGCAGTTGGGTGCGTTACGGCTTGCAAAATCGGATGGTAATATAGCCGCACCAGCTATATACGTATTGTAATGTTGCCTGATAACGACTAACAACAGATAGGAACGTAGATACTCGTGGGCTGGCGGAGAACTAGCCGCGGCAGAGCTTTCCGTATGCTTGTACACATGGTTTACTGTCTGTAAGGACGCAGGTATTCTTGTTGGCTTGGGTATTATAAGGACTGAATGGAAATGTTTGATGGCAGTAGCAATAACCAAAGCTTCAATAAATTATTTCTGTGGGATGAAATCAAAACATACGCTTTGTTCAATGACAACACATATCAATCATATCTCGTTAATTTTTAAAAATAATAAAGTGGGCGGATGGTTTTAATAAGATTTTCCTCAGGCCTTTATTTTTCTCGCCTTCTCGCTCGCCCGCACCTCTGCCCGCGCTGCCGGGTTTTGCGGAAGGCGGGAACAAATAAAGGCCTGACATTCAGGTTACTATATTAAATACTGACTTACTGTGTTAAAGGACTTTTTTTAGATTACATGGAAGACGGGCCAAGCACGGTTAGCCAGGATCTCAGTCATCTGGCATCTCGCCGTTAAGTGGGATGAAAATGCCCACCAACTCGTTCCATGGGACAGAGCGGGATAAAAAGCTGCTTAACCCTTTTGTTAACCATCGTTGTTGTCGAAAACTTTATCTTTTTACTCTGTCTAACGCCAGACGATTTTACTCGTCAACGGGAGAAGTCTTGGATAGCCATGTGTGAAAGGGTTAAACACACTGTTCATTAACCCTTTCATGCGCATCGTTGTTGTCGAACAACTTTATCTTCACAATAATGAGTCTCCAGTCAGACTATATTTTTTTACGCGATGCCAGTGCGCAAGAATTCGCTGCGTTCACGGGAATACGTTCAAAATTTTAGACGGTTTTTCTACGACGCCAACATGCATGCCAACTATAGATACGTAAGTCAAGGTTGTTCTCCTAAGATCTAGGTGTTGATTTTCTGGAGGAGGGAATTAAAACCGAAGAACCTGGAGAAAAACTCTCGAAGCACAGCAGAGATCAACTACAGTAACTCTACCCATGATGAGTCGGATGCTCAAGCCCGAGATTATTCCCAAGCGGTCACCCAAGTACTAACCCTGTCCCATCAGCAATCGGGTTTAACTTTGCATGGATCGCAGCGATTGCAGGCAACCATTCGCCAAATGTTCGTTGTTATTTGTTATATCTTTGTGTGATCAATAATTGTCGATTATATTGTTTCAAGATCTAATTGAGCATTTTTCTGTTTTACGTTACTGTAGAAATGGATATCATAAAAAATATTACAAAAAATTCAACCCAATAAACATCTACATTGATATATACAACATAATTTCGATTACTATGGCTGGTCTCTCTTTCGTCCTCAACGCCATGTTTCTCGTCGTCCTAGCAACGAACAGGGATCTCGTAAAGCAAAGACGGATCACCTATCATGTTGGAAACCTGGCGCTGGCGGACACAGCATACGGTTTAAGTCGGTTTCTATTCTTTTCAACATTTATAACAAATACCTATTCATTCATTCATTACCTATTCATCAACACTGTTTGACGTATCCAACGCATTAACCGCGTTTGGATATGTAATATCATTATCTACAGTACTTCTCATGGCCATTGAAAGAGCTGTAGTGATAAAATATCCTTTTACATGGCTCGACATATTGCCTCTTAAAAGAATTCTCTTACTCATGCTTGGCACTTGGATCATAGTATTCTATTTCACACTGCAGCAATATCGCATCGCTATATTAAGGTATGGGGAGAAAATTCGTCGATACGACAAGAGCTGCAGTGCAAATGCTCAGAATTGGGTGGGTGCAGGGTGGGTGGGTGGGAAGCAATTTTCCACGATAAATCGGCATCACTATCAGGAATTCCGATAAACCTTCCAACGTAATACTGGGCTGCATCGCACGCTATATAGCCTACACCGCTGTACTTGACCACACTGACAATTTATTCATAGTTTGTTGACCTTTATATGCGATGCTCTAATTTATGCAGTGTGAATAGCACTTCTATTTGGCGTGTTTGCTTATGTCTTTCGAAGGTCGAGCCAATCAACGCAAATTTTATATCTAGCGGAGACTGTTCTAGTCCTAATCATTGTCTTCTCAGCAGTACTAGTTAATATCTACATCTTCAAAATACTTCGGCAAGAAAAAAATACATCAGCTGCAATTTCAAGCAACCAGGAGAAGACTAAACGTCTTAAGCACAAGGTTAGTGTACTTGTGCTATTGTTCACCGTAATAATGGTAGTCACGTGTCTTCCACGCTTGACGTGCCGAGGTTTTTCCTTAGTAATTGTATATTGGAAACTTCGTGGCTCCCCTCCAGTAGAATTCATCGTCGTTCGCTCATGTTTTAACCTACTGGAAGACTTGAACTTCCTCGTCAACCAAATTATCTACATATGGAAGGTCAGGGTATATCAAAAGGCTCTTTGCCGTACTTTTAAAATTAACAAGTGTTTGTAAAAGGGGAGGATAGAATCACAACGATACTATTTCTTTAAGTCTAGTGATTTACTCAAACACTCAGTGACAGAGCCAGATCAAAGATCAACACATTTCAAAACATATAAGAAAAAAAGAACTAATTAAGATAAGAAACAAAGTACCGAGTATACTACAGAAGAAGTTTCAGTTACAGCAGAGCGGCAGGGTGTAGAACAGCTTACCAACAAACCTAAGTGCTGTTTATATGAGCGGATCGAGCTAACCCGTCTGATTTTAAATCTTATTACGACTATTTGAGAAATGCAAAATCACATAACGAAGCAAAATTTTGTTTGTCTTTCTGTAGGAATAGCACATGCACGGAGTATTATAATTCCTTTTTGTAGTCAAAGAACATGTTCGTGATATGCCGCCTCAAAAGAGCAGCCCCTAAGACAAGCACCATCACTGGTGATTTTTAAAGGGCTGTGTCACGGTATTTTTAGCAATTTTGGGACAAACAAAATTGTCCTAAAATCACACAAAACTTCACAATAACGATTTTAAAAGATATAAAACTAGAAACTTGCATAAGTAGAAGTACGGATGGTCAAAATTGAGCGAGATTGCAATAGACATCTTGATTTCAGTTTGGCAAAACAGAAATCAAGTTTAGCTCAATTTGTGCGAGAACTTGGTTTTAAATTTTCAGAACTCCTCTATGGTCGTTAGGTAAATCTTATTTCATAATTGGATCAATGTACAGTTTTAATTTTGAAGTTACTTGTTCTTTAATAATAATAATAATAATAATCATAATAATAATAATAATAATAATAATAATAATAATAATAATGGAAACTTTATTGAAATACTTTATATATATATATACAATTATAAATCTCACTAATTAAGGTAATTTATAATTGACTACTTGAACCTATTTATTGTTTACAACTATATAGAAAAATTTGAATTTAAAATGTATCTTCAAATGTTCATTAAGTCTGGATTTGTCCAAGCCTTGTTTCTACAACAAAATATATAGTATGTTGTTCTAATGGCGATGGACATTATTTTCTTAATACAAAAATTTTTGTGATTTTTATCAAGACCTAGATCGTTTAACATCTCCAAAAAGGTACGACATTCTTTTGAGAAAACACCTAAGGAACTGATTGATAAATTTACAAATTTGACAGTTTTAAAATGTTCCTTTTGCTGTGTAATTACATCCCTGTATCTTGCTCTTTTGCGATCAACGTTAGTTTGAGATTAGATTCATATCCGACGGAGAGTTCAAGGATATAGAGACAATCAGTGGAAATGGAAAGAAGCACATCTGGGCGATACGTTTCACCAGTTATTATTGATGGGCTCTTATATCCAGGAAGATCAACGAAGAGATTAGAGTTGTTGACAGGTTGTAGTGTTTTTGCAATAAAGTTGAGAACAGAGTCATGTCTCCAGATAAATCGTGGAAGGTACGATTGGCATCCAGCAACTACATGTAGGAGGGTTTCAGGGTTTAAGCAGAAGGAGCAATCAGAGTTCGACATTATTCCCCATTTAGTAAGGTTTTTGCGGGTGGGAAGAGAGTTATTGATGTAACGGTTGGTAAAGTTATAAATGTTCTTTGGTAAGTTTGATTGAGATTTAGACCATATGCTGTTTAGTTTCGACAGTGAGAACTTGATGACGTTAGAGAAGAAGGTGCCTTGGAGAACCAGATGTTTCTGAAGTTTGTTCTCTTGTCCGGAGTTGAAACTTTTAAGAACTTCCTTTGTCGAGGTGTAAACGTCATATTGAATGTTTGTATGGTCACATGTTGATTTCCAGAGATCTTTTATGGTATCATTTGGAGAGTTTCTTAAGGCGTTACGAAGAACTGTTTGGCACTGAGTAAACTTGATAGATGGAGGGTAGATATTTAGACCAAACCTGTTACTGGTAAGGTATACATTACTTAAAGTTCCTGATACAGGTATTTCAAGCCAATTACGTATGTATTTGTTAACTTTTGAATCCATGTTTTCAGAGACCCAGGTTTTTGATAAGGTAGCAACAGTAAAATGGCAGGAGAATTTGGATAAGAGGTAACGACTATAAAGTAGAAGTTTGTTTTTCGGGTGTAGAGGTTTAAGATCAATTTTAGACATAACATCTTCAAGGAGAGTGATTAGCTCTTGTTTGTGCTCTTTGTTGAACATACTGAAGTCAAAGTATTTTCCTAAGTATCGGAACGAGTCTCCAATTTTAGTGGCAGGTATCAATTTATTGTTAATCAGAAGTTTTGGTAAATATTGAATTGATTTTGTTAGACTTTTCTTAATACCAAATGTACTACACTTATCAACTCTAACAATCATGTTGGACCATTGACACCAGATCGAGAAACGATTTAAAAGATGTTGATTTTCTGAATCTTGACCACTTATTACCGCAGCATCATCGGCAAACTGGAACCAATGGATTGGGTTCAAAAATTTTGTGATGAAACCAAATTGCCGGTATTTATCAGCTTTTATGTGTTGAATAAATGTATTTAAGCACATATTGAAAAGTAGAGGACTAAGACAGTCTCCTTGAAGCACTCCGCGGCCAACAGTTATGAATGGAGTAGAGAATTCTGATGTTATAATTGCAGTATTGAAGTCAGTATACAAGCTCTTTATAGTTTCACTGATGTGATTGGGAATGTGATGATAATCGAGGACAGATTGAATCAGGTTATGATGGACTTCACCAAAGGCATTTTTGAGGTCAAGTAGGGTGATGACAAGAGAACGTTGTTTTATTCTCGCTTGGTTGATAATATTTGTCATTTGAGCAGTGTGTTCCAAAGTGCCAGCCAGATTAGGTGTGAAGCCTTTTTGAATCTTATGTTCAATAAAGTTATTAGCCGTTAGGAAGGAGAACATAGCATTGAGGAGACATGAAGTAAACACTTTTAATGGTATGGTTTCTAGAGTAATAGGACGGAAATTGGATGGGTCATTTGTGTTGCCTTTTTTATGGATAAGTATAGAACATGCTATTTTCCATTCCATAATAATAATAATAATAATAATAATAATAATAATAATAATAATAATAATGATAATAATAATAATAATAATAATAATAATAATATTAATAATAATAATAATAATAATAATAATAACAATAATAATAATAATAAAATAATAATAATAATATGTAATGTCCAATGTATTGTAGCGCCTGTAATCCTTTTTCGATAATTGTCACATAGTTAATAGTCTAGTTATTATTTAGTTGGCTAAAAGACCTACCGTTGGTAAATAAAGTTATCGTATCCTTATTTTATTGTATTATATATTTTTTTAAAGAAATACCTAATGTTCTTCTGCGAGACTTAAAAAGGCGTATTTTACAAAGCTGTATGCAGAGGGGAGGGGTGAATAGGTTTATGGGTTGGTGGGTTGGGTACTAAAAAACAGTGGAAATTTTTCGTTCTGATCAAAATTTCTGTCAAATTTGTGGATCCTGTGAGAGTGGTGGATTGCGAATTTTCCCAATAATTGGTCTCAGACTATGAATTTTCTTTGGAATTTTATACAGAACCTGGATCTTATATAGTTCTGTCTTGGATTGTGGATTTTGCTATTATTGATCGGATTATATCACTGACGCGCTTTCATTGTCATTGGCATGACAGACAAAACAATGCGTGACCATTGTGTGTGTGTGTGGGGGGGGGGGGGGGGGGGATGTGTAGTGTCTTGCATTTACCAAGAAATACCCGCTAATGTCCCCAATATCCCCCAATCTCTTTTCACATATCTCCAAATATCCCCTCTAGGTACGCGGATTAAACCGACAATTAATTTCAAAACCACCGAACAGTTTATTGACAGGTCAATGTTCTTCCGACAGACTTGTCATTTTACTGCCACGTTGCGCGAAAAAATTGGAGGGCACCCCTCCCCCACCCCTATATATGTAACAGTAAATGTTGTTTGAACTACACGAATGCTTCAGAAGACGCTGACTCGAAGACAGTCAAAAACACTACTTTATTTAAACTAATTATGGTGAAATTAACATGAACATTAACAAAACGGAAGTGTCCGGTGTCGCGATGAGTAATAGCTTAATCAATGTGTCTGACATACAATACAGTGTGTATAAAAGAACGGAACCCTTATAAAAATAGTATTCTTTTAAAACAACCTATTGTAGTAGTTTGAAAGCCCTAAAAGCGCTGCGTTACAAATTAATCAGCACAGCAGTTAAACAGGAAGAGAAAAAGCTTTTAAATACTTTCACCATGCATACACTTCAAGTTATCTTAATTTCCCAGGTGTATAAGACCGTGTTTTTTACGCATCCGTGGCTCAGAGGTGATTAGGGCTTTCAAACTACCACAATAGGTTGTTTGAACAGAATACTAATTCATTTTCTAAGGGTTCCAGGGTTTTTTTACACACTGTAGTTCAGCTAATGTTGGTTTGGAAGCTAAGATGCGATCACTGATAATCGATTGGTAATCTGCACTCTAAAAAAAGAATGTGTTAAATAACACACCAAGGTGTGTTATTTTAACACACGTTTTGGTGTGTATCTTTTGAAACACACCATGGTGTGTTAAAAAACACACCAAACTGTGTGAAGTTTACACACTTTGGTGCGCTGATTTACACACCTGGGTGTGTTTTTTAACACACCTTTTAATAACACTTTTGACTCACACAACCTGTCAAAACTAGCTTGTGTTATTTTTAACGCACCTTGGGTCGAAAACATACCTTTTACACTAACACACCTTCTTAAGAATAACACACCTTTTGACTAACACATATTATAAAAAACACACCTTTCAAATAACACACCTTTCAAATAACACACCTTTCACAATAACATACCTTCTTAAGAATAACACACCTTTTGAGTGACACATCATAAAAAACACACCTTTCAAATAACGCACCTTTCACAATAATAATACACCTTTCGGAAAACACGCTTTTTGAAACAGCACATCTTTTGAAATAATTCACTCTTCAAACAGAATAATTTCGGTAATACCAACAAACGCTTTGGAATAACACATCTTGTAAATATAATACAACATTTCTTTAGCTTAAATATCCCTACGTCTAAAACTTTATATCTATACCTAAATGTCCATGAAGTAATTCCGAATGAATATGTTTGAAATTTTGAAACACTGGAATAACATATCAGAATTCAGAAAGAAAAGCTAACAAAACTTCTAGTCAAATAGCGCCGTCACCAGTGTCGTACCCAGGCGCATGCAGCCACGAAACCGCGCAGGTAGCGAGCGCGCATTGATACTTGGGATAGCGTCATCTCGAATCTCGATTCTCATCTAAGCGCGACACGTTTGAAATTCGTTTGTGATGGTGTTTTGACTTTTGAGATTCAAACTATGGAAAATGGATGAAAATCCAGTTGACCCAAAAAAGTCCTAGAAGCTTCTCTCGCACGAGGCTACGAGCAAGGTAAGAGATTGAGTATTTATCGTTTGTTTTCTATTGTCCTACTTATTGTAATGTGAATTTTTTTCTGGCTCTCGTTGTCAAATTTCCTCTTTGATTGTCCAATACAAAGCATTTTCTACTGAAGTTACTGTAGTTGAAGTATAGAGTCATCATGTTTTGACTCGTCAACATGGCGGCTGGAATCTCTTCTCAATTTAGTCAATTGTGGTTCCTAACAAACTCTCAAATCATTCTATCGTTTTTGCCATTCTTTAGCCACCGTTGCTTTCATGATAAGGATTATCTTATGTAAAACTAAAGCATTCAGACCTTGAGGTAAAAGTTACTTGTGATTAGTGTATTTTCACTGAATCTCTGGCAGAATTAATCATCATTATGAAATATTAAATTGTTGATAACAGACTAACAGTATGTTTTGTGTGTGTGTTTGTTTGTTTGTTTGTTTGTTTGTTTGTTTGTTTGTTTGTTTGTTTGTTTGTTTGTTTGTTTGTTTGTTTGTTTGTTTGTTTGTTTGTTTGTTTGTTTGTTTGTTTGTTTGTTTGTTTGTTTGTTTGTTTGCTTATTCATTCATATATTATTCTCTCTTGTTTTCTAGTGCATAGGGTAGAGTTACCTTGTTCAGTTGTGTTCAAACATTCAACTTGCTGTTATTGGTAAGTAAAATCCTTAAATAAGCTTAATTCATAACTACACACGTAAAAATCTAATATACATATCAGTATCATTGATATGCTAAAAACACATATCCCACATCTGGATATTTTAGAAAGTTGACCAGTTTGATAAATAAGACACAAACTGGTATAACACTAATAATATTCATTTGGTATAATTTTAGTGATATACATGCAGATACTGCATACTCCTTAATCATTACTGAACATCCATATATTCTAATTGTTTTCAAAATTGCAAGAATTTTGCTAGGAAAGTAGACTTTTCTGTCCAAATTGTTTGTTCGGTAACTGCAAGCTTGTAGTTAGGAGGAAAGTGTGAGTATGTGACCTTTGGAGGGATCTTATTCTTGACCCTGGGATGCTATGCAGCTAGTAGCCGTAGTAGGTCATTACTGAGAGCTCATCTGTGATACAGTATATGATGGAAGATTAAGTCCTAAATATACTTTGTATATAAAGTTTAATATTGACATTAATTTACTATCCAGATGATTTTACTCTCTAAGGGGTGGTAGCAATGGTCTTGAGTCAAACAATTATTACCCATTCCTGCCTGAGCCAGCCGAAAATGTCTCCTTTATTGTTTTACTCTGTTTATCAGCAGATGATTCCTCAGACATGACTATTTAAATAAAGAAAAATCACAACAAAATCAAAATTTTAACTTATAAATTTAAATTTTGAGTTTTTATACCCTTTGAATATTTGATTTAATTAAATATTAGTTAACAAATTGTTGAATTTATTTTCTCATTTTACAGGACCGGACTGGTGCACATTGAGTGATGATGCAAAATACAACTTCTCAACAAAAGAAAAGGATTATTGATCTCCAAGATGATTCCACTGATGTTCCTAGCTTGTGTCATTGCTGATTGGATTGTTGTTAAGTACACTTTGAAAATACCAACTGATTCTAAATATGTCATGTAGTATCCTAAATGCTGAATGATGTATTTTGGATATAGATGCAGAACCACGTAGCTACATGTAACATGGTTAAGTGGTTATTCTAGGTTTTTTCTTATAAGCGGATTTTGCATATAAATGGAACTGACGAAAACTTTATATATATTTCTAAAATTCATTAATAATTCATGAGGAAAACACAAAGAAAAATCATGAGCGTATCGGATCTATATATGTGATATAGACTCGCTCTAAGTTTCTAGCTGGTTTTTAACGGCTCAGATAAGCTTAATTTTCAAAATTACTACGCCAATGAACGTATGAAGTGATTCTTTTTAGAAGCCATTTAAAAACCTTGCAGTACGGGCTTTATCGGCTCTAAAACACTCGGCTATCGCCTCGTGTTTTATATCCGATAAAGCCCTCCTGCGCGGTTTATAAATATTACATATATATATATATATATATATATATATATATATATATATATATAAAGCAACTTTTCCATATTAGGGACTTTTGCATATAAGCAGCAGCAACTGCATGTAGTTACATTATACCTTTATTATAAAAAGGACAATTTATAATAATTTCATTGCTGTTTATTTAGCTTCACTTGTATGGATATTATTATAGTGCTAGCTGCATAATACTTTTATCATAAAAAGGACAAACCTGCATGGATTTGCTATTTTTGTTGTATTAACTTAAACTAAGCCATATATATAGCTAAAACTATGTAAAATTAGTGTTTATTATTTAATAAATATATTTATCATATATGCATTCTGTGTATTTACCATATATTTTTTATTTAACACAGCTGAAGATGTGTTATTTGTAACACACCTTGTTAAACAACACATCTACTGCAAAGGTGTGTTGCATAATACATCTAATGGTGTGTTAAATAATACACCTATAGTGTGTTATTCAATACAACTGAAGGTGTGTTACATAACACACCTTGGTGTGTTGAATAACAAATCTTGGTGTGTTGAATAACACACGTTGGTGTGCTGCATAACACACCTTTCTAAAAACACACCTTAAAACGTGTCAAATTCTGGACAAGCAGAAAACACACCTTAAGGTGTGTTGAATAACACACCTTAAAGCGTGTCAATTTCTGGACATAAAAGGTGTGTTATTTGAATACACCTTTTTTTAGAGTGCAATATTGGCAATATACACCTAAAAATAAAAGAAAACAACCGTGACATATCCTACCAAGAAACATAGTTGTCGACTCAGTTGTAGAAACTAATATCTTACCTCGACAAGATAAACTCTCCTCACCGAAATTGTAAGACAGTTCAGAAGTGTGTTAAAAGGTTTAGAAAACAAGAACATTCACCAGCACTTGATTCATTGCCAATTTAGAAAATCCATCACCGTCGTGGTGTTGACCACCTTCAAACGTGTATGCAGTTGAACTACTAGAAGAAGTGGCATCGTATAGACGTGCTTTTTGTTGCTCCGCCAAAAATCGGATTTCGGTCTTTATTAGGCTGAATATTGCTGTGATTTCTCGTCTAAAACACAGTAGTCATGTTACTTTTACCTCCAAAAAGAGCTGACAAGAAAGCTACCACGAGTGTTGAAATTGATCTAGAAGAGAATGCCGATAAGTTAAACATGGCGTCGATCGAAGCCCTTCTTGACCGTCGTCTTCAGAATCAAACGTCGACAATCAATGATCTTTTTCTGAAGTATTCGAAGACGATTAAAGCAGACCTAGATGAGGCTAAAGCAAGTATCAATTTTCTGAGTGCAAAATATGATGATAGTATGGTTGCAACTGTGGACAAGCTCCGCTCTGAGAATATGATGCTGATCCACAAGGTAAAAGCACTTGAGAAGGAATCCGCTTTTGCGGACAAAGACCTTGAAAAATGTAAAACAATACATAAGAAGATATCTGTTAGAAATCCACGGTGTACCGCAATCAAGGGATGAAGATACAAATGTTATCGTTGAACAAGTCGTTCAACTAATGGACGCCGAAATGCTTGACGTTGTCAAGTGATTTAGATCCTGATTCTAATTTCTTTTCGAACACATTTAACTGTGATTATTATGTCGAACACAAATTTAACGATGCACTTGTTGATACGATTTCCACTGATTCCGATTGTTTATCTTTGAAGCATTTAAATATACGTAGTCTTTCCAGCTTAAAGCTTTAATAAAAGGGAAAAAAAAGAAAATATAGTTAAATTAAGTGAAAGCACTGTTTTTGTCCGCGGCTTGATAAACAAAAACAGCGTCTTCGGAAGCGTTAAATAAATGGAAAAACTAGATAAATTAAGTGAAAACACTGTTTATGTCCGCAGTTGCTAAACAAAAACAGCATCTTCAGAAGCGTTAAATAAAATAAAAACGTTCGTTGAGTCGGTGAGGATGAATGGTTCCAATGTTTCCAATTTTTTGCGTCAACGTTGCTATAGCAACGCTAGACTTTATGCCGTAAAAACTAGTTAATTAGTTATAAACTTAAAAGTGTCACATTAACGTTAATCTATATGAAACATGTGGATACACCATGTGAATTACCAGGCAGGCTAGATTCATATGATCACAGTCATTTGGAAGGAAATATATGTTTGCGGTCGTTTTCGGTCTCATCTCAAAATCATTTTGTCCTCAACTCAGTCACTCAGAAGCCATTCACCCCCATCTCCCACAGTCCACAATCCTACTCAAAGTGGTCTCTTCTGCACCTCTATCAGTAAAATTCAAAATATTTTGGATAGTTCTGTCCACAGTTTTTGCAAGTCGTACTGTGCTGTGTTGTGTAATGAAGTTATAAAGGCTTGCAGCAAGATGACTTGGGTGCTAAATGACCTGTTGAGCACCAGCTAAAGCCTACAATTGTTTTGAACAGTCTATAAATTAGAGTAGGACATAGCACAAGTTTTTCGCGATGTTTTTCATTTTCTGTACCACTGTTATATATATATATATATATATATATATATATATATATATATATATATATATATATATATATATATATATAAAGTATAAAGTATAGTTTTACCTTAAAGTCTTCGCTACCAGAGGTTTCACCCTAAACGGGATCATCAGGCGACTGGAAAATATCGGTTAGTGGGCTGCTTAAATGCGTTAGTTGGGGCGTGGGTGTGGGCGTCGAAACGTCCGGCGCATTCATTTGGAGCGTGGGTGTGGGCGTCGAAACGTTGCGCGCATTCCTTTGATTGTTTAGGTTGTTGATCCGAAATCTATTTTTGTGCCGACACGTCGAAACTATTTCTGATCTTTTGTTTAGTAAGAGTTGTTTGTCTGCCTTCATGATGAAAAGTTTTTCGTCCAAACATAGATTGCATCTTTTTGATCCTCCCGTGTAAGAAATTGAGTGTTTTAGTATAGACCAGGTTATGTCGAAACTTTGGGTTTTTTCTTTTAGATTCCAAATGTATTTCGAAAGTTCCGTCTCATTTGAATACTTTTTATTCTGGAAAGATTTAGTATGGTTACGATATCGCTCTTTAAATGTACTTGCTGTCATGCCAATGTATTGCTTGGTGATGTTCGTGTTGCTTATGGAAATAGATGCCTTGTATACTATGTTGTTTGTCATGCATTGCCCACGTAGGGGGCAATTGTCCTTAATCCTGCAATTGCAACTGCTTGTAACTATGCTTCGTGGCTTGCTTTTCCTGATTGTGCGTGAATTATGTTTCGTGATAATAGACTTGACGTTGTTCATGCAACTATAGCTAATCTTGACTGTGTTTCTGTTAAAAAGTTTGTGAAGCTTGTGTCCTGGTGGAAAGTGCTTGTCAATAAGGCTAAGAAAGTTGCGTCCTATGTTTGTTTTGACATTTCTGTTAAATGGAGGGTTAAACCAGATGATATTGCGGCGTCTATTTCTGCGTGTTTGCTGTGGTGCTTCTTGTGTGTAGTTTAGTTCATGGTTGAAATTGCTGCGCCTTAATGCATCTTGGTAAATTGGTGCGGTTTGATGGAATGTCCGCTCGTCAGACGAGAGGAGGGAAATGCGCTTGTTGATTGATGTAGGTAGCTGTCTTAAAATGCTTGGTGGGTGGTTTGATTGCTTGTTTATGTATAATGGATCGTCATTGGGCTTTCGAAAAGGTTTGTATTTTCCATTGCTTAGGTCGAAAGTGACGTCTAAAAAGTTTACTGAAATTAAATTTGCTTCTGCCGTGATTTTTAAGCCAAACTGTTCGAAACTTTTGTGAAGATCTTTTCTTGTTTTGTCTGCCAATCGTGCGGTCTTATTTTTTAGTACTGCCAATCCGTCGTCTCTATATAGGCCAATATTTTGGTTGCCAAACTTTTTCCCTAGGTCGTTTAGAATGAAAAGGCCTACTAGTTCGCATACTTCAGCGCCGTCATAGCTACCCATGGTAACATCAAATAAACTGTTGCTGTCTTTTTTTATCCACGGTTTTTCGTTGTTGAAAAGGAGCGATTTTCTAGCGTGTTTTATTATTGAAATGTCACTTTATATGGTATTGAGCACTCTCTAACATTTCGTGAACCATAACTCACTTATATATATATATATATATATATATATTGAATGAAAAGTTGTTTTTTGCTTCATATCCACAAACTATACAGTAATGCTTAATATTCACTTTGTTTCGATGACAGGAACTGGAACAAGGACTGCATGTAATAACAGATTAACGTTTATTATTTCATGCAACCATTAACAATGCTTATGTATCTTGCTTCATACATACTTTCTTTTTTCGGAATTTTTTTTTTGTTGTAGTGCATATTGGGTGTGAGTTCATAGCTTACAGTGACAGTTGTCTCACAGGAACCATTGTCTCACAGGAACCACTGTGTTTGGAATGATGTTATATGTGTGATGATATTGATCAAAGCAAGCTGTTGTGCTTGTTAAAAAGATAAACCACTACCAGCCATCATACTCATTCACCCAGTGAGGCAAGTGACTCACCCTGAGGCAAACAGCATGCCAATTAAGGCAAACAACCAGCCTGTTTAGGCAAACAACTACATCGATGTTGATGCCACTGTATTTTATTGGAGTATACTTGTAATATGCTTTATTATACAACTGCATTAAAAACTGTCCAAATTACGCTAAAAATGAGTGAAAATATACAGCGATATTGAAAAATTAGTTATTTGCACGTTATTTGGATTGTTAGCCAATCAAATTTATCACACGGGAGACTACTTCATGTATGCTTATTATTTTGTCCTGGTGCAAGTCACGCTACTTCTCTGGCCTTATTAGAGTTTTCCTTTTTCGATAAAAATTTGTTGATCAGAGCAGTTATATAATATATATCTTATTAGACGTTTTGGCATGTAGTATCGCTGCATATTTTTACTCGTTGTTTGTATTTTGACTCGTCCTGTGGGCCCGTAAAAATATACAGCGATACCACACACCAAAACGCCTAATAAGATATATATATATATAGCTATATTGTGTTTTATCTTTAAAAATACTGTAGAATAAAATTTTAAAATCCTCTATATAAAATGTTTATGATTTTTGGAGTTATCGTTGTTTTGTATATTATATTGTGTATGTTGCATATATTACTAAGGATGGTAAACAATGTTAAGTAAAATCCTTGATGCAGTATTTCAAGTATTTC
The DNA here is from genome assembly GCA_035771165.1 of Paragorgia papillata. Taxonomy (NCBI): domain Eukaryota; kingdom Metazoa; phylum Cnidaria; class Anthozoa; order Scleralcyonacea; family Coralliidae; genus Paragorgia; species Paragorgia papillata. The sequence goes on along the minus strand of JAWNZC010000022.1, from coordinate 705,428 downwards.
TGCATGTGTATGTTACCACGTTTTGGATGCTATATTAGTCACATATCAACAAACATTCTGAAAAGGTTTCAGGCCAGTTCCTGTTTAATAATATGGTTTGAGATGTTTCTCAACTGTGATTGGCTGATGCCAGTTCAATTAATCACGAATAGCAGTGCAAAAAACTGTAATTGTCTTTCCTGATTGGCTGAAAAGCAATGAAAGCTGCAAGTTGGGGAGCCAAACTTTTCAAATAAAAAACATGGCCGTAAACAAAGATTTCCAGAATTTCAATTGTCTGAAATTCAAGAATTGCAAAACAAGGCAACGAATAAAAACACGGCTGCAAGTACTGACTTTTGGGTGAACGTTTTCAAAAGTTGGGCTAGACAACCAGGCTTTCCGGAGGCGATTGAAAGTTACGAAGCGATTGAGCTAGACGGCGTTTTGCAAAAAATTTATGCCGATGTGCGTAACCAGAATGGAGTTGAATACGAGCCGGATAGTCTTCGTGTGATGATAGCTGTCTTAGACCGGCATTTAAAACACCACGGATATCAAACGTCCATAATTCGTGACCGAGAGTTTGCTGCGTCTAAACAAGTGCTAGAGGAAAAGGCAAGACGGCTACGGCAGGAAGGATGGGGAAAACAAAACAACAAAGCTAGAGGGTTGACGGAACAAGAAGAGGAAGAGCTGTGGGAAAGAGGAAAATTCGGCAATACAACAACAGAAAGCCTTGTAAACACAATGTGGTGGATACTCACCCAGTATTTTGGTTTGCGTGGCCGTCAAGAGCATCACGGCATGAAGGTTGACGATTTCACACTTGGCAAAGATGACACTGGCTGTGACTACGTTGAATTTGCGGAAGGTTTGACGAAAACAAGAAATGGAGGGCTGTCGAAAAAGTGCCGAGATTTCACGCCGAAAATGTTTGCAACGGGCACTCAAAGATGTCCAGTATCCCTTTTTAAAGAGTATTTGTCTCGGCGACCAACGTCTTTGCAAACATCTGGTCATTCTACCTCTCGGTGAATTAAAACCCAAGGACGACGTGTGGTACAAAGCACAACCCATGGGAACTAACCGCATGAACGAAATGATGAAGCGTATCATCGCGGGTACATCGCTGGAGCAAAATCCAAAGAAGCTGAAAAACCACAGCGCCCGAAAGACAGTTGTTAGCAAGTTGAAAAAACACAACGTCGCGAGCGTTCGTCTATTGTAAAGGTGACCGGCCGTCGTAATCGGCAATCCCTCGACGATTACGACGAAGGAGATGAAGGAGAGCAACGAGATATATCTTCAAAGATATCTCGACGAAATAACATGCAGCCTGGACCATCATCGGCTCTATACGAGCAGACTTTGTCCCTTGCTTCGTTCAAAAACAACAACGCCGTCGAGACTGATCATCGTCGCCAACAGTATCACGCCTCCTATGGTTTTCACCAAGCGAACCACAATGCCTTCACAACGTTGAGACAAGAAGGCCAGCATCAGATGCTAAACTCCCACGTCTTCAACAACTGCCAGGTAACCTTTGCAGTTGGTTCGACAATGGACACACGAGGACAAACACCAGTAAACGTGCCGAATCAAGACGAAGATTTCCGTCCACAAAAACGGCGACGTGCTTACATGATCGGCAGCGATTCCGATTAATTGTTGAACTTTGTTGCTGCCGGATATTTCAATTTCAAACTTTTTTTGGCTATCTGTTGCTTTGTAATTCTTTATTAAACTGTTGTATATTTTTAAACAAAAGCTTGCTGTGTATAACGACCGTTATTGTTTAATAATTGACCAATATAAATAAAGCGGATGTTCCAAAGTGGAAGTGTTGTTATTTGTCTCGAAATATTCCAAGCATATCATTATGTGAGTAAACAAGCGGGACATTGGAAGTCAACCAAATGTAGCGTCAAACTTGCAGGTAATATAAATCTATTGTTATAGAGTTGATGTTCATGGACATAAATATGTTTTGTACATGTATACTTAGTACATTACCCCATTCCGGTGTACTCCAATGTTATCTAAGTTATTTTAATAACACTGTCACTGATTTTGATTTAATATAAATTAATTCTAATTTTTTTCCCTGGTGCATATGATTTAGTGGATTTACTCACTAAAGTATTGGGTTATTAATTATTTGTTGGCAAATTCCTGGAAACACCGTAGTTGTTAGTTAAATTGTATGCATTAGGAAAGATATCCAATTCTATAGTGTGCATGTAGTCCTAAACGTACGCGTTGTGTACCTACTTTTTCTATAGGTATAGCGCACGGAGTATTATAATCATTTTTATAGTCAAATAAAGATTTTCGTGACATAAATTCAGCCCAGTAACGGGGCTAGCCCGCCTCATATAGACAGCCCCTTAGTCCCATTCTTAATTCCCTCTGCTCAAGGTATTGGGTACCACTGTGTATATTAATACTAAAGTCAGTCCGGCCTTAGTTCGGGCCGGCCTCATGTGAATACCCCCTGAACTGATATTTTAAGGCAGGTCTAACTCCAGGCCGGCTTTCCATGTAAACAGAATCTAAGTCTAATCCTGGCCACCAAAAAAGGTTTTTTAACCGACGTAAGAAGCATACTCTTACGTCTCAAACTCAATACGTTGTTTTAAATGAGATCGGTGTAAAATTCTCTTGCGGTCACGAGCTAAGGCAATTGACACAAAAATTGAAGCAACAGGAACCAAGCCTATATAATTTCAAGGCCAGCCGCAGCATGTAAAACAAAAGCCGAAATGCAAAATTCAGGCCGGTCCAAGATTTGAGCCACAAGTTTATCAGTATTTTACTGTCATGTGTTTTACCCTTGGTAAATAAAGCTGTTATGTTATGTTATGTTATATGTTAGGCCGGTCTCATGTAATCACCCCCTGAATCACTTTTTTGTTACGAAATAATCTATTTTCCAAAAAAAAAGAATATCTAAAAATATCTTCAAAGAAGGTTTGAAGAAAACATGGAGAAATTTTCGGTGAAAAGCACTCAAAACCCTAGAATCTTTTGGTGTACTACTCAAGATCATTTTATTTTAGCATTCGTATTATCGTGTAGCTTATTGAATCAACAAACTCTTCATGAGCATTTAGGTGTTGAAAAACATATCAAAAAATAATAAAAACTATATAAAACAAGATAAAAATCTTAATTATAATTACTACTTAATTGACCGAGCGTGGGGTCTGTGCTAGTGAAGTATCAGACGGACATTTTTAGTACGGACTGAGCGAGCGCAGCAAGCCGAGGTCCGCGCAGAAAACGGAGGTACGATACTTCACTAGTACAAACCAAACAAGCGAGGTCAATAAGTATTTTATTCTATGACTATAAATGTTGTAAAAGTTCTGTGAAAACTCGACAAAGTGTTAGGCCCGTATTAGCCACCAAGGAAAATTTCTTGCGAAATAAATTAAAATGGCTTACGTTTTCCCATTTTAAATTTTTTTTTAAATGCATTTTTTATTTTTTTTATTTCTGTAATACGTGTAAGAATTGAGAAGTGAATGTAATATTATTACGAACAATGTTACGAAAATTTTGGGCGTTTTAAAAAGTTTCACACAGCATGGAGACTTGAACTGTACATAAAATGGAAGCTTAACAAAATTTCTAACACCATACCAGCACGATATTTCACCGCTATACGACCACTTCGTTATTATACGATCACATTTTTTTGGCCCGACGGTGGTTGTATTAACAAGGTTCCACTGTAGTTCTGAAATTATTATCCATCTTGTTGCACATACTGACATGACTTTCATTTTGTTATAAAATCCTCACTGTCAACGGTCCGGAACGGCAGGTCCCGGACCGCTCAGTAACCAATCAAATTACTGGATTTCACGTTCCAGACCGCTTACCAAGAGATTCTTACCAAGAGAGTCTAACAAAAGTAGATACGCCACAAAAATGTTGAATCCGCTACAACACGTCGGAGTAAAATCACACCGGTCTGGAGACTGGAGGTGATATGAAAAGTAATATGATACGTGCCGTGTCGCAATTTGTTGTGTGTAAATGTGGTAATCCGATACGTTCTGCTATAAATATTCAACTTCCAATTCTTTATTACCCGTTTCAACGCAGTTTTTGGAAGCTTTTCCAATACATTGAAAGGCGAATATTATAATATATTTGTTTCTTATAATTACTTCTGATATATAGTCGTCCAAGAAGTCTATCTGTGGATTCTGTTGTGTCTCGTCTGTAAGTGTCCAAGTCTGTGCGAAAAAGCAACTCGGTGCACAGACTCTAAAAAGTTCCACTTTGCAGTCATTAATTTAAAAGAAACAAGTCTGTTTCGAAAAATCCACGCAAGAAACGCGAGAATTTTGTATCTACTGCGCATGCGAGTAGATAATATGTCGGAATGCAAGGTTTTCCGATGTTAGTTAAGTAACAATAGAATATTCTTCGGGACCAATGCAGTTTCAGAAGGTTTTTGCGATCACATGCCGAATCAGTCCGAGCAGTCTGACGCAGTACATAGATGTAGGCCCAAGCGTATCTATTTTTTCTTATTGTACTTGTCAATTCAGTGAGCATAGTGTAAAGTCGTTGTTACACGATACAAGGATTTGTGAAACCTGTACGCAACGCTATTGCGAGACAGAATGCAACGTGTAACGCACCCTGTTTTTTTATGAACCTGTGTCGCTTTCCATTGCGAGACAGGTTTCACAAACCGTTGCACGAAGTTGAAGTGCATCCTACTTTAATGAACCTTTCCCCTTTTAACAAAAACCGCAATGCATCATGGTAGAGTGGTAACGTTAGTAGATAACCCCCCCCCCCCCCCCCATTCAGCATACAAAGGGATGCCGCCTCATTAAATATACTCACGCACCGTGACTCACGCATGACCCACGAATGACTCACGCCTGTGACATGATTGGGCAAGATTGGGATAATCATAGTATATATGAAGCTATATAAGCTCGGTGATTTCGTATAGTCGGTTCTTTCACTACAGTGTTTTACTTGTGGAGTTTACCGTCTTTGATAGTGTTTTCTTGGGAGATATTTTTAAAGTCTTTTTATTGTCTGATTGAAGGTAAGCTATTTTCGTGTTCAATTTATAGTTTTATTTTGCTCATTTTATGTGTTTATATATTTTATCTGAGTCTAATACATGTTTTGTTTCATTGACAGCAATGGATCTTATCGATGTAATTAAAGGTTGTACAACCGTCGAGGAGATCGAAGCGTTAGAGTGGCTGTTTAACTTTGATGAAAGGCATAAGGAAGCAGCCTTATTGCAACGTATTACTATATTGTCGAATGCCTTGGAGCGTGATTTGGAGAACGAACGTTGTGGGATTTCTACGGTGTTAATGGATGGTTGGTCGGACGAGCAACGCGAATCCTTCAAGCGAGATTGGAACGATGATTCGTTTATGGCCGAGATGGACGATATCCCCGGCGGTCAGGCCCCCACACCGGCGATACCCTCGTTAATGGATGGTTGGTCGAACGAGCAACACGAATCCTTCAGAATGGATTGGAACGACGATTCATTTATGGCCGAACTAGAGGATATTTCTGATGTCTCTGGTGAACCGTCGATACCCGAGGTATTTATCCAGAACGGAGAAGGAAGCCGAAAACGACCCGCTGATCATGCAAGTACGGAATCAATACCAAGTAAGAGATCTAAAACTGTTCCATTATTTTCGATAAAATCTGTTAAGCAAGTACGCGTGAAAAAGTTTAAGACCACAGGCCTTGATTATCGTGTTCAGTTTGGCGATTTACAAGTCCAAGGTTTGCCTGATGTCCTGAGGCAATTACATCATGTATTTGAAAGCCTACTCGATCGCGTAACCGATGGTATTGCTATGCATGATCAAGTCAGGTTTATTATGCATTCTCGCCAGCTTGAATATCCCATTTCAATAGCATTTATGTCTCGTGAGAGATTAACCGTAGAACGATTCTTGGCCGAAATCGAAAGAGTAATTCAGTCGAACGATTCGTTCAAGTTAGATGATTCGATTACCGTCAATATCATCCATGTCGAAATGCCGCACGGTGGAACTGGAAGAAAGCGAAAGATTGCTAACCTCGATAAGTATCTTACACGAAAACACTGTATCGTCCGTATTCAGAACAAAGACGATCGTTGTCTTAGTCGATCAATCGTCGTAGCGAAAGCCAAAGTCGACAACGACGAGAGATATCTTTACATAAAGAATACCCGTGGCCCGTTGCAAGGTAACCTTGCTCACGATTTGCATGAAAATGCCGGCGTACCACTCGGACAGTGCGGTATCGAAGAAGTGAAAAAGTTTCAAGTCTATTTGACCGATTACCAGATAAACATTGCCTCGAAAGAACATCTGAATGCTCTTATTTACTCTGGCCCTGAGGCACCGAAGCGTATTTATCTTTACGCCCACGATAACCATTATGACGTAATTACAAGCATGCCAGTTTTTCTTGCTCGTAAGAAGTACTGCCACGTCTGTAAGAAAGGTTATGATAAAGTGGAAGATCACCTCTGCGGCGATACGTGCAAGTTATGCTACACGCAAAACTGTCCGATTACAAGCTGGGTATTTTGCAACGATTGCGCTCGATTTTTCAAGAGCCAAGAGTGTTTCGACAGGCACAAAGAAGCCGTGGGCGAAAAGCGTTCAATTTGTGCATCCGTTGTGAAATGTCAACACTACAAGCAGGTGGTGAAACGAACTAATCAACACCCTCAGAGACATCACTGCGGTCTTGTTCGGTGTACAGTTTGTCAAGAGTACGTGGTCCCTGAAGACCACCAGTGCTATATTCAACCGGCAAAGAAAAGAAAAACCACTCGCGAAGCGCAATCGGACACGAATGATTTAGTAGATGATGAGGCGGAAGTTGGGGGAGACGAGAATGAAGACGACGGGGGCGAGGGAGGTTACAATCAATTATTTTTCTTCGATTTTGAATGCGTGCAAGAAGGCGGTGAACACGTACCGAATTTATGCGTTGTTCACGACGAAAGCGGTCAAGAGTGGGTGTTTAGCGGTGCAAATACACGTGACGAATTTTGTGAATGGTTATTTCAAGACCACAATTCGAACAGTCTAGTGATGGCTCATAATTTCCAGGGATATGACGGGTATTTCATCCTACAATATCTCCATAAGAATGGTTTGGTACCGGAAGTTATTATGAACGGTGCAAAGATATTAACACTAAACGTTCCAGAATTAGACATTAAGTTTATGGATTCGCTATGCTTTATCCCAATGAAGCTCGCGAGCTTTCCGAAAACGTTTGGTCTGAACGAACTTGCCAAGGGCTATTTCCCACATCACTTCAACAGCGAAACCAACCAAAACTATCAAGGTCCTATACCCGACGCAAGCTTCTATGATCCGGACGGAATGCCTGCCGATGATCGTGACAAGTTTTACCAGTGGTATAATAATCAGAGAGCCAATAACTACGTTTTCGACTTTCAAGAGGAAATTCTGAAGTATTGCCGATCGGACGTCGACATCCTTCGACGTTGTTGCCTAGAATTTCGCGAACTGTTTCGTTCTGTTACTGATATCGACCCGTTTAAAGATTGTCTCACAATTGCCTCGGCATGCAACTTAGTCTTTCGAAAGAACTTTCTTCGTGAAAAAACAATTGCCGTTATTCCACCGCATGGTTATAGACCTCATGATAAACAGTCGGTTATTGCCCTAAAATGGTTAGCGTATGCCGCGCAATGCAACGATATTTCCATTCGGCACTCACGCAATTTTGGCGAGCAACGTATCGGACAGTACCGTGTTGATGGGTATCATGCAGAGTCAAACACCGTCTACGAGCTCCATGGGTGTTTCTGGCACGGTTGCGTCTCTTGTTACGCCAGAGACACCGTTAACCCCGTCAGTCAGCAAACCATGCAAGATTTACATCAGCGCACGCTCGAGAAAACACGTTTTCTAAAACGTCAAGGTTACAACGTGATTGAGATGTGGGAGTGCGACTTGAAACGTCAACTCGAAGCAAACTCGGACATGAAAACGTATTTCGATAATTTTGAAATTTCTGAGCCTCTCGAACCCAGACACGGACTGTACGGGGGGCGGACGAACGCGGCGAAGTTGTTTCATCAATGCCAGCAAGACGAGCAAATTCATTATGTGGACTTTACAAGTTTGTATCCATGGACGAATAAGTACTGTTCATATCCAGTGGGCCATCCTGAGATTATCACCGAGAACTTTGGCGATATCACAGAGTATTTCGGTTTGGTTAAATGTACCGTTCTCCCCCCACGTGGTCTTTACCATCCGGTTCTACCGTATCGTGCTCACGGAAAGCTTATGTTCCCGCTGTGCCAAACTTGTGCTGACGGATTGAACCAAGAGCCATGCAATCATACAGACCAGGAGCGTGCAATTCAGGGTACATGGGTAACCAATGAATTAGAGAAAGCGTTGGAGAAGGGTTATCGTTTGGTTAACGTTCACGAAGTATTTTCCCTAGACAGAGCAACGAGCTCTTCAGCGAGGACATCGATACATTCCTGAAGATTAAGCAAGAATCCAGTGGTTTCCCCGAGGGTTGCGACACCGATGAGAAAAAGCAGCAGTATATCGACGAGTACTATCAACGCGAAGGCATCCTGATGGATCGGAACAAGATCGAGAAAAACCCTGGCCTACGTGCACTGGCGAAGTTGATGTTAAACTCGTTCTAGGGTAAGTGTAATACTTCAAAAAACTTAGTGGTAAAAATGGGGGAAGTAAGTTAAATATTGATACGGTTATCTTTTTTTTTTGTTTGTTTGCAGGAAAATTTGCGCAGAGAACCAACATGACCCAAGTAAAACTTATTACAGATCCGAGGTGACGGACGCCTCGTTTGTGAGTGACGACGTCGTAGAGCTACGATATGAGTACAAAGGCAACTTCATCCAGCCGAATGCCAAGACCAATGTGATGATTGCTGCGTTCACAACTGCTCACGCTCGGCTAAAGCTTTATAATACGTTGGAACAACTGGGAGAAAGAGTGCTATATTACGACACGGACTCAGTGATTTACCTAAGTAGACCGGGAGAGCCAGAACCGGAGACCGGCGTTTATTTGAGCGAATTGACGGACGAGCTAGATGGTGGTCATATCACGACTTTCGTTTCTGGGGGTCCTAAGAATTACGCGTATGAAATGAACAATGGTAAAACGTGTTGTAAGATACGAGGTATAACTTTAAATTTCCAAACATTGGAGAAAATTAATTATGTTATGTGTGATCTCGTGTATCTTAATATCCTGTGTGATATGGAAAGCACAGGTCCACCGAAAGTTGCTGTAGATATACCGTTCAAAATTACTTGGGACACTCGCACGAAGCAGGTTATCACAAAACAACAACACAAGGATTATAGAATAGTGTATAATAAACGGGTAATTATAGATAATTTCAACACCATTCCGTACGGTTACTAATTTTTGCACATGGGTTCTGTAAATAACTGTAAATAGTTTAGAGATTTTAATTTATTAATTAATAATTTTAACTTTGTGTACTTGTAAATAGGAAATTTAATAATATATCTTTTATTAACACTGTCTGTTGTCTTATTTTGAAGAAAAATGATTGCCAGGTGTGGGATTCGAACCCACGTCTTCTGGGACTTTAAACCCAGCGCCTTAACCATTCGGCCACCCTCGCGCTTACATTCACGGTTCTATATTTTCTCTTTATAAAAAATTGGATCATGAGGTAAAATAGGCTCCTGGGGGATCAGAAAGGGTACATGATGTATTATTCAAACCGGGCGAATATAAAACCCTTAGGATTCAGTCTTAGGATTCAATGATTTAATCTTAGGATTCAATGATTCAATGATTCAATCTTAGGATTCAATGATTCAATCTTATGATTCAATGATTTAATCTTAGGATTCAATGATTCAGTCTTAGGATTCGATGATTCAATCTTATAAAAGCAGTTGCGTGAAAGAGTGACATCAGTTTATGATTGACAGTCACTGGGTGAACATGTCTTACGTTTGTGAAGTCTGAGAAAAATCATTCGCCACATCAAGTAATCGTCTACGCCATATGAGATCTTTTCATCACAAAAGGTCTATCAGTGATAGGGTAACAACATCTGCCCCATTTACTGCTATGACAACTACATTCACCCCTGAGAGTCAGAAAACGTACTCGATACAACTGACACATCCGTTTGGACTCTTGGTCTCTGGAGGCACCAAAAGTGGGAAAACAACTTTTGTCAAACAGTTATTGGTTTATGCTAGCATTATGATCGACCCACCTCCGGAAAACATCGTGTATTTTTATACAGAGTATCAAGATACGTTTGGCGAAATAGAAACCTTAATTCCAGGGATTCAGTTTGTCCAAGGTTTGCCCCAATCGATGTTGGATAACATTAACCCCCAAACAAGAAATCTATTTATAATTGATGATATGATGGGAGAAAAAGACGCTGAATTTGCTAAACTTTTTACGAAAAAATCGCACCATGGGAATCTCAGTGTAATTTATATCGTGCAAAACTTATTTCATCAAAGCAAAGATCACCGTACCATCTCTCTCAACGCTAGTTACTTAGTCCTCACGAAAAATGTCCGCGATGCTAGTCAAGTAATTCATCTGGCCAAACTGCTGTATCCCAGCAACACAAAGTTTTTCCAGCAAGCCCATCAGATGGCGACTAAAGAGCCATATTCCTACTTGTTTGTCGATCTGACTCCGACCTGTCCCGATGAAATCCGAGTAAGATCTGGGATCTTTCCGACTGACACCCACTACGTGTACCAGCCCAGAGTATAAAAGGGGCTGTTCAGTGAAGCACAGTTCTCGTATAAACACCACAAAAGCGAACCAAATATCTAATATAATATTCACATACAAGCTTTACGTTGCTATTTGCCATGTCACAGGCGTGAGTCATTCGTGAGTCACGGTGCGTGAGTCACGGTGCGTGAGTCACGGTGCGTGAGTCACGGTGCGTGAGTCACGGTGCGTGAGTCACGGTGCGTGAGTCACGGTGCGTGAGTCACGGTGCGTGAGTCACGGTGCGTGAGTCATGCTGAATATTTAATGAGGCGGCATCCCTTTGTATGCTGAATGGGGGGGAGTTATGTACTAACGTTCGTCTGCCAAGCAAAATGGCGGGAGAGGAGCGGGGATTTTGTGTGGCTGAGGACTTTTGCTTTTTAAACGAGTGTCATCAAATAAAATAGCAACAAAACTTATCTTTACGGTTAGGGAGGTTTTTACTCTGACCTTAAACTAGATATAAGGCAATCGCGGCGGTTTTTCTTGGAAATATTGATTCGGGTTGACTAGACAAACAATGGCAGTTCGAAAATAAACATTCTAGATGAATCGTCTTACTGTACAATTGTAGGTGAGTATACTTGGCTATTTAATCTCATAAGAATCTTTTGTTATAGGACTAAGCGGCGATGCCTAATTTACTTAGATCGCAAATAGTTTGAGCATCGGAATGAATGTTGATGCCTTTTTCGTCTCTGCAATGTCGAGCAAGTTTGTCCTTAATTACGATAAGACGTTTGATAAACATTTACCAAAGACACAGATGTTTACATTTGTTTTGGCCCCAGTAAGCCCGATTTCCTTGTCAACGGGAACGCTCAGGTCTTTTACAAAAGTGTTAACTTGAACACAAACTGTAATTTGGTATTTATGCTGGTATTTTGTTTCAGAATTTCTTTGTAATCCTGGAAGAGGCTTCTTAACTTCATTAATTGCAGTAAGTTTTAAATGTAGGTTAGTATTTGTTTTAAAAATAATATAAGCATTTAGCTGAAAGTTGATTTTCCAAGTTGTCGAGGCTGTTGGCACAGTTTTACTGTTGTTTGATAACTGTTTATAAAGGCTTTGTTTTATAAATTTGATTGCAATATAGAATTGTAAATAATTTAGTTTAACTACTACCAGGATTTAGTTAGGTTAAAATTCAAATAATAATTGTGTACAATTTTTTATAAATAGTTAGGATAGTTAGTAGTGTTAAATAAATAAATAAATATTAAATAAATAAGTAAACAGAAGCCAAACCACAAACAACGAATGAAGAACACAACAAAATACTGCGGCCATGGACATGAGATTTAATGTCACTTCCACCATTTTCACATGATTTGCTGCAAAAACATTTTATAACTGAAATCCAAGCAGATTTTGACGATTTTGGCATAGTGTCCCAAGCACTTTTGCCCACGATTGTCTGAAAATAGCGAATTAAACAAAATCGAAGAAAAAAACTAATTGGACGCAGTGATTCTGCGCAGTTTGTTACAAAATGACACAAATATGCTCCCACATGAATGAACAACAAATTGCTTGTGGAGTATAGATGGTTCGGTGAATATGCAAATTAAATAACAGCTCTCGTGCGGGTGTTACTAGTGGGGGTGGGAACTCTGCAGAGACTCTGCTCCAGTGATCCCTTCCCCATTGAGGGGGTAAGGGGGAGCAGAGAACGGGGGCTCTTTTATTAAACTGTATATCCTTTGCAATGTTACAAAGTTGAAAAGCTGTATTTTACTGAAAATTTATAAATCCGTCATTTTCAGATATGTCTGAAATTAGCGAATTAAACAAAATCGAAGAAAAAAACGATTTGGGCGCAGTAGTTCTGGGACGTTTGTTCCAAAAAGACACAAATACACTCCCACATGAATGAACAACAAATTGTCTGTGGAGTATAGAAGGTTTAGTGAATATGCAAATTAAATAACAGCTCTCGTGCGGGTGGTACTGGTGGGGGTGGGAACTCTGCAGAGACTCTGCTCCAGTGATCCCTACCCCATTGAGGGGGTAAGGGGGAGCAGAGAACGGGGGCTCTTTTATTAAACTGTATATCCTTTGCAATGTTACAAAGTTGAAAAGCTGTATTTTACTGAAAATTTATAAATTCGTCATTTTCAGACAATCCTGGACAAAATTGTTGGGCCACTTTGCCGGTTTTGACGATTTTCGCATAGTGTCCAAAGCACTTTTTTCCAGGATTGTCTGAAAATAGCGAATTAAACAAAATAGAAGAAAGAAAACTATTTTGGCGCCGTGATTCTGCGCAGTTTGTTCCAAAATTACGCAAATACGCTCCCACACGAATGAACAACAGATCGTTTGTGGAGTATAGAAGCTTCGGTGAATATGCAAATTAAATAAGAGCTCTCGTGCGGGTGGTACAGGTGCGGGTGAGAATTCTGCAAAGACCCTGCTCCAGTGATCCCTTCCCAATTGAGGGGGTAAGGGGGAGCAGAGAACGGGGGCTCTTTTATTAAACTGTATATCTTTTGCAACGTCACAAAGTTAAAAAGCTGTATTTTATTGAAAATTTATAAATCCGTCATTTCAAACATGTCTGAAAATTGCGAATTAAACAAAATAGAAGAAAGAAAACTATTTTGGCGCCGTGATTCTGCGCAGTTTGTTCCAAAATGACGCGAATACGCTCCCACATTAATGAACAACAAATTGTCTGTGGCGTATAGAAGGTTCGGTGAATATGCAAATTAAATAAGAGCTCTCCTGCGGGTGGTACCGGTGCGGGTGGGAATTCTGCAAAGACTCTGCTCAAGTGATCCCTTCCCAATTGAGGGAGGCTCTTTCATTAAACTATATATCTTTTGCAATGTTACAAAGTTAAAAAGCTGTATTTTATTGCAAATTTATAAATTCGTCATTTTCAGACAATCCTTGACAAAATTTTTGGGCCACTTTGCCGATTTTGACGATTTTCGCATAGTGTCCAAAGCACATTTGTCCAGGATTGTGTGAAAAGAGCGAATTAAACAAAATCGAAGAAAAAAAAATATTTGGGCGCAGTAGTTCTGGGACGTTTGTTCCAAAAAAACACAAATACGCTCCCACATGAATGAACAACAGATTGTTTTTGGAGCATAGAAGGTTCGGTGAATATTCAAATTAAAAAAGAACTCTCGTGCGGGTGGTACCGGTGCGGGTGGGAACTCTGCAGAGACTCGGCTCCAGTGATCCCTTTCCCCATTGAGGGGATAAGGGTCAGCAGAGAACGGGGCTCTTAATATTAAACTGTATATCTTTTGCAATTTCACAAATTTAAAAAGCGGTATTTTATTGAAAATTTATAGATTCGTCATTTTCAGACAATCCTGGAGAAATTTTTGGGCCACTTTGCCGATTTTTACGATTTTCGCATAGTGTCCAAAGCACACTTGTCCAGGATTGTCTGAAAATAGCGAAATAAACCAAATCGAAGAAAAAAAATATTTGGGCGCAGTGATTGTGCGCAGTTTGTTCCAAAAAGACACAGATACGCTCCCACATGAATGAAAAACAGATTGTTTATGGATTATAGAAGGTTCGGTGAATATTAAAATTAAATAAGAGCTCTCGTGCGGGTGGTACCGGTGCGGGTGGGAACTGTGCAGAGACTCGGCTCCAGTGATCCCTTTCCCCATTGAGGGGGTAAGGGGGGGAGCAGAAAACGGGGGCTCCTTTATTAAACTCTATATATTTTGCAATGGCACAAAATTAAAAAGCTGTATTTTATCGAAACTTTATAATTTCGTCATTTTCAGACAATCCTGGACAAAATGTTTGGGCCACTTTGCCGATTTTAACGATATTCGCATAGTGTCCAAAGCACTTTTGTCCAGGATTGTCTGAAACAAGCGAATTAAACAAAATCGAAAAAAATATATATATTTGGGTGCAGTGATTCTGCGCAGTTTGTTCCAAAAAGACCCAAATACTCTCCCACATGAATGAACAATTATTTTTGGAGAATAGAAGGTTCGGTAAATTTTCAAATTAAATAAGAGCTCTCGTGCGGGTGGTACCGGTGCGGTGGGAACTCTGCAGAGACTCTGCTCCAATGATCCCTTCCCCATTGAGGGGGCTCCAGTGATCCCTTTCCCCATTGAGGGGATAAGGGTGAGCAGAGAACGGGGCTCTTAATATTAAACTGTATATCTTTTGCAATTTCACAAATTTAAAAAGATGTATTTTATTGGAAATTTATAGATTCGTCATTTTCAGACAATCCTGGAGAAAATGTTTGGGCCACTTTGCCGATTTTTACGATTTTCGCATAGTGTCCAAAGCACATTTGTCCAGGATTGTCTGAAAATAGCGAAATAAACCAAATCGAAGAAAAAAAATATTTGGGCGCAGTGATTGTGCGCAGTTTGTTCCAAAAAGACACAAATACGCTCCCACATGAATGAACAACAGATTGTTTTTGGATTATAGAAGGTTCGGTGAATATTCAAATTAAATAAGAGCTCTCGTGCGGGTGGTACCGGTGCGGGTGGGAACAAGGGGCGGATCCAGGAATTTTTCAGAGTACGTCAAAACCCGGAAATATTATTTCTAGGGGGGTCCGGAGGCATGCCCCCTGGAAAATTTTTAAAATTTGGTTCCCTGAAATGGCATTTCCTGCATTCTGGCAAGCCTATTTAGCAAAATCTTACAGTTTTAACTTGTGTTTCTTAAACAACGTTTTATGATTTTTTAAGGACTTGTGCTTTTGAATTTTTTTTTATCATTATTGGAGAGAACTTTTTAGGACTGTTTTGCTCCATGTCAGAGCTCATCAGCATGCCTGTGAATCACTGTTGTTCAGTGAATCCAACATAGACAGCCAAGGCTCCAACATATTTTGTGAGGTCAATTGCAGCCACTTGCTGCAATCCATTAGCTGTCTGGTTTTCGGGCACCAGATACTCGTCCAACACATACTAGCCAGACACTGCCTGATTAGAAGAAGCATTATGAATAGACGATATAGGACATTTCATGGGACATTTCATCTTAATTCTTAACTACCTAATACTTTACCCCTTATCTACCCTGAGCTGTCTGGTTTTGAGGCACTAGATACTGTCTGATTAGAAGAATACCGTATGAATAGACCATTTCATGGTCATAGAGGAGCTCACCTCTGTACATCATCCTAGTCATCTTAACTAATACTTTATCCCTTATCTACCCTGAGTTGTCTTGTTTTGAGGCACTAGATACTCACCTTAATACCTCTATCCAGGCAGACACTGTCTGATTAGAAGACATTGTAGTATCAAAAGACCACATGGGACATTTCAAGGAAATAGAGAAGCTCACCTCTCTACACCATCCCAAGTCATACTCATACATACTAACTAGTAACTACCAAGTACTTTTTTTTCTCTTTTCCCCCCCAGAAATATATATATACTGTATATATAAATACTTTATTTCATCAGAAGATAATATAGATAGTACAAATAGAGATGAAAGAAGAAAATAATAATTTACAGTGATGGGGAATCTACAAGAAAGCAAAATTTGCTTGTTTGGTGTAGATCCCTTTTATCGAAAATAGAACTTGTATATACATTAATAATTAACAAACTATGGACAATATATACCCCCTCGAGCCCACTACACAACATCTAAATTATCGATGTTGCATAATAAGCCCAAGACGGTATTTACTGACATATTAACTTAACATAACATTGTTGGTATAGAGAAAAGATATAGCCTAGAAAATTGTTTTGTTTAAAGTACATTTTACTATTTCACATGTATATATATATATATATATATGTGTATATATATATATATATATATATATATATATATATATATATAATATATATATATATATATATATATATATATATATATATATATATATATATATATATATATATATATATACTGTATATACTGTATATATATATAATATAAGATGAAATAATATATAAACGTCCTAATTGCTGCCTTTTTTTAATAAATGAAATTTTACATTTTTTTAAAATTGGAAATATGCTTTACATTCCGTTACTATTGATCTAAAATTGCCACAAACTTTCGGCTACAGTAAGATTATTTAATTATATTATATTCAGTGATGGATTATTTATATTTGTAACACATCTCATTATCTCAATAATTATGAATTATTCATAAATATACTCGAGAGCTCTACATATCCCATCTAATTTAAATAATTTACGCTTTTCACGGTTGCACAAGTCTGAGGAACTAAAGATAAGATATTATCCACTCACCTTATTAATAGCATACTGAGGAATATATGCCTCCGCGTCGATACCCCGATGTAATGTCTCGCCAAATATCTGCGCCGAAAACTCTTGACCCACGCCACGAGGAAACCAAACACGATTAGAATTTCTTTGTCAAATCGCAACAGATCGTCTTCAACAATTCATCGTTTTCACTCCTCTACAAGTTCCATATTAAACAGTCTCAAGCAGAAGTTTGACTGCCGGCTCAGATGGCTTAGTTATGCCGTAGTCTTGCACTCTTGCCGTAGTCCGTGTAACGTCGAAATATCCTTTGCTAGCCAATCAAAAGCCAAGAACGTCAAATTATTTTACTTCCGACGTAGACTATCTACTTCCGACGTACCTCTATTGTCTTTGTCCAATCAGTGCTCGTTATTTCGACGTAGACGGCCATTTTGACGTACTCAAATTATCCACATTTGTAAATAAAATCCCTCTCTATCCCTACCCTATGAACAGTTTCGTTCAGGCTACATGAAGTAGACGAGTACTAAGTGTCCTCCAGCCGAGGAGGGGGGCTGAGTCAGAGAATTATTCAATTTTCCTCGATATAGCGCTAAATACGTGCGAAAATGAAATTTTTGAAAATTTCAAAAATTTCAAAATTCATATAATTTTTCTAAAAATTTGAATATTTTTAAAATTTGAAATTTTCAAATTTTAAATAATTTTTAAAAATTTTCCCTGAATAAATCAAAATTAATTCATGAATAAATCAGTCTGGGATATTTGTCTACGTCGCATGACGTGCTTGACGTACCCTAAATCTGCCCCTGGTGGGAACTGT
Organism: Paragorgia papillata; assembly: GCA_035771165.1. Taxonomy (NCBI): domain Eukaryota; kingdom Metazoa; phylum Cnidaria; class Anthozoa; order Scleralcyonacea; family Coralliidae; genus Paragorgia; species Paragorgia papillata. The sequence goes on along the minus strand of JAWNZC010000022.1, from coordinate 687,582 downwards.
GCAGAGACTCGGCTCCAGTGATCCCTTTCCCCATTGAGGTGGTAAGGGGGAGCAGAAAACGGGGGCTCTTTTATTAAACTGTATATCTTTTGCAATGTCACAAAATTAAAAAGCTGTATTTTATCGAAACTTTATAAATTCGTCATTTTCAGACAATCCTGGACAAAATGTTTGGGCCACTTTGCCGATTTTAACGATATTCGCATAGTGCCCAAAGCACTTTTGTCCAGGATTGTCTGAAACAAGCGAATTAAACAAAATCGGAAAAAAAAATATTTGGGCGCAGTGATTCTGCGCAGTTTGTTCCAAAAAGACGCAAATACGCTCCCACATGAATGAACAACAGATAGTTTTTGGAGCATAGAAGGTTCGGTGAATATTCAAACTAAATAAGAGCTCTCGTGCGGGTGGTACCGGTGCGGGTAGGAACCCTGCAGAGACTCTGCTCCAGTGTTCCCTTCCCCATTGAGATGGTAAGGGGGAGCAGAGAGCGGGGGCTCTTTTATTAAACTGAATATCTTTTGGAATGTCACAAAGTTAAAAAGCTGTATTTTATTGAAAATTTATTAATTCGTCATTTTCAGACAATCCTGGACAAAATGTTTTGGCCACTTTGCTGATTTTAACGATTTTCGCATAGTGTCCCAGGCACTTTTGTGCAGGATTGTCTGAAACAAGCGAATTAAACAAAATCGTTCGAATAAAAAATAAATAAATTTGGGAGCAGTGATTGTGCGCAGTTTGTTCAAAAAAGACACAAATACGCTCCCACATGAATGAACAACAGATTGTTTTTGGAACATAGAAGGTTCGGTAAATATAATCCTGGACAAAATGTTTGGGCCACTTTGCCGATTTTGCCGATTTTCGTATAGCGTTCAAGGCACTTTTGTCCAGGGTTGTCGGAAACAAGCGAATTAAACAAAATCGAAAAAAATATATATTTGGGCGCAGTGATTGTGCGCAGTTTGTTCCAAAAAGACACAAATACGCTCCCACATGAATGAACAATTGTTTTTGGAGCATAGAAGGTTCGGTAAATATTCAAATTAAATAAGAGCTCCGTGCGGGTGGTACCGGTGCGGTGGGAACTCTGCAGAGACTTTGCTCCTGTGATCCCTTCCCCATTGAGGGGGCTCCAGTGATCCCTTTCCCATTGAGGGGGCTCCAGTGATCCCTTCCCCATTGAGGGGGTAAGGTGGAGCTGAGAACGGGAGCTCCTTTATAAAACTGTATATCTTTTGCATTGTCACAAAGTTAAAAAGCTGTATTTTATTGAAAATTTATAGATTCGTCATTTTCAGACAATCCTGGAGAAAATCTTTGGGCCACTTTGCCGATTTTAACGATTTTCGCATAGCGTTCAAGGCACTTTTGTCCAGGATTGTCTGAAACAAGTGAATTAAACAGAATCGAAAAAAAAAATATTTTGGCGCAGTGATTGTGCGCAGTTTGTTCCAAAAAGACACAAATACGCTCCCACATGAATGAACAATTGTTTTTGGAGCATAGAAGGTTCTGTAAATATTCAAATTAAATAAGAGCTCCGTGCGGGTGGTACCGGTGCGGTGGGAACTCTGCCGAGACTCTGCTCCAGTGATCCCTTCCCCATTGAGGGGGCTCCAGTGATCCCTTCCCCATTGAGGGGGTAAGGTGGAGGAGAGAACGGGGGCTCCTTTATTAAACTGTATATCTTTTGCAATGTCACAAAGTTGAAAAGCTGTATTTTATTGAAAATTTATAAATTCGTCATTTTCAGACAATCCTCGACAAAATTTTTGGGCCACTTTGCCGATTTTGACGATTTTCGCATAGTGTCCAAAGCACATTTGTTCAGGATTGTCTGAAAATAGCGAATTAAACAAAATCGGAAAAAAAAAAAATATTCGGACCGAGTGATTCTGCGCAGTTTGTTCCAAAAAGACACAAATACGCTCGCACATGAATGAACAACAGATAGTTTTTGGAGTATAGAAGGTTCGGTGAATATTCAAACCAAATAAGAGCTCTCGTGCGGGTGGTACCGGTGCGGGTAGGAACCCTGCAGAGACTCTGCTCCAGTGTTCCCTTCCCCATTGAGATGGTAAGGGGGAGCAGAGAGCGGGGGCTCTTTTATTAAACTGAATATCTTTTGGAATGTCACAAAGTTAAAAAGCTGTATTTTATTGAAAATTTATTAATTCGTCATTTTCAGACAATCCTGGACAAAATGTTTGGGCCACTTTGCTGATTTTAACGATTTTCGCATAGTGTCCCAGGCACTTTTGTGCAGGATTGTCTGAAACCAGCGAATTAAACAAAATCGTTCGAATAAAAAATAAATAAATTTGGGAGCAGTGATTGTGCGCAGTTTGTTCAAAAAAGACACAAATACGCTCCCACATGAATGAACAACAGATTGTTTTTGGAACATAGAAGGTTCGGTAAATATAATCCTGGACAAAATGTTTGGGCCACTTTGCCGATTTTGCCGATTTTCGTATAGCGTTCAAGGCACTTTTGTCCAGGGTTGTCGGAAACAAGCGAATTAAACAAAATCGAAAAAAATATATATTTGGGCGCAGTGATTGTGCGCAGTTTGTTCCAAAAAGACACAAATACGCTCCCACATGAATGAACAATTGTTTTTGGAGCATAGAAGGTTCGGTAAATATTCAAATTAAATAAGAGCTCCGTGCGGGTGGTACCGGTGCGGTGGGAACTCTGCAGAGACTTTGCTCCTGTGATCCCTTCCCCATTGAGGGGGCTCCAGTGATCCCTTTCCCATTGAGGGGGCTCCAGTGATCCCTTCCCCATTGAGGGGGTAAGGTGGAGCTGAGAACGGGAGCTCCTTTATAAAACTGTATATCTTTTGCATTGTCACAAAGTTAAAAAGCTGTATTTTATTGAAAATTTATAGATTCGTCATTTTCAGACAATCCTGGAGAAAATCTTTGGGCCACTTTGCCGATTTTTACGATTTTCGCATAGCGTTCAAGGCACTTTTGTCCAGGATTGTCTGAAACAAGTGAATTAAACAGAATCGAAAAAAAAAATATTTTGGCGCAGTGATTGTGCGCAGTTTGTTCCAAAAAGACACAAATACGCTCCCCACATGAATGAACAATTGTTTTTGGAGCATAGAAGGTTCTGTAAATATTCAAATTAAATAAGAGCTCCGTGCGGGTGGTACCGGTGCGGTGGGAACTCTGCCGAGACTCTGCTCCGGTGATCCCTTCCCCATTGAGGGGGCTCCAGTGATCCCTTTCCCATTGAGGGGGTAAGGTGGAGCAGAGAACGGGGGCTCCTTTATTAAACTCTATATCTTTTGCAATGTCACAAAGTTAAAAAGCTGTATTTTATTGAAAATTTATAAATTCGTCATTTTGAGATTATCCTCGACAAAAATTTTTGGGCCTCTTGCCGATTTTGACGATTTTCGCATAGTGTCCAAAGGACATTTGTCCAGGATTGTCTGAAAATAGCGAATTAAACAAAATCGGAAAAAATATATATTTGGGCGTAGTGATTCAGCGCAGTTTGTTCCAAAAAGACACAAATACGCTCCCACATGAATGAACAACAGATAGTTTTTGGAGTATAGAAGGTTCGGTGAATATTCAAACTAAATAAGAGCTCTCGTGCGGGTGGTACCAGTGCGGTGGGAACTCTGCAGAGACTCTGCTCCAGTGATCCCTTCCCCATTGAGGGGGCTCCAGTGATCCCTTCCCCATTGACGGGGTAAGGTGGAGCAGAGAACGGGGGCTCCTTTATTAAACTGTATATCTTTTGCAATGTCACAAAGTTAAAAAGCTGTATTTTATTGAAAATTTATAAATTCGTCATTTTCAGACAATCCTGGAGAAAATATTTGGGCCACTTTGCCGATTTTAACGATTTTCGCATAGTGTCCAGGGCACTTTTGTCCAGGATTGTCTGAAACAAGCGAATTAAACAAAATCGGAAAAAAATATATTTTGGCGCAGTGATTGTGCGCCGTTTGTTCAAAAAAGACACAAATACGCTCCCACATGAATGAACAAATGTTTTTGGAGCAAAAAAGGTTCCGTAAATATTCAAATTAAATAAGAGCTCTCGTGCGGGTGGTACCGGTGCGGTGGGAACTCTGCAGAGACTCTGCTCCAGTGATCCCTTCCCCATTGAGGGGGCTCCAGTGATCCCTTCCCCATTGAGGGGGTAAGGTGGAGGAGAGAACGGGGGCTCCTTTATTAAACTGTATATCTTTTGCAATGTCACAAAGTTGAAAAGCTGTATTTTATTGAAAATTTATAAATTCGTCATTTTCAGACAATCCTCGACAAAATTTTTGGGCCACTTTGCCGATTTTGACGATTTTCGCATAGTGTCCAAAGCACATTTGTTCAGGATTGTCTGAAAATAGCGAATTAAACAAAATCGGAAAAAAAAAAAATATTCGGACCCAGTGATTCTGCGCAGTTTGTTCCAAAAAGACACAAATACGCTCGCACATGAATGAACAACAGATAGTTTTTGGAGTATAGAAGGTTCGGTGAATATTCAAACCAAATAAGAGCTCTCGTGCGGGTGGTACCGGTGCGGGTAGGAACCCTGCAGAGACTCTGCTCCAGTGTTCCCTTCCCCATTGAGATGGTAAGGGGGAGCAGAGAGCGGGGGCTCTTTTATTAAATGAATATCTTTTGGAATGTCACAAAGTTAAAAAGCTGTATTTTATTGAAAATTTATTAATTCGTCATTTTCAGACAATCCTGGACAAAAATGTTTGGGCCACTTTGCTGATTTTAACGATTTTCGCATAGTGTCCCAGGCACTTTTGTGCAGGATTGTCTGAAACAAGCGAATTAAACAAAATCGTTCGAATAAAAAATAAATAAATTTGGGAGCAGTGATTGTGCGCAGTTTGTTCAAAAAAGACACAAATACGCTCCCACATGAATGAACAACAGATTGTTTTTGGAACATAGAAGGTTCGGTAAATATAATCCTGGACAAAATGTTTGGGCCACTTTGCCGATTTTGCCGATTTTCGTATAGCGTTCAAGGCACTTTTGTCCAGGGTTGTCGGAAACAAGCGAATTAAACAAAATCGAAAAAAATATATATTTGGGCGCAGTGATTGTGCGCAGTTTGTTCCAAAAAGACACAAATACGCTCCCACATGAATGAACAATTGTTTTTGGAGCATAGAAGGTTCGGTAAATATTCAAATTAAATAAGAGCTCCGTGCGGGTGGTACCGGTGCGGTGGGAACTCTGCAGAGACTTTGCTCCTGTGATCCCTTCCCCATTGAGGGGGCTCCAGTGATCCCTTTCCCATTGAGGGGGCTCCAGTGATCCCTTCCCCATTGAGGGGGTAAGGTGGAGCTGAGAACGGGAGCTCCTTTATAAAACTGTATATCTTTTGCATTGTCACAAAGTTAAAAAGCTGTATTTTATTGAAAATTTATAGATTCGTCATTTTCAGACAATCCTGGAGAAAATCTTTGGGCCACTTTGCCGATTTTTACGATTTTCGCATAGCGTTCAAGGCACTTTTGTCCAGGATTGTCTGAAACAAGTGAATTAAACAGAATCGAAAAAAAAAATATTTTGGAGCAGTGATTGTGCGCAGTTTGTTCCAAAAAGACACAAATACGCTCCCACATGAATGAACAATTGTTTTTGGAGCATAGAAGGTTCTGTAAATATTCAAATTAAATAAGAGCTCCGTGCGGGTGGTACCGGTGCGGTGGGAACTCTGCCGAGACTCTGCTCCGGTGATCCCTTCCCCATTGAGGGGGCTCCAGTGATCCCTTTCCCATTGAGGGGGTAAGGTGGAGCAGAGAACGGGGGCTCCTTTATTAAACTCTATATCTTTTGCAATGTCACAAAGTTAAAAAGCTGTATTTTATTGAAAATTTATAAATTCGTCATTTTGAGATTATCCTCGACAAAAATTTTGGGCCTCTTTGCCGATTTTGACGATTTTCGCATAGTGTCCAAAGGACATTTGTCCAGGATTGTCTGAAAATAGCGAATTAAACAAAATCGGAAAAAATATATATTTGGGCGTAGTGATTCAGCGCAGTTTGTTCCAAAAAGACACAAATACGCTCCCACATGAATGAACAACAGATAGTTTTTGGAGTATAGAAGGTTCGGTGAATATTCAAACTAAATAAGAGCTCTCGTGCGGGTGGTACCAGTGCGGTGGGAACTCTGCAGAGACTCTGCTCCAGTGATCCCTTCCCCATTGAGGGGGCTCCAGTGATCCCTTCCCCATTGACGGGGTAAGGTGGAGCAGAGAACGGGGGCTCCTTTATTAAACTGTATATCTTTTGCAATGTCACAAAGTTAAAAAGCTGTATTTTATTGAAAATTTATAAATTCGTCATTTTCAGACAATCCTGGAGAAAATATTTGGGCCACTTTGCCGATTTTAACGATTTTCGCATAGTGTCCAGGGCACTTTTGTCCAGGATTGTCTGAAACAAGCGAATTAAACAAAATCGGAAAAAAATATATTTTGGCGCAGTGATTGTGCGCCGTTTTTTCAAAAAAGACACAAATACGCTCCCACATGAATGAACAAATGTTTTTGGAGCAAAAAAGGTTCCGTAAATATTCAAATTAAATAAGAGCTCTCGTGCGGGTGGTACCGGTGCGGTGGGAACTCTGCAGAGACTCTGCTCCAGTGATCCCTTCCCCATTGAGGGGGCTCCAGTGATCCCTTCCCCATTGACGGGGTAAGGTGGAGCAGAGAACGGGGGCTCCTTTATTAAACTGTATATCTTTTGCAATGTCACAAAGTTAAAAAGCTGTATTTTATTGAAAATTTATAAATTCGTCATTTTGAGATTATCCTCGACAAAAATTTTGGGCCTCTTTGCCGATTTTGACGATTTTCGCATAGTGTCCAAAGGACATTTGTCCAGGATTGTCTGAAAATAGCGAATTAAACAAAATCGGAAAAAATATATATTTGGGCGTAGTGATTCAGCGCAGTTTGTTCCAAAAAGACACAAATACGCTCCCACATGAATGAACAACAGATAGTTTTTGGAGTATAGAAGGTTCGGTGAATATTCAAGCTAAATAAGAGCTCTCGTGCGGGTGGTACCAGTGCGGTGGGAACTCTGCAGAGACTCTGCTCCAGTGATCCCTTCCCCATTGAGGGGGCTCCAGTGATCCCTTCCCCATTGACGGGGTAAGGTGGAGCAGAGAACGGGGGCTCCTTTATTAAACTGTATATCTTTTGCAATGTCACAAAGTTAAAAAGCTGTATTTTATTGAAAATTTATAAATTCGTCATTTTCAGACAATCCTGGAGAAAATATTTGGGCCACTTTGCCGATTTTAACGATTTTCGCATAGTGTCCAGGGCACTTTTGTCCAGGATTGTCTGAAACAAGCGAATTAAACAAAATCGGAAAAAAATATATTTTGGCGCAGTGATTGTGCGCCGTTTTTTCAAAAAAGACACAAATACGCTCCCACATGAATGAACAAATGTTTTTGGAGCAAAAAAGGTTCCGTAAATATTCAAATTAAATAAGAGCTCTCGTGCGGGTGGTACCGGTGCGGTGGGAACTCTGCAGAGACTCTGCTCCAGTGATCCCTTCCCCATTGAGGGGGCTCCAGTGATCCCTTTCCCATTGAGGGGGTAAGGTGGAGCAGAGAACGGGGGCTCCTTTATTAAACTGTATATCTTTTGCAATGTCACAAAGTTAAAAAGCTGTATTTTATGGAAAATTTATAAATTCGTCATTTTGAGATAATCCTCGACAAAATTTTTGGGCCTCTTTGCCGATTTTGACGATTTTCGCATAGTGTCCAAAGCACGTTTGTCCAGGATTGTCTGAAAATAGCGAATTAAACAAAATCGGAAAAAAATATATTTGGGCGTAGTGATTCAGCGCAGTTTGTTCCAAAAAGACACAAATACGCTCCCACATGAATGAACAACAGATAGTTTTTGGAGTATAGAAGGTTCGGTGAATATTCAAACTAAATAAGAGCTCTCGTGCGGGTGGTACCAGTGCGGTGGGAACTCTGCAGAGACTCTGCTCCAGTGATCCCTTCCCCATTGAGGGGGCTCCAGTGATCCCTTTCCCATTGAGGGGGTAAGGTGGAGCAGAGAACGGCGGCTCCTTTATTAAACTGTATATCTTTTGCAATGTCACAAAGTTAAAAAGCTGTATTTTATGGAAAATTTATAAATTCGTCATTTTGAGATAATCCTCGACAAAATTTTTGGGCCTCTTTGCCGATTTTGACGATTTTCGCATAGTGTCCAAAGCACGTTTGTCCAGGATTGTCTGAAAATAGCGAATTAAACAAAATCGGAAAAAAAATATATTTGGGCGTAGTGATTCAGCGCAGTTTGTTCCAAAAAGACACAAATACGCTCCCACATGAATGAACAACAGATAGTTTTTGGAGTATAGAAGGTTCGGTGAATATTCAAACTAAATAAGAGCTCTCGTGCGGGTGGTACCAGTGCGGTGGGAACTCTGCAGAGACTCTGCTCCAGTGATCCCTTCCCCATTGAGGGGGCTCCAGTGATCCCTTCCCCATTGACGGGGTAAGGTGGAGCAGAGAACGGGGGCTCCTTTATTAAACTGTATATCTTTTGCAATGTCACAAAGTTAAAAAGCTGTATTTTATTGAAAATTTATAAATTCGTCATTTTCAGGCAATCCTGGAGAAAATATTTGGGCCACTTTGCCGATTTTAACGATTTTCGCATAGTGTCCAGGGCACTTTTGTCCAGGATTGTCTGAAACAAGCGAATTAAACAAAATCGGAAAAAAATATATTTTGGCGCAGTGATTGTGCGCCGTTTGTTCAAAAAAGACACAAATACGCTCCCACATGAATGAAGAAATGTTTTTGGAGCAAAAAGGTTCCGTAAATATTCAAATTAAATAAGAGCTCTCGTGCGGGTGGTACCGGTGCGGTGGGAACTCTGCAGAGACTCTGCTCCAGTGATCCCTTCCCCATTGAGGGGGCTCCAGTGATCCCTTTCCCATTGAGGGGATAAGGTGGAGCAGAGAACGGGGGCTCCTTTATTAAACTGTATATCTTTTGCAATGTCACAAAGTTAAAAAGCTGTATTTTATTGAAAATTTATAAATTCGTCATTTTCAGACAATCCTGGAGAAAATATTTGGGCCACTTTGCCGATTTTAACGATTTTCGCATAGTGTCCAGGGCACTTTTGTCCAGGATTGTCTGAAACAAGCGAATTAAACAAAATCGGAAAAAAATATATTTTGGCGCAGTGATTGTGCGCCGTTTTTTCAAAAAAGACACAAATACGCTCCCACATGAATGAACAAATGATTTTGGAGCAAAAAAGGTTCCGTAAATATTCAAATTAAATAAGAGCTCTCGTGCGGGTGGTACCGGTGCGGTGGGAACTCTGCAGAGACTCTGCTCCAGTGATCCCTTCCCCATTGAGGGGGCTCCAGTGATCCCTTTCCCATTGAGGGGGTAAGGTGGAGCAGAGAACGGGGGCTCCTTTATTAAACTGTATATCTTTTGCAATGTCACAAAGTTAAAAAGCTGTATTTTATGGAAAATTTATAAATTCGTCATTTTGAGATAATCCTCGACAAAATTTTTGGGCCTCTTTGCCGATTTTGACGATTTTCGCATAGTGTCCAAAGCACGTTTGTCCAGGATTGTCTGAAAATAGCGAATTAAACAAAATCGGAAAAAAATATATTTGGGCGTAGTGATTCAGCGCAGTTTGTTCCAAAAAGACACAAATACGCTCCCACATGAATGAACAACAGATAGTTTTTGGAGTATAGAAGGTTCGGTGAATATTCAAACTAAATAAGAGCTCTCGTGCGGGTGGTACCAGTGCGGTGGGAACTCTGCAGAGACTCTGCTCCAGTGATCCCTTCCCCATTGAGGGGGCTCCAGTGATCCCTTTCCCATTGAGGGGGTAAGGTGGAGCAGAGAACGGCGGCTCCTTTATTAAACTGTATATCTTTTGCAATGTCACAAAGTTAAAAAGCTGTATTTTATGGAAAATTTATAAATTCGTCATTTTGAGATAATCCTCGACAAAATTTTTGGGCCTCTTTGCCGATTTTGACGATTTTCGCATAGTGTCCAAAGCACGTTTGTCCAGGATTGTCTGAAAATAGCGAATTAAACAAAATCGGAAAAAAAATATATTTGGGCGTAGTGATTCAGCGCAGTTTGTTCCAAAAAGACACAAATACGCTCCCACATGAATGAAACAACAGATAGTTTTTGGAGTATAGAAGGTTCGGTGAATATTCAAACTAAATAAGAGCTCTCGTGCGGGTGGTACCAGTGCGGTGGGAACTCTGCAGAGACTCTGCTCCAGTGATCCCTTCCCCATTGAGGGGGCTCCAGTGATCCCTTCCCCATTGACGGGGTAAGGTGGAGCAGAGAACGGGGGCTCCTTTATTAAACTGTATATCTTTTGCAATGTCACAAAGTTAAAAAGCTGTATTTTATTGAAAATTTATAAATTCGTCATTTTCAGGCAATCCTGGAGAAAATATTTGGGCCACTTTGCCGATTTTAACGATTTTCGCATAGTGTCCAGGGCACTTTTGTCCAGGATTGTCTGAAACAAGCGAATTAAACAAAATCGGAAAAAAATATATTTTGGCGCAGTGATTGTGCGCCGTTTGTTCAAAAAAGACACAAATACGCTCCCACATGAATGAAGAAATGTTTTTGGAGCAAAAAGGTTCCGTAAATATTCAAATTAAATAAGAGCTCTCGTGCGGGTGGTACCGGTGCGGTGGGAACTCTGCAGAGACTCTGCTCCAGTGATCCCTTCCCCATTGAGGGGGCTCCAGTGATCCCTTTCCCATTGAGGGGATAAGGTGGAGCAGAGAACGGGGGCTCCTTTATTAAACTGTATATCTTTTGCAATGTCACAAAGTTAAAAAGCTGTATTTTATGGAAAATTTATAAATTCGTCATTTTGAGATAATCCTCGACAAAAATTTTTTGGGCCTCTTTGCCGATTTTGACGATTTTTCGCATAGTGTCCAAAGCACGTTTGTCCAGGATTGTCTGAAAATAGCGAATTAAACAAAATCGGAAAAAAAATATATTTGGGCGTAGTGATTCAGCGCAGATTGTTCCAAAAAGACACAAATACGCTCCCACATGAATGAACAACAGATAGTTTTTGGAGTATAGAAGGTTCGGTGAATATTCAAACTAAATAAGAGCTCTCGTGCGGGTGGTACCAGTGCGGTGGGAACTCTGCAGAGACTCTGCTCCAGTGATCCCTTCCCCATTGAGGGGGCTCCAGTGATCCCTTCCCCATTGACGGGGTAAGGTGGAGCAGAGAACGGGGGCTCCTTTATTAAACTGTATATCTTTTGCAATGTCACAAAGTTAAAAAGCTGTATTTTATTGAAAATTTATAAATTCGTCATTTTCAGGCAATCCTGGAGAAAATATTTGGGCCACTTTGCCGATTTTAACGATTTTCGCATAGTGTCCAGGGCACTTTTGTCCAGGTTTGTCTGAAACAAGCGAATTAAACAAAATCGGAAAAAAATATATTTTGGCGCAGTGATTGTGCGCCGTTTGTTCAAAAAAGACACAAATACGCTCCCACATGAATGAAGAAATGTTTTTGGAGCAAAAAAGGTTCCGTAAATATTCAAATTAAATAAGAGCTCTCGTGCGGGTGGTACCGGTGCGGTGGGAACTCTGCAGAGACTCTGCTCCAGTGATCCCTTCCCCATTGAGGGGGCTCCAGTGATCCCTTTCCCATTGAGGGGATAAGGTGGAGCAGAGAACGGGGGCTCCTTTATTAAACTGTATATCTTTTGCAATGTCACAAAGTTAAAAAGCTGTATTTTATGGAAAATTTATAAATTCGTCATTTTGAGATAATCCTCGACAAAATTTTTGGGCCTCTTTGCCGATTTTGACGATTTTCGCATAGTGTCCAAAGCACGTTTGTCCAGGATTGTCTGAAAATAGCGAATTAAACAAAATCGGAAAAAAAATATATTTGGGCGTAGTGATTCAGCGCAGTTTTGTTCCAAAAAGACACAAATACGCTCCCACATGAATGAACAACAGATAGTTTTTGGAGTATAGAAGGTTCGGTGAATATTCAAACTAAATAAGAGCTCTCGTGCGGGTGGTACCAGTGCGGTGGGAAATCTGCAGAGACTCTGCTCCAGTGATCCCTTCCCCATTGAGGGGGCTCCAGTGATCCCTTCCCCATTGACGGGGTAAGGTGGAGCAGAGAACGGGGGCTCCTTTATTAAACTGTATATCTTTTGCAATGTCACAAAGTTAAAAAGCTGTATTTTATTGAAAATTTATAAATTCGTCATTTTCAGGCAATCCTGGAGAAAATATTTGGGCCACTTTGCCGATTTTAACGATTTTCGCATAGTGTCCAGGGCACTTTTGTCCAGGATTGTCTGAAACAAGCGAATTAAACAAAATCGGAAAAAAATATATTTTGGCGCAGTGATTGTGCGCCGTTTGTTCAAAAAAGACACAAATACGCTCCCACATGAATGAAGAAATGTTTTTTGGAGCAAAAAAGGTTCCGTAAATATTCAAATTAAATAAGAGCTCTCGTGCGGGTGGTACCGGTGCGGTGGGAACTCTGCAGAGACTCTGCTCCAGTGATCCCTTCCCCATTGAGGGGGCTCCAGTGATCCCTTTCCCATTGAGGGGATAAGGTGGAGCAGAGAACGGGGGCTCCTTTATTAAACTGTATATCTTTTGCAATGTCACAAAGTTAAAAAGCTGTATTTTATGGAAAATTTATAAATTCGTCATTTTGAGATAATCCTCGACAAAATTTTTGGGCCTCTTTGCCGATTTTGACGATTTTCGCATAGTGTCCAAAGCACGTTTGTCCAGGATTGTCTGAAAATAGCGAATTAAACAAAATCGGAAAAAAAATATATTTGGGCGTAGTGATTCAGCGCAGTTTGTTCCAAAAAGACACAAATACGCTCCCACATGAATGAACAACAGATAGTTTTTGGAGTATAGAAGGTTCGGTGAATATTCAAACTAAATAAGAGCTCTCGTGCGGGTGGTACCAGTGCGGTGGGAAATCTGCAGAGACTCTGCTCCAGTGATCCCTTCCCCATTGAGGGGGCTCCAGTGATCCCTTCCCCATTGACGGGGTAAGGTGGAGCAGAGAACGGGGGCTCCTTTATTAAACTGTATATCTTTTGCAATGTCACAAAGTTAAAAAGCTGTATTTTATTGAAAATTTATAAATTCGTCATTTTCAGGCAATCCTGGAGAAAATATTTGGGCCACTTTGCCGATTTTAACGATTTTCGCATAGTGTCCAGGGCACTTTTGTCCAGGATTGTCTGAAACAAGCGAATTAAACAAAATCGGAAAAAAATATATTTTGGCGCAGTGATTGTGCGCCGTTTGTTCAAAAAAGACACAAATACGCTCCCACATGAATGAACAAATGTTTTTGGAGCAAAAAAGGTTCCGTAAATATTCAAATTAAATAAGAGCTCTCGTGCGGGTGGTACCGGTGCGGTGGGAACTCTGCAGAGACTCTGCTCCAGTGATCCCTTCCCCATTGAGGGGGCTCCAGTGATCCCTTTCCCATTGAGGGGATAAGGTGGAGCAGAGAACGGGGGCTCCTTTATTAAACTGTATATCTTTTGCAATGTCACAAAGTTAAAAAAGCTGTATTTTATGGAAAATTTATAAATTCGTCATTTTGAGATAATCCTCGACAAAATTTTTGGGCCTCTTTGCCGATTTTGACGATTTTCGCATAGTGTCCAAAGCACGTTTGTCCAGGATTGTCTGAAAATAGCGAATTAAACAAAATCGGAAAAAATATATATTTGGGCGTAGTGATTCAGCGCAGTTTGTTCCAAAAAGACACAAATACGCTCCCACATGAATGAACAACAGATAGTTTTTGGAGTATAGAAGGTTCGGTGAATATTCAAACTAAATAAGAGCTCTCGTGCGGGTGGTACCAGTGCGGTGGGAACTCTGCAGAGACTCTGCTCCAGTGATCCCTTCCCCATTGAGGGGGCTCCAGTGATCCCTTCCCCATTGACGGGGTAAGGTGGAGCAGAGAACGGGGGCTCCTTTATTAAACTGTATATCTTTTGCAATGTCACAAAGTTAAAAAGCTGTATTTTATTGAAAATTTATAAATTCGTCATTTTCAGGCAATCCTGGAGAAAATATTTGGGCCACTTTGCCGATTTTAACGATTTTCGCATAGTGTCCAGGGCACTTTTGTCCAGGATTGTCTGAAACAAGCGAATTAAACAAAATCGGAAAAAAATATATTTTGGCGCAGTGATTGTGCGCCGTTTGTTCAAAAAAGACACAAATACGCTCCCACATGAATGAAGAAATGTTTTTGGAGCAAAAAAGGTTCCGTAAATATTCAAATTAAATAAGAGCTCTCGTGCGGGTGGTACCGGTGCGGTGGGAACTCTGCAGAGACTCTGCTCCAGTGATCCCTTCCCCATTGAGGGGGCTCCAGTGATCCCTTTCCCATTGAGGGGATAAGGTGGAGCAGAGAACGGGGGCTCCTTTATTAAACTGTATATCTTTTGCAATGTCACAAAGTTAAAAAGCTGTATTTTATGGAAAATTTATAAATTCGTCATTTTGAGATAATCCTCGACAAAATTTTTGGGCCTCTTTGCCGATTTTGACGATTTTCGCATAGTGTCCAAAGCACGTTTGTCCAGGATTGTCTGAAAATAGCGAATTAAACAAAATCGGAAAAAAAATATATTTGGGCGTAGTGATTCAGCGCAGTTTGTTCCAAAAAGACACAAATACGCTCCCACATGAATGAACAACAGATAGTTTTTGGAGTATAGAAGGTTCGGTGAATATTCAAACTAAATAAGAGCTCTCGTGCGGGTGGTACCAGTGCGGTGGGAAATCTGCAGAGACTCTGCTCCAGTGATCCCTTCCCCATTGAGGGGGCTCCAGTAATCCCTTCCCCATTGACGGGGTAAGGTGGAGCAGAGAACGGGGGCTCCTTTATTAAACTGTATATCTTTTGCAATGTCACAAAGTTAAAAAGCTGTATTTTATTGAAAATTTATAAATTCGTCATTTTCAGACAATCCTGGAGAAAATATTTGGGCCACTTTGCCGATTTTAACGATTTTCGCATAGTGTCCAAGGAACTTTTGTCCAGGATTGTCTGAAACAAGCGAATTAAACAAAATCGGAAAAAAATATATTTTGGCGCAGTGATTGTGCGCCGTTTGTTCCAAAAAGACACAAATACGCTCCCACATGAATGAACAATTGTTTTTGGAGCATAGAAGGTTCCGTAAATATTCAAATTAAATAAGAGCTCTCGTGCGGGTGGTACCGGTGCGGTGGGAACTCTGCAGAGACTCTGCTCCAGTGATCCCTTCTCCATTGAGGGGGCTCCAGTGATCCCCCCATTGACGGGGTAAGGTGGAGCAGAGAACGGGGGCTCCTTTATTAAACTGTATATCTTTTGCAATGTCACAAAGTTAAAAAGCTGTATTTTATGGAAAATTTATAAATTCGTCATTTTCAGACAATCCTCGACAAAATTTTTGGGCCACTTTGCCGATTTTGACGATTTTCGCATAGTGTCCAAAGCACTTTTGTCCAGGATTGTCTGAAAATAGCGAATTAAACAAAATCGGAAAAAAAAAATATTTGGGCGCAGTGATTCTGCGCAGTTTGTTCCAAAAAGACACAAATACGCTCCCACATGAATGAACAACAATCGAAATATAGTAACTTAGGTTAAATATACTACCGAAACAGAGAACGTAGGAGTCTAACGTTTCGAGCGAAGGCCCTTCGTCAGAGAGAAACGTAAAGAGCGCAGGTTTGATGACAACGTCATTACGACCACGCAATGATTGAAAAGCTAGAAGTTCCTCTTTGTTGAGGTTAGAAGCCCTTTTACGCCCCCAGAAGGGCTTCTAACCTCAACAAAGAGGAACTGGCGGACAAAGGTGGTTCCGTTGTTGTCTGGAGATCTGACTTGTACCGACAAGAAGCTCTTCGTCAACGCAGCGATGCCTCCTTTTACACTAAGTTAAATTCCGATTCCACCCCTACTCACCAAAAAACTGTCAAAACTACCATTAACAATCTTATTCAAGCCGGTGAATTGCCTGCCTCTGCCTCCAACCTGATAATCACCACTCCTAGAACACCAGTTATCTATTTTTTACCTAAAATTCATAAACCCAACAATCCTGGCAGGCCGATCGTCTCTGCTTGCAGCTGTCCCACTGAACTCATTTCCAGCTTTTTAGACAATGTTGTGTCACCTTTGGTAAAGAAGTTGCCTTCTTATATCAAAGATACAAAACATGCTCTACAGATTTTCGACCAAATACATTTCAGCGGTTCCAGATTCATTTTCCAAAAAATTCATTTTCACTATGGATGTTAAGTCTCTCTACACCGTCATTCCTCACCGCGATGGTCTGGAAGCTTTGAAGTTTTTCTTTGATCAACGCACCGTTTCGGAACCATCCACCACTACATTACTTCGCTTGGCAGAACTTGTACTCACCCTCAACAATTTTTCATTTGATGGTGAGCATTACCAACAGATTAGTGGAGTAGCAATGGGTACCAAAATGGGCCCTAGCTAGGCAAACTTATTTGTTGGTTATGTTGAAAAACAAATCTTTGAACGATACACTGGACCCTTTCCTGTTCTCTTTAAGAGATACATAGATGATTGTTTTGGAACAGCATCGTGCTCACGTGTGAATTTAGAGAGATTCATTAATTATGTTAATGATTTCCATCCAGCGCTCAAATTCACATGGGAAATCAGTGAAACCTGTGTGTCGTTCCTGGATATCTTGGTATCGATTAGTGATAATGCGCTCATGACTTCTGTCTCTTACAAGTCGACCGATTCACATAGTTACCTTTTATTTTCATCCTCTCATCCCAAACACACTAAACAATCCATTCCATACTCTCAATTTCTGCGACATCGCCGCCTATGCAGTGATGACAAAGACTTTGAGACCAAATGTTTGGAAATGAGATCCTTTTTTGTCCAGCGTGGCTATCCCACCCACTTGTTAGACACTGCTATTAACAAAGCATCTAGTATTCCTCGTCCTGACACTTTAAAACAACCTTTAGAAAGAGTTTCTGATAATAAAATACCATTAGTTCTCACATTTCATCCTTTCAACTACAAAGTTAAGGATATCATTAACCGCAATTTTCATATCCTAAAGAATGATCCTGAAACGTCAGCTGTTTTCACGGATAACCCTTTAATCTCTTTTCGGCGTAATAAAAATATTCGTGATGGTTTAGTGCGTAATGCCCTTAGAAAAAATCTACTGGCACCTGCGGGTACCTTTTCTTGTTCCCGTACCCGTTGTTACACGTGTTCCTTTCTTAACTCCGCTACATGTATTTCGGGACCTAAATCTAATTTTGTTATTCAGCAAAATTTTACTTGCATCTCTTCCAACATCATTTACTGTATTTGTTGCAATAAATGTTGCATGCTTTACATCGGTGAAACTGGCAGACGTTTATCTGACAGGTTTGCTCAACATCTTCGTTCCGTGAGGAACAATGATGTTGACAAGCCTGTTGCCCGACATTTTAATAGTGCCAACCATTGTATTTCAGACATGAAAGTTTGTGCCATCTCACCCATTTCTGGCGGTAATGTCAGCCGCAAAAGACTAGAAAAGCGTCTCATTTTCAAAATAGGTACCATTCATCCTCACGGACTCAACAAACGTTTTTCTTTTATTTAACACCTCTGAAGATGTTGTTTCTGTTCAGCAAGGGCGGACGTAAACAGCGTTTTCACTTTATTAATTTATCTATTTTTACTCTCGCTCATCCTTTTAACACCCCCTCCTTTTTACTCATCGACGATATGAATAGAAAATATATTTCGCATCTCATTATCTATTTGTTATTGTTATTTTGCTTTGATTGGCTAATTTTTCGCATCTCATTATCAATTTGTTATTGTCAGTTTTATCTGATTGGCTTATTTTTGGTCACATGATTACCTTTCGTATATAAGCTCATTGTTTGTTTACACTCTTTACGGTTCTCTCCGACGAAGGGCCTTCGCTCGAAACGTTAGATTCCTACGTTCTCTGTTTCGGCAGTATATCTAACCTAAGTTACTATATTTCGATTCTTGTTTCAACACTGCCTACGCAGCACGCTACTTTTATTTCACTATTTGAATGAACAACAGATTGTTTTTGGAGTATAGAAGGTTCGGTGAATATTCAAAGTAAACAAGAGCTCTCGTGCGGGTGGTACCGGTGCGGGTAGGAACTCTGCAGAGACTCTGCTCCAGTGATCTCTTCTCCATTGAGGGGGCTCCAGTGATCCCTTCCCCATTGAGGGGGTAAGGAGGAGCAGAGAACGGGGGCTCTTTTATTAAACTGTATATCTTTTGCAATGTCACAAAAGTTAAAAAGCTGTATTTTATTGAAAATTAATAAATTCGTCATTTTCAAGCAATCCTGGACAAAATCCTGGACACCAGAAGGTGAAAGAATCAGTGTATATGACTATTGTGAGACCAAAATTGGAATACGCGAGTTTAGCGTGGGATCCTTACACACAGAAAAACAACTATACCATTGAAAAAGTTCAAAGAAAAGCCGCCTGATTTTGTTTAGGGAATTATAAAAAAACGGAGAGTGTCACTGGTATGCTTGGGAGACTTGGTTGGGACACATTAGAAACCAGAAGAAAGAAAGCGAGATTAACCATGATGTACAAAATGTCTCATAATTTAGTAGATATGGACTTGGAAAACCACCTGGTTCCCCATACTGAGACACGGACACGTGGTAGTCATCCTTTTAAATACAGAGTTCCAAGGTTTTCGAAGGATGTTTATAAATTTTCTTATTTTCCACGAACAATTAAGGAATGGAACGATCTACCGAAAGACGTAGTTAATTCAAACTCCTTGGACGTTTTTAAATCTAAGCTTACTGATTTTTTGCTTAAATAATTTTAACATTGATTTTACAACGTAATATTTTTAATGTAAATATACCTTTTAGTAACCCATGTATATAGATGTAGATGTAGATGTATAGAAGGTTCGGTGAATATTCAAACTACGCTCCCACATGAATGAACAACAGTTCAACAGTTCAACAGTTGTTTTTGGAGTATAGAAGGTTCGGTTAATATTCAAATTAAATAAGAGCTCTCGTGCGGGTGGTACCGGTGCGGGTAGGAACTCTGCAGAGACTCTGATCCAGTGATCCCTTCCCCATTGAGGGGGTAGGGGGGAGCAGAGAACGGGGGCTCTTTTATTAAACTGATTACCTTTTGCAATGTCACAAAGGTAAAAACTGTATTTTATTAAAAATTAATAAATTCGTCATTTTCAGACAATCCTGGACAAAATATTTGGGCCACTTTACCGATTTATGACGATTTTCGCATAGTGTCCAAAGCAATAGAGGGTAAGAAGTGTAGAAGCCCAACAAGGACAAGGGAAGCCTTTAGGAGAAGATTTCCAAATCTTGACGTAGCATACATAATTTGGACAAGTTCAGGAAAGGAAGCGAGTAGATAACTGCTTAGCTCTGAAAATTTCAGACAACAAAGAAGGAGGGGTCGGCTTTCGGCGTGATATAAAAAGTTACTTCTTGTACCATAATTAAAGAAGGTGCACCTCATAAATGGATGGGGGCATTTTTTTTGGGACACCCTGTACAGTGCAAACCTCAATAAATACATTAAGCATTCTGATTGGCTAATAAACAACCGGAAACTACCGGAAAGCCAATGAAATGCCTATGCGGATTTTGAAGGACGGTTTCTCCTTCACGAGGAAATCCAATATCGCGACCAAAACATACAGTTGTCGAAGAACATTTCGGTGAAATACAGAAGAAATTTTGTTTTAAGAGGTTAGACGCTATGAATGAAACGTTTGATGTTTTAGGGAAGAAGTTTTAAACCATTGAAGCTTCGAAAAGTGGAGCAATGAGTGATATGTAACTTCGTAGCCGGAAGAACATTTATCTAACATTTCCTGCATATTATTAATAAGTAATAGCATGATTCTCGTGGGATTTTGAAAAAATTACAAAACCTGTAATATCCCACAGTGCCTGCGTGAATGCGAGCAACTGACCTACGATTATCCTCTACGGAACAAAATGTTTCCTCGTATCGAGAAACAAGCAGAAAACCCCCGTTTCAATCGCGACGACTAATTTTCGAGATTGACGGTCACCAAGCGTGAGTAGTCGCACGTAAACAGTTCAAAATATTCTTAGTATCATTGCATGTTTATAACATTACCAGCGGTTAGTCTAATTAAGTTATATTGGTGCTTCCCTACTATGGGTAGCTCGTTTCATGAGTTTTTCAAAGACGTCAAATAGCACTCCTTTGAGAAAATCGCTCGTGCATGATTTTTCCCCTTAATTGCACTCGAAACCATGTCATATATAGGTAATAACCTATACATATAACTCCAGCTAACTATGGTAACCAGCGTTCGAAATAACGGGGGGTTATCTTTTTCAACGAGCAGACTTATTTCCTTGATCATTCTAATTCTAAAACTCTTTTTCAAATCACTTCACAAGATCTTTTGCTCTGTGCTCCATATACTTCCTTAGGCCCTATTTACATGGAGCGGATTGAATGTTCAAGTCAAATCTGCCATGTTTTTTCTCCTTGTTGTGTTCACATGAAGAAGATTGAAAGTTTTCGATCTGATTGAAACGGATGGCTGAAGTCAATCCACGCAGTGGAGTGGATTGACTTGAGATTCAAGCTTGAGTCGGCCGAATGCCTCCAATCTGATTCATCTAAACACGGTTTGACTTGAAAATGACTTGATACGCATGAATGAAGTTGGCGCGTGTTGAAAACATGACGGAAATTGAGGAAAGCCCAGAAAATAGTGTTGAAAAATTAAACCGCTTACAAAAAGCAAAAACAGATCGGATTCTCCATGTAAACATGTGCCCGGAATGACTTCACACACGTTTTTCGATTCGATTGGACTGTCAGTCCGCTTTTTTGAATATATTTCATGTAATGTATAATTTAGAATAATTAATGACATTAGAGAACTTTAAAATAGAATTGGGTTTGATTGTTGTAATGAATACCGCATACAGGGTAAATGGTTTAATGTTTAATAAGTAATTTTGATAATGTGGTGCGGCCCACTATAATTGTCATAAGGAACCTTGTAACGTCCAACATTGTTGGCGATAGTGAAATAAATGTTTTAAAAAGAAACATATAGTCCCTTTGAAAGAGATCGCGCTCATTGTGACTTTGGAACCGGAGTGGAAAGAAGATTCCAGAAATTTGGTCCTGCGAACCGGACGACGAGAAGACAGGAGGCCAGAAGAAAAGATCATGGCATGGACCAAGTACAAGCAACACATTGTTTACGAAAGCAGTCGACGACAGTTGCGCCTTCTGTAGAGGCAAGCACGCGAACATCACGAATGTAAGGTAGTAAATATTCTATAGAATATTTCTATATGTGCCAATAGAATATTCTATAATAATATTCTATATAATATTGTATAGAATATTCTCTATAATATTCTATCGAATATTCTATTCGATTTTTTATTCATCTCTAAGTTATAACCTTCAAATGCATTTCCAAGTTTACCATTTGTCATATTTTGCTTATAAGTGTTTCACCAATATTTCCACCAAACTTTAACTATATACGATTCTTTTCTTGAAAATTCCTGTGCTAACAGATACACACTATTTGATTAGACACAAAACTTGTCAAATGACCTGAATTACTAGCCCATAAAATTGAATTAAAAAGTAGAAGTATTGATTTGTAAAACTCAATGTATGGCTTTCGACTTTCGAGTGACTATGAGCGCTTGGTCGTTTTTCCCCGCAATTGGTCGTTTGATAAAAAAGAGTAACGTTATAACCCCGTGGGGGAGTGGAGATGGTAGTACGGTTGGAGTTGTGACTGTTAACGGTCACCCCCTGGATAGAATGTACATCGGTACCGGAGGCTCATTTTTCCAACGGTTGTGACCAGTTCAAGTTCATAACGCATATTCCGGTGGAAGAAGTCGATGGCTTAGCCGTGAAAATCGAAGGTTGTGGTTAAGTATTTTGAAAATTTGGACGTTTCTGAGGAAGAAGAAGTATCGATCTTAATGTGTGAAAGGTAAAAAGGCGATCGGACGGATTTTTGGTGTAGAAAATCTCGCTCGATGTCACAGTGATGGAGGTGGGAGGGAGTGTAGTTTCCTACCTTGTGTATTATTTAACGGGGTCGAACGCCGTTCGAAACTATTGCCGCCACAAGTTTCAAGTCACTGAAGGTAGACAACATGAGAGATGAACTGTCAAAAGTAAGTTTATTTTAATGATTTGCAGAACTATAAGTTAAAGTACGGCAACATTTCAAAGTTTATATAATAACAAATACAACAACTGTAAACCTAGTAACCATCGTCTCATAGTTTGAGCTTGGGGTACTGTGCTGGTTTATAAATGGTTCTTCACTAGACGTATACAGACGATGGATGCGATCACATTATTGAAGGTAAGTCATAGATTCTTTAATCAGCAATTCTGTATACTGATTTGTATGTATTAAATTTGAAATAGTCGGCAAGGTATACTCTCGGGGTATTTTACATGTATTCGCTACAGAATGTTCTTAATTTATACGCTAGAAATGTTCTTAATTGTCGGAATACAAACAATTTGCGGTTTGATTCTTACAAAATATGTTTATTTTCGTAGTTTATAAGTATTACAATTAAAGGATTTATGGTTTATTTTCACTTTTGGGTATTGACAAATTGTTTTGTGTTGATCAACAATGGCGTCAAATTTGAATATTGCATACTATAGGTAATTCATTTGCAAAAAGTCGACCATTTGATTCCCTTTTTTGATGTATACAACTGTTACATTTCAATATTTAATTTAAGAATTGAAAACTATATATTCCTAGACATGTGAAATTTTTTGCGAAGGCTCTTAATCGTACAGACAGACAAACAAACAAACCGTACAAAACATATTTCATTAAGGCCTGGCCAAACGCTTTCAACATCGCATTCAACATCATTCAACATTCATGAATGACAATTAATTGAACGCGGGCTACCACAAAAGCTGGAATCGACAATATCCCGCATGGCGCATGTCTCTGTTCAACAAAGTTCTATGAAATGTGGCCAAATGCGTTCAACACTTTTCAACATTTTAAGAACAATAGAAATGTTGAACGCGTGTTGAACGAAAAATTGAACATGTTCAAATTTCGTTCAACATCATTCAACACCATTCAACAATGTTCAACATCATTCAACGGGGGTGGCCAAACGCTTTCAACATGTTGAATTCAACAATGTTGAACAATGTTGAATGAAATGTTGAAAGCGTTTGGCCAGGCCTTTAGAGACATAAGGTTGTATATCTCACTATTTCACCATTTGATCTTGTATAACTGGTACACCATATTGTAGTTCTAATATACCTGGCCCACAATTTTTTGACCACATCCCTGCTCTTGCTTCCATCCCTGACTATAAACGTGATGAATTTGTTACTGTTAAATTATAGATATGCTGGAAAATGTGACCTCAAGAATAGTTAAAACCATTGGAGGTATTAAAATAAAATGTGGGGGATCCACAAATAAAAGAACATCGACTGAAACACCGGACAAATATCCAGCAACATGTACACCTACTTGTAAATTACCTGTAGTATCGGTATTAAAAGATGAACGCAAATCTACTCCAAACAATTTTACCCCACAATCCCCTGAACCATGTAGCACAAACATAGAGGGATCAAGCAATAAGGTTAGACAGCATTTATAAATTTGCCGTGGCCTAATGTTTAACTTAACTACGATCTCCTTACTGTAGGTGTACTATAATTTTGAAACAGTGCCAAAATCCTGATATATGTGCGAAATATGAGTTACATTGTCTGGTAATGTGTAAAAATAATATATAACTTCTACATTTACACCTAGTACTGTATGTACAGTACTAGTGTACTGGATGTAGAACTAGTGTACGGTAATCTATCTTTTAAGGTAATCATAATATATGCAAGCGGAAAATTTAGAAGAAGACAAAGGATTTCTTTGTCTTCTAATTTTCCCTCATCCACATACACGGGAAATTTAGTAGACAAAGGAAAATTTCCCTCTCGCATGAGTAATGATAGAAATTCGTTGTTTAATCCCCATCGGAGAACAAAAGAAACCGAGGCGATCATGGTATTATCACGTTTCACTCTGTACGAAGGGCCTTATTCGATCGAAACGTTAGACTAACTACATGTACGTTCCCTGTTTCATACCAAACCTTGTTATATTATTATATTAATCGAACTAATTTTGTAATACAATTAATGATTACCATTTTTGCAAGGCATACAATAAACAAGTAATTATACTGTACGTGTTTGCTTTTGCCAACCCAACCCCCCCCCCCCCCCCCCACACACACACACACACAATTTACATTGTAACTTACTTGTCATATTTGAAAATTGTCTTACTGTAAATCCTAAATTGTACTCTGATTAATGATAACCTATTGTATACTAATAATGATTACCTATTGTATACTACAAATCATTGATCACTTGTAACTTGTTAATGCATGTTCTGGTTTTTTTTTATTTCAGTGTGAAATTAACAAATACTTATCTGAGGGGACTAACCTTCAAATTAAAAGATCTTCTACTTTTAACAAGATGATTTGTAATCTTATGACTGCCATCTTTACGGTTGATGAGATGGAGCACTGCCTAGTTACAGGCAAAAGAATAAATGTGGAGGATAAAGAGAAGGAGCTCTTAGACCAGGATAAAGTTCTTGCCATTGTCGGTAAGTTCGCGTTTATTGGTTTATTAGTTAATTGTTACTTTTGTTTGTGTATTATTGTCCAAAAAGCACCATCTGTTCATTTTGTTCTGAAGTTACAAATTTACAAATTGAATATCGTTGTACAAGTATTTGATTAGAAATACACTTGATATAATAATTGATACAACATTGAGAAGATCGAACCTAATGTGATTACATATTTCGATCCTATATTTCTATATTTTTAGAATGTCTTCCAAAGTTGTTACCCTGGCACACAATCTTCCGTCATAAGGGCCAAGATGGTGGAGAAATGTAAAGACACCAGGCATGCTAAACTACGCCTTCTTGAGAAAGAAAAGTTAAAGAGTTTGAAACATGTTTGAAATAAGGGAAATTGACTTTAACACTTGTAAATACATGTACCGTTCCTACAGCGATATAACCGTTCTGACAGCGAGATAACCGTTACACAAGTTTTGTGTAAATTTACATAAATTTATACGCAAATATTATACAAGAAGCAGTTAAGAAGCTGTTTTCACATTAGCCTAACGTAAAGTATGGCAAGCTATTCCCCGTAGTAGATACTCGACGAGAAACGGGAGTTTCTGTAGGCTGACTATAGTAGGCTAATTAGTTATTGCTTCTGAGATTAGGGCCGGTTAGTGTTTTTAGGGTTAGGGTTTTTTATTCAATAAGGGTAAAATCATAGTGGATTTAGAGACTTTTCAGACTACGCATGCCTATAAATGAGTAATAAAAGAACTTTCGTTCCTATTCTTATTGTTTCAGTCTCTAAAATTGAATTAATATACCTATATATAATCCAGTAAACAGTGTTCACAGCAAGAAACAGCCGGTGTACACACTGTGGTCAACACATTTTCCACTGTGTTAACACGCAGTGACTATGTACATTAGAATTAAGACGGTTTGAACTTAGTGTACACGGGGATGGGTGTACACGGGGACGGGTGTACACGGGGTGTACACTCAGTTCAAACCGTCCCAATTCCAAATAGTCACTCCGTGTGTTGGTTACCACACTGTGTACACCGGGTGTTCACGGTGTGAACACTGTGTGTTCACTGTGTGTGTGTGTGTTTTTTTAAGATCGTTCGAGTTTGAAGACGAAAATGCTTGTAGTAAGCCATTTGTAACTTTTTTCAAAGACCTGAAACGATGAGGTTGGCATGTGGAAAATATTTGACTAAAAGGTAAAGACTTGTAGCTGTTTTGTTGAGTATAGTTGGACAACAGAAGAATGACACTTTAGTATCAAAAGGTTTCAGCTTTTCTGTCTTCTCGTGGTATGTTTTATTTTTTTATAATTATATACTTCTATATAGTTTCATTTAGTGATTCAAAATACTGTGTTCACAAGTTTATGTATGTTTTGCCTACCGTTTTAAACTGTTTTCATACGTCATTGAGCAATAATACTTTAAAACTTTATAAATGTCGCACGTAAAGTTTGCTTTGTCATAGATTATTCCCAGCGTTTCTTTTAAAATTCGCTGTTTTCACATGCAGTTGTCAAAACCCATTTGGATAATAAAACTCATTTGCATCCCCGTAGCTCTCTGCTAAATATATTATTTGTTCTGTGTCAAGCGAAATAGTTATAAAAATCGATTTGTTTTTAAATCCATAGCGGTCCGTATCGATGCTCGTATCATAGGATACGGACCGCTCGCGCTCAGATGGATACCGGACCGCAAAAAAATAAAGGAAGTTATCTCACATGATGTTGAGCGGAACAGCAAAGTTTATTGTTGCTTTTTGGACACCACAAAAGCTTTTGACACTGTGTGGATAGATGTCCTTTTTTTATAAACTGTTCAATGCCGGAATCCAAGGAAAGTCATGGAGGCTTCTCTAAAATTGGTACTCCAAAATGGCAAGCTGCGTCATGCATGCAAATTTAATATCTTCGAAATTTCCGATACTGCAAGGGGTCCGTCAAGGGGGAGTGCTGTCTCCTTGGCTGTTTCTTATATTCAACAATGATACTCCAGAAGCCCTCTCTCTACCCTCTCACAGGCTACACGTTGGAAACTCTTCGTGTGATTCTGTTTTGGTTGCCGATGATATTGTCCTATTATCATCAAGAGTTAATGGCTTACAATCTATGATCACCACCATGGAAATGTATAGTAGACGCTGGAGGTTTGATTACAACGTGAGCAAAACAAAAGTCGTCGTGTTTGGTGAAACATCAAGAATTAAATGTGGCGCCATGGTCAGTAGGAAGTGGTGTTTGAATAATCTCAAAATTCAGGAAAGTGGTAGCTACACTCGTGTAGGTATTACCCTACGTGGATAAGAAGGGAAGAGAAGTTGTATCTTATTTGATGAGTACTGGAGTATGACCTGGGGGCTTGAACCACATTGTTGGAGCAAATGTTTGGCTAACAATTGGACTGCCCTGGCTCCTTTACGGCCGTGAGCTGTGGAATACCCTAACGAAGACAGATCGGAATTCTTAGGCGGACTAATCGCTTTGCTGCTAAGCGGCTACAACGACTTGGGCCAAACAAAATCTGAAGCGGCCATAGGTAGTATTATATATTGGCCTCTAGAGCATTCAAGGTTACATCGATAAAAGGAAACTGGTATTCCTTGGGAACTTGTGCAGAGCCGAAACTAATTCGCTGGAAAAACAAATTTTTATTTTTAGATTATATTCCTCCTTATATAACTTTTTTAGTTTATTTTTTGCTTTGCCACAACATTATATCACATGAATACAACAAGTAACATAGTGGCTGGGAGAAAAACAGGACTATCGCCCCAATTGACATTTCCCCCCAAATAAGTTGAGAAGCGGTAATATACAGTGCTGGATTACAATTGGAATTTATAAATTTAAGGAAATAATTAAATAAAAAAAAAGTAAAAAAAAGAAGAAAAAAAAGTTGACTATGGCGGCTGGTAAGTTGAGAGCTTACCGTTATAGAAACAGTTTAACTTACACTTAAACTGACTAATACTACTGCAGCATTTGATAGTAGGAGACAAGCTATTCCAAAGGCTGATGGTTCTCGGAAAGAAAGAACATTTAAAATAATTTTGTTTGTGGGTGGTCAAAAGACGGTAATTATTAGGATAAAAGTTCCTAGTATTGTGAGAAGGACAAGCAGGTGTAAAATATTTATCAAAGTTAGCATTAATAAGACCATTCTTATATTTAGAAAGTAGTGAAACGTCAGACAGTTCGCATCTAAATTCAAGCGGTAGCAAATCAAGTGAGACGAGTCTTTCCTTGTAGCTTAACTCCTCGGAGGGATAGTTGAGAATAAACTTTGTCGCTCGACGTTGGATGTTTTCAATTAATCGGCGGTGTTTCAAGGTAAAGGGAGACCAGACGTTGTAGCAGTATTCTAGGCGAGGCCGAACAAGGGAGCAGTAGAGCAGTTTTCTGGTTTTGACATCAGATAGGTCTCTGCCGCAGACTCTTTTGATTAGGCCAAGGGTCTTGTTTGCCTTTTCGCATGTCTCTTCGATATATTTATTTATTTATTTATTAACTTTACAACCATGAAAGAATGCAATATACAGGAAATAAAAAGTGCAATACTTGAACATGATTGAAGGAATGATCAACAGGACACGAGTCCCATGTGAAGACCAACCCAAAAATATCTGGACCAGGATAAGTCCCAGGCAACAGTTACTCCCAGGTCCTTGATATAAGGCACGCATTCGAAATAATTTTCCTCGAGCTTGTAGTCATAGGTGTTACTGACAGGAGATGTTGTACATGACTTTACAGGGAGTCCTTTATCTTGTTTGTGTGGTCTTTCCTTTTTTTAGATATAAGTTGCTTTGTTTGGCGCCGTAATTGATTAAACTTTATTGCATCTGTACTCGATCCAGACGTGCTTTAACTTGTTGTTTATTTTTCTTTTTTATGAGAGACAAAAGTTCGGAGTCAATTCATGGGGGGTCATGGATATTTTTAGGTTTTGACTTAGGCACGTGCTCATCCACAGCTTTAAGAAAAGTATTGCACCAATTTGCCAGCGAAGCATCTACGTCGTTTGGAACAAAGCAAATGTCTCAGGGAGTTTTCATTAGAAGATCTCTGAGTCCATTCCAGTTGGCTTTTTTAAAGTTGTAGACTGGACGTTTTACAACCGGCTTCTTGGGAATCCTAAGGTCAACATCAAAACTAATAAGTTTATGGTCAGTACGGAGAATGTCCTCGAAGCCCTGGATATGATGCAGTTTGTTGGGAATGTTTGTTAGAATCATGTTTAGTATGTTGGTATTTCTGGTTGGGAAATCAACCATCTGCCATAAGAAGTTGTGTTTAAGCATTTTGGTGAAGTAATTATGGGTTTGATCCCCAGAGATAGCAGAAGCTATGGTCCAATCAATATTGGGAAGATTGAGGTCACCACATGTAATTAGCTGGTCGAATTTGCTTTAGCGGATAGGCGAAGCGTTTTCTTAAGCTCTTTTAGATGGTCTACATTGGAGTCTGGGGGCCGGTAGAAGACAATAACTAAGATTTTTCGTCTGTTGTTGGGACGAATTTCACATGATAGAATCACAGCGTTACATTCAAGTTCCTTACGGCGAAAGCTTTGTAATGTGTTCCTTACAGCAAGTAATACACCTCCACCGATTCTGTCCGTTCTGTCTCGTCTGTGGATGGTAACTAGTTAAGGCCAGGCAAAAGTTCGCAGTTAAGTATGTCCGGTTTAAGCCAGGATTCAGTGACTGCTACGTGATCTTTGTCGGTGGGAAGAGTTTGAAACTCGGCGGTTTTGTTGACTGAACTTCTTGCATTCATATACAAACACTTTATAGAGGAGCAGTAGGGTTTTCTCGCTTCAGGTATGGGACCCATATGTGTACTGCCAACTAGACCAGGATTTGGACTAATATCACCAGCTAATACCACTTCCCATCGAAGACCATCTGGAAAAAGCTTGTGATTGATCGGATTGATGAAATCGAAAAGGAGAACTGGAGATCAGGTATTGCCTTGAAGCCCAAACTTGAAGTGTACGGTTATGTGCATCAGAAGTTGCAGCCATTGGTTCTATGGGAAACAGCTAAACGCAATTCTTAGGTAAATAAGCTCGTCTGTAATTTAGTCAACATCCTGTGTGGAAATATACCTCAGGAGATTATGTCCGCGGTGCGGGAAACCGAGAACAATTACTAATGCAAACTCTGCAAAAGTTATGTTATTAACATTGCTAAACATTCTATCTTACAATGCCAAGATGTTTGCCAACCAAGAGAAGAAATGTGGGATAACATCTTGAGTAACTTGGACATAAGATTAAACGCAGTTATAGCGAATCTAGATGATGATGACTTATATGCCACAATGATGGGCGGCAGCTGCCGTATGCTAAATCAAAACACAGAAGACTATGAGAAATTTATAATATTGATCGTAACTGGCGTAATGTTCCATGCGTAATTAATAATATACATATATCTTAACATTTATATAATATTCTTTCTATATATATATATATATATATATATATATATATATATATATATATATATATATATATATATATATATATATATATTATACCTCAACTGTAAATTGTCCAGTCAGAAAGCTTGATTTGTAGCATGCGACCAGTCAATTAATCATCGAATTACTCCTCAAAAGTAATATTCCCCGCTGCAGCGGGGCATGCGACTATTATTCCCTGCTGCGTGTACCACGCGTGAACGCCACTCACGATTCACGAAGCTGTCAACAATGGCGGAGTTTGGCGAGACAAGAAAACGTTTCGCCTTAACATTCAGATGTTGACAAGAAGATTGTTAGGTTACAAGAAAATAGGGATTCAGGGAATACAAAGAAAGCAACAAACAATGCATCCAGAAGCCTTGAGACGACAACAGAATGAAACAGACAATGAAAAGGTTAAGCTAAGCGAAGTTTATTAACATTATTTCAGCTTTTTTTGGCAAGATTAATATGTTTTGGTATAATATTTAATTTATAGACCTTTCGCTCGGGGAATTCGATGAAATATTACCCCTCGGGATGACACATCCCTCGGGCTTCGCCCTCGGCATACATCATCCCTCGGGGTAATATTTCATCAAATTCCCCTCGCTCCAGGTCTTTAAATGCTATATATATACTAGAAGTTACTATCGCAAGTGAAATGCTGCATCATCCAGGCTGAGTAGTCAGCCGAAAGGCATTAGGAATTTGAAATCCGCCATTTGAAATGAAGTTCAGTATTCAATGCGATATTACAGCCTGAATTTTTTAATTATGTTAGACCAATGAACTGTCAGTATGGAGTGAAGAACGGTATGTGATTGGTCGAACATAATTAAGAAATATGCAAACTTTTAGTAAGCGGCCTCGGTTCGCCCGTTCAGGCCGTAATATTTTGAAATAGTAAAGTGCTCGAACATACATGTGCATACAGAAACAATAAGGGAAATTTTTTAATATGAACAAGATTACACTAGAAATTATATTCTATCAAGGATTTCTACAAATATTTCCTGAAGGCGATCTACACGATACGATTGTCATTTCGGCGTATGTAAATGCTGATTTAAAATGCGTCAGTTTTATGCATGTTTATTAGACAAATTGTGCATTGACTGATGAAATATTCAAGAGATTTATGAAACTTAGCCATGTTGGATTTTGCCCAACTTTGTTCATGGATACTACCATTTTTCTTACTGTCAAATTCTTTAAAATAATCCTGCTGATTAATAATATTATTGGTACTGTTTTGTTCAAGTCTAGCACGTTTTTTAATTTGACATTCATCTGAACACTTCTTGTTGAGCTTATCATTTGCAAGTCGAGCTTGCTTTTCAATATTAGTCCACTCTACTCGTTTTCGTTTCTGATATTTCTTAGCATTCTCCTGTCTAGTTTGTTTTTCATTTTCAGTTTCTACAGCTTGTTTATTTTCTGAAATTTTCTAGCATTCTTCAGTCTAGTTTGTTTTCCATTTTCAGTTTCTACTGAACGTTTAATTTTCTGATATTTTCTAGCGTTCTCCAGAATTCTAGTTTGTTTCTCATTATGAGTACTTGTACTTTGGCCCAATAAAATATTAGAGCCTTTTTGCATTATCTCTGATTTTTTTAACTGAACAGTTAACCCCTTCACTTCAAAAGGAGTTACATTGGCTCGAGGTACACTATTCTGGAAATAAATCACCACATTACTTATACTTTCAACAGAAACCAACACACATTTTCCAAATGGATGTGGTATACCATATGAATCTCTTGAGTAAGAATCAAAAATTTTAAAGTTCCCTTCAGAGGTCTTTAAAATTGCAACTGTGTTGCAATCAATAGTCAACAGGCAATGTTGATAATTTAACTGAGAATTTAAAAACAGATGATTCAGAGCATTTTCCAAAGAATAGCTAATATGGTGGATTGTTAGTTGCCATAAATAAATCCCCAGCAAATGGGTCACTGTATTGCAAATAACACATTTTATTAGAAACTGCAACCTTGTCTGGCACATCGGTTAAAAGCAAAAACGTTTTATTAACAGAATTACTTATACAAGTAGAAAGGCTGTTTCCAGCACACAATATGTCATTCAAGCATGATGAAGCCCATGCACTGATATTCGTTATTTGAGTATGTATTACTGCAGTCAAAGACCTGGCTACACATTGTTTACCAGTATTTTGTCTAAACGTCTTTGCATTACCTTGGCTAAAATCAGCACATATTGCTTTAGTTGGGTCGACCACGTAATATACGGTACTGTGGGACCAGGATTTTCTTCGACATCATTTGCCATTCTCAACAACAATGGAACAAACACATTGTAGCATGACATTTGAGTAAACGATACTATCACTTGATTCAAGCTTTTACATGTATATTGTTCTGCCAACCTTTTTTGTCCTGATAATATCATTAATTATATATGTACAGTTTGTACCAACAAAAGTAATACAAGGCAGGAATACCGCAACAGCTAAAGCCAATTACTGCGGATCCTTTGTTACAAATATTACAACAACATACAAGTTTAACAGTGAACGGAAATACACATGCACAAGATAATACAAAAACAATGAATCTAAGGCAAAAGATAAAAAAAAGAACGCTAACCCCCCCCAACCCCCCCCCCCCCCCCCCCCCCCCCCCCCCCCCCCCCCCCCCCCACACACACACACACACACCCCAAAGGAAAGCTGTGAATTAATTAATTATTTAAATAAAGAAAATAAAGAAATAAACAATTAATTAATTAATTAAATAAATAAATAAATAAATAAAAAAGTAAATATGTAAGTAAATAAATAAACAAATAATAAATAAATAAATAAATAGATAGATAAATAAATAAATAAATAAATAAATAAATAAATAAATAAATAAATAAATAAATAAATAAATAAATAAATAAATAAATAAATAAATAAATAAATAAATAAATAGATAAATAAATAAATAATTAAATAAATAAATAAATAAATAATAAATTGGGCGAGGTTTAAAAACAACAAGAAGGGGAAACTAATAGACTACGAGCACAATTACACTTAACACAGGCTGTCTTCCATGTACGTGAGTGGTCAGGGTCAGTTGAATACTCTTTGACCTTTACATTATTGTGTGCACTAATTCGGGCACGATATTGCTCAATTGTTATTCCCATTTACTGAACTTGGTTAAATAATTTATAATCAGTAATGTTGATAAGCGTGAACACAATGTCTCCTGTGAGAATCAATGAACCCACACCAAATACATACACGGCACCTATTAAAAAATAGAAGAAAACAACCATGAAATCTCCTACCAAGTTTGTTGTCAGTTGTAGGAATTGATATCTTACCTCGACAAGATAATATCTCCTAATTAAACTGTATGAGACTAAGACTACAAGTGTGTTCATTTATAGCCAAGAACGATTTGACTCGTGAGTCGTGGCAGTCGTGGGCCTCGTGGCATTCCCAGTTCAAAAAATCCATCGCCGTCGTGGTGTTGACCAAATGCAAACGACGTATCCAATTTCGTCAGACAAATCTTTCTGGCGTACGTGATGTAAGTTGTAGGAAGAAACTTCTTACGTCACAAAACGTCATAAAATGGTCAACAAATAAACTCTCAAAATCTCAATTCCGTTGACTATACATAACTCGGTAAAGAGGTCTGGACACGAGACACAGCAAACCCATGTCAAGATTAGTGTGCTGCCTCGCTACGCTCGGCAGCAATAATAGCCCAAGTACCAACATTCGAAGAGCGTCGGACTAGTAAACCGAAGGTCGCGGGTTCGAATCCCAGCCTGGCCGAGTAGACTTTACTCCACTTGTCCGGTATGATTCGTCACTCGGAGTAACACCTAATATCATTATATATATATACCTGTATGGATGATACCTGTAACCCAGGTAAGGTAAAACTTTTAAAAAACAACTTAACACAAAGTAATTATATGGAAATATATATATATATATATATAGTTCAATCTACAGACACCGTGTTTCGCTGTACAACAGCTCATCAGTGTAGCTTGGAACAATCTGAATGAATTTCATCAATTACTTATACACATGGGATCGTCGGTGACAACCGCATGTGGGACAGCATCGGTGAAGTACATTCAGATAGCGTGAAGTGCGCATGGGCCCAGAGTGCTCAACTTCCACAAGGGTAGTGAGTATATATATTTCCATATAATCACTTTGTGTTAAGTTGTTTTTTTTAATTTTTACCTTACCTGGGTTACAGGTATCTTCATCTTTGGAGGAATTAAAGCATATATTATCTATCTATAGTAACTTAGGTTAGATATACTGCCGAAACAGAGAACGTAGGAATCTAACGTTTCGAGCGAAGGCCCTTCGTCAGAGAGAAACGTTTCTCTCTGACGAAGGGCCTTCGCAAGAAACATTAGATTCCTACGTTCTCTGTTTCGGCAGTATATCTAACCTAAGTTACTATATTTCGATTGTTGTTTCAACACTGCCTACGCAGCACGCTACTTTTATTTCACTATTTGTATTATCTATCTATCTATCTATCTGTCTGTCTGTCTGTCTGTCTGTCTGTCTGTCTGTCTGTCTGTCTGTCTGTCTGTCTGTCTGTCTGTCTGTCTGTCTGTCTGTCTGTCTGTCTGTCTGTCTGTCTGTCTGTCTGTCTGTCTGTCTGTCTGTCTGTCTGTATTTAGACTGTCAAATTTAGGTCAAGTTTCGTCTAAACCAATCAAGAAAGTCACTACTGCTAAACATCTAGGTGTAGAGCTAGATGACAATTTAGCTTGGTATGATCAAGTTGATTCTATATGAAGAAAGTTTGTCGTTCAATCAATGGTCTTAAACAAGGACGAAAATGTGTTCCCAAAAACATTTTGGTAACGATTTATAGTTCTCTTATTTTGCCATTATTCGACTACTGCGATGCTGTCTGGGGAAATCTGAAACTAGGTCTAAAAAATTACAAAAGTTACAAAATCGTGCAGCACGCATCATTACCTTTCAATGTTATGATGTGAGATCAGCTGACATATTAAATTACCTAAAATGGGATCAGTTATCTATTAGAAGAATTATAATATAATTAATGGAGCTGCACCTGAATATCTTTGTGAAATGTTTGTTGAAATTAGTTCCTATAGACAAAGATTAAGATCAGGTGAAAATAATTTAGCGATGTCCAGAATTCCCAAAACGGAATTCTTTAAAAAAGGTTTTTCGTATCGAGGGGTAAAATTTTGGAATTCACTTCCTATTGAGGTTAAAGTTACTCAAACTATGAGTGAATTTAAGAGAAAGCTATCCGAATTTCTTGAAATTGTCAATCAACAATAATTATTTGTATTATAATTGTGTGTTTAATTTCTTATTGTACATATTCTTGATTTTTATATAACTAAAACATTTGTAAAAAATATAAGTTATTAATTTTTTGTAAATATATCTAATTATATAATTATACGGCTTTCATGTAAAGAAGTGTTTTACACTTATGAAACTACCGTATTTAAATAAAGGCAAAATCAATCAATCAATCTGTCTGTCTGTCTGTCTGTCTGTCTGTCTGTCTGTCTGTCTGTCTGTCTGTCTGTCTGTCTGTCTGTCTGTCTGTCTGTCTGTCTGTCTGTCCGTCCGTCCGTCCGTCCGTCCGTCTGTCCGTCTGTCCGTCTGTCCGTCTGTCCGTCCGTCCGTCTGTCCGTCCGTCCGTCCGTCTATCAAAAACTCGACCTTTCAAAAACTCGAGGATTTAAGATGGGATTAACCTTTCAAAAACTCGAGGATTTAAGATGGGATCGTTAAATATTAACAGTCTTTCGAAACACATTGATCAACTTAAATTTTATATATATGGTAGATGTTATTTTTGATGTTTTAGCCATAAATGAAACAAAATTAGACCAATATGATGCTGACTCGCTTATAAACCTCCCAGGTTATACTTGTGTCCGTCAGGATCGCAATTAATCTGGAGGTGGGATTTGTATTTACATCCGAAACTCCATCAATTTTACAAGAAAATTTGCCCTTCGTCGTACAGTTATATAGGACAAAACGCTATAGACATCTCCCGAATTCGGTTCAATGCCCACGAGACAATGGCTCCAAGTCGAGGTTGGCAATGAGATCGTAATGCATTGATACCCAGTCTCGATTTCAAGTCGTTGTTCGTGCTTACTGAAGCAAATTCGGGAAAAGTCTATTTTTAATTCAAACTACACAAATAGATGCACTCGACCGTGAGAAAGCCTGGCCATTGGAAAAACGTCTTGATTATTTTGTAAATACCTCGTTGCAAGACTCTCGTTCTCGCGCACATATCTGTTGATCAAATACAACCTTTAATGTGTCAGTTTCTATATAGTAAAGAACTTACGTACAGATTGTAATTATTTAGTTATTATAATTTACTGAAAATCCACGTGACGCAGAACACGATTAGCGACGCCGTTACACTGACGCTCTTTCTCGGGAGGGGAGTCAGCCGCTGTACACAGGCTATATGTATTATGGAAAAGTAAAAAGTGGCTAAAACGCCGAGATTTTTAGTAACAGAAAACTGACGTTTTAAGCGGAGCCTTTCATCAGAGTAAAATGTGATGAAAGCCTCTTTCAAAATGTCAGTTTTCCGTTACGAAAAATCTAGGCAGTTTATAATTACCACCTTTTCACTTTGCTGTATCTAAATTTGAAAACACTGTCTACGCAACACCCTACTTCAGTTACAGTGTGATCGAGCTACGGATTTCTTTAGTTTGTTATGAAAAATAACTGGAGGGGAGGATTCGACCAATTAAAAAGCATGCCGGTGCGGAAATACGAAATTTATTCAAAAGACCAATGTTTGTGTATCATATATTTCTCCTCTTTTGCCGCACTATGGATTCTAATTGTAAAAACGCACATGTGCAAAATATTTATAAGTAATATTTTCGTACGAAGTTTAAGAAAATTATCCCACTGTTGTCTAGAACGTCTGATAGTTTTTGACAAGTAAAACCGTTAATTGTTAGACAAAATATAGAAATAGAGGGGCTGTTTTGGCCTAGTCCCCGCAGGAATTTAGGTAAATCACATGTTAAACGATAATACTGCCCAGGATGATTCCGGGTTATTCTTTTTGACGTGTAAAATTGTGTAGTGTTAAAACAATAAAGGGGAGTAACGTCGTAAAACAATAATTTTCAATGGAAAATCAACAAGGGTGGCGCCAGAAACTGGGGAAGGGGGCTACAGCCCACACTGTAGGGGAAAATTTACACATTTATCGGGGAATAATCTGGAAGAAAAAATCTATTTTTAACAATTGGAAAATAACTTTTTAACTTATTAAGCGAGACAAGTCAGTAAATAATTAATTAAATGCTTTAATAGTGAAATGAAACTCTTTCAGAAATACAAGATACCGGCATTGTGTAGAAGACAACTGTAATAATTACAACACACAAAATTTCTGTCTGCAAAATTGAACGAAAATGGCAAAGGTTAATGACCACACTAGTTGTTCAACAGATTTTTCTTTATTGATAGCTTGAAAATAGATGCTGTAGCTTGTCGGTTATTGCGATAATTTCACGCCGTGATCGTGGAAAAAACTATTCTAGACGTTGAAAACAACAACAAATATCTCAACAACGAAGCAAGAAAACGAAAAATTGCTAAAGATGTTACTTTGTCATTTGAGGTGTTCTATCAAACATGACAGACTGAATTTTTGGCTTATGTGCACTTTAATAATAAACAATGTTTTACTTAACCAATGACAAATAAATCCCCAATACTGATTACGTTAACAACGTGGAAAGAGCGAGTATTTTCCAAGGTTACCAACAATAATCACAGGCTGAAAAAATAAATTGTTATTGTATATAAAATGTTGCCTTTTTTGAGAAGCTAGCTTAAACAACCACGTACTTACATCATGGATAGCAAAAAAAACTGGATAGGAAACTTGATGGCGTGAGCATGACAAGCTGGTTGAAATTGACAAGCTTAACCCCCCCCCCCCCCCCCCCCCCCCCCCCCCGCCCCCATACTATATTCAAAGTTTAGGATTATACAGCTTAAAATAATAATTAAACTGCCTGAAAATACAACAAAGCCACAATACGATAGAATGTCCATCTATTATTATGCCTTTTAAAAGAAAATATCAAGATTTACTAGTTATATGTATCACAAATTTCAAGGAAAACAAAGTACTACTTTTCGACGCCAGTTCCTTAGAAACAACACAGAAAACATCAAAACAAAGATCAACAACGTTTACCTCGAACACTCGATTGTGGCTTAGGCATGTTTGTAAGGCAATAGAATAATTTGAAACGTCAACATATCATCATCTGAATGAAGAATTTGAAGAAAAGTTCACTTAAAAACCTCAGTAAAACAAGCATACTCGCGCCATTTGTGTCATCACAATTTTCAACTAGGTTTCAACCATTTTGCAAACTGAGTAAATGCGATTTAACCAATGAAAAGGCTCAAAACACCACATATGACTAGTAGTTTCCTTTCCAGTTCTTTTACAGTCCATACTTACATTTATTCTAAAATGAATTAAATTACCTACTAGAAATAACCCCTCGCCCGCTTTTGCATGATTTTTTGTAAATACCCCCTGATATTCCTTCTGATTAGAAACACTTGCGCTCTTTTTATTGAATGGGGGCCTGGAAATAGGCACTCCTGTTGATCAAAATATAGTTTTAATTCTAGTAGAATATTTGAAATAAAAAAACTGCAGTTTTAATAACTCTATTTTTTGAAGAAAAAGGTAACGAGGAACAAAGAAAAATTTAAGGATGATATTTCGTGAAAAATATTGAGATGAAGAAAATTACAAGTCGCATCCACGGTTTGAACTCGACCATGTCCCCGTGCAAGCCGACTATGTTAACCACCAGACTACCGAGGCAGGCGGAAAATTTTTGTCAAAATATCAGGGTTATAGTTTACACTTCTTTCTGTCCATGTTTACAAAAAACATCGCTACAGCATCTGAAAACATTTTTCAAAGGCACTGAATTGGTTGAAAACTATCAAACAACTACCTGGCAGGCTGTCACGGCAATATTCATTTAATGACATTTCAATGTGCTGAAATTGTTTTCACCTACATGTTAATAAATATTTCAACAGCATTTGTACGTTTTACAAAAGAAAAATTGCTCCTTTTTATACCAATTATGGACAAGTTACGTTAGTCACAAGTGGTTTTACAATAAGAAAACTATTTGTAAAAATATATTAAGACGGCAGCCACAGATAAAACTGAATACAACAGGCAAGTAAACTAACATGCAATGGATAAGTTTAAAATACTTTAGGGACACACAAAAGAGAAAACAAAATTAACAGTGATAGGATATATACATACGGAAACTCGAACAGTTTTACTACTAAATGTTCGTCGGATATTACTGAGAGCGGTCGGCTCTATATTTTTATCGTAAACTTAAACCGTTTTGCCGGCCTTTATTTCTTCGTCGGTTTTCAAGTTTCACTCTTGCTTTCTCCTCCTTTCGATCGCGAGTTTCGGTTTGACGGGTTTCCTTCTACTCAAGACGTTGTTTTGCTTTATACGTAGACGTTGATTTGTTTCGGTTCTTTCAAAAGTGATATACGTTTCCCCAAAACTCCTTTCTCAAGTCTTTTTGTCAAGAATAAATTATGTTGTTATACGTTAGTTCAAATCTTTTTGTCAAGAACTATATTGTCCCCAGTGCCCCACAATCTTAACCGCGCATGGTCCGTCCACACATATATACAAATAAATAAATAAATAAATAAATATTCAGATCACAGAAATTCGTTCGCATTTGTCCACGCGTGTAAAACGACTCCGCGCGTGTCGAGATTAGCACCCTCACCGGGCTCCGGCCCTTCGGCCCTACGCCCGGGCTCGGGGATAATAGAATAAGGATTGGGTGAATGGTTTGAATCCAGGATATAAATGATTTATAGTTTCAGGATCTTCAGGATTGTTTTTGCAAACACTTAAAATGTCTTCTGACGTTTCGGCAGCCTATACGGCTGCCATCTTCAGAGAAGATTTTGGTTTTACCGTTGAACGCATCTGTTGGCAGTCGTCATTTGGTGACGCGACGACGTCTGCTTAAAAAACAGAGTAAGTAAACATAAACGTCAACGTGAAATGGAGAAAAAACCAATCACATTGTAAGCCATCATTTGGATGCTCAACATGACAACGATTGGGATTCCGTGCGATGCTTAGCATACAGCAGCAATTACTGGTTAAGAATATTTATGGAAGTTTGTTTACTGGCATCGAGAAGAAACCGCTCAATAGAAGTCAAAATATGCCTGTGGTATACAACAAGCTTTTGTTGAGCGAGAAGGGCAACACGATCACATCAGCCAACTACCGCATGCCGTTAGCCATGCAACCAGCATCGCGTTACCAAATGACGACTATACCAACAAACGTGTTCAACAAAAAAAACAATAATTTCTCTGAAGATCTTGTGCCGCATATTTAGGGGGTATAATTGTATTATAAAATACAATTAAAATAAATGGCAAAGTTGAATTAAAAAAAATAGCGGATCGAAATACTAAACGTTTGTATATTGAACTGAAGACAAAGAATACTGACGAGATTTAACGTTTTGAGCCGTTCATAAAACTAAGT
This sequence comes from Paragorgia papillata, assembly GCA_035771165.1. Classification (NCBI taxonomy): domain Eukaryota; kingdom Metazoa; phylum Cnidaria; class Anthozoa; order Scleralcyonacea; family Coralliidae; genus Paragorgia; species Paragorgia papillata. The sequence goes on along the minus strand of JAWNZC010000022.1, from coordinate 646,611 downwards.
GAAATTAACATAAAGTGAATATGTACAAAATGAATTAAACTGTACGTTTTTCTGATAAAAGGCCTTTGCTCAAAACTCTAGAACTGCAATATTCCACAATCTAAACTGCACTTAAAATTTTACGCTGCAGCGCTTTAAAAATATTAAGGCCAACCAGCTAGGCATCTACAAATTATTTCTGCCCAGAAGTCAAAAATCGTTGGGGCCCACAAGGCACAAGGTACAGATCTTCGAGGGCCATCGGAAAATCTCTCCCGGTGTCCCGATGCCCCACCCCTCCCCATTACCAGAAATCGATGACAAAATGGCCGCCGCTTAAGGGCTAATTTACATATAGTCCTTATAAAATGGCATCCAATTTTGAACAGTAAATATATAGAGGGGAAATATTAAAATGAAAATTCTGCTAATTGAGTATCTCGCCTATTATTTGCCGACCTCGCTATCTAAGCAACAGCGATTTTCAAATTATTCACTTCCTTATTTCTTTAAATCAGGTATACCTACGATCCGCCAAATGACTATATCTCTCGAGCTATTGTTTGTCTCTTTTTGACCCTCGATCAATCATGGTGAGTTCAAAATGCCCATTGTCTTGTTGTCATTACAAGTCGGGTAGTTGTTAAATTAGAGGTATACAACTTCAGCCAATTTGGTCAGTATGTAATCTATTACAGCAAGATAAAGATTCCTCTGTCAACTCTGGAACATTTGACCAAAGATGATTTTGAAAGTATCAAACAAAATCCTACGGCAATTTACTATTTTCATCACAATTTGGCGGATCGTATCGGCAAATAGTTGGCAAGCTACTAAATAAGGAGAATTCTCACTTTGATATATTCGCCTTATATATTTACTGTTCAAAATTTGACGCCAACTTCGAAGGAATGTATGTAAATTGGCTTTCAAGCGGTGCCCATTTTGTCATTAATTTCTGGTAATGCTAGTAAGTATTAAACTTGGTGTCTCCACAAATTCTCGCTTCTATTACAATTTGTCACCATGCAAACATTCAAAGGATTAAACCTCAACTTAGCTCCAAATTAAGGATAGATCTCCACTTCACAAAGAACAAGAGCTATATACACATTCGGAATTATAATGTTTACGAATCTTCCAATCATTGGAGAAGGACAGACAATCTTTTTTGTTTCGCGTTTCAAGAATGAGTGTCTTGTACCACATGTCGGGTTGGAGTTACCATTGTCAGCGAGAGAAAGCCCAATTTTTATTTCAAAGTTTTGAAGCTGAAGGTAACAACAATTATCATAGCGATTTGTTATCAGTAAGTACCGCATAGAATACTAAAATGAAAAAAGAGATGTTAATATCAGTGTCGAACAATGACAATGACAATGCCAATGTCAAAGTCAATGTCAATGTCAATGTCAATGTCAATGTCAATGTCAATGTCAATGTCAATGTCAATGTCAATGTCAATGTCAATGTCAATGTCGATGTCAATGTCAATGTCAATTCTAATGTCACTGTCACTGTCACTGTTACTGTCAACGTCAACGTCGGCGTTAAGGGTAACGGCAACGTCGATGTCCATGTCCATGTTAATGGTAACGGTAACGTCGTAATGACCGTGTCCGTGTCTGTGTTTGTGTTTGTGTTTGTGTTTGTGTTTGTGTTTGTGTTTGTGTTTGTGTTTGTGTTTGTGTTTGTGTTTGTGTTTGTGTTTGTGTTTGTGTTTGTGTTTGTGTCTGTGTCTGTGTCTGTGTGTGTCTGTGTCTGTGTCTGTGTCTGTGTCTGTGTCTGTGTCTGTGTCTGTGTCTGTGTCTGTGTCTGTGTCTGTGTCTGTGTCTGTGTCTGTGTCTGTGTCTGTGTCTGTGTCTGTGTCTGTGTCTGTGTCTGTGTCTGTGTCTGTGTCTGTGTCTGTGTCTGTGTCTGTGTCTGTGTCTGTGTCTGTGTCTGTGTCTGTGTCTGTGTCTGTGTCTGTGTCTGTGTCTGTGTCTGTGTCTGTGTCTGTGTCTGTGTCTGTGTCTGTGTCTGTGTCTGTGTCTGTGTCTGTGTCTGTGTCTGTGTCTGTGTCTGTGTCTGTGTCTGTGTCTGTGTCTGTGTCTGTGTCTGTGTCTGTGTCTGTGTGTCTGTGTCTGTGTCTGTGTCTGTGTCTGTGTCTGTGTCTGTGTCTGTGTCTGTGTCTGTGTCTGTGTCTGTGTCTGTGTCTGTGTCTGTGTCTGTGTCTGTGTCTGTGTCTGTGTCTGTGTCTGTGTCTGTGTCTGTGTCTGTGTCTGTGTCTGTGTCTGTGTCTGTGTCTGTGTCTGTGTCTGTGTCTGTGTCTGTGTCTGTGTCTGTGTCTGTGTCTGTGTCTGTGTCTGTGTCTGCGTCTGCGTCTGCGTCTGCGTCTGCGTCTGCGTCTGCGTCTGCGTCTGCGTCTGCGTCTGCGTCTGCGTCTGCGTCTGCGTCTGCGTCTGCGTCTGCGTCTGCGTCTGCGTCTGCGTCTGCGTCTGCGTCTGCGTCTGCGTCTGCGTCTGCGTCTGCGTCTGCGTCTGCGTCTGCGTCTGCGTCTGCGTCTGCGTCTGCGTCTGCGTCTGCGTCTGCGTCTGCGTCTGCGTCTGCGTCTGCGTCTGCGTCTGCGTCTGCGTCTGCGTCTGCGTCTGCGTCTGCGTCTGCGTCTGCGTCTGCGTCTGCGTCTGCGTCTGCGTCTGCGTCTGCGTCTGCGTCTGCGTCTGCGTCTGCGTCTGCGTCTGCGTCTGCGTCTGCGTCTGCGTCTGCGTCTGCGTCTGCGTCTGCGTTTGCGTTTGCGTTTGCGTTTGCGTTTGCGTTTGCGTTTGCGTTTGCGTTTGCGTTTGCGTTTGCGTTTGCGTTTGCGTTTGCGTTTGCGTTTGCGTTTGCGTTTGCGTTTGCGTTTGCGTTTGCGTTTGCGTTTGCGTTTGCGTTTGCGTTTGCGTTTGCGTTTGCGTTTGCGTTTGCGTTTGCGTTTGCGTTTGCGTTTGCGTTTGCGTTTGCGTTTGCGTTTGCGTTTGCGTTTGCGTTTGCGTTTGCGTTTGCGTTTGCGTTTGCGTTTGCGTTTGCGTTTGCGTTTGCGTTTGCGTTTGCGTTTGCGTTTGCGTTTGCGTTTGCGTTTGTGTTTGTGTTTGTGTTTGTGTTTGTGTTCGTGTTCGCGTTCGTGTTCATGACAACGGCAATGGCAATCGTAATGATGTTGTTAATGGTAATGAAATGTTAATGTTTATGGTGATGTTAATATAAATGTTAATGGTAGTGTTGGTGTTTCTGTTGCTGTTGCTGTTGATGTTGCTGTTGCTGTCGCTGTTAATGTTAATGTTAATGTTAATGTTGATGGTTATGTTGATGTTCTCGTCGAAGTCGAAGACAAATTTTCCTTTCTAAATTTACTTTTTTTTAAAATTTTACTTACTACCTTGCTCCAAGGATATCTACAAGCCTAATGGTTTCTGGATGCCTGCTTGCCGCTGATATCTGCCTTTCAGCCTCAGTGTTATTTAACGCACCCATTGGTTATTATACTATACTTGTGCTTACTATCTTCTTTTGTAAATTTGTATTAGTGGCAAATATTATTAAATCCTAAATCCTAAGGCGATGTCGATGTCGATGTCAATGTCAATTTTTAACAAAAACTTTAAATTTTTCGGTTCATATACATTTCAAAGAAACTCACCATATTCTGTAAGTCGACTCTCCACCAAGGTGACAACATATTATGTGTGTGGGTGCATGATCCACTACCCCAGTAAGGTGTTCTATTGCCATCTACAGCCAAACGAGAAGGCCGGTAAGGTGAGCTTTCTCTCGTTGGCTTGCTTCTGGCCAGGTTTACGAAAGTTTGACCTGCACACGATATAAAGAACAATAACAAAGAAACCAAAACTAGGCATGCATTGCATGCATATGTCAACTACATGCATGCCTTTGGGTGAATTTTGCTTCATATACTTAACAGCCGCAATGTAAACATTCATTGCCATTGGCTGACAACTTTAATTTTCCATACCGACAGCTTTAGGGCCCTTTTGCTGCTAACAAAGTTACGGACTCCACTGTATAGCTTGCGAGCTGGCTCTCGGGTGGTAAAGGGGAGGCGAAGGAGAGGCTGCACGGATCTCTATGAAATTTGAATGCTGCCCCTTCTAAACGAGTTCTTATAAGCGAGTAGTAACAAACCAGACGCGCATTGTAAACAAAAAAACTGTTTTAATTTATCTGGCAGACGAATATACGCTACGTTTTGTCTGCCTGTCTACCTGTCTATATTTCCATTAATTCTATGTACGATTATGTTTTGTGTGGAAGAAAGAACCGCAGATTTTGGGACTTTGATTTTGTTAAGCCATTGTTTGGTAGGCCAAATACCGTTGGAACCTCAGTCTTAATAATAATAATTAAGTTGGAGTATAAAATATTTTGTGGTATTCCGTGAGCTTAACAACAAACTGATAGACATGGAAGATTTAATGCTTTATTTAAGTTGGGTATTCACTACAGTGGGCTGTATATGCGATTCTCTAGGCGTGCGTTTCAGGTTTGAACATTAATTCAATTTGCGTGATCAATGAGTTGATCTGTTTTAATTACTTTGCATTGACAGTCAATTAAGATATCCCCTAATTAGCATTTTTGTCCAATATTTTGACGCAGACATTCAAATTTCAGACAGATCCGATCTCCTTCACCTCCCGCTTCCTACCCAAGAGCTGCCTCGTCGCAGGCTAACATCAATGTTATCATAGCAAAAAATAACAATGATGCTAACAATACTAATAATTCTTTAAAAAGTTTCCTTATTTTTTATATTAATTAGCTTTACAGTATTTGATTCTATGCGAAAGTTTCATTCTCCTAAACGAAATATCCATGGATTTGCATTTTCCCACTTTTAATGAAACAGTATAGGGAAGCAACTTAAAGTTAAGTTTGTCTTATTTGAAAGAACACTTAAAATGACAAAGTAACATCTTTTGCAATTTTTTTCTTGCTTGCTTCGTTGTTTAAATATTTCAATTTGTTTGATATGTAAATGTGAAGTTTACTATCCAGTTGCGTCTGGAGGGCATGCTTCCATAAAAAAATTCGAAAAATAAAGTCTCTGAAAATACATTCTTTGCATTTTGAAAGAGATTTCGAGTCGTATTGTAGGATCGTTTTATTCATGTTTTCCGCAAATTTTACCCAAATCTTCGCACAAATTTTACCCAAATCAAAGCCAATTTTCAAGCCAAGTTCTTCTAATCATTCTATAAAATGTTTAGAACTTCATAAATAAGCTGACATCAATTGATCAAATATGAATTGTACGTTGATAAGATTGTATTGCTCCTAACAATCCACCATAGTCAAGGTGGTCAGCGGCTTAGGCATTTGTATGGGGTTTACTAAATGACTGATTTTTTTCGTGCCCCTGGAGATGTCGGGCCCTGGGCACTGGTCCAGAGTTATTGGTTAATGCAGCCCTAGATATAACCTTTTCTGGTAAGTCATACACATGTACATCACTAACCTTAGAAACCTATAGACGATCAATTTTCACAAACATGTGACATTAACATATCAAACAAAATAAAATATCTCAAAAATAAAGCAAGCAAGGCATAAACTGTAAACTAAGGATGTTATTTTCATGTGATATTTATTTGTTACCGTCTTTCGCCGTCATGTAGCAAAACACCTTCACTAGTAATGTTTCATTATATTGTATCCAGTATTCGCCATCTTTATCTCGACACTGCTCAATATCGTCACAAGATCTTCCTGGGTTTACTCTCGATCCATAAGTCTAGAAAGATAAGATAAGTTCAAAAGGTTGAATATAATACAAGCGAGAATTTGTGGTAACATCACGTTTTTTATTTATTGCCGAGCTTTCAACCTGTGGACTCAGACTTTCATCAGAGCAAATGGCAACATATTGTTGGCTCACGTCATATAAATTATCAAAACAATTTAACAACCAGAATCACGTAGGGGCTACGTTTATTCTAAAATTAATGAAATTACATAAAGGACTAAAAATTGTCGACCGAAAAGAGCTAACCAAGCAATGGCCGACTTTCTTTTAGCCAGCGACAAGCACTACTTCAGTCAAAAATCAGGAAACCATAAAAGGTTTGAAATATCCAACGATTTTACAGGAGAGTCAGCCATTGAATAGCACTTGGTTAGCTCTCTTCGGTCAAGAACTATGATCCATTGCGTCATTTATTTAATTTTAGAATAAACGTATGCACGTATATACGCCGTTGAATCCTTACGTGATTCTGGTTGTTAAATGGGCGCCCTAATGTATCTATGGGAAAAGTGCAGATTTAAATTTAAAAAAAAATCCATTTCATGAATATTTTGGAGAAGAATGAACTAAAGTTATGCATAGAATAACGTTCAGGGCATCAAATTAATACTGTTAACGGATAAAGAGTTTCAGCGGTTAATATGACAAGTGACGTTTCAAAATGGCCGTAGATTTACATTTAATAGGAGAAACACTCGCACATGGTTCCTAATTCGCCAAGTGCAAATATATAACAAAGATATAGAACACTTTGATATAGAACACTCTCAAAATGGCCGTCAAGCTTAAAATTGCGCTTGGTTTTGTATTTATTTTTCTTTATTGTGGGATCTTTCTCTGGCCTGGAAATAGCCGATATACATCATCGGATACGTCTGTTCAATTCTTGAACAGGTTTATAATCAAATCTGTGATAACCATACCGAAAACCAAGCTATTAGCCGTACATGGATTTTCCAAGACCCGCCGAGCAATAACAACGCCTGGAAAGCATGGAAGCACCTCGTTAGCTATACCCGGACATGATCCACCTACTGATATTACTGTATATAGTGATATTGAAAGAAACCCTGGACCTGCAAGGGAAACGTTGTTATTTAACTATCTATTGCCTTCGCCATCAGAGTATGCCGATAATGTCGAAGGTGGTTATGTACCAAGAAACCACTTCTGTAATTACATACAGGATACAGCGTTGCTTCGTCAATACTTTTGTTATATTAGTCACAGCTCCACCATTCATCAACCTAATCAGATCTATGGCACTTTTGGATTTAGAGGCACCAGAATTAGTGATGAAAGAAGAATAACAACAAGAATAACTCAACGATGCGAGCCACATTATGCTAATTTGTCTACAACTGCCAGACAGGTTAATTATAACAATCTGACTGAAATTATTTGTTCTAACTCCAAGCCTAACATTTCTTATAGAAATATGAACGTTTGCTTATTAAATGCAAGATCTATTAGGAATAAATCTACTGCCATTAAAGAATTTATACTAGAGTCGAAAATTGATATTCTGGCTTTAACTGAAACCTGGCTAGATGACGGTGATGAATATTCGATTAGAGACATTACTCCAGCAAATTATGTTTTTAAACATATCCACAGAGCATGCAGAGGTGGTGGTGCTGGCCTTATGTATAATAAGGCATTTGTTTTTAATGCCAAATCCTTTAAATCCTTTGAAATTATTGATATAACTTTGGTAATTTCAAATCCTGTTCGTATCATTGTTGTTTATCGCCCACCTCCATCTCGTCAGAATGGTCTAACATATGAAGCATTCTTCACTGAATTCAAGGAATTTTTAGAGCAAATAAATAATGATGCTGGTCACATAATCATATCAGGCGATTTCAATTTTCATGTCGATATTGATAACAATATTAATTAATACTAAGAAATTCTTAGACCTAATTACCATCTTTATTTGAAGCAACACGTCAATGATGCTACTCATGTGAGCAATCATACGTTGGATCTTATCCTTACAAGATATGATGATATTGATATTTTCAACTCTATTTCCGTTACGGATCCTGGAATTTCTGATCATTATGCAGTGAGAGGTAAAATCCTACTGAGAAAACCTAGCTATCCACGAAAAGTTACATCTTACCGAAACTTGAAAGGCATTAAGTATGATAAACTATGCCGTGATATTTCGAATTCGTCTCTTGTCAATAACTATTTCAATCAAACTTCTGTTATAGGTATTGCAGAGAATTATGATAAAACTTTAGTAGCTATTCTGGATCTACATGCTTCTATTAAGAAGAAAACCATAACTTTCCGACCACCCTCTCCCCTGTATACAAATGAAATCAACAAACTTAAAATAACCAAGCGGCGTCTTGAACGGAGATGGCGTGCTACGAAATCACTTGATGATCGTGAACGTTATGTAAAGCATTGTTTTCTTGTCAACACAGCAATGACTAATGCAAAAATGCATTTCTATTCTAACATCATTGATGAACATAAAAATAACCAGAAAGTGCTTTTTAGTACTGTTGACAAAATGCTTCATCTAAACCAGAAAAACTCTTTCCTACATTTATTTCTGCTGAAGAACAGCAAATAAGTTTGCTGACTTCTTTGTCAATAAAATTACAAAAATCAGAGGTGAAATGTCATCGATTCAATTGCCTGGTCCAAATATTGACTTGACGGATGCCAATAACGATAATCCAACTGTTGAATTTAGCAAGTTTTCCTTAGTCACAGAAGATGAACTAGCCGGGTTATTACGGGCTACAGTCTCTAAATCTTGTGAACTTGATCCAATTCCTGCTCCAGTTTCGAAGAAGTGTTTTCATGTATTACTTCCGATAATTACTAAGACTGTTAACTTATCCTTATCAAACAATGTGATGCATCCTTGTCTAAAGCTTGCTGTATTGAATCCTTGTCTTAAAAAACCATCACTTGACCATGAGGAATTTCCCAACTTTAGACCTATACCTAATTTGAAAGTCGTATCTAAAGCCATTGAAAAAACTGTAGCAAGTCAATTCATTGAACATACCCACCAAGGTAATCTTGATGAAATATATCAGTCAGCATACAAGGCATATCACAGCACGGAAACAGCTCTCGTTCGAGTTCAGAATGATGTTCTCCTAGCAATAGATAATAATCAATCTGTTATCCTTCTTTTGCTAGATCTATCCACCGCATTTGATACAGTTGACCATCGCATCCTCATATCAAGATTATCTAACAGATTTGGCTTGAAAGACGACGCCTTAGATTGGTTTCGTTCCTCACTTTCTGATAGGAAACAATTTGTTAGTGTTAATGGTAACCACTCTACAATTCATGATTTGCATTTTGGAATTCCACAGGGATCAGTATTAGGCCCTACCCTCTTCTTGTGCTATACATCACCTCTTGCAGATGTCATCCGCAAACATGGTATGAGCTTTCATCTCTATGCAAATGACACACAAATTTACATATCGTTCAAATCTTCAATGGCTGACGAAGCTCATTTAACAATTTCAAAAATTGAAGCATGTATCCGAGACGTCGATCAATGGTTGTCTTTCAATATGCTTAAAATGAATCGAGACAAGACAGAGCTTTTGGTTTTGAATGCTCGTGACCGCCCACCACCACCTGTTACTTCAGTTTTAATCTATGATGAAGTCATTCAACCGACACCAATGGCAAGAAATATTGGAGTAACGTTTCATTCGTTCATGTCTATGGAGCAACATGTAAACGCCACTCGTAAATCCGCATTCTATGGTTTACGAAACCTAAGTAAAATTAGAATATACATTTCACGGGAGTCTGCTGAAGTCTTGGTACACACTTTCGTGACATCAAAACTTGATGCAATGCGCTATTTTATGGGTTACCTAGTCGCTTAATACAAAAACTTCAAAGTGTCCAGAACTCAGCTGCTAGACTTACCACTCTTTCCCATAAATATGATCACATTACTCCAATACTTAAATAATTACATTGGTTACCAGTGAACTACCGCATTGAATTTAAAGTTCTACTGCTGACATTTAAATGTATTAACAAAACCGCACCAGCTTATTTACAGGATCTTATTCAACCATATGTTCCTAAACGCCACCTAAGGTCTGGTTCTAAAAACTATTTAGAAACTAAACAGTATAATTTACAAACATATGGATATAGGGAATTTTCAGTAGCCGCACCAATTCTATGGAATAAATTACCAGACAATATTAGAGTGCCAGGAATTTCAGTTGAAACTTTTAAAAATAAACTTAAAACTCATCTTTTTAGGAAAGCTTTTTTAGCATAGATAGTTTTTATAGCTTTATTATTTTATTTTAGTTTCTGTATATGTTTTTATCACATGTAGCTATGTAGTTTAAACTTAAGTTATATACTTTGTAAAGCGCTAATATAATAGGGAATTAGCGCTCTAGAAATGTAAATTATTATTATTATTACATCAAACTTTTTTGCAAAAGAGAAAATCACCAATTTTCTTCGATAAAAAAATTGGATCCACAGAATTTTCTCGAAATCTGCCTATTGATTAGTTAAATTTAAATAAATGTTATAATGCAAAAAATTAGGGGATCACTGAACTCGTTTTTAAAATAAATTGCATTAAATGTAAAATCACGTAAGTGTTGTCATAGCAACGGCTAAAACACTTTACCTGTTAACATTGTTTAATGTATTGAACGTTATTCTATGCATAACGTTAGTTTCATTCTTCTCCACAATATTCATGAGTACTATCTGAGGTTGAGATTAGCATTTTATTTCAATTTAAAGAAACAGTAGGGAGCCACCTTAAGTTGATTGGTTTATATGACGTGAGCCAACACGATGTTGGCATTTGCTCTGATGGAGGTCTGAGTCAACAGGTGAAAAGCTCAGCGATAAAATAATGAACGTATTTCTCACAAAATCTCGTTTGTATTACTATATCTCACAGCCTCAGTTTTAGGCCAGGAAATAAGTGAGTTAACATTTCAGTTCCTGAGATTATAAGAGCGTGCCTTTGATGTATTCTAATTAAAATATAATGGGGGAAACTTTTCAAATACAGTGGAGAAAGCTTATTATAGATTATTATAGCTAATTGATCAGTTCTCTTTTTTCTTAAAAAGTAAAAACACATATTAATTTTGTTTAAGATGACTCCTGGCAATTTTAAGAAAGGACTGGTAACGAGTATGTCGTCGGCACATGCGTAAATGACAATCTTGTCGAGTTGATATTCTGTTACTTCAGCAGCCGTCCGAGCGATACAAATGCTCAAATATCACACGTTTGCTTCGGTAAAATTCTTTAAAATTTTGTGCATAAAGAAATAAGAAAACCTTAAACAACATACTTAGTTTTTTAAAAATTTAATAAGACAGAACTTTTTTTAATCCATTACGTTTATAGCAAAAAATCTGTCTTGACAACTTTTCCCAGTATTTTACTGTTGGGTTCTATGTAAAAAAAAACTGACCAGATGACATTTTTTAGAAATGTTTACCGAAGAAGACTGGAAATATGCATCTAAACACACGAAAACCGTAAAAATTTGACAAATTTCAAACGCCATTATTACCATGGTAACCGCAGATATTAGCGCAATTTAACAAATACTTCACTAGAGTAGTTCTCCTTCTGCAGTTTAGTATACAGAATAATTATGTAATAGTAAGTTTTTAAGACAGCAATAACCATAGAATATGGCCGAACGTAACAAGCCATAAAAAAACTAAAACTCTAGGAAGCCACCTTAAGAAGATAAAAGATTTTGAAAGTGGACCGTTACTATATATCAACAGGCAAATTCCAATTGATCTTTTCAAGTGAGTAAAATCACTTGAAACTTTGAACATACCTCTCATGCACCCACAACAAATAAGCACGTTCTCTCACAATCCACAGTATTTCACCATCAACATCCATTATTATCAAATATAATCAGTTAAAATTAAGAAATGGTTCATGGTTTGGCGTGCTCCGTCGAGTATGGATGAAAAAATCGTAAGAGTTGGTCTAGAATTTTGAGTGCTCGCCCAACTTTCCAAGTGCATCCATAACTCGATGGAGCGCGACAAACCATGAACCATTTATTTTATAACAGAGAATCAGAGATAAAAAAACCGGAAAACAATATTTATTTCACTGATTAAAAATTAGTTTCTCATTACGTACGCAAAAAACTAGGAATATTCCTGATTAGTCGCTTGCAAATAAGGAGATACCATGCATGCAAGCTTCGATTATTTATTATTCAGAAAGCAATACTTCGGTGGAAAAGAAGTTTAACCGGCAATAGGCGAGTTTCAGGGTGTTTCACGCGCATCATTTTTCAAAAAAGCTGGCCAGCTCCACTCAAAATAAACATACTGTTTAAAATAAACAAAGCATAGAATGATACAGTTTCTGGATGTTTAACACTGTTATTCTGCTGTTGTTGTCTCGCTTGCAAGTCTGTTTGCCATTGCTTACTTTGTGGAGAGCCCGTCAAGAGCCCGCCAATTTCTTTGCAAAACGATGCGCGCGCAACACCCTGAAATTCGCCTATGTAAATCAATGTAAAGTCAATAAAGATTATCAGTTTCGTAAAAGAAGTCTAGAGACTTTTATTGTTATCATGCAAACAAGACATGTACGTTCTCGATCTGGCAGTTGGAAAATATCGTTGATGGAAACTGTTGAAATGTTGTCTTGTTTGTTTCTTGACGAACCACTGTAACGGATATGCCTATCCTAAGACAGTTAATTAAATAGACGTTATTTGATCACTGAACACTTAATAAGTACTTGTAACCAATTAGTAATACTTATGACTTGGCATGAGTCAGCTATGATGTCATTTAGTAATTACGTAAATATATTATATATAGAATGAAGTATGTTACTATAATTATATACTCTAGAAACTATATAAGCAGCCATCGAACATATATCAGGCATGCATATGTATGAGAGTGAGCTATATGTATCAAAGTGGTTACGAAGTCAGTCCTGGAGTTCCTGCCGTTGGTTTTATTATTCCTTCCTTTTCAAGTCCATACGGATTGTTATCCTGTGCCGAATCTCCTATTGACTGTTTCGTTGTGTGCAGACGACAGATAAGTTTCTGAACTTTAGTTTAGTTTTAATCTTTATAGACATTTTCAATACCAGTTCTAAGTTTCTTGTGAATTAAATAAATAATTGTAAAAACCAAACAGCTGAGGTTACACTTTTTGTTGCGTATAGCGGTCACGTAACACCACGCTTGTGTGCCGCGATCGGCTCTGACATTTATGGCAGGTAGGCACTGGTTTTGACGACTCAAACCAACAGACAAGACATCGCTGCAGTGATGGAGCTGAGCGGTGGAGGGCACAGTGTTGTATTGTGCCAGACTTTGTTCGTTTCGATGACCCGAATCGCCATAATATGCCTGATGGGAACTCCAGCATTTGACTAGAGAGTGATCGCTGTCGCCCTTGCACTGTGGTTGGTGTACATCCGGGAGAGACCTGCTTCTTTGCTGATGCTTTTTACCCCAAGTGGCTTGTCGTCGTACGAGACAGCATCGTCAGGACAAACATTTTTTTTCGGATATTGAAAGAACGCCGTAAAAGAAGGGTTGAGCACGGTTGGCCTGTGCTATTAGGGCGCTGCCTCTCACCAATAGTTAAGCCCGGTTAGACGGGGTTAGTACTTGGATGGGTGACCGTCTGGGAATAACCCTGTTCTCGAGCTTGAGGCTCATGTGAGTAGAGTTTAGTTCGTCTCTCCTGTGCTTCGAGGGTTTTTCGCAGGGTACTCCGGTTTTCCTCCCTCCATAAAACCAACACCCAGGTCTTAGCTGTAATCCGTTAAGAGGGCCCTGGGTAAGATTAGCTTCTGCTAACCAGGTGATTTTAACCCTCTATAAATAAAGTTTCAGTTTCAGTTTCAGCTTCGACACGTAGAAATTAAGAGCTCGTTATCCATCATTGATGTGCTCGGTCTCGTACATTCTTGCATACTTCTCCGTGCTTGGAGCCTCGTTTATTCCACCTTGATGGTTCTTGGTGACTTCATCATGGGCGTTGCAAAGTTACGACCTGATGCATCTTTATCAAACTTGAAGCTCGAGGAGGTTAACTCTCGTTGGCCTTCTCTAACACGTCGACAGAAATACAGCACTATGTGAAACCAGACATTCTGAAGGAGAGAAAACGGAGTGGATAGCGAGAAAGCATTACTGGATTTTAACTTTGACAAATCTTCACTTTCAATTGGTGGCTTGTGTGAAATATTTTGTCTGCCGCTTCGTTTCAAGGCTGCAATTTGGGAACTCAACAAGTCGTTTGAACGCTGGAAACGGGGATCTGATATTTTCAGGCCTTTGTTAAACGGAGGAGCATTTAAAAACCTTTCGACAGAGTGGCGACAACCAAGAAGAGTGGACTTGCTGTACGTTTCCCCAGTTTTTGACCTCAACTCTGCGTAGAACCGCTTCAGATTGGCGTCGAGTTGCCCAATTGTCATGTTCTCCATGGGAGTAGTGATGTGTTTTTCTTTGGCCCAAGCTGAGTTTTTTTAAGAAAGAAAATATAACAGACAGTTTGAGAGAATGTATAGGTATTTATCACATTGTTAATATTCTTTCTACATGCAGTGTTTTCATATATTTGGTCGATATATTACAGTAAAGCTTTAAATAATTAAATGCCAGGGAAATTGCTTCCGAGTTCTTCCCCGTCATTTTTCGTTGTTTTTTGAAGTCTGTGTATAATTTCTTTATAATATCTTAAATATGTTTAATGGGCTCCACCTACCTTTAAATGTTGCCACGGACCAATTTGTTGTTCGTTTTGTTTTGACCGAGTGTTTTTCTTCTAAAATTTAATCCATCTCCTTGTTGGACAAAGTAGCGAAGCATTTCGGCTGCCGAGCGGTTTCGTTATTTTTGTTGCCATGCACTAAGCTTACCTATTCTTCCTCACCAAATTTCAGCCGGAACGAAGGTTCAAAATATGTTTACCACTCGTAGTCTTATCTCGTGTTATCGTTTTCCATTTTTTAAGAATTAGTTTTGATAATTAAAAAAAAAAAGTCTTAAATTTTAGTTTCAAAACGTTTTCCGCGCTTGAAATTGCCGTGCTCCATCTAGTTATCGAGCACGCACGGGTGGCCAACCAGAAACGCCGTTGTATTACATCTATGTTATAATTCTATATGTTTGATGTTGTAAGAAAAACACACGCACATGCTTCCTTAGAATTAATTCGGTAATAGCAACTTTTCCCGATAATATAACTCATTATGCAACGTCATTATGTTATTTTGTTGTTACCAGTCAGCGGTGTTAACGTTGTACTTGCTGGTCAGCGGGCTCTCCCGCCTTGCTGTTCGGCCATCTTGTAAAGGTTCGAGTTGGTTCTGGATCTGGTCCTATTATAGTTTAATAAAAGGCTTTACCTGTTTCTCGTGGGTCTTATTAACTGCTAGCGTGCTGGCAGCGACTGTAAAGAACCCTGCCGAGTAAAAGTTCCCGGTCAGATTCCAGGAAAGATGGCAAGCTCGTCTTGGGTACGGTGTCTTTCGAAGATAGAAACAATTACTTCATTTGAAAATTGGCGACAAAATCTAAACTACACTTTGTCGTTAGACTCAAACTTTGCCCGCTTTCTGGTAGAGGCTGCTTCATGGGGAAAAAAAAGACAAAGCAAGAGCTCTTGAAAGGTTTTTGTGACGATGATGAAGACATCCCTGAGGCCCAAAGGCGAACAGCTCATCAAAAGATCAGCATGCTAGAAATTATGCCTGGTCAGATTGCTAACTACTGTCCGTTCATATCCACAAACACTGTTGTAAGAGCTAGCACATCCGTTCGTGAATCAATTTGGAGTGCTATCCACTTACATTGCGCTTACGAAGTTACTGGAGCCCACCTCATAGCTTTCAACGATATCCACCTTGAAGCCAACGAGCGCCCAGAAGATCTCTACCAAAGACTAACAGCGTTCATAGAGGACAGTCTGCTTCGCTCAGGAGGGGAACTATCCCACCATGACAAAACCATCACTAAGAACGGAGACATTTCCCCCACCCTGGAGAACTTAGTCGTATTTACATAGCTCAGGTTCATCCATCCTTCCCTACCCAAACAAATAATGCCACGCTTTGGAAACGAATTACGCTCGCGTACACTTGCATCAATAAAACCAGAGATTTCGCAAGCTATGGACTCACTATTGGACGAAATAATTGCATCGGACGATGCCAAGGTCATGCGTGCATGCTCAAACGACTAACACACACAGTAAGCAACCTTTACAGAACAAGTTTCCTACCAGACCATTCACAAAGTTCCTATAGACAGGCACAATGTCCGTCATTACCAGAAATTTGGGACATTTTGCGGCCACGTTCGTAGTCAGTGGTTACTCCCATGATAATAATATGCAGTAAATATTTTGCGAAAATGCAAACGGCTGCTAAGAACAAAGATCGCCTCTGCATTCAAAGTGAACAAACATAGCTGCAGGCTGCTCGAAAGAGAAGAGACCTCCGTGGCTTCATCGTTTGTCCTTCTCGCAGCTCAACTCCACGTTTAGACATATAACGGCCTCCTGCTGATAGACGAAATCGGAGTTTCGACTGTGCATACAATCTGAGTCGGGATAAAACGTATAGTTCGTTTATAACATGAGGCTGAAGCAGCCGCAGTGAAACATAACATTTCTGATTTCAGAAACCTTTTAATGCTTAGGTATTCTATAAGGATAAAATTTGCTTCTCAATTATCCTTGACAATAATCCTAAACGTAGTGTCTAAAAATAATGAACTCAAAACATGAAAAAATAGTCCCAGCCTATGTTATCTTCCCGTTATGCTTTAATAGACACGATGTAATTTGCATAGGGGCCCAAATTGAAAAGGAAACTAATTTGCATGTGGGCCTAAATAAAACTACGATTTGGTGTATTGCTCAAACACACTGTAAAACCAAGAAAGTTTAAAGGCTTTGGGAACCGCAATGTTGTTAGATACGGAGATATTTACGAGTTATATTAGCAGTTCGAACATTACTAAATACATAGCAAGCTCCGCACTTTGCATCGGTCGCAAGGAAAGTGGTGTATTTGGCAGATTTGCATCGCATGTTTAGCAGGATTACTATGGCTTACATAACAGAATGAGTCAAATAAGCAGCGTAAATAAATCGATGTTGGGAACCGGCTGTGTATTTCGGTAAGCGAACATTTTTTGTTATAACGTTTCCTTACTTAACTCTTAACAGGAATCGAGCTCCGCAACCGAGAAGTCTATGTCCCTAGTAGGATAAATTTTAAAATTTACGATTTTACTGTATTATTCCTTATACGATTTGGCCGTCATGTTTAATGGCCTATATGCGCCCGCGCGACGCCATCTTGTCCCAAATTTCTGGTAATGGTTAAGAACTGTCCAACTTGCAAACAAGCTGGACGACCCGACTATGCACGCTTTTTAAGCCAGTGCAGCTACTGGCCCGAATCAGATCGTAAATACTTCGCAAAAGCTCGACAAATTGTCAACATCTTAGAGACAGACTACGACAATGATGACATCAGCGACGAGGAGCAGGGCAATGACCACTCACACAGTGACCCGAGTCAGTCAGCCCGCCTAGTCCAGGTACAACAGTAACCGTATATCGACACATTTTACGGTCATCTACCTGTCCGCGTCACAATTGACAGTGGTGCCACCGGCCATATGATGCGCTTTTCTGCCGCAAAAAACTGGGCATAACAATAGCAACAAGCTCACAATCTGCACAACAAGCATAATTTTTTTTTTGAGGGCCTAGTTGTTGAGGACCTTGATGTAGACGTGCTCGCCGGGACTCCCTTCATGACAACCAATGACTTGGCAGTTCGGCCAACTAAACGCCAGGTCATTCTCGGAAACGGAACAACCTACGTGTATGGATCTTCTACACAAACCCAAACTCAAACCGCACGTCGCGCCGTGGTATTACGTGCTCCTCCAACAACTACCACAGTCTGACCAGGGGATGCCCCCAGCGACGATCCACCAGACACAGAGTACGCGTTGGTACCACGTACAGACGCCTCCAGTATTCGCCCTGTAAAGATTTCCAGAACGTGGCCACCACCAAGCTAGCAACGTAACCATCGTTGACCGGAAAATACGTGTCCCTAATTTGTCGGACACTCCACATGTCTTAAAGCGGAACGAACATTTCTGCAAAATTAGCCCTGTATTTGATCCCTTGTCCACCAACAACAAGCATGACCCTCCCAACGTTCCCGACGTACACCGCCCCTCCTCTAGGACATCAATATTCCACTCCAGCACAGCACAGGTAGACCATGGCAAACTCTTACCTCATGAAACAGTCAACAAGTTTCGTTCCACTCCAGAGCAGTTCGACAGCGTTTTTGAATTCAATATCAAAGGATGTAACGGAGCATCAGGGCCGTATGAAGCAAAGGTTAACATGGGACATGTGGAACCTCCTTAACGCAAGGGTCGCCTCCGTCAATATGCTCGCAACAAATTAGTCTGATTTCAAGAAAAGTTGGACAGCTTAGAACAGTTAGGAGTGTTCAAGCGACCGGAGGATATCGGTGTTTTGGTAGAATATGTTAACCCTTCCTTTCTCGTTAAGAAAGCAAACGGAGGAACGCGCTTGGTAACAGCATTTGCCGACGTGGGCAGATACAGTAAACCTCAGCCCTCTCTCATGCCCAACGTAGATTCTACCCTCAGACAAATCGGACAGTGGAAATACATCGTTGCTACAGACCTCACGAGTGCTTTCTACCAGATCCCATTACCCCGCGAGTCTATGAAGTAGCTACTGCGGAGTAGTCACGCCCTTCCGCGGTGCGCGAGTTTATGTCAGGTCGGCAAAGGGCATGGCTGGTTCCGAAACGGCTTTAAAAGAATTAATGCGCCGCGTATTAAGTGACCTCCTTGAACAAGATATCGTAGCAAAGTTAGCTGACGATCTTTACTGCGGCGGAAATACGCCGAGGCTCTACTACAGAATTGGACAAGAGTTCTCTCAGCTCTTCATAAGAACGACCTATTCCTGTCACCGAAAAAAACTGTCATCAATCCAAAGTCCAACACCACCCTCGTTAGAAGTGGTCCCAAGGCACTCTGCATGCAAGTCCTCATGGTATTTCTACCCTCGCCACATGCAATCCTCCCGAGAAGGTTGGCGGTCTCAAGCCCTTTATAGGCGCATACAAAGTGCTAGCACGAGTCATTCCCGGATGCTTATCTATACTAGCGCCACTTGACGACGCCATCGCCGTTCGTCAATCACAAGAGTCAATCGACTGGAACGAAGATCTCCAGGGCGCCTTCGAGTCCTCAAAGAAAACGCTGTCGACTAGTCGCGTCATTACGATTCCAAGACCCGACGACCAAATATGGATCGTGACGGATGGCGCTGTAAGAAAACCGGCGTTGGCGCAACATTGTATATCACCCGTGGTGAGCAAGTGCACATCTCAGGATTTTTTTGCGCCAAGCTACGAGGTCATAAGTCTACGTGGCTGCCATGATAAATTGAAGCTTTGGTTATTGCTACTGCCATCAAACATTTCAGTCCTTATATTACCCAAGCCAACAAGAATACCTGCATCCTTACAGAGAGTAAACCATGTGTACAAGCATATGGAAAGCTCTGCCGTGGCTAGTTCTCCGCCAGCCCACGAGTATCTGCTTTCCTATATGTTGTTAGTCGTTATCAGGCAACATTACAATACGTAGCTGGTTCGGCTATATTGCCATCCGATTTGGCAAGCCGCAACGCACCCAACTGCGAAGACATGGCTTGCGAAGACAGAGCTGCAATTTGAAAAACAGGCAGATAGTTCCGTCGTTCGTCAACCTTCAACCCAAGATATATTATCTGGCACTGCCAAATTGCCATTCACCAGCCGCAGCGCCTGGTAGACGATCCAGTCAAAATGCTCCGATCTGCGCCGTACACGCTCACCTTAAACAAGGGACTAGACCGTGAAAAAAGCTTTCTAACATCTAACATTACAGATGTGAAACGCAACCTGAACACAGTCACCATCGCCAAAGACGGACTTCTCATTGTCAAACGGGACGACACACTATGCCCCTCGCGAGAATGCATCGTAGTACCGCGTCTACTCGGCCTACTCATTGCTCTTCATCCCCGAGCCGGGGCCCGTCGCCCGGTGAGGGTGCTAATCTCGACACGCGAGGAACCCACTTACACGCGAGTTTGAAAAGGCGTGCGAAATCATTTGAACAAAAATGTTTATATATATATACGTGTGGACTTCGGTCCATTTGCGCGGTTAGGATTGTTTGGCACTGGTAACGATGAAGAAAATCAAAGTCGAAAAAGACTTCGGAAAGCAGCTTTAATTTTTCGAATTGCGAATAGATACTAATCAACTTTTATATAAAAGAAGAACAACCATGTATTGAATTAAAGGAAACCGTCAACTCGAAATGGGGAAAACAATACTGAAGAAAAACCGACAAAGTAAAAGACCGAAAAGTTAAGTAAAAACATAGAGCAGCCTCTTTCAGACTCAGTATTAGATGACAAACATTTAGTAGAAACCAGTAGGTTTCCGTGTTTATATCCTGTCACTGTTTATAATGCTGTTTTTGTTGGATGTTTTTGCTTACCCTTTGTATTCTTTGCTTTTAGCTGCTGATTGTCGTCTTATGTTGTTCTATAAAATAACTTTCTTATGGTAAACCATTCATGCACGGTGTTTGTTTATAGTTTGTTTATAATTTGAAATAAAAGATAGGAACGAAGAGAAGTAATTTTTGGTCTGTAAAATGTACAAAAGCTGAAAACAGATACAACATTTGAGATTGTTTTTGTACTATATCTCTGACAACTGACAAACAGCCAGATATTTGAGGGTTTTTTTTTTAAATCATGTAAAAATTGCAAATGTTTTTAAAATACTTCAGCAAAAAGTATATTAATTTCAGCTTGCATCGCCTGCATGCTGTTTTTGTAAACATGGAAAAAGAAAATGTACAGATTTAAACGGAATTTTACAGAACTTTTTATATCTTCTTCGGTAGCCAGGTGGTAACGTCACTGGTTGTCACGCGAAGACAGTCTGGCTCGAATCCCACTCAAATCCTGGCAGCGACGTGCAACGTTTTCATCGAAATTATTTTTGCCTAATGTTATCCGAAAGTTTTTCGGTAGTTTTTCGGTCGTTTTCCCTTTGTTTTTCAGTACTTTTTTTAAAAGATGAAAGTAAACAGTTTTCAATTTGAAATATTCTACTTCATTTAAAACTATATTTTGAGTTGGAGAGCAGTGACTATTCCCAGGCACTAATATATATTAAAGAGCGCGAGGGGTTGTTGCATTTACGTATTTCTAGTTTACAACTAAATCACCCGAGTTGTTATCAGTTGAAAGCCGTATGAAAGCGCGTTGAAAGGTATGCTCTCGACATGGATAAACAATGGAACATGCCTCAAGCAGCAGCTACCAATGTGCTTCGCTTCTTCAAATACAACATACAGTTCAAGAACAGACCTCAGCCTCTCCACCTGACGTAGTTGGTATTTCTTTCGCTGCCGATGTGATAAGGCGCAACAAGCAGATGATCCTGGTTCTTAGAGAATGCGTGACATCACTAACCGCATCAACGTTACTCAACGACGAATGCCCGACACATTGCGAAACGCACTCATCCGGCTAGGCATAGACTTCCGGCCATTGGGTGGCCCATCCGCTGTAATAAGAACTGACTCCGCACCTGGGTTCAAGGCTTTAGTGGACGATCCAGTCCTCTAAAAGCAACGAATAACGATTGAGATTGGACGAGCGAAAAACGTGAATAAGTATACCGTAGCCGAACGAGCGGTACAAGAGCTCGAAACCGAACTCCTCCTCCATTGAAGACCCCACCGGCTGTCCGGTATCACCGCTTACACTCCCCGTCGCTACCTCCACATTAAACTCACGCCTCCGCAACATAGGCCTACCAGCTAGACACAACGCGATCAATTTTCTAACAACCAACTTCCAGTTGACGATCGCAATGCCAACCATCCTCACAGCGAGAAGTCAAAGGCCCCACTTTGTGCACCACCTACCATTCCTAACATATCAGTAGGCGACATTGTTTATTTACATACAGGTCGCAACAAGACTTGCGGACGAAGCCGATACTTAGTCATCTCAATTGAGGCTATAGCCTCAACTATAGTTGGTGCAACGTACAGAAATTTTCGGGATCTCAGCTACGCAACACTTTCTATCGCGTCAAGCGAGTGTTATAAGGTCCCTCGCGGAGTTCTAAAATACTCACCTCTTCGGGAGATGTCAACGTCAGACTCAGAATGTGATAACCAACTGATGCCACTCGACTACTCACTGCCACCACCTACACTAGGGTGGAGTGAAATTGGCCAAAAAAATTTAGTTTTTTTTCGTTTCAACATCTAATAGCTATAAAAACTTGCTATGAAGCATAACAAATTATTTGGTGAAAAATGGTGCAATTTGGGCAATATCTTGAGGTGCGCCCACAATGTTGAATATGTGCAGCGCATAAATCGATAAAATGCAGAAACAAATTTGCTAGAATGGTAGCGATAATTATTTTTAATTTCGAAACGATATATATATATATATATACTCACTACCCTTGTGGAAGTTTGAGCACTCTGGGCCCATGCGCACTTCACGCTGTCCGAATCTACTTCACCGATGCTGTCCCACATGTGGTTGTCACCGACGATCGCATGTGTATAAGTAATTGATGAAATTCATTCGGATTGTTCCAAGCCACACTGATGAGCCGAAACAGCGGAACACCGTGTCTGTAGATTGAACTATATGTATATATATATATATATATATTATATATATATATATATATATATATATATATACAGGAGGGCTTTTTTGGATATAAAACACGAAGCGATAGCCGAGTGTTTTAGATCCGATAAACCCCGCACTGCAAGGTTTTTAAATGACTTATAAAATTCATCACTTCATGAGTTCATTGGCGTAGTAATTTTGAAAATTAAGTTTATCTCAGGTGTTAAAAACCAGCGAGAAACTTAGAGCGAGTCTATATCACATATATAGCCGATACGCTTATGATTTATTTGTGTTTTCTTCATGAATTATTAACGAATTAAAGAAATATAAGAGAGAGAGAGAGAGAGAGAGAGAGAGAGAGAGAGAGAGAGAGAGAGAGAGAGAGAGAGAGAGAGAGAGAGAGAGAGAGAGAGAGAGAGAGAGAGAGCCGCCTGAAGATCGCCCAGCGTGAAACTGACAGTAGCGACCATCAACATTTGAGGTAAGCCCACTTATAGTATATTCGCTCTATCTTTACGGTATTGAGCACTTTTCGACATTTCCCGAACAACACTTTGTTTGTTTGAATATAATATATATATATATATATATATATATATATATATATATATATATATATATATATATATATATATATATATATTGCTCAAGGGGTATAAAACACCCCTAAATATCGTCCGATTGCACGCAAAACAGCCCCAAATCCTACAATTTTAGCTAATTTGGGGTAATTGGGCGGGGGTACCTCAAGATGTTGCCTAAATCGCGCCATTTTACACCAAATAATTTGTTAGACTTCACAGCAACTTTTTATATCTATTAGAAGTTAATATTAACAAAAAATTTTTTCACTCCACCCTAACCTACACCCCTGCAGCCACCACAGATCCCGATTGAGATTGCAAGCCCACCCGTACCCGATAACAACCCCACATGCAGAAGACACAGCCGAAGATTCTGACGACCACGAAATTATTCAGCAACCTACATACCTGGGGGCGACCTCCCCCA
Source organism: Paragorgia papillata (assembly GCA_035771165.1). Taxonomy (NCBI): domain Eukaryota; kingdom Metazoa; phylum Cnidaria; class Anthozoa; order Scleralcyonacea; family Coralliidae; genus Paragorgia; species Paragorgia papillata. Next base: position 623,019 of record JAWNZC010000022.1, on the reverse strand, counting down.
AACTCGTTCCCAGTAATCTTCCCACGAGGTTTGCGGGTGGCGGGGAAGATTTTTTCTGCGTTTCTATTGGTTGTCTTCAGACAATTCATAATAACGGAAGTTGTCGGGAATTTCTCAACGGGCAATGATTGCAGCGCCACAAATTATTTCAAATCTCTCCAGATTTATATAAATCAATACACTGACCTCGATCTATAACATTGCCCCTTAAATAATTTTGATATAGTTTTAATGGGCGGCTGACGTTGACAATGCTTTTAATAATTCGCAAATTTGCCATTACGATAATTATATCACAAACATGAGAATTTCAAAAATATTCACATGGAAACGATCTATAATTACTCGCTGTTTCTCTTGTTGAATTGCAAATCGAGTCGCCGGAGTCAAGGCCAAACATTTTACGGGCCAAAGACATTACATTCGATCATACATTGCCTCGTATTTATACCACAGTAGCGATCTCTGCACTCTATGCGAGTTCTCAAAAGAACTGCTCATTATAATACATATAACTTACAGTTAAGGCAAATTGCTAATTTCCGGAAAGCCCGAATTGGTATAAACATTGTATTAAATAGAAAAACGACAAAAACTTTTTTGATTTGTACGTGGAAAACCGTCAAACGAGCCTTCTTCACTCAACAGTTAAGGTAAGCGGAAGCAACATGAGCATTCGTATATCCAACCGGATATCCAAAATCAGATCTCGAAAATTCGATTTCTCCAGAGTCTTCCCCGCAAACCGCGTGGGAAGAATACTGGGAACGAGATTGGACCTCCCACACCTCTGACGACAAAGACGTGCGACGGTCATCCCGTAAACGTCGCGCTGCCAAACATCTTGAGGACTATCAAACGGAGTTTTAGGTTTACGAACTGCATAGAAACAGCTTGACATTAGTTTAAGTTACTTTAGTTTGTTGTCGAGGAACACTTTCGTCTAGTAATCATGCAATGTGATTTCATTAATTTCGAGAGAAGAGAAGTGATCACGCCATTATGTTATGTTGTTGTTACCAGTCAGTGGTTTTAACGTTGTACTTGCTGGTCAGCGGGCTCTCCCGCCTTCCTGTTCGGCCATCTTGTAAACGTTCGAGTTGGTTCTGGACCTGTTCGTACTATAGTTTAATAAAAGGCTTTACCTGTTTGTCGTGGGTCTTATTAACTGCTGGCGCAAATGTGCCTTGAAAATGTTTAATTTGCAATATAATATCTCAGCAACGAAACGAAAAACTGGAAAAGATTGGTTGGGATCTGGTAGACCGGCAATCTCTATTGCCTTTCCAAATCTTGACCGGGGTAGTAGCTTTAAGTCTAAGCTACGGATTGTTTGGAAACTGGTATCATCACCTTGTTAATGCTTTTATTCTTTTTCTTCTTATTGCCGGGTAAATGAAGACTTTTTAATCAATTATTGAACTGATTTTATTGTAAATATTAATAATAAAATAATCACAACTAGGGCTCTTAATAAAAAACCTGATAGGGTTTCTAGTAGATTCCTATCCCTAATATAACATAAAGAAACATTAGGAACATATTAGACAAATTACTTCATATGGGGAAATAAGATAGATAAAATAAAAACGATGCTACTTTATCGTTTTAAGTGTTCTTTCAAATAAGACAGATTTAATTTTCACTTCATGGATACTTTAACACACTTTAACATACCTGCAGTAAGTTACTCTTAAGGTTTATTTGTCGGTAATAGGAATGGCCATTTTTTCCAAGTCGCCTTCTAGGACAAGTTTCTAACGTGATGTTGTTTAGCTCACATAATCGTTGCCCTTCATTTCCTTTGTACTGGTAATTGTACGATTTACAATTCTGGTTTTCGTCGCAACGTAAACAACATTCACCATTAGAACTGACTCTGTACGTATCAATGACACTGTTTGAAGTCGCCACGGTATCTGAATAGGAAAAAAATGTTTATACTTTATAAGTCATATTCAATATCAAATTCCGTTGAAGAAATTAGAACACTACGGTGTAAAGGGGAATGCTTTATCTTTAGTACAATCGTATCTAACCATGTATCTAAAAATATCATTTAAATGGAGTTACCTGATCTGTAAAATCAGTTACATGCATGGGGAATTCCACAAGGATCTATTTTAAACCCCTTAGCAGAATGTCTGAGTCATACAGATTCACGACTGCTTGCAGATAATACTAACTTAACTAGAACTGGTAGATCAATAAATAAGGTTGAGGCTGCTATGCTGGAAAGCCTTCGAAGATTGCTACAAGCTAATAAATTAAGTCTGAATGTTGCAATTGAAATTCCAGGTAGGAAGCGCAGTCTTGTTAGAAAAATTATAACCCAGCAAATAACTTTAAGGAAAACCATAACGAATACATAACATTTAAAAAAAAATTAATACTGACGTTTCGTTACTAACCTAGTAACATCTTCATAGTGAACAAATTATTTACAGAGATTGCTATTAAATAGCTAATTGCTAGATAAATAAACAGTGACAGAGGAATAATTAACCAGGATAGAGAAGTGAGAACTGAGGATCGTGCAAAGGAGAGGAAAGAGGTGACAAATGAAAAACTAAAAGCCGTAGACAAGATAATATTAAGAAAGTCTGAAAGGAAAAGATCGAATGTTTCCGTTAAGAGAGGGTTTTATCTTAGAAATGATATGAGAACTTTATGAGAAATCGTATGAGAACATCAAATTTGGTTGGACCAGATGACAAAATTGAAAAATCGTCAAAAGCCACATAATGACCAGTTTGTGTTTTGTGTGTTAAAACACTAGAGAGTGTGACTCAACTCTCTAGTGTTTTAGCACACAAAACTCAAACTGGCCATGATGTGGCTTTGGACGATTTTTCAATTTTGTCATCTGGTTCGACCGAATTTGATGTTCTCATATGAGAAAGTCTTCTAATTTCTAAGATAAAACCCTCTCTCAACGGAAACATTCGATCTTTTCCTTTGACACTTATATAATATTATCTTGCTTTTCATTTGTCACCTCTTTCCTCTCCTTTGCACGCTCCTGAGTTCTCACTTCTTTATGCTCATTAATTATTCCTCTGTCACTTCTGTCACCGTCTATTTAAGTATCAGTTAGCTGTTTAATCTCAATCTTGGTAAATAATTTATTCACTCTGAAGATGTTACTAGGTTAGTAACGAAACGTCAGTATTAAAATATTTTGAAATCATTATTATGTATTCGTCATGATTTTCCTTAACGTTATTCGCTGGACTATCATTTTTTAAACAAGTCTAAATGTAGTTAAGACTGAATTCATGTCGATTGGATCGAGGTCTTTGTTTGTAAGTAATTTAGATGGATGGGAAATCCTGAAATATTTATTGAAGATATGCCAGTAAAACAGGTTTTAGAAAGTAAAGTACTTCGCTTGGTTGTTAATCAGCATTTGTCTTGGAATGAAAATACTGATGAAATTTGTAAAAAAATTAACATGAGGAATAGGAGCAATAAGACAGTTGAGGGATTTTGTTGATATAGATACAATGATATACTTTCAGTTTATTCCTTCTTGACTTTTTTTGCTTTAATAAATACGACAAAAAGTACTTTCAATTTCCGTGTTTGGCTACTTTGATCCTGAACGGTTATTGACCAATCAGAGCTTGCGTAGTATAAATGTTATATTTTATAAAATGTAACCCAAGATCAAACCTCCTTTGTTGGCTGATAAGAACTTTATTTATACCCTCGGTTTATAGACAACTAATTGACCTCGGTCAGTTCAATAACCTTTACTTACTTTGTAATTTAAAATTTTCCATTTTACTTATTGAAAACTAATTAATTTTTATGCAACATGCCCTTTAATTAAAACTTATTATTTCGTGTATGCAGGAGGTATAAGTGCTAAAACAATTGTTTACATCAGTATCAGTAAATGGAGCGTAGTTATCCGGCACTATTCACCCCGCTTCGGTGAATAATTGTTTTAACTTTAAAAAGTGTTTATGAAGTAAAAAATCCGTCGGCATTTTTGCGTGAACAAGTCTATAGACCAGTTGCGCACATTGCCACGATATTACTGGCTGGCTGGTAATGTTTGGTTTGGTACGGGAAAGCACAGAGATTTATAACATGCAGCACCGTTACTAAAATATTCAAATCGGTAATTTTAAAAGTAAAATTTGAAGGCACAATTTGAAATAAATGCTTACTTTTAAGCTTTTGTGTTATTATTTTCTTCAGAGGATTGATATAAACAATTTAACAGTTTTGAATTCACTGTTCTTCTGAACACTAGACTAGTATATATAAATTACACAAGATAAAAAACTCTGGCTTCAACGATTTCGGCAGGAAGGCTCTATATGCCTGGTTACATGCAGCATGCGTATTACTTGAATAAACGCCCTGGCTATAATTCATGCCATTTGACACGTGTATGCCTATATTCTATTTTATTGAACAGAAGAGCATGACAAGAGCATTTACTGAATATTTCAAGAGAATCTGAAGTATAGTTCTCAACCTATGAACTCTCAAAGTTTCTCATGGTTAGTTCGTTTCTGGAGAAATTTGAGCTTCTTATTTCTTTTGCACAATTTAACATCTTAATTAAACTTGGTCATTGGGGCTCAGAATCTTTTCTGAGTAATTGAGCTTGACGAACGTCCACCCAAACGTCTGTTACTTTACACATCAAAGTCACAAACGTACCACATGCACTACATGTATACGTATAACCAGTGGCAATATTATTTCGTATCAATTAATATTTGGTATTTAACACGATTAAACCACATGTTTTAAGTTTTTTTTGTGAAGGAAAATCTCGAGTGTATATATATATATATATAAAATAAGACCGACTTAATTTTCGTTTTATAGGCACTTTAAAATGAGTTTTTTTTATGGTAGCGTGTGATAACTCACCCATTTCGACCATTCGGTATTCTTTCTGTTCCTTGCAATTCATATAAGTTCCCAAGACATCGTGTGATAAAATAAAGAGAACATATAGAATAGCACGCATACGAGTTCCGCACATCATAACTGACGCCAGCTTTAACTTGGTCTGTTGAAGATCATTGCCTTTTTCATGTTCAACATCAATAATTTAAAAATCGCTTAAGAAACAATAATTTATATTGATGATTTCTCGACAGGAACTTGGCTAATAATTGAATAACACCAAATTAGTATATATCTCGCAGGTGAATAGTGCTTTTTTTTCTTTTCTTTTTTTTTTTTATGCCTCAGTTACACTATACCGGATTGCCTTTCGTATTGGATTCCCCAGCCCAATCCACTATGAAAACCATCCCTTGTTGCACGATGCAATGTTTCGTGAAACCTGTACGAGGTTTCAAGATGTATTGTAACGTGTAACACCCCCCTTTCATGATCCTGTGTCGCTTTGCATTGCGAGACAAGTTTCACCAAATTAAAGTAGGATGCACTTCAACTTCGTGCAACGGTTTGTGAAACCTGTCTCGCAATGGAAAGCGACACAGGTTCATAAAATCAGGCGGCGTTACACTATACTCACTGAATTGACAAGAACAAGAACAAGAACAAAAAATAGGCACGCTTGGGCTTACATGTATCTAATGCGTCAGACTACTCGGACTGACTCGGGATGTGATCGCAAAAACCTTCTGAAACTTGATTGGTCCCGAAGAATATTCTATTGTTACTTAACTAACATCGGAAAACCTTGCATTTCCACATGTAATCTACTCGCATGCGCAGTAGATACAAAATTCTCGCGTTTCTTACGTGGATTTTTCGAAAAAGACTTGTTTCTTTTAAATTAATAACTGCAAAGTGGAACTTTTTAGAGTCTGTGCATCGAGTTGCTTTTTCGCGCAGACTTGGAGACTTACAGACGAGACACAACAGAATCCACAGATAGACTTCTTGGACGACTATCAGAAGTGATTATAAGAAACAAATAAATTATAATATTCGCCTTTCAAAGTATTGGAAAAGCTTCCAAAAACTGCGTTGAAACGTGTAATAAAGAATTGCAAGTAGAATATTTATAGCAGAAGGTATCGGATTACCACATTTACACACAACAAATTGCGGCACGGCACGTATCATATTACTTTTCATATCACCTCCAGTCTCCAGAGCGGTGTGATTTTGCTCCGACGTGTTGTACCGGATTCAACATTTTTGTAGCGTATCTACTTTTGTTATAGACTCTCTTGGTAAGGGGTCTGGAACGTGAAATCCAGGGATTTGATTGGTTACTGAGCGGTCCGGAACCTGCCATCCGGATCGTTGACAGTGAGATTTTTATAACAAAATGAAAGCCATGTCAGTATGTGCAACAATATGGATAATAATTAATTTCAGAACTACAGTGGAACCTTGTTAATACGACCACCGTCGGGCCAAAAAAATGTGATCGTATAATAACGAAGTTGTCATATGAACGGGGTGATCGTATGGCGGGGTTCCACTGTACTCATTATTGAAATATATCGTGCTGGTATGGTGTTAGAAATTTTGTTAAGCTTTCATTCGATGTACAGTTCAAGTCTCCATGCTGTGTGAAACTTTTTAAAATGTCCAACATTTTCGTAACATTGTTCGTAATAATATTAAATTCGCTTTTCAGTTCTTACTCGTATTATAGAAATTCAGAAAATTAAAAAATGGATTTAAAAAAAAAATTTCAAATGGGAAAACGCATGCCATTTTAGTTCATTTCGCAAGAAAAATGGTGGCTAATACGAGCCTAACACTTTGTCGAGATTTCACAGAACGTTTACAACATTTGTAGTGATATAATAAAATACTTATTGACCTCGCTTGTTTGGTTTGTACTAATGAAATATCGGACCTCCGTTTTGTGCGCGGATCTCGGCTTGCTGCGCTCGCTCGGTCCGTACTAAGAATGTCCGTCTGATGATACTTCACTGGTACAGACCTCACGCTCGGTCAATTAAGTAGTAATTATAATTAAGATTTTTATCTTGTTTTATATATGTTTTATTATATTTTGATATGTTTTTCAACACCTAAATTCTCATGAAGAGTTTGTTGATTCAATAAGCTACACGATAATACGAATGCTAAAATAAAATGATTTTGAGTAGTACACCAAAAGATTCTAGGGTTTTGAGCGCTTTTCACAGAAAATTTCTCCAAGTTTTCTTCAGATCTTCTTTGACGATGTTTTTAGATATACTTTTTTTTGGAAAATAGATTATTTCGTACCAAAAAAGTGACAAAAAGGGGGTGGTTACATGAGACCGGCCTAACATATTACATAACATAACAACTTTATTTACCAAGGGTAAAACACATGACAGTAAAATACTGATAAACCTGTGGCCCAAATCTCGGACCGACCTGAATTTTGCATTTCGGCTTTTGTTTTACATGAGGCGGCCAGCCTTGAAATTATATAGGCTTCGTTCCTGTTGCTTCAAGATTTGTGTCAATTGTCTTAGCTCGTGACCGCCAGAAAATTTGACACCAATCTCATTTAAAACAACGCATTGATTTGGAGACGTAAGAGTATGCTTCTTACGTCGGTTAAAAAACCTTTTTTGGTGGCCAGAATTAGACTTAGATTATGTTTACATGGAAAGCCGGCCTGGAGTTAGACCGGCCTTAAAATATCAGTTCAGGGGGTGTTTACACGAGACCGGCCCAAACTAAGGCCGGACTGACTTTAGTATTAATATACGCAGTGGTACACAATACCTTGAGCAGAGGGATTAAGAATGGGACAAAGGAGCTGTCTATATGAGGCGGGCTAGCCCCGTTACTGGGCTGAATTTATGTCACGAAAATCTTTATTTGACTACAAAAAGGATTATAATACTCCGTGCGCCAAACCTATAGAACAAATAGGTACGCAACGCGTACATGCGTCTACGTTTAGGACTACATGCACACTGTTGAATTGGATCTTTCCTAATGCATATAATTTATCTAACAACTACGGTGTTTACAGGAATTTGCCAACAAATAATTAATAACCCAATACTTTAGTGAGTAAATCCACTAAATCATATGTACGAGGGGAAAAAAAGAATTAATTTATATTAAATCAAAAACAGTGACAGTGTTATTAAAATAACATAGATAACAATGGAGCACACCGTATGGGGTAAGGTACTAAAACAGGAAATGGCCTGAAAACTTTTCAGAATGTTTGTTGATATGTGACTAATATAGCATGCAAAACGTGGTAACATACACATGCAGAAATACTTGAAATACTTCATCAAGGATTTTACTTAACATTGTTTACCATCCTTAGTAATATATACAACATATACAATATGATATACAAAACAACGATAACTCCAAAAATCATAAACATTTTATATAGAGGATTTTAAAATTTTATTCTACAGTATTTTTAAAGATAAAACACAATATAGCATATTACAAGTATACTCCAATAAAATACAATAGCATCAACATCGATGTAGTTGTTTGCCTAAACAGGCTGGTTGTTTGCATTAATTGGCATGCTGTTTGCCTCAGGGTGAGTCACTTGCCTCACTGGGCAAATTTGTATGATGGCTGGTGGTGGTTTAGCTTTTCAACAAGCACAACAGCTTGCTTTGATCAATATCACCACACATATAACATCAGCACAAAAACAATGGTTCCCGTGAGACAATGGTTCCTGTGAGACAACTCTCACTGTAAGCTATGAACTCACACCCAATATGCACTACAACAAAAAACAAAAAAGATCAGAAATATGCAAGTATGTATGAAGCAAAATACATATTATAATGATTGACAGGATCATTTACTGAGAGTTTAATTTTTTAATCCATCTTTGAAGAAATTGACTGCTTTGTTAGAGTGCTTGATTACATACACAGTTGCACAATTATATGTAAGCAAATAGTATGTTATAATAAAATAATGTTTTGAATCGATAAACTGTGCCAATAGGCCAACCTTGTGTACTTCCTGTCATCGAAACAAAGTGAAGATTAAACCTTACTGTATAGTCTGTTGATATGAAGCAAAAAAACACTTTTCATTCAATATATATATATATATATAACAGTGGTACCGAAAATGAAAAACCTCGCGAAAAACTTGTGATATGTCCCACTGTAATTTATAGACTGTTCAAAACAATTTAAGACTCTAGCTGGTGCACAACAGGTCATTTAGCACCCAAGTCATCTTGCTGCAAGAATTTATAACTTAACTGCACAATACAGCACAGTATAACTTGCAAGAGACTGTGGCAGAACTATCGAAAATATTTTGCATTTTAATGATCGAGGTGCAGAAGAGACCACTTTGAGTAGGACTGTGGAATGTAGGAGATGGCGATGAAGGGCTTCTGAGTGACTGAGTTGAGGACAAAATGATTTTGAGATGAGACCGAAAACGACCGCAAATATATATTTGATTCCAAACGACTGTGATCATATGAATCTAGCCTGCCTGGTAATTAACGTGGTGTATCCACAAGATTCATATATAGATTAACGTTAATGTGACACTTTTAAGTTTATAACTATTTAACTAGTTCCTTACCTTGATAAAATCTTCCAAAAATCGAAAGAAACAACTCGTTTTTCATCGTTCGTAAATCGTAGACAAGATGGATGAAGCGAAATGCAGCATGTTCCCACTAGATCACATTACCTGTTACTTAGTCCGTTACTACATCGGACCACCTTCGCTTCATTCGCTGCGAACATTTGGCGATACTAAGGCAGCCTATTACGTCACAAAAGTGACAATATATAGTCAGATATCTTTTTAGGGGGCGACCATCTGACTTTTGGAGGGGGGGGAGGGGCGAGGGGGGGGGTGTGATCATGTTTGGGCATGAATTTTTTTTCGGTACACATATTGCTGCAGAATATTTTTTCCCCAGGACGCAAATATGTATGAAATTTTTATCACAATTTTAGCTTCGGCAAGATCTTTTTTTTTGAGCAGTTTTAGTTTAGCTTTTATCCACCAATGATATGGGAAAATAAGCAATTCTTCAGAGCTTTTATTATTAAATATGCCCTGTTTATAAGTTGCATGTAATTTAAATGTGCAAGTCTGGCAGACGAAAGTAACGTGTGTCGTAAGTTTATACCATGATAGTATATTTTCGCTAAAGCTCGAAATTATACATTGGAATAGTTTTTATGCGTTTACTGGAAATTCCATGCATCTGAAAAGAGACACATGTATCAGACACTTGTTACAGATGTTTTATTTGTGTGGGGCACATGGATAAAACATCTGATCTGGACGCATTTAATTCGTTTTAGACATCGTTCTATATGTTAATGGTAAAGGAGAGTAGTTCTGAACAGTGCCGTATCTAGAGATTATTTGGGCACACCGGTCAACGCTCAAGGGGCGAGAACCCTCTAGGGGGTCCGGGGGAAGAGCCCCGGGAAATTTTGAAATTTAGATAAAGGATAAAGGACTGGTTGGCTAATCATCCTTACTTGCAGCCAGCGGGTGAATTGCGAAGGACGCAGATCAACGTGGCCGTGTCGAGGCAAATCAAATGTTAGAGTCTCGGAAATGCCATTTCCCGCACTCTGAGATGCGATTTTTAACATTCAGGGGGGGGGGGGTTGATTTTTAAATTTTTCTAGGATTTTGGAGAGAAAAAACTCAGATTGTAGTACATAGTTTATATATTTTGGGCACCTCGGTTTGGGTGCCCAAACTGGTGTACCGACGTCTCAAACCCCCTCGATGCGCCCCTGCTGAACAACTGCATTGAGCCAAAACAAACTTACTGTAACTACTAAAAAAATATAAGATAAATTTAATAGATAAATTTAAACAAAATAACAGTTATTATATTACAGTATATCGTTTAAGAGTTTAATGTATTGAGACCATCCTACATGTTTACTTTTTTTTAAAATAAACTATTAACGTTCAGTTTTCATTTCTTAGCTGGTTTTACACATATGTAACGAAACTTGAATTGCAACCTCTGCCCACAAATGTATAAGCGTTCTAGTTGCTTCATCTGACCATATTTTGTTGTTGATGACTTTGTAGACGCCATATTGCCTTTGTTTTGAAGAATGTGCGCATGCGTAAGTTGTTCACACAGCGAAAATCAGGAGTGCCGTGCCAAAAAACATTGGCAAGCGTGTCGAAATTTAAGAGTACCGTTCCAAAAACTCGTGTTGTTTAAACGGGGCTTTATTACAAAGATATAGAATACTTTGCGATAAATCATTATGCAAAGTGTGACGAAGTTATCTTGAAAGTCAAATTTGCATGTCAAACAACCTGAAATAGCTCCACAACGAAGCAAGTAATAAAAAAACTGCAAAAAATGTTACTTTGTCGTTTTAAGTGTTGTTTCAAATAAGACAAACTCAATTTTCGTGTCGTGGACATTGTTTAATCAGGAACAAACCAAAACCTTTCCATCAGCATATGGTAAAAAGTTTGCGCTTACGGTTCCATGGTTTCCAAAGTGAGTTTTGGGTGACCTTTATTGACAGAATGTTGCTTGTTTTGATGTAGACATGCGGAATTTGCTGGAACCTCAACCGACAAACGATAGAGAAATGCAGCACGAGTAAACTCTGTACAACGTTGCTTTCTCGTTCGCTGGTTCGACAGAAGAGAGGAATCGCTTGCTCTTCGATCTTAAAAGTTAGCATTCATAAAAAAATAGTATGTGTGATGGTGTAGAATGATCGTGCATGTCGAGTTGTATCGTAGAAGAGTTACAAATTGAGGTCTAATACAAGCGAGAATTCGTGGTAACAGCATAGCATGTTTATTATTTAGGCAGTGGCTACTTTTACGGGCCTGTAAAGCCGGTTTTCCACTTGCGAATCGAATATTTCTTTTGTCTTATGAGCTCTGGGCTGGAACTAATTACAAGGCTATTAAATTTAAAGGAAGTTCGCCAGGCTATATTTACGGCATTTCGTTCCCAGCCCCCACGCCCTATATTTTCAATATGGCGCAATCTAACAGAATTGTGTATAAACAGTGAAAGAGTGAAAGATTCGAGGTATAAAATTCGAATGGAGCCAAGCTGAACAATTGCAGATGTATTTACTTCCACAGCTATTTTGTGAAGTTGTAAATATATATTTAATATCTTTCCAATTTTCGTTATGGCTCACGTCATATAAGCAAAAACAAGTCGACAACCAGAATCACGTTTTGTTTCTAGCCAGCGACGAACACTCGGTCAAAGAATGAGGGAATTTTATATTTTCCCCCTGATTGCACAGAAGATTCAGCCATTGAATAGCACTTGGTTAGCTCTCTTCGATCAATAATCTTGATTCATTATGTAAATATGTAATTTAATCAATTTTAAAACTAGAAGTTATTATCGCAAGTGAAATGCTGCCTCGAATGCCAAGGAAACCTTGACATTTTAAACATTTAAAAAAAAAGCCTTACCCTAGTTAAGTCTTTACTCCTCGTTCACTCAGAAGTCAGAACAGAATTAAGTGGGTGAGAATAAAAATTCCAATTTATTCGACCGTGGACAGAAATTTCGACGAACATCGATAGAAATCCAATCTATCAATCAGGTGTGGTCGTGTATACGGTTTTCAGTCGCCTCCATTCAGTCAGTTAGATGATTGATAAGCGATTGTAACTGTTTTTTCTGATCGTGTTTTGCATAAATATGCTAATGTCAAAATTGCTATGAAAACGCGTGTATGAACGCTTCAGCCAAAACAAGGCACTTAAATTATAGGAAAACTATAGCCAGCCACGCAGGCTATACCCTGACCGTTAAGGACAAAGTCGCAACCAAATAGAAACCAGACTTAACTATAATCTCGATCGTATATGTCCGTAGTGATACCCCCCCCATATGGAGACCAAAGGGATGCCGCCTCATTAACTCGAATATTATCTAAACAAACAAACAATGAATATTATATTAGGGTTAGAACCTAACAGAATAAATCATCATAGAATCATTCCTAATTTCCTAACTAAACCCTCGTTTATAAGTGAAGGAAGATAGAATGAAGAATCACTTTGAGAAGCTGAACTTAAGATACGTACGAATCAATCCGAAAAGCCGTGAGCTCAGAAAAAATGTATTGGCACATAGCAATGAAAAGCTTGTATATGAATATTATATTAGATATTTGGTTCGCTTTTGAATAATATATTAGATATTTGGTTCACTTTTGTGATGTTTATACGTATAGGAACCGTATGAAGTTAAAAAGAGTCACCTTGAATGGTAGCGAATCGTTATTGTAAACTTAGAAGACCATTATTCGACAGCATCGCTGACCAAACACCCTACTTTGAAAAATTTCAGAGCTTGGTTAAATAATTCGTCGCTATGGTTTAGTATGTTTTCAAAAACTCATTAATATTCATGAACCAAATTGTACGCTAATATGCACGTATTTGATCATGTGCAAGTCTTTTATACCTGATAAAATTACTATGAATATTAACTAACGTGAAATTTTATATAAAGAATACTAATGAACGTAAAATTTTATATAAAATGTCATCCTAATTAGCAAATCTATTGTCGGCGTTTTTGAAGCTATTCAAAACACTCGTAGTCGCGTTTTATCAGATCTAAAACACTCGCGCTACGCGCTCGTGTTTTAAATCTGTTAAAACGATCCTACTCGTGTTTTAAATATTACATAAGATTCTCGCACGTGCAGAACACAAAAGGGAAAGCCATTAAAAACTCATTAAAGGTCTAATGACCAAAACATACCCGGATTTGTATATAAGTAGAATATTTAATTCATTTTAGGGGGGTGATCATGAGCTTTGGGGGATAATAATGGGCATGAAGAGGTATTAATGCATGGGCAAGTATAGGTAAGGCGTTGGTGTAACCATGGAGAATGTACAGCGTCGCGTTGTCTCATAAGGCAGAATTCAAAGTATTCAGTTTAAAATATTTATTTCTTGGTCCAAAAAATCAAAGCATAGTCGAAAGTGTTATCGTATTTGAAGAAGACACAGTTAATCAACCTGTTGGAGACAGTCCTGTTGTTAGTTTGGCAAGCGAAGAGTGTGTAAATGATTCTAGCTTCCCCCTAACCTTAGCTGGATAGAGTAAATGATGCCTTGAATGAAGAAACCGTTCGGTAAGTCGTTCGAAAGACATTGAAACACTTTCTTCAGAGGGGTTTGCCAGAATATAAACTGTCAGGGGTTAAATGGATGACTCGGCTATTTTATTAACGTCGTCAAGCAGCCTGTTAACTATTGTTGCTAAGGTTGATATTTGCATATTTATCCTGAGTGCACGTGCAGGAGACAAAAGAAAAAACTCATCAAGCTAGAAAATTAATAACTAAACCAAATGCCTGAAAACATTTCCATGATGTGTAAAAGTTGTTCGACTTAGGCGTTTTGCTTGTCAATATATGAGAATATTTCGTTTGTATTCTTTCAATGATTTGGTGGTTCTTAAAAGATTGTAATTTTTAAAAGGTGATTTGTTTAAGCTTTTATAATATGACTAAATAACGAAATAAAGTTTCCAAAATATATAATTTCCTATTTACCATCACACAAAGCTCCTATTATATACAATCACTCGCTGTTCATCGCAGAATTAATGAGAAAGTCTTTAGCGTTCGGCGTCTCTACGTGTAAACGATTATTTGCAATGTTCGCAGCTAAACTTCTTAGTCCCCATGGGCAGTACGCTTACTCAATCACAACTTTTCAAAAGTTTGTATAAGAACTAATGTTTCTGTTTCGATTAAATGATTAACATATCTAAAACTGCTTAGGGGCCGATTACATGAGCTGGGCTAGCCGGGCTGACTTATGTCACGAAATTTTTTCCTCGACCACAAAAGGAGATTTTAATCAACGTTAGGATTCGTTTACATCTAAACTAAACAAATTCTTCTTTGTACATTTAGTTCATGCGAGTTTCAAATAAACAGTGAGATCCTAATCAATCGCGTGAGCCCAATTAACCGGGCTAGCCCGGCTCATGTAAACAGCCCCTTAGTCTCTTCGTATAACATATCCCTTGACTGTTCGAATATCCGCTCGATATAAGCCTTGGGAAATCGTACTAGCGTAGATTCTCTTCTTTTCCTTCTTTTCTCCAGTTGCATATTAGCATAAATTGTTAACCAATATGATATTTTATCGTTACGATAAGAGCACCGTTTTTCAAATGTCTGCTTTTCATTCAGACACCAAGGCTCTATCACTTTGTCTTGACATAATCTGATCATTCTCTGTAGTGTCTTTCTTTTCTTTAGTTTTAAGATTGTATATGCTCGAAGTAATTGTGTGTCATTTGCTTACTATTTGCTCTTGGAGTAAGACCGCAGAGATGGAGGGTTTATATGAAAAATTGTTTTCAATGTTCGAAGCTATTTACAATGAAACTTTGTGGGAAGAATATTCGAAGCTTTGTCGTGAAAAGTGCTACGGTTGTCGGACTAACCATCCTAGTCAGAAACAACACAGTTGCCTAACAGATGATGAGCAATGGAGATCGTGCTACGAAGAGACCAGGACAAACGTCGATGAACGTATCTCGATAGAGTTCAACGAAGCGATGCAGGCGTTGAAATTACGAAACCAAAGAGACAATAATAAATACTCTCAAGACGCTATTATATGTGTTATGAGAACATTATCGAGTTAATCCAAAGTTAAATTATGTTTTAAGGTGGCTCCCTACGGTAATTTCAATAGGGGACTGGTGACTAGAAATAGTATCGCTACGCATGCGTAAATAGCGATCTTGTCGATTCGAAATTCTATGACCGCGTCGACATGATGTTAGATTGTAGACGTTTTCTTCGGTGAATTTTGCTAAAATTTTGTAAATAAGTAGCTTAGAAAAACTTCTAAAGTATATATAATTTTAAAAAAGTTTCATAGGACAGAACTTTTATAAATCGATAATTTTTATAGCGAAAAATCTGTCCATACAACCCTCTCTGATTTTGTGCATGGATATTCTCCACAACAGTATCTATCATCTCAGCAATTTTTAAAAAATTTCGCCGAAGCAAACTGAAGACATGCCGCTTCAATTATGCAATATTTGAAAATATACCAAAGTTCCAACGTCATTATTACCAAGGTAACAGCAAATAATTGAACTTTTTGGTAGGTATTTTGTATCTGCAGTAGTTCTGCCATAGTAGGGTCTACCTGATATTTATCTAATAAATTTTTAAACTTGTGAATAACATTAGATAATGAGCGTATGAAATAGCGCGTATTTATTGAAACTATAGGAAGCCACCTTAAGTTAAATAAATTTCTTGGACTATTTAGTGTGTAAGAAAGATGTGTAATTTTATATGTGTGTAATTTTATCTGAAGAAAAATTAATAAAGATATATGAGCAACCTTATGATAGTTCTTTGTAGTTTATTTGTATATTTATAACAAAATACAGTGTGCATATTGACAGCTAATTATTTACATAAACAAATGTTTTTAAATAAACTGTCCTGCGTTTACGGTTTCTTCTAGCGCACCCACTTCTTAGAGATATCGTTTGTTTCTCTGTTGTCAAATCAATGCTCACTCTTTATAGGGAATTTTGATATTTTCCGTTTCTTGCGTTGTTTATTATTTACGGACTCCCCCTGCTGCTCTCTTAGATAATTATTGAAGTTTGTTGCCATTTCCTCTTGTCTCCTTATACTGCTTTTCAAAGTTTTCTCCATATTTAGTTCTGTGCTGTCTGCGATAGTTTCTTTACTCTGTAAAGGTACACATATTCCAATTTTACTCCATGTTAGCCATTTATCCATGTGATGTACTTGATCAAGATGATTTGCTAGCCTTGCAAGATTAGTGCTTCCGCAACCGAAGACAGGACAGTGTCTACGTGTGCGACCCATGTTTAGTTGTTTACTCGAGCAATGACAGAAAGCATTTGACATTTTTTGGGGCATGTTAGATGCTTTTATTAGGCCTTTTTTTGCCCGTTTAGGCCTTTTTGCCCGTTCAAAGATACCACCCATCACCCCCGGGGCACCCCCATTGCAAAGATACTACCAATACCCCTTGGGGTGCCCCCAAAGATACCCCACCACCCCCGGTAACTTATACATTTAACCTGTACCAAAGGAATATCAGAAAGACATATACATTATTTGTAAATACTTTGTTGAACTTCAGCATAGTACAGAAGATAATGTTTCAACGATTCAACGGTAACTTTAATTCTTATAATTGGTGTCATTCCAATACTATGGTGTTTAGATTGATTGTAGGAGTACACTAGTTTTGTAATACTGGTTTCTTTCGTTTGACGAAATCTAAACATAAATAATCACGAACATTTTTTGTTAGGACAAAGTAACTAGCGTTGAGAGAGATGGTACGATGGTCTTCGCTATAATGAAACAAAATTTTACACAACATAAATCACGCTGAGATTACCATGAGGGGATTTCCTCGTGAACAGTTTGGCTATAATCGTATCTTTTTCAGCCATCATGTCATCAATGACAAGTAGATTCCTTATTTGGGGATTAATACTATCCAATATAGATTCGGATAAACCTTGCACAAACTGAATCCCAGGAATAAGTTCTATTTTAGCAAATTGGTAATATTTTCTGGGACAGGGTCGATCATGATTTGGGATAAATGAGTAACTCATGAGTAACTCGTGAATAACTCATGAGTAACGCGTGAGTACATGAGTAACTCGTGAGTAAATGAAACACACGAGTTACTCATTTATCACGAGTTACTCACGAGTTACTGATGAGTTACTCATGAGTTACTCATTTACTCATGAGTTACTCATGAGTTACTCATGAGTTACTCATTTATCCCAAAATCATGATCGACCCTGTCCCAGAAAATATTACCAAGACACGTTTGCTAAAATAGAACTTCTTATTCCTGGGATTCAGTTTGTGCAAGGTTTATCCGAATCTATATTGGATAGTATTAATCCCCAAATAAGAAATCTATTTGTCATTGATGACATGATGGCTGAAAAAGATACGATTATAGCCAAACTGTTCACGAGGAAATCCCCTCATGGTAATCTCAGCGTGATTTATATTGTGTAAAATTTTGTTTCATTAAAGCAAAGACCATCGTACCATCTCTCTCAACGCTAGCTACTTTGTCCTAACAAAAAATGTTTGTGATTATTTATGTTTAGATTTCGTCAAACGAAAGAAACCAGTATTACAAAAACTAGTGTACTCCTACAATCAATCTAAACACCATAGTATTGGAATGACACCAATTATAAGAATTAAAGTTACCGTTGAATCGTTGAAACATTATCTTCTGTACTATGCTGAAGTTCAACAAAGTATCTACAAATAATGTATATGGCTTTCTGATATTCCTATGGTACAGGTTAAATGTATAAGTTACCGGGAGTGGTGGGGTATCTTTGGGGGCACCCCAAGGGGTATTGGTAGTATCTCTGGGGGTGCCCCGGGGGTGATGGGTGGTATCTTTGAACGGGCAAAAAGGCCTAAACGGGCAAAAAAAGGCCTAATAAAAGCATCTAACATGCCCCAAAAAATGTCAAATGCTTTCTGTCATTGCTCGAGTAAACAACTAAACATGGGTCGCACACGTAGACACTGTCCTGTCTTCGGTTGCGGAAGCACTAATCTTGCAAGGCTAGCAAATCATCTTGATCAAGTACATCACATGGATAAATGGCTAACATGGAGTAAAATTGGAATATGTGTACCTTTACAGAGTAAAGAAACTATCGCAGACAGCACAGAACTAAATATGGAGAAAACTTTGAAAAGCAGTATAAGGAGACAAGAGGAAATGGCAACAAACTTCAATAATTATCTAAGAGAGCAGCAGGGGGAGTCCGTAAATAATAAACAACGCAAGAAACGGAAAATATCAAAATTCCCTATAAAGAGTGAGCATTGATTTGACAACAGAGAAACAAACGATATCTCTAAGAAGTGGGTGCGCTAGAAGAAACCGTAAACGCAGGACAGTTTATTTAAAAACATTTGTTTATGTAAATAATTAGCTGTCAATATGCACACTGTATTTTGTTATAAATATACAAATAAACTACAAAGAACTATCATAAGGTTGCTCATATATCTTTATTAATTTTTCTTACACACTAAATAGTCCAAGAAATTTATTTAACTTAAAACATAATTTAACTTTGGATTAACTCGATAATGTTCTCATAACACATATAATAGCGTCTTGAGAGTATTTATTATTGTCTCTTTGGTTTCGTAATTTCAACGCTGCATCGCTTCGTTGAACTCTATCCAGATACCATAGGATTCCTTGCGCCATTTATTATCCAAGCAAAGATTATCCTTCAGGAAATGTGGACGTCTGGGCTAGACTGGAATGAATTAATCCTTGAAGATAACCTATATAGTCACCAAAGCTCAAGCGTGGTTCAACCAACTGGAGGATCTGGATAGAGTTAAAGTACCAAGGTGCCTTAGATTAGGGCAAGAAGAAGAAGTTGTTTCATTCATCTCACACACTTTCGTTGATGCTTCTCAAGATGGTTATGGATCAGTTTTTTATGCCAAGCACGTTTATCGCAGTGGGAGAACTGCTTGTCATTTGGTAGCTGCAAAGACAAATGTCTCACCACTCAAAGCAATGAGTATTCCTCGTCTCGGGTTAATGCATGAGTGTGGTATTGGGAGTAAGATTAACGATTTAAATATCAAATGTGCTAAAAGTCAAGCCAGATCAAATCACTTATTGCATGCATGATCAGATCGCATGAACGTGCTGTGGTGGATATGCAGTCCAAGTCGAAAGTACCAGTCGTTTGTAGCAAACCGTGTAGGAGAAATTCAAACTTCAACCAATCCCAATCAATGGCGACATGTTCCCTCAGAAGAGAATCCTGTAGATCTACTAACAAGAGGGGCAGCGGTAGCTATACGCTAGTTACCACGGAGAAGTGGTGGCATGGTGCCCATTTTTTGGAAGACGACGAGACCGGTTGGCCGAGCAATCAAAGTAGTTCAGATGATGAAAGAAAAAAGATTGATCGTAATGTCGAGAAAGCGAAGTTCAACAAAAAAAAAAGATCGACAAAGAAGACGTGATGCAAGAAAGAACAACGACCACCAAGAACAATAAATTAATCGGAATGCATCTAAGATTGGACGAAGACGGACTCTTAAGATCAGACGGATGTCTTCAATACGCCGAATTTCTGCCATTTGATGTTCGATTCCCAATTATCCTACAACGAAAGCAATGGATTACGAAACTACTGCTGTTAAAGTATTACCACGAGCTGGGCGATCATATAACAGTGGTACGAACCATACACCGGCGAGCATTTCCTCACGATTTCGGATCATCTCAGGACGCGAAGAAATCCGTGATTGGGAAAAAGAATGTGCTTGAATGCAAACGAAGAAACGCCAAAGCCCCGACTCCGATCATGGCACCCCTTCCAAATATCTGATTAAAGAAGTCAATGCCGCAAGCATTTTCCCAAACCGGAGTCGACTTAATTTGCTGGTCCGTTCATTACAATTCAAGGCAGAGGAAAACGTCGACTAAAACGTTATCTTTGTTTGTTTGCTTGTCTATCCTGGAGAGCCGTTCACCTTGAAATTGCCTTTTCCATGGATACGGACTACTTTCTTAACGCTTTTTATCGGATGGTTAATCTCCGAAAACGGGACCAATTTTGTGGGAGCAGAAAAGGAGCTACGTCAATTAGCAGAGCAGTTAGATAAAGATAAAATTATGGCATCGACAGCAAATAAGGGAGTTACATGGCACTTTAACCCTCCGTACGCCCCACATTTTGGTGGAGTACATGACTGAAACAATGATTAAATCAGCAAAGAAAACGATTCATGCTATACTTGGATGTGCAGATATCACTGACGGTGACTGCCTTTACAGGTGCAGAAGCTCTGATTAACAAACGTCCTCTCACCTATCAGTCTGCCAATCCTAAAGACAACACTCCTTTAACACCAAACCACTTCTTACATGGTCGAGTTGGAGGAAAGTTTGCGCCAGAAACCGTTGATGAAACCGACTACAATCCAAAGAAAAGATGGAGAAGAGTCCAGGAATTGGTTCGCCATTTCTGGCATCGCTGGCTTCGAGAGTGTCTTCCGACTCTGATCATGCATTCCATGAAAAAAATGGCATCACCTTCAGAGGGATGTTAAAGAGGGTGATATAGTTTTGGTAATTTTGCCTGATTCCCCTCGAGGACATTCGCCGTTGGGAAAAATTGTAAAAATGCATCCAGGAAAAGACGGACATACGCGTGTATAGTAGTTAAAATACAAGTGGGAAAGACGGTGCTGACAAGACCAAACTTTTGTCAATTTAGTTTAATTTAGTTAAGGAAGGGGAGACTGATTCGACGAAAAAACAATTTTATAGTGTACTGACTCTCGGGGGACTTGTATTGTGTATAAAAGGTCGCGAATATGTAGATCTGTTCAGTTAGCATTCAGTTATTAGCATTCAAATCGTTATTCGAACTATCGTGTGAAACTATAGAAAAAGAAATCTATCATGTGAAACTATCGTATATAAGAAGTCTATCGTACTATCGTGTAAGAAATAAAGATTAAGTTGTTTATTATTACGCTTCAGACCACATTTAAAAAATCGAAACCGTCAAAGAGAGAGAAACCAAAATGCAAAGACGAGATTCAATTTAGTATAATAATTCCCCACGAAAACACCAACTCGAGTACTTCTCCAATACCTGGCGATCGTGTCGAATATCTGGCGACAATCTGGCGATGCCTGTCGAGTATGACGTAAGTGCAGTCCAAGACAAGCAAGATCACGCCGACCAAAAATAGAGTTCTACTAAAAATTATATAGTTACGTTCATGTAACATAAATGTTTATTTCCAGATCTATGTTATTCAAAAAATTTTTTAGACTGTTTAAGATTATCTGGCTTAAGATTATGGCTGGCAAGCCATATCTAGGAGGTTATTCCATAGACGACTAATTATGGAACTAAAATAATTTTTGGACGATGTGGAATGAAATGATGGTTGTTCGAGTTTTGTGCCAGATCTCCGTAAATTATACGTTAATGTTCGAATCTTGAAAAACTCGTGAATGTAACTATAGGTCCATGTTCTTCAAGACATTTGTGAAGTAACACTAGTGAGTGGAAACGCCTACGTTAACGTCATGTTGGCATGTTAAGGAATATTACATTTTCATACGGTTGGTCTTTGCTAAGCCTAGTAGTGTTCTAAGGATGTAATAATTTGCCTCTTCTTTATAACTTTACGTTTTTTAGTACTATATGTGATGGCATTTCTACCTCGCATGCTGGAAAACTGCCCGTTGGGGTTAGGGTCAGAAAACTGTATATTCATTTCCCCCTGAATGACATATATCTGGAAATGCTATCATACAAAAATATACACTAGGGATGTTGACCTTCATCACCATGAACATCAGGGGCGGATCCAGGAATTTTTCAGAGTACGTCAAAACCCGGAAATATTATTTCTAGGGGGGAATTTGGTTCCCTGAAATGGCATTTCCTGCACTCTGGCAAGACTATTTAGCAAAATCTTACAGTTTTAACTTGTGTTTTTTATACAACGTTTTATGATTTTTTAAGGACTTGTGCTTTTGAATTTTTCTTTATCATTATTGGAGACAACTTTTTAGGATTGTTTTGCTCCATGTCAGAGCTCATCAGCATGCCTGTGAATCACTGTTGTACGGTGAACAGCCAAGGCTCCAACATATTTTGTAAGGTCAATTGCAGCCACTTGCTGCAATCCATTAGCTGCCAAGCTGTCTGGCTTTGGGGCACCATGCAGATACTCGTCCAACACATACTAGCCAGACACTGTCTGATTAGAAGAAGCATTATGAATAGACCACATACTGTAGGACATTTCATGGACTTTACCCCTTATCTACTCTGAGCTGTCTGGTTTTGAGGCACCAGATACTGGCTGATTAGAAGAATACCGTATGAATAGACCATATAGGATATTTCATGGTCATAGAGGAGCTCACCTCTCTACATCATCCTAGTCATCTTAACTAATACTTTACCCCTTATCTAACCTGAGTTGTCTTGTTTTGAGGCACTAGATACTCGCCTTAATACCTCTATCCAGCCAGACATGCACTGTCTGATTAGAAGACATTTTAGTATCAAAAGACCACATGGGACATTTCATGGACATAGAGAAGCTCACCTCTCTAAACCATCCCAAGTCATACTCATACATACTAACTACCAAGTACTGTACTTTTTTTTCTCTTTTTCCCCCCAGAAATATATATATACTGTATATATAAATACTTTATTTCATCACAAGATAATATAGATAGTACAAATAGATATGAAAGAAGAAAATAATAATTTACAGTGATGGGGAATCTGGTATAGAGAAGAGATGTGCTAGCTCGGATATAGCCTAGAAAATTGTTTTGTTTAAAGTACATTTTACTATTTCACATATGCTATATATATATATATATAAACCTAATTGCTGCCTTTTTTCATAAATGAATTTTTACATTATTTTTAAATTGGAAATTATGATTTACATTCTGTTGCTATTGATCTAAAATTGCTACAAACTTTCGGCTACAGTAAGATTATTTAATTATATTATATTCAGTGATGGATTACTTATATTTGTAACACATCTCATTATCTCAATAATTATGAATTATTCATAAATATACTCGAGAGCTCTACATATCCCATCTAATTTAAATAATTTACGCTTTTCACGGTTGCACAAGTCTGAGGAACTAAAGATAAGATATTATCCACTCACCTTATTAAAGCAATACAACGTTTCTAAACTTTCTTTCAAGAAACAGCTTTAGCATACTGAGGAATTATATGCCTCCGCGTCGATATCCCGATGTAATGTCTTGCCAAATATCTGCGCCGAAAACTCTTGACCCACGAGGAAACCAAACACGATTAGAATTTCTTTGTCAAATCGCAACAGATCGTCTTCAACAATTCATCGTTTTCACTCGGTAGAGCATTCTCTACAAGTTCCGTGACAGTTTGACTGCCGGCTCAGATAGCTTAAGTTATGCCGTAGTCTTGCACTCTTGCCGTAAGTCCGTGTACGTCGAAATATCCTTTGCTGCCCAATCAAAAGCCAAGAACGTCAAAATATTTTTCTTCCGACGTAGACTATCTACTTCCGACCACTGATCTATATAAGAGACTGGATAGAGCATCTATTATCTGAACGCCTTCAGAAATTGAAGCCGGAAGTTACGCCCTAATTTGTAAGCGACGCCATATTGGATGGTCCCACCATGAGGAGTGAGTTGCTATATTTTACTGTTGTGAATTCGTTGTTTTCGCATATAATCACGAAATAGACGAACAACACAAATCCATTTTGGTATTTCAAGCAACGGGACACATCATGGAACTATGGAGGACCTAAGAACGTGAAGGGAAACTGAATCGTAAGTAAATAACTTGATATTTTGACGAAATTTCGAAGGGGACGGAGAGCTCCCGAAGGGTTATTTACCAAGGAAACGGGAAACCCAACATTGTAAACGGCCGGTGGTTAATAAACTGATTTGTAGGATACAAATGTGAGATAATACTGTAATTGTGGAATGTTCACAATCGAGTAGATCATTTTAAAAAAGCCGAAGGACGTGTAAAATTATGGCACAGAAGATAGATTGGCTTGTAGAGTTGTGAGTAGATTTCGACAAGCAGCATATTTCTTTGGCAACATAGGAGCATGTTAATACTCTATAAGTTTGTAATACTTACAATGTTTGGTGCTTCCATAGAAGTAAACTGTAGCATGCATCATAACAAGAACGAGCCAGTTTGTTTTATTAAACTCCATGCCCAGTGTCCAAGTCATGTATTTAAGAAATTTATAAGTTGTCAACATTGTTTCTTATTAACAGCTGAGCTATTTTACTCCCTGTCATTTTGATGAAAAAATTGTTTGTGAGTATCTGTAAAATTGAATGTGATATTTGTATGTTATGTTGTAGGTAGTTTAAAATGAAACAACAATGAATGAAGAACAATAAAGGTGAAGCAACATGACAACTTAATACAGAATATAATTGAACTGTGTCATTTATAGTTTTCAAACTTTGTCAATGATTTGATTAAAGAAAATGTTTACAATTCATGAGTGTATTTTGTCTTGTGTAGTTTGATTCTGTATAAATGTACTATATAATGATAAATTTTTAATCTGTTCTCTGACTTCTGTATGTTATGAAAATTGTGGCAGAAGTAATACTGTACTATCAGTGTGTACTATACAAGTAGATCAACAAGGCCAGTGTTTGATGTTTATATAAAGTCAAAACAAATCAAGCTAATATATATGTTAAACTTCACAACGATGTGGCGGATAACATTTGTAAACTGGCTAAAAAAAAGCATCTTGGCAAAGGTATAGTCACAAAACTAATTATATTGTAAAATTAATACAAGATTTTTAGTTGTAGGCAAATGTAGGCCCAATCGCCCAAATTAGATAACCCTATCTCATAGAAAATAATAAACTCATTCTGATTAATCCTGTGAATGCCAGGATAACTTATTTGAATCATTACCCCGAGTTTTCTGTGAGTGAAAATATATTGTTCAACTATAGGCACATCCACTGATCTATACAGTTGGGCACATCGCATTCTTAAATTAATTGTTTGATTCCGGTCTTTTGGCTTATGATATTTTTTTATTTATACAATATTTTGGTTACGACGATTGCTCCAAAAGCTATATGGCTTATCGAGGGAGCTTTCGCCATGATATAATAATTGGTTTATGATATAATAATACCACAGCAGTTGTTCGTAGTGTAGCTTGTTCAGTTGATCAAATTTCCCGAATTCATTCGGTCCTTTAGCAGTATTTCCATATTGTGAGTAAATTCTGAATGAGAACGGCCTTCGTCTGTTCAAAGTTGTCATCAATGACACTTGGGAGTTCGCTCCATCGAACTCGCAAATTCCGTTTTCCCCCACATTTTGGGGCTAAATAACTACAATTTTTCTCTCTAAATGCTTCACGTGTCCTTTCTTCCTCGTGATAAAAAAGTTTGTCCGAACCCGAAGGAGAAAAATGCCTTAATATGCGAAAACTATAATTGTGCAACAGTAAAATATAGCGAAAGTGGGACCATCCAACATGGCGGCTGTTGCCAACTTCCGACCACTTCCGACTTCAATTTCAGACAACGGATGCTCTATCCAGTCTCGTCTGCTTCCGACGTACCTCTATTGTCTTTGTCCAATCAGTGCTCGTTATTTCGACGTAGACGGCCATTTTGACGTACTCAAATTATCCACATTTGTAAATAAAATCCCTCTCTACCCCTACCGTTTGAACAGTTTCGTTCAAGCTACATGAAGTAGACAAGTACTAGGTGTCCTCCAGCCGAGGAGGGGCCTGAGTCAGATAATTATTCAATTTTCGTCGATATAGCGCTAAATACGTGCGAAAATGAAATTTTTGAAAATTTTAAAAAGTTAAAAATTCATATAATTTTTTTAAAAATTTGAATATTTTTAATTATTTTATATTTTTAATAATTTTTAATTTGAAATTTTCAAATTTTAAATCATTTTTAAAAAAATTTTCCAACTAATTAATTCATGAATAAATTAGTCTGGGATTTTTGTCTACGTCGCATGACGCGTGCTTGACGTACCCTAAATCCGCCCCTGAACATATTAGACATTGTCCTCGCAAGTGGTACTAATCGATGAATTTTGGGATGCTGGCTCATGCACTATATCAAACCAACGGACAAATGTGATCCAACTGAGCTAATATAGGGACTTAAAAAGCAAGACAAGTTTTACAACTATTCATTTCCTTTATTTGACAAAAGTCGTTGAGGTTGACGTCGTAGATGTTAAACTGCCGCCGTCGTCATAGCATCTTAAAGTCCGTGATCACTTTTTGGAAACGCGTCAGTTTTTTTCTTAATTTTGAAAATCGACAGCCTCTGCATTGCGATCATTCCTGCCGTTGTTTCGAAACTAAGCTGATTCTATAAAACCCTAAGCAAACGAGGGAAGTCATCGCAAGTTTGACTTGTGATGACTGGCGATGCCACTAGTCAAACAGTGACACAAATCATCGCAAGTTCTGCTGTGGATATATTTGAAAGTGCCTATGAAACGAAAATTAAGTTTATCTTATTTGAAAGAACGCTTAAAATGACAGGGTAACATCTTTTGCAGTTTTTTGTTTCCTTGTTTCGTTCTTGAGATATTTCAGTTTGTTCGATATTCAAATTAAATATTTTGACGTCACAAGTGCATAATGAGTTATCGAACAATGTTATATATCTTTGATATTGTCAAATATAACTCACTTGAAAATCTACATGTTTACTATTCTGTAGTATAGTAGTGTGTAAAAAGACGTTTTTTTGTCCAGGATCCTGGTTTCTAAAGGAAATATGATACTATAGTAAGTGTCCAATGTTAAAGCCGGTAGAGTGTCACTGATCTCATCTTTATATAAACTGAATTGCCCACCTGGCTCCTAAAATGACGAATTGGGAGAACCAAGATAAGGGGGCGATTACATGGACCGGGCTGGACCGGTTAACCGGGATGAAAATGTCCATGTAATCGTTTTCAGCCCGGCAAACCGGGCTGAAAAACTGTTGAACTCGCTTCGATACGCGTTCGTTTGCTTGACTGTGTGAATAAATAGTGCTGAAAGGAACTGAAATAGAACATCAACGTTGTTTGTGTGTTTCGTGATCAAAGTGAAGATTTAATAAATTAATTAGTCTTCGTGAAGACGCTTTCCTGGGTTAGCTAAGACTTTAACAATCTTTTTATTAACGATACGATGGGTTTACAAAATAAATAATAGACTAATTAGAGTAAAACTGAAGTAAAACTAACGTAACTTTGCCCTTATTTACTTGATAATTGCGAATTTCGGCCTGAAATCATCCCGGCTTACCGGGCTAGCCCGCTCCTGCATGTAATCGTTTCGTAAACTCATCCCGGTTAACCGGGCCAGCCCGGTCCATGTAATCGCCCCCTTAGCCTGGTACCCTGGCCCAATCAAAGAATATGGGCCAGTAACCACTAAAGACTTCTGCTTTCCTATTGGTTAAAATTTCGCGCGTTTTTAGTGGCTATGAGTAAAACTGCAATCGTCATAAGTGGATTTAGCCCCGATGACGCGAGAATGTAATTAGTGGTTACCTGGCCCATATTTTTTTTGAAATTGGGCCAAGTACCAGGCTATACCAAGATGAGCTGATACCAAGATGAACTATGTTTTCGTAGCAGGAAAAAGACGAAAAAAGCCACATTCAAAACAATTATGCTATTAAGAACACTGCATGTACAAGGTTCAGAGCTTAGTTTTTGCATTTGTTAGTATTATTAAGCAGTAAAACGTGTTATTTCGCAGTTTACTACTCTGCCTGGTAATTGATAAACTTGCCTACTGTACATCACAAAACTCGTAAAAATACAACAAAAAACAGTCAATAACTTCATTATGAAACACTTCATGTACCTTTGATAGTAAAATATGTCTTTACAATTAGCCTTGAAGTATGTTAGTTGACAATTTAGAACTGTTTTTGCTTGTATTTTCTGTTGGTTTCCTATAGTGGTATTGTCTTACGGCTTTTCCGATCCCCCCCCCCCCCCCCCCCCCCCCCGTTAAAACCCGTAGGAGTACAAGTCGTGGAATAGTAAGATGGCGGATCTGGCTTCAAAATTTTGACTGCTGGACAAAAGGAATGCGCTCATCTGTATATGTAGAGATCAGTGTAGTCCTGCATATAGTGCATAAGCACTAGGCAGTGTTTTCGACCCAAGTGGGTGATAGTGCTAGTGCTCAGTGGTAGAACAGAATTAACTGAATATCTACATTGCTATGTCCGCCTCAGTAGTCACGCTACGTTTCAGGTACTGGAACCCAGGGGCGGATTTAGCGTTAGTCAAATAAGTCATACGACTAAGGTAAAAAAAAATCTGCAAGAAAAAATAATTATCGTATCGTTCTTCCCTCAGTCTCGAGATCGCCGAGATAATCGACTAGGTGAGACCGCCGACCCGCATGTTAACCCGCGCCGCGCGGTTGACTTTGTTCTTTCTCGACGGATTTGGGCTATTGTATCAGCCGCTGTGATTGGCTGAATTTATAAATTAGCCTTTATAGCGATCTGTGATTGGTTTGCCGAGTGTTCGCCGGATTTCATTGTCTTTCTCGACGGATTTAGACCCCTTGTATAACCCTTTCTGATTGGCTTAATTTTTCAATAGCTCTTTATGAAGAGCAGGGATTGGTTTAGCGGCGTTTTACTTTGTAGCTCTCGACTGATTTGTGGACTGATCAGTGGCGATTCTGACTAACTAATTGCGCTAGTCTGGTCGTATATTTACTACAAGGCACAAGCGGATTCTTTCGTTTCGAACATGGCTTTGCCTAATACAATCTGTAAATAAATTTCCTGTCGGTAAGATTCTCAAAGTTTTCCTCGGCGATCATAATATTACAAACTAATAACATGACTGTTCGGGAAATTAGCGATTAAATTTCCCCTTTGCCTCGGGAAGATTTGTAAAACTCCTCGGGCCTGTGGCCCTCGGACTTTCACAAATCTTCCCTCGGCGGCGGGGGAAATTTAATCGCTAATTTTCCTCAAGTCATGTTATTACTTATAAATATTAAATACGACAATAACAACCTTCGCCACGATTGAGATCACATGGCATGTCTTCAAATGAAAGGTGACCTTTATTATTGTTAGAATCTTATGTATTAATATATTTCTAGCTGTCCTTTCTTTCCTAGTCTTAATATCTACGTGTTTGTAGCGCAAGTAGCTCAAATTCATGCAGGGTTTCCCGCTTCTAATTCTTGTAATATGTGCTTTTGAGACTAGCATTGTAGCAAAGAGTAGCAAAGAATTGAAATACAAGCTAAAGTATTTTGTCAAGATTGGATAATGTAGACTACTTCATAAATTAAATAGATAGCGAGGTCTGCCAATCATAATCATCTTATTTTATGTGAGAGGCCATAGTTAGGACCTGTTTGGTTTTCAAGGTAGGGTTACCCCTAACCTGGGTCATAGTTATCACCCTGCTACTTGGGTCAACTCCATTAGATGTGGTTACCAATCACTAATGACAAGAAGCCTGGTACAAGTAAAAAGTTGTCCTGGGTAGGCGAGTTTAACAACCCTACCAGCTACTAGGGTAAACCTCGTGTGGTGATAGGGCTATACTAGCACCCGGGTTACCCTAGTGTCCTTGTAAATACAACAAACAAACAAACAAACAAACAAACAAACAAACAAACAAACAAACAAACAAACAAACAAACAAACAAACAAACAAACAAACAAACAAACAAACAAACAAACAAACAAACAAACAAACAAACAAACAAACAAACAAACAAACAAACAAACAAACAAACAAACAAACAAACAAACAAACAAACAAAAAAACCAGGAAATGTATGAGAGCTACATGTAGGGTAACCAGTGTGCTAGAGTAACCCAGTGGTGGCTAGGGTAACCCTACCTCCTTGTAAACAAGCCCTTAGTATAGAGACTGAGTCAGGCCTACAACGTTTTTGAATTTGACATAGTATTTAAATGTTTTATGTCTGAGGCATCTGGGATTGCCTATACAGCTCTGTTTCGAACTCTTGCATAGAGTGAAATGGTCCAACCTGCAGTATGGTTATCAGTTACATATAAAATTTTTCGGAAGCCATGAATCAGACTTATAAAATATTTGAAGTAGATGTATTGTATCTGTTGTTTATTTCTTGGTTAAAATAATTAAATCTGCTATTTTAATTACTGTAACATATAAAAATGAAACAATTTGCATTTGGACAAAATATTTTTTGGACATGATCGTACTTAGAAAATGCAAATTTTCCTCACTGTAGTGCCCTCAGAATGCAGGAAAGCATTTCAGACCCAAAATTTAAAAATATTCTGGGGAGCATGACCGCCTCCCCCCCCCCCCCCCCCCCCCACACTCCCCCTAGAACCCAAATAGTTTGGACTAAGGTGACAAAAATCCTAGATCCGCTCCCTGGAACCGATTGTCGGACCTTTAGTTTTTCTTAAACGAGTTTGATTCCAGTTACCGGACCTATAGCCACTTCTATATTTTAATTAAATAACCTATAAAATAGCCGACTTCTTTCGAGGTCGGTATATGTTGAATTTTGATATATACTGAAACTTGGCTGTTTGTGCAGTTTCTATAAGAGAGGATGAAACAACTCCCAAATTGAAAGAAACTTGCGATGAAATTTAAACAAGCTCAAATTAGTCGCAAGCAAGCGCAAGTTACCAATAAATTACATATAAAATTTTTCGGAAGCCATGAATCAGACTTATAAAATATTTGAAGTAGATGTATTGTATCTGTTGTTTATTTCTTGGTTAAAATAATTAAATCTGCTATTTTAATTACTGTAACATATAAAAATGAAACAATTTGCATTTGGACAAAATATTTTTTGGACATGATCGTACTTAGAAAATGCAAATTTTCCTCACTGTAGTGCCCTCAGAATGCAGGAAAGCATTTCAGACCCAAAATTTAAAAATATTCTGGGGAGCATGACCGCCTCCCCCCCCCCCCCCCACACTCCCCCTAGAACCCAAATAGTTTGGACTAAGGTGACAAAAATCCTAGATCCGCTCCCTGGAACCGATTGTCGGACCTTTAGTTTTTCTTAAACGAGTTTGATTCCAGTTACCGGACCTATAGCCACTTCTATATTTTAATTAAATAACCTATAAAATAGCCGACTTCTTTCGAGGTCGGTATATGTTGAATTTTGATATATACTGAAACTTGGCTGTTTGTGCAGTTTCTATAAGAGAGGATGAAACAACTCCCAAATTGAAAGAAACTTGCGATGAAATTTAAACAAGCTCAAATTAGTCGCAAGCAAGCGCAAGTTACCAAAAGTCATTGTAATGTATCAGTCAAATCTAAGCGTGCCAATCTGCCCCCCCCCCCCCCCCCCCCCCCCTCTCCCTGGCCAACATTCGGGCATTTGACAATTTTTCGAAAAATGGTGGGGATGATAAGCAGGTGAAAATGCCCCGTCGTGGTGCCAAAAATTTGTGGCAAATTCCCAACCTCGGGGAAAGTCGTTCCCTACTTTTATTTGTTGCAGATCGCGACAACATAAAAGTCAGCATTTTATTACGAGTACTTATTTCAAACACCTTTATTAAATTCTCCAGGTGTTTGCTTTTCAACCAAGACGCAACAAACTCTTCCATATTCGATTCCAACAGACAACAGTCAGTCCAAACCACACGTTGGATGTTACTGTTGATAAATATATTATAGGGAGAGGGACGCAATTCAATTGCCTCTCTCCACAATCGCCTTTTATAGTGCTGAGCAAAAGGACCAAGGCTCGGAATATTGGAATAATATTATATATCAAATGTCCCATCCCCTGGAAAGATTTGTTTTCAAATGCTCCAGCCCTGGGAAGGTCCAGTGCGTCAAATGCCCGGCGGTGTTCCGGAAGGGGGTGGGACGCACTTGGATTATACTTATTCGCCAGCTTATGCTGGCGATCAAACGATGCAGAAGCAAAAACGTTCGATTTTTTGCGTTCTCGTTTGATAAGGGCTTCTTAACTCATTCCTGTCCTTGGGCTTACACAGAGGTGAATAAAATCGCCTGGCGTTAGCCAGAATAAAATACCAAAGACAGATTTGGACAATTTTGCGTTAGAGAGATTTGAGAGATTGTCAGAAATGTCAATTGATAAAGTCGCAAAAAAGATTGAATAAGCCACGGTTGACCCCATTGCTCCAAAACCTTTTTTAACATTGTACTACACTTTGAGTACGAGTCTGATAGGTCTGACTTGGGTACAAAATCCCGCGTGAATCCATAACTCGTTAACCGGAGTGATTGCTCCAACGTTGGAGCACGGCCAACCATGAACCTTTTCTTAAATTAACCGCGGTACATCAAAGAGAATCGACGCATGAACTGAAACTAAAAAAGAACACTCACCCTGTCTGTTTAATCAAATAAAAAAATCAAACAAAAAATAGAAGAAGAAAAAGCCACGTCACTGCGTCGATTTTGGACATATGCCTTGACCAGAAACAGAAGACTGTTATTTTTTAATTTTGTTGGCTGCAATCAGTGACAAAAGTGTTGGGACACTTCAACTTAAAAAGCAACATTTTCCGTTTTATGTTCCCCCATGTTGGTGACTATTTAAGCGCCCATTTTCACGTTCACAGCGTCCTTATTTCCTAGTCAACATTGTAAAGGGAGGGGGAGGGATGGATATAAACTATATCACGAGGAAAAATGTAAAATTTATTAAGTTAACCTACAAACACGAAGTGTCCCAAGGTATTTTGTCACTGATTGTCTAAAAAGCTTTCTATGTTATATTGGTCGAAAATGCTGTTACAACTAACTAAACATAGTTTAAAGCGAAAAATGGAAAGCAAACTTACAGTAGGCTTACAACGCTGCTTATGAGTAGCATCGGCAAGGCAACAAGAGATTTTAGAGTCAAACTAGCCATGCACCTGCGGTGCGACTGATTTCCCAACGGTTCCTACAACTATTCCCACTACGATTTCTGCTAAAAAACACGTTATAGAACGACGATTGTTGACTAAAATGACATTTTCTATACACCAGCTTTGTTGTATGATGGTTTTCAATATGGGAATGATGAATTTTTACAATTGAGGCTTTTAAAATACGTTTTTCACAACGATTCCCGCTAAACATCTATAAATAACTTGATCATGATTATATCGGCTTTTATACTGCGGAAGTGGGAACCGTGCCGGCTTTACCTGTAAATACCTTTATTTTGTTAGTCTAATTCTAGTTAAGACATTCAATCGAGAAGTATACAATGCAAGTAGCACTTGCAATCAGCTGCACTGTCAATTTTTTGTAAAAGAAGCCTGAATTGACGAAATAACTTCAACATTATTAAGTGGGAACCGTAGTGGGAACCGTTGGGAACCGTTGTGAGCACCGGGACATTTGTCATCACAACTGTTGTTTAAGGTTAAATTTCATGTAAGTTGTTAGCAAATCTTCCGCGTTTTATCGCAGTGTATATTGGTAGTACCGTACTTATTACGATTAGTAATAAAACCCGAAACAGTTTTTAATACGTTTTGTCAATTACTTGTCTTGAATGAACGTCTATAAACGTTTAGAATTTCCGATTTTATAACCGAATATCACTTCTTCAATATTGGTTTCTTGTGATTAAATTAAGCATCACGCATATTATACAGTACTTGTTAGACGAACAAAATACTTGCTACCTATAATAGCTTTATCGCTAACACGCGCAGAACGCCATGAAAGTGTTTGCAGCTGATTAACATAAACATGCTTAAATTCCCGCTTGATGCGACGCCGTTAATTGAAGTAAATTATTCCACAAGTTTTACTCTACACATACTAAAATAAACGCACAATTGTTTCGTTGTTAGTATGTGTAAACTTTGTTTGGGATGAATTGAGCTTTTTCAATTGCATTGGTGATGACGCGCTTACTTAAATTAAAATATGTTTGCATAAATACAAGAAAAGATGCCTTGACGAATAAATTGACTTTTAAAGAACCAAAACCGACAATTATTTGTAAACATTTCGGTCAAATTTTATTATTTTTAAAATAAAAGTCAACTAGATAACCGCTTTTATTCTATAAACTAAAACGGCTTCTGCAGACAGTAGTTCAGCGCAAAACTATTATGTTGTCCGTACATGAAGTAGTCATGCGCTTTAGTTCATTAACGGCGGTGGCCAAAAGGATCGCAGGCTCTTTAAATAATTTTCACTCGGATATACAATACAAAATGTTCTGTAACAACTATGTCGAACTATAAATGAAACTATACCAATGATCTTTACAATAGTTCACGTTGATAATGTATATTGCATTGCCATTTGAATGGACGGCACATAGGACTAGTGACCGTAACTGTTTGTGAATCATGAATTTTTCCGAACATTTCAAGCAGAATAATTACCTTTGCCGATTCTCACCAAATGGATTGTACATTGTAAGTTGACTCTAATATATATACACTTATACTGTGGTGTTCTTTGTAGTCTAGACCTTTTTTGACATCGAGATCCATTAGTCCAAGTCCAAGACCCACTGGTTTAAGACCATGCTCTATTAGTCCAAGACCCACTGGTTTAAGACCATGATCAATAAGTCCAAGACCCACTGGTTTAAGACCATGATCTATTAGTCCAAGACCCACTGGTTTAAGACCATGATCTATTTAAGTCCAAGACCCACTGGTTTAAGACCATGATCTATTAGTTCAAGACCCACTGGTTTAAGACCATGATCTATTAGTCCAAGACCCACTGGTTTAAGACCATGATCTATTAGTCCAAGACCCACTGGTTTAAGACCATGATCTATTAGTTCAAGACCCACTGGTTTAAGACCATGATCTATTACTCAAAGACACCCACTGGTTTAAGACTGAGACCCATTAGTCTATTAACCAAGATAGCAAGACCCACTCACGCAAGACTGACACCCATTAGTACAAGACCCAATGGAGACCGAGAGCAGTGATGTTTTCGCGGGGGAACGCCGTCCCCCCACCTTTTTTACCAGGGGAATGGTGTCCCCCCTGCCAAAATCAAACATGGGGGAATGCTGTTCCCCCTGGCAGGGATTAAATATGAGTGAAGTTCAGTGAACGCCGTTCGACACCGTCCAAATAATTTTGGCTATCACTTGTTCTACATACGTGTTATTTTTGGCAATAATTGCTCAGCATCCTACGTGGAAATATTTCAGAACGTAATTTTGTCACTATTTTAATCTCCCTGAAACTTGATATACTTGCAGAAAATTTAGCAGACTAGCACAAAAATACTAGAGTCTGATAATTGACGTCCGCTTAGATAAATACTTATTGTCATAAGCGCGGATAACATCAGGCAGCAGCCCAGCAGGCCAGCAGGATATAATTAGTATAGGAAATTACTTTAAAGCTCAGACATTTTAGACATTTTTACATCAAACAGTAGTTTAAATTACAAATCAGTTTGTCGCCTGCATTCATAAGCAGAATGTAATATATAATTATCAAATATATTGTTTGTTTAACTAGAATAAATGTGACATATTTTAACAAGCATGTCTATTAGACTAAACCCCCGCTTGTTTAATTTCATGGCCATTGGCCACGCCCAATTGAGTGACCATGCCCATTTGATTTTCAAGAGCGTCCCCCCACTTCTAAAATTAGCAAAACATCGCTGACCGAGAGCCATATTAGTGCAAGACCCATATTAGTCCAAGACCAAGACCCACTGGTTTAAGACCAAGACCCATTAGTCCGAGATCAAAACCAGCTCGTTCAACCCAAGACCCATTAGGAGGGGGTCATTTGGGGGGTACCCACAACCGCAATACTGTGAAAAAAATCAAAAACAGCAATACCGTGAGAAAATCAATGGAATACCAAAACCACATTTAGTAAACGCCAGGTAATTATCAGCATTATTGGCCATGCCTTGCACAGAACTTAACCTTGTGTTTGAGCTAGCTGTGACTGATGATCAGTGGTGTAGTAAGAGAATTAGTGACGTCAGGGCCCATGGGAAGCAGAGATTCTAGGCGGGTCCGGGGGGAATTGCCCCCCAGAAAATTTCTAAATTTTGGTCTCTGAAATGGCATTTCCTGCATTTTGAGGATGCTTTTCTCATATTTTCGGTTGCGGAAATTTTTATTTTGGTCTCACATTATTTAAAATTTATCATAATTATATTCAGCCTAGCTGACACCAGGCCCCAGGCCTGGGTGGGCCAGGGTCTGGCTACGCCACTGCTGATGATATAATACTGCTTGCTTCACTAAATGACCTAAAAGTCCTAAAATCCTCAGAAATTAGCATGTGTATAACCCCAGCTGTGTTGCTTTTCTCTTGTTTATTTCGTATTTTTTTGTCAAAGCCCTGCCATGGATTATATGGGACTTTTGGGAAATTACTAAAAGTCCACAAAATCCACAATAGTCCCAAACATGTTCAGAATCTTGCGTAGCTCACATTTAATACATCACTTATAAGACTTTATGGGCTTTATATATAGCGTGTGTTTTGCTCAGGGGCCCTCAGGACTTTCACAAACAAATAAAAACTGGGCAAACTGGAAGTCTGGAATACCGTAAAAACATCTAATTTCTAACAATCTTTTTCTACCGAATACCATTTATCAAAACGCATTCTACCACATACCGTATGCCTGAATAAAACTGCAATACCACACCTCAAGTGTGAAATTACTGAAATACCGTATGAAAAAAAAGCTGAAACCGCAACACTGAAAACCACAATGTCCCCCTCCATTAGTCAAAGGTCAAGACCCAATAGTCAGAGACCAAAGACCCAAGTGGGTAATTCCATTGTGACTGACGTTACATTTGGACAGATTAAATGAGTACTAATTACCTTCTAGCTCTGCAATTAGGCTGGTGTAATGGCCATTTTTTGCCAATAAGCATTTATTTGGTTAGATCTAATGAACAGCATTAAAAATTTGGTGAACAGACGAAGC
The DNA here is from genome assembly GCA_035771165.1 of Paragorgia papillata. Taxonomy (NCBI): domain Eukaryota; kingdom Metazoa; phylum Cnidaria; class Anthozoa; order Scleralcyonacea; family Coralliidae; genus Paragorgia; species Paragorgia papillata. The sequence continues at coordinate 585,495 of JAWNZC010000022.1, read as the reverse complement.
ATAACAATTTTATTCGACATTCAATGAGTGTGACTGACGTTACCAAAAATGGACATGAAAAAAAAGTAACTATAATTATATTAATTTTCAGCTCAAAGGAATGCATGAACACAAAAATATTAACTCAAAGCAGGGGCGGCGCGGAGCGTAAATTTTTTGGTATTAGTTGTGGTATATAACGTAGTTTGAAATCTAGAGGCTCTGAAATGCTATTTCCAGCATTCTACAGAAGATATTCTTTGAAAAAATCAAGCGATATGAAGATCTAAATGCTAATCATTTTACGCAGTTCAATGACTTCACGACCAAATTAACGGAAACATCCATTGAATTATATCTGTCTGAGACTATGATGTGACTAATAATATTGTAGCGGTACATTCCTTATATTCAAACGGCAAACGGTAAGTCTACAGTACTTTAAAGATATTTCGTTTTTAAAATTGTGGGATTGTTGGAAATACAAACCAGGCACAACTCAGAAACATAATGGCAATGTATAACAAACTTGTTCACTGTTCTCTTACTTAGTTTTTAAGTTTACACTTTACAGTTGTGACTCGATAGTAAAGAAAAAAGTTTGAAACATCCCAGCGATGGCCACACGCCTCGCCACCGCAACGCCATCTTAGCGATACTGATGCGCTGCACGTGTGAATACAGTAGCTTGCGGGATGCGCCGACAATACATATGATCAGCGCAACGTCTGCCATGTTTTGCGAACGTAGACGGCCAAGGTATTAGAATCGCAAAACTAATACCTTGTAGGATTGCGTTGTTAGATATACAAATATTCGCATCATTCTTACCTTTGAAGGAGGACTTATGCCTTTTTTTTGTTAAATATGGATTCAAGAAGGTTTTCCTTTCGTCAGATAAATTCTAGTCACCATATCAAAGCTTCAAAATTGTTATAAATAATTGCTCTTTGTTTCCATATTATTGAAGTGTTGAACTCCAGTGTTGGGAGCTTTTCCTTGTGAAATAGGCGATACAGCCGATACTACATGGATGATTTATAGAGATGTTATATATTGTTAATGTAATGAAGTGAAAAGAATTGCAGACTTCTCGCTGCGAAATAAAAGCAGTTTTAAATCGAAATAGTAAAGCGTCTGACTTTAAAATATAAATATTGTACCACCTGTGGTGAAATTTAACACCAAAAATCCGCGTTTCTTGTCAAGCCAAGGTATTAGTTTTGAGATTCTAATACCTTGAGGTCTAAGGGACCGGTCATTATTTATGGCTGGGGGTGGGACCGAAGAGAAAAAGGTTGGGTAAGCAAAAATTTGGGTATGTCCAAGGTTGGGTACGAAAAAAATTAAAGAGTGAAAGGGGTGGGTAAAAAAAAATCACTATACCAAGAATTCAAATGTACGTATTAAAATGTTGTATTAATATGTATAACATATGCAACTACATGTATCACAAGGGGGACATTTTTAAAGTTCCTACAAAGTCAAAAATATTTATTCTACAAGGTCAATTGGCATTTCATCATCAGATGGATTCCCTTGGATGGTTTGTTTCTTGTTCTTAACTTCCGACCTGTTCTCTTTTTCTCTCCTAGCTTTCCTCCGCTTCTCACACTTTCGTACCTCTCTCATATCAAACCTCTTTTGCAACTGATCCATAACATGACGAACATCATGCATCATATGCTCAGTCTGCTTGATCATTTCCTCAACTAGTAACAATGTTTCTTTAATAAATTCAAGCTCATTACTTGCCCATGGCCTTTCATTCATGCTGTCATCATATAATTCCTTTTTCCTTGCTGAAAGATGATCATGTATAGCATTCAAAGATTTAATCGTTCCATTGAAGTTCTCTACTGCTCTTTGACTTTTGGAGACATCTTCAACATTAACATCAGAAGGAAAATCTTGGTATCTTTTCCATATTATGTTCTCTTTAGGAATCATCCCTTCCTGATATGATGAGAGAACCTTTTGCACTTGTTTGTACTTGGTTACAACACCATATCGAAACCTTTGTTGACCATCCAAATATGCCTGGAAGGTGGACTGTTTCCCAACAAAAGTGGATTGATACATTGCTCTTGTTATGGAATTGAAGTAAATCAATCTATCCGACTTTACATTGGGATGAGAAACTTCTCCCATGGTTTATTTTCCACAACTGTTGCTTTACCAAATACTTGAAATTTTCCACCAACAAGTGATATGGCTGTAAATAATAATTATGATATTATTATAGTCAATTTTGTCTTTCACATTTTGTTCCAAATTCTTAAGAGGTAATAACCCCATGCCAATGATGCCATGGAAATCAAAACTATAAAATCAATTACTTCAAGAAAAAATCTACTGGAAATTCTTATCTTAGGGGGAAAAGCCCGGTCATGGAAAGTTATACGTATTAAATATGACGAAATTGTAAACATACTACATAATTATATACATTTTGTAAAAATACATCAAAATATAATTCTTCAGAGTCAAAATATTAACAGACTTACGTCTTTGAAATTTCCCTTGTTGACCTTGTTTAGTCTTCGTTGCGCTATTTATACTTGAATTATTGTTGACCTTTTCAAGCACAGAAGAACATGCAGCAATTGGAGCAGTTGGAGCCTGGAGGTAATTAATTGTAGACATAATAAAGCTTTCTTGAATTTTATCAAATGGCCCGGTTTTCCAGATAAACCAACGAGGTCGAACCACTGGTCGAACATCTGTTGCTTCTCGTCAGTGTTCAAGGAATTCAGCAATTCCAAATCATCAAAACCAGTGTCTTTAAAACGCTGTAGATACTCACTGGTGAAGTTAATCGAAGAGAGAAAAGATTCGAAGCTAGAAGTAGAACCATCCGCCATGATCATGACCATACGGGAATCCTGGTAACTTAGCAACCATAATTATTTTAATACTGATGACGTAAGACCTTTGACCTTTCCGTTTGCGCTGTTTCTGCTCGCGCTCTTCGATATCAAATAGTGGCTGAGAGCCTGAGATTGAGCTCAACAGTGAAAATTTCTATTATATTGTAATGTAGGTCGAATGAAAAGTAACCGAAAGGCCGCCAAAAATCAACATGAATGGACGACCAAGGCTACTGGAGACGGAGCACCGAGGGAAGAATCAAGCACGAGCAGAGATGATGTTGAAAGCTCGTGTAACATGTGAGGAAAGCTGGAGTATCTCAAGATCGTTGCAACCTCGCTCTCGGCTCTTTTAAGGATAATCGCCATGTTCTTCAAACAGTATTGGAACAAACAAGTGCATCACAACACGAGAAGAAGCAGAAGATAATGGGTCTTCTGGCGGTGCTGGATGCTCTTCTATGTGAGCATATTGCGAAGGATGGTAAAGCATATGACAACAGCTTTTTACCTTTTGATGAAGCTCTGGAACTTTTCTTTGCCTATTACAATAAAGGACCACCATTTATTAACACAGACAAGACAAGAAGATCAGAGAAAACGAGAGAAGAGTAGACCAGACCAGGAGGAACAAGAAGGCCTACCACGAATACAATTGGTTCATAGAACTTGTAATGAGAGGAGAGCTTGGGAAGCTAAAGGTTTTGGAGTTGAATAAATACCTCGAAAAACATAAGCTTAATGAGAAAGGAAGAAAAAATGACAAAATAAATTCTATTACAGCAGATTTGTTAAGAAAGAACCAACAGAATGTCATAGAGGAAGCAATGGAACAGATGGTGGATGAAGAAGAAAGTGGTGATGGGGGTGACGAAGACCTGGTAGTAGCAGTGAAGTGGAGAGTGAAGCACCAGCAGTTGACCACCTTCCATTAATAGTTAAAACCCACTATGGACGTGATGCGGGGCATTGGAATTTGTTTAAACTTAATTGAGGTACTTTTGATTGAACAGCATTGAATCACAACACTAAATGGCTTTAAAAGATAAGAATGGAATTTTATAATAGAAATCGTCAAATATAAATGTCTAATAGACATATCCTGGAACAGTACTGTGTGACCTTTGCCCCCAAAAGACGTTGACATTATACTATTTTTAAAGTAAAGTGTTGTTCGTGGCTGATCAAACACCCTTTTTTGTTTGATATGTGGGGGTGGGTCAGAAAAAAATTTGGTGATTCTTTGGGTGGGTAAGGGAAAATTTTAATGGAAAATAAGTTGGGTAGTCATTTTTTTGTGAGGATAAAACTTTTCTCTTCGGTCCCACCCCTGGCCATAAATAATGACCGGTCCCTAAGCCTTTCAAACACTTGTCGCTAAAGTCGCTAAGGTTGTTGCGCGCATCAGCGAGGACGGTACGGTACTGCGGAATTGAAATCAAACAATCAAAAACAAAGATGTTGTTTTCTTCCATCCGTCTCTGTTCTTGGAATAATTATATTATTTTACAATTCATTTCAATCTGGAGAAAAAAAGGTATTAGACTAATACATTTAATACCTTAGCGCGCCGCCCCTGACTCAAAGATATATCCTTATTATATGCTTATAATATGGATGGTAACACAAATTCACAATAATAATCACACGTGTATGTGACCAAAAAACTCTGTGACTGACGTTACTGTGACTGACGTTACATTTGTCCATCAAACTACCATTATATTTAATTCATCAAACAACTTGGTCTCGTTGATGCAAATAATTTGACATATCTTCATTTGCCATAAACTAATAGTGATAAAGTGTATACAAAGTTCAACACACTTTTATTAAGTTTAAGTAGGGAAAATAGGAAAGCCAAGAATTTTACCCATATTTTGAAACAATTTGTGAAATAAATAAATAATATCAATGGTATGCTTGAAAATCATGTATGTGATAATGTGATCAAGTTTAAATTTCATATCTTTAAAATTTGAGTTAATCACTATTATGTTTTTAGCCTTAATTTGTCAAAATGCTCAACTATTTTTTTTCTTCCCATGTCCATGTTTTCATGGAATGACCCCACTGGTTTTAGACAGAGATCCAGTAGTCCAAGGCAAGACCCACTAGTTTATGACCATTAAGACCCACTTGTTAAAAACCAAGACCCATTAGTACAAGGTTGAGACTGAGACCCACTCGTTCAAGACCGAGATCCATTACAGTAATCCAATTAAGACTGAGACCCACTGGTTAAGACCATTAAGACCCACTTGTTAAAAACCAAGCCCCTGAGGCTGAGACCCTGCACTCATTCAAGACCAAGACACATTAGTCCAAGATGGAGACCCCTTAGTCCAGGACCCACTGGTTTAAGACCTGCAATACCTATTAGTTTAAGACCAAAACCCAACTGTAGTCAAAGACCAAGACCCACTGGTTTAAGGCACAGATCCATTAGTCCGAGATCCAGACCCTCTGGTTTAATTTAGATCTGGAAGACCCATTAGTTCAAAACCCACTCGTGACTTGTTTAAGACTGGTTTAAGATCGGACCAATTAGTTCAGATCCAAGACCCATTAGTCTGAGACCAAGACCCACTTGTTTAAGACCAAGACCCACTGGTTTAAGACCAAGACCCACTGGGTTAAGACCAAAATCCACTGGTTTAAGACCAATTTTTAAGACCAAAACCCACTGGTTTAAGACCAAGACCCACTGATTTAAGACCAAGACCCACTGGTTTAAGACCAAGACCCACTGGTTTAAGACCAAGACCCACTGGTTTAAGACCAAGACCCACTGGTTTAAGACCAAGACCCAATGGTTTAAGACCAAGACCCAATGGTTTAAGACCAAGACCCAATGGTTTAAGACCAAGACCCCATAGTAGTAATGTAGACTTCCACCAAGTCTGCCTCTTGATTGTTTCTAAACGAGTTTGTTTCTAGATGTTTTATTTTGATTTAATAAATACAGTATGTGTGGGAGGCAATATATGCGCGAAATTGGCAAGGCGGGCGAGCGAAAAGGCGGGCGGGAGGAAAGGTGGGAGTGAAACAAGTCTGCCTCCCGCCCACATTCTCGCACGCCCTATTTTTCGCTCGCCTGCCTTTTCGCACGCCCGCTTCCCACCACACATACTGTATTTAAATCAAAATAAAACATCACGAAACAAATGGTTAACCCGTCTCGAAACAACCAAGAGGCAGACTTGGAGCAAGTCTAGTGGTAATGGTGCCAAAGGGTCAGAGATAAGACCCTGGGTACAGGCTAAAACCCAGTATTTTTGAAGTGCAATGTGCCAGCCAATGTGCATGTACAGGCTACTAAGAAACGATTGCTATGTAGGATAAGCAATCAGGTATCAAAGGTATCATTTTGCTCTTTTAATCAAGAGAGCACGTTAGAATGTGATAGTTCTGATAAATAAACTTTACTTACCTAAGTTGTTGACGTTTTGTGCGAGTCGCCGAGTTCGACAAAACCGCTTATGGGAGTGTGCTTTTAGGGCGCTGCCTCTCACCAACAGTTAAGCCCGGTTAAACGGGGTTAGTACTTGGATGGGTGACCGTCTGTGGACAACCCCGTTCTCGAGCTTGGGACTCGTGTGAGTAGAGTTTAGTTGATCTCTCCTGTGCTCCGAGGGTTTTTCGCCGGGTTCTCCGGTTTTCCTCCCTCCGTAAAGTCAAGACCTAGGGCTTAGCTGGGATCCGTGGTCTGAACTGTGTCGTATGGCGGCTGCTTAAAGCGCCTTTCATATGCCTCGATACGGCCACATTGAAAAATCCTTAGGAGTAATTTGATTGTAAAGATACACGTTTGATGTATTCTAATTAAAGACCTTTACCTTTTATAATATGAGCCCCCGACGAACGAGCCGAAGTACTCTCCGAAGATACGCGAGGGCGCAGCGGGAATGGAAAAGAGAAGGGGAGTGCAACTACCGAGCACGCGATGGCTTTCAGCCAATAAAATAATCCGATTAGAAATAGATTTTCTGCTTATGCTCGTAGCAGACTACCAGTGGTTCGTAGCAGTAGATCGTATATAGATCGTATATTAAAGATCGAGTCAAATACACTAAAATTATCATATTCTATGACTCGTTCAGTAACTACTATAACTACCCTATTAAAGTTCCTGCAAGAATTTCATTAAAAATAATGAATAGTTTTAACACAAAAGGATCAGTACTCGTACTGGTCGATCGTTCCAAACTCGTCTCCTCTTCTCGCACGAACTCACGAAGGAAATAAATGAAACTTCCCAAAAGTTGCACGATTCAGTTGGTTGACCTTGCCGAATCTAACTCCTTTTGCCGTATATGTTGTGGGCTTCATCGGTATTGAGATCATATCCTGGAGCGTCGACAAACAAACCCGCAATGGCGCGATTCTGACAATTAAAATTCAAAATGACTTATAACTTTATATTCATGAAAGCCAACGGTTTTCTCATCAGAGTCCAAATTGATAAATCATTCAACGAAAACAACTTACGTCCTGCTATGAATATCACGAAGATCGGATTGTTGTCTCGGTATTCGCCGTATATAATTATTGTGAATAGCAGCACTCTATGTGCATAGCAACACACTCGTGCTACGAGCATTGTCGAAAGATATCTCGGTAGTTGCACTCGCCATATTTAGAAAACATTATGAATATGATTTGGTCGTCCCATGGACTTCGGCATGGCACAGAGACGACACGACCCATCTTTACATATTCTTCCAACGTTTCTTACGGGTGTTTTCCCAGCTTTTCTCACATTGTCATTCATTTTGAACTGCCGGCAATTTCTGCCATCACTTATTTATAATTTGAGCCGTATAAACAAATGCCCGCGAGTTAGCCTGCCCGCCTGCCTTGTTTCCACCAATCAGAATAATTAAAACATCCAATGTTATCTCGACCAATCAGATTTGGTGATAGCTCAGCCTGTGCCAGGGCCATTTGGTCCAACACCGCTGCCAAACGTTTGCGCATGCGTGAATTCTGTAGAATAAATATCAAGAGAAGCCGTGGCGACAAAACCAGACAGCGAAGACTAAGTAAGACTCGACTATTCATTTGTGTTTTAAAAAAAGGGTAAAGAAAATTACGAAGGGGTAAATTCAGAATATGTTACAATATTGACAAAGAAGCCGTGCACAAATTATCTACCTTATCTTTTCGGAGTATACTTATAATTTTAACTTTTGTGTCGGACTCTCGCACCAGTCCAAATATTTCAGTGTTTTCCCGCTCTTTTTCTGAGGACGAGCTCGGACGTCGCGCATGCGCAAAACGTTTGCCAGCGGTGTTATTTGGTCCTGCCATTTTTGTTTTTGGCCGCCATCTTGGCCCAGCCTCAACAAATGGCCCTGGGGACGAGGTTGAAGCTTAAATTCCTGGGGTAATTGCCCAGGGGAGGGGGAGGGAGTGATTTTGAAATTTATTATATGCATGACAAAATTACTACATTCTGATTGGCTGAGAGGAGTACTATTATTGTATTAATTGTATTAAATGTACTGCTCCCAAGGCCCTGGGAACGATGTTGACAATAAAATTCAAAATGGCGGCCAATTCTGCAATGGAAAGTTTTGAGTTTTCACATTTTCAACGACTTGTGGTACACTATGAACTAAAAATTCCATGTAAATATTTTGAAATGAGTACGGAGAACACCCAGAGTGAAAATGTTTCTTGTCAAGTAATGAAACAAGATGTTTTTAAAGGCGTGAGTGAGTACGAAGCGTACGTGTCGTAATTTTGTCATGCATATAATAAATTAGTAATCATGATTTTGCTCGTACAATTAAGGATTTACACTACTCGTGATATTTGAAAATTATGCCAAATTGCACTCGCCTAACGGTTCTGCAATTTTGGCAACATTTTCAAATGTCACTTGTAGTGTAAATCCTTAATTGGACTCGCTATTATGTGATTACACTGGTATATAATCTTAATGGTGTATTGATACTGGAAATTTCTCAATTAGAATTGAATATTTTTTGAATTTTTTAGGCAAACTGTGTTCAATATAGACTGATTGTTCGAGACATAAAAACTTTACAAATTATTCAATTGTTCACAAATTTGGATAATGTTCAGTATATGGAGGTTGGTTTATATTGAAAATCATGTACTGTAATTCATCTAAGCAGGGCTTGAAATTTTCAATTTTCAGCAGTATCCAAGTGGGGTACCAAGTTTCTGAATCTGGTATCCAATCTTGAAATCTAGTATTGTCCCACGTTTGAATACTAAATATCTCAACTTGCTAAATAAAAAACAAAGTATTACACTTTGTGACAATACCTGCCGTTACGTTACGTTTTAGACGTTACAGTACATTGTGAGAGGCCGTTTACATGAATCCAGATTGAGTTTCAATCCGGACTGAACTCATTCCGCTTCTGATCAAACCCCTTTATCTGTTTACACGAATCCAGATTGAGATTAGCTCATTCCGGATTGAGTTCAATCCGGTTCTCATTCCGGATTGAAATCTCAATCCGGATTGAAATTTCGTTCCGGAATCATGTAAGGGTGGTGAGAGTTTTATTCAGGAATGAAAAACGTGACAGAGAGGACTAGAACAAACAATGCATGCGTGTTTTCAAATATTTACGGATTTCAGATTTCAGGCGGATTTCAATCCAGAAACCCAATTCCCATGTAAATTCGGATTGACTTCGCTTTTCAATCCGGACTGAAACTCTATCTGGATTCATGTAAACGGCCCCTAAGACGCTACGTTACATTGCGCTACGTTATAAGATGTTATACGCTATCTTATAAGACGTTACGCGCTACATTGTAGGACGTTACGCTATATTGTAAGACGTTACATTACATTATACAATTATTGACCTGGAGCGAGGGGTATTCCACAAAAAAATTACCCCGAGGGAACCCGAGGGATATTTCATAACGAGAGGTAATTTTTTGTGAAATACCCCTAGCGAAAGGTCTATAATTGATATATTATACCGAAATATATTATTCTTTCCAAAAAAAGCTTAAATAAATAAAATAATGTTAATAAAGTTAGTCTAACTTTTGTCAGCTTTTCATTGTCTGTTGCCATTCTATTGATATTAAGTGTCGTCTCAAGGCTTCTGGATGCGTTGTTTGTTTGTTTGTTTGTTTGTTTGTTTGTTTGTTTGTTTGTTTGTTTGTTTGTTTGTTTGTTTGTTTGTTTGTTTGTTTGTTTGTTTGTTTGTTTGTTTGTTTCTTTGTATTTCCTGAATTCTTATTTTCTTGTAACCTAACAATCTTCTTGTCAACATCTGAATGTTCAGGCGAAACGTCTTCTTGTCTCGCCAAACTCCGCCATTGTTGACAGCTTCGTGAATCGTGCGTGGCATTCACGCGTCGTACACGAACCATATTCCCCACTGTGGCGGGGTACTTGACATTATACCCCACTACAGCCGGGCACGATATCACTTTAAGTGAGGGGTAATTCGATGATTAACTGACTAGTCACGTGGTACAAATCACGCTTTCTGACTGGACAATTTACAGTTGAGGTATAATATTATAAGATATTACGTTTCATTGTAAGATGTTACGCTGTATTGTAGGACATTGCGCTACATTGTAAGACATTGCGCTACATTGTTAGACATTGCGCTACATTGTAAGACATCGCGCTACACATCCTCGTTCCCAAGGGCCTCCTCGTTACACTGGAAAATTGGAGGCCCTGGTCAGATGAAAACTGGATGTCCTAGATTCTAGGACATTGAGTCATTGAATATATTACATCGCCCTGGGTGCGAGCATGGACATAATATAACGAAACAAACGAGATACACTCAGATATTTGAAGAAAAGCTGCTTTATTATGACGTCCGAAAGGTTTGGTGTTTACTGTTCTTCCCACTGGACAAAATAGCACAATTTCGCTTACCGAAATGCTATTCAAAGGTAGGTTGTTTACGAACATAATTTGCCGTCGCCGACGAATGAGTCACCGAGTCACGCTATGTCTAAAATCGTTCGATTTTGAGAGTTAAATGATGAAACTCGTCGCAGTTTCAACTCGCTTTAGGAATCCTACTTTGTTGGCTTTATTTGTAGACTTTTTCGGTGTTATCTGAGCGATAATCTTCACTGTATTCACACCGTTGTTTGACAGTTGAAAATATATTTGCCCAGTTCCTGTTTTCAACAATAGCCTTCGTTCGGCCAATCACGCGCTTCAATCGTTTTCATCTGACCAGGGCCTCCGATTTCCCAGTGTACCGAGGAGACGCTGGGAACGAGGATGTCGCGCTACATTGTTAGATATTGCTCTACATTGTTAGACATTACGCTACATTGTTAGACATTGCACTACATTGTTAGACATTGCGCTACATTGTTAGACATTGCACTACATTGTTAGACATTGCGCTACATTGTTAGACATTGCGCTACATTGTAAGTCGTCGCGCTACATTGTTAGACATTGCGCTACATTGTAAGTCGTCGCGCTACATTGTTAGACATTGCGCTACATTGTAAGACGTTACGCTACATTGTAAGACCTTACAGATCCTATATGACTTGACCTGCGACGCAGACGACTATATATGGCCGTGCGCTATCGAAATTTTTGTGGTATCCCGTCGGGATTTTAGTATCTCATAGATATCTGGATACCGCTATTTTTTTTAAAAAATAGGAATTTTGTCTGATTGCATAATGTGTTACCAGTGCTGAATCCAGATATAATTTGGGCTCACCAGCGAGCCAGTGGTGAATTTGTGACAATATACAAGCGTTAAATGGGCGAGGGAGGCATGGGTGGCACAAGCCGCTAGCGCACTGCCTCTTACCACTGACGTTAAGCCCGGTCGAATAGGCCATTTGCACGATGGCGCGAGGCGTTGGATGACTACACCTACCAGAATACTTTGCCAGTATTCTAGGGTTTCGGCTAAAAGGGATGACTCAAAGGGACCCGTCCAGTCCTTTTGCGACTTTTCAAAAATATGTCTTCAAATATGTTTGTAAACCAGATTTCTGATTAGGTTAGAGTTTATGTTGTGGTTAGGGTATCGAAAAGATTGCTAAAATCTTGACTCACTGAAACTTGACGACAAATTTTGGGAAAAACCCCCACAAATTAACGTCATTTTCAGCCGTTGACTGTGACGGAATTCCGATGGAAAATAAAGCAGAAATGCAAAAATATCTCAAAAACTAGACGTTCGCATTACTTTGAGACCGTGATGGTATTAATCTTTGGTTGGCAATTGAATAGACTGAAAGCCAGCCGCCGATCTCATCTCGTTCTCATTCGCTGAGAGTAGCGTCTGAATTCAATAGGCGATAATTTCGTCCAGTGACGTCACTCACTACCAAGAAACCTAGTAGTGAATCTGATTGGTTGACATGTTTCTAATTTGCGATAATTATAGAATTATAGAACTGAATTCCTTCCATCTTGTCAAATATACGGCGGCTGGTTTTCAGACTACAGAATACTCTCAACTTGGTAGCAATTTAATGCAGGGTTGTGATATTTTGGCCTCCGATGCATATGGACTTTCATGTTGACGAGTTTTGAATGGTTCCGAGGGGAAAAGCAGTGAGTACCGTATATCAAGTGGCATGGCATATATTGCGCGCTGCATCTTGTCAGTTGTGGAACAAGATGGCGAGTAATTTCAGAACTACTCATTGTTAAAATATATTGTGTAGGTATGTTATTATATGTTCAATAAGCTTTCATTCCATGTATAGTTCAAGTTTCTCCGTTATGTGAAACTTGTTAAAATGTCAAAAATGTGCGAACCGTTGTTTGAAATAATATTACAAATAGACAGGAAATTGACTTCCCACAGAATTTTAGATTTTTTTAAAATACTTAACGCGCAACATCGCGAGATATATATCAAACAGAAGCTATTGCTAAACGGAAAATATTTTTAAAATAGGGAAACGTCCATCATTTGATTCATTGCGTGAATGTATTGTTGACTTCGAATTATTACAGTGTAAACTTTCCGAACGCTAAAACCCACTTTTATTCTGTATTTTAGTATTTCACTCTGGCTATATTATTAACGGCAAACCATTCTAGTCATTAGGCCACTATAAAGGTTTTACCAAAACCTACTCTGACCGCTGACGCTTTTATATATATATATTTTATACTGTGGCCTACACCAGGCGATTTTATGCGTCCCTGCCTGGGAGGCCTATAGCGTTGGAAGCGTTAAATAAAAGCTATAACTTCAAATGTGAAGTTCCTGAAATTTGTCTGTTTTGGCTAGAAAGCCGCAAACGTTTCAAAAGCTTCATAATGGTAAGATCACGATGCATTCGAAGTCAACAATATTACTGATTTATATATTTATTAATTATAAGTACAAATTCACGAAATGAATCAAACGGAAGACGTTTCCCAATTTCAAAAATATTTTCCGTTTAGCTAGAAACTAGAAATTTCTACCCCAATTAGCATTTTTCAATAGCTTGTGTTTGAAATACATCTCGCGATGTTGTGCGTTAAGTATTTAAAAAAAATTCTAAAATTCTGTATTAACCCTTTTGAGAACTCAATTTCCTGTCTATTTGTAATATTATTTCAAACAACGGTTCGCACATATAATTTTTGACATTTCAACAAGTTTCACATAACGGAGAAACTTGAACTATACATGGAATGAAAGGTTATGCAACATCTGATAACATACGTACACAGTATATTTTAACAGTGAGTAGTTGTGAAATTACTAGCCATCTTGTTCCACAACTGACAAGATGCCCCGCGCAATTAATATGCAACGCCACTTGATATACTCACCGCTTCTCCCCTCGGAACCATTCAAAAGCAGTCAACATACGTCCATAGGCATCGGGGACCAAAATATCACAGCCCTGCATTAAATAGCTACCCAGTTGAGTTGAGAGTATTCTGTAGTCTAAAACCAGTCTGGAATTCAGATTGTTTATTATATTCTATAATTCTATAATTATCCCAAATTTTAGAAACATATCAACCAATAAGATTCACTACCAGGTTTCTTGGTAGCACGTGACGTCATTGGACGGCATTATCACCTATTGAATTCAGACGCCTCTCAGCGAGAGAGAACGAGATGAGATCGGCGGCTGGTAAAAGTTTAATTCAGTATCGCGGACGGGGATGTCCCACGCGAAATCCACGCATTCTTGGTTTAACAACAAGAAGCGCATAAGCAAGTTGTTCATTTCGTGTTCATGAACGTTCGTTGTAGTTTGCAGCCGGTCACTTCGATTCTGAAATCTGAATCGGTGATACTTCAGGGACATCTGTCTCTCCAAACGATCACAAGTACCCTAGCAATATGACCCATGCTTTATCCATTATCTGGTTGCTCACAAAAACTGTTTACTATCATGCAATATTATTATTACAGACCATGTATGTCATGTCAATAAAGGTCTAATGTCTGTGTATGTGTGTTTTATTTAGTGGTCGTCAGACTCAGCTTTTATTCTTTGTGGCATGTATAAAAGAGGTTTGGTTCAGGTCAGTTTCATGAAGTGATTTAAGCAATTTCTTTTAACAACTGGCTATCTATTTCACATCACTCTTTGTTTGTTTGTTTGTTTGTTTGTTTGTTTGTTTGTTTGTTTGTTTGTATACAGTGTTACAGTGTTCTTGTTTGTGCGTTTGTTTCTTTGTTTCTTTTTTGATTTATTAATTAATTTAGGAATTTTTAATTATTTGTTTATTTATTTATTTATTTATTTATTTATTTAATTAATTAATTAATTAAATAATTAATTATTTAATTAATTAATTATTTATTTATTTATTTATTTAATTATTTATTTAATTATTTATTTAATTATTTAATTATTTATTATTTATTTATTATTTATTTGTTTATTTATTTGTTTATTTTTATCTATTTTTTTGTTTATTTATGTCTCACATTTATCTGTATTTTTTTTACAATATTTTACTTCACTTCGCTTCGCTTCGCTTCGCTTCACTTCGCTTCGCTTCACTTCGCTTCGCTTCGCTTCGCTTCGCTTCGCTTCGCTTCACTTTACTTTACTTTACTTTATTTACTTTACTAGCTATATCCTATGTTATGCTATATGTTATGTTCGTTCGTTCGTTCGTTCGTTCGTTCGTTCGTTCGTTCGTTCGTTCGTTCGTCCGTTCGTTCGTTCGTTCGTTCGTTCGTTCGTTCGTTCGTTCGTCCGTCCGTCCGTCCGTCCGTCCGTCCGTCCGTCCGTCCGTCCGTCCGTCCGTCCGTCCGTCCGTTCGTTCGTTCGTTCGTTCGTTCGTTCGTTCGTTCGTTCGTCCGTTCGTCCGTTCGTTCGTTCGTTCGTTCGTTCGTTCGTTCGTTCGTTCGTTCGTTCGTTCGTTCATTCATCCATTCGTTAGGTTTGGTCTCTGGAGCAACCTGATTGGAGATGCAAAATAGATGAGGGCTCTGCTGGTTTGGCAGCAGTGAGGTGGAGTCCTGACGCAAGACATATTTTGTCAACAGCAGAATTCCAGGTTAGAATTCACTTCATTTAACACACGGATGAAAGTTTAGGTCCTGTATTATTGTTTCGTAAAGACTTTGATAAGCCTCCTCAACCTTTGTAATTTAACTATTTTCGCCTCGGCAGAATAAATAGCGAAGTCTTTTTATGATTTGCTGTTTTGCCTCATTATTTCTGCCGAGGTGCATGATGAATTCACTGCAATTCGCTTCGGCAATTACTTCGGCACACTTCGGTAAACACTTCGGCGATTGTAAGACTGCCGACTTGTAGTGTTGTCACTTTGTAAATGCGCACGAAGGAGATATCAATGTCGAAAGTAGACTCTGTTTTAATATAATTATTACAAGTAATATTTGGCATCTCACTCGATTAAACTGGATATACTAGGTATACCAATTTTGGTGACGGAAAATTTCGGGTGTAGAATATACACATTACTGATAAGACCAAACAGGGACCAGTTGCGAAAAATCCGACATCAAGGCCGTCCAGCTAGGAATTGAACCCGCGACCCTGCGATGCTAGCAGTGCTCTGACCACTGAGCGACGGAAGCCATTGCCAAGGGCTTGACCACGAGTTCTGTATATATATATATATAATGTGGTGATGCCGGGAGTAGAATTGGGCATATTACAAGTAATATTTGGCATGCCACTCGATCGATTAAACTGGATAGACCACTGCACTAGCATCGCAGGGTCGCGGGTTCAATTCCTAGCCGGAAGGCCTTGCATTTGGCAACTGGTCCCGGTCTGGTCTTATATGTATATATTCTACACTGGAAATTTTTTCCCCACCAAAATTACTATATTCTGTTTTAATAGTTTGACAAACAGTCTTGACAATTGACACAACAGTTATTATAACGTTTATTATGCCCGATTTGAAATTGAAACATAACTGTCGTAATTAATTGAATTAAATTGCGACGACTGTGTGCCCTAGAGTAAAACGTGGCTTCAGTTACCGTACGTATCGTTTTTATAGGAAGGAAATAACAATGACCGGTGCAAAGCGATTCTAGGCAGCATTACTTCCATTAGTCGCGAATGAAACAATTGACTGCGGGAGAAGAATATCCAAGACAAGTACAACTATTTGCCGAGGCAAACCAGAAAATTCTCAACATGCCTCGGCATTTACTTCCGCTATTGCCGAGTGCCGAGGCAAATATTTATTTATTTATTTTATTTTAATTACTTTAGCTGATAATAACATACAAATTTAACTAACAGCTCAGGAGCACTAGCACAGCGTGAGCCAATTACGTTAGTGACCTATAGCTATTGAAACATTGATTACAGTACAAACTCGCTCCCCGCCGCCCAATCTCACTAAAAACAACATTTCATTAATATCGCCGGCTGCGGCTCTTTGTTGACCTCCAATTTTTTTAAATAAGCGCTCTCCTTTCTAAGCTGCCCTTCTCCCCCCTCTCCAAAAACCTAAGATGGTTCATAACGCGTTAGATCAATTGTAGCGTAATCTATTCTTTATTTAAACGTATTTCAAACTTCACTTCTCGTTTCAAACTTGCGATTTTAAGTCTGTAACAATTATAGGGGGTGTTTTTACGTGAGGCCGGGCCGAACTCAGGCCGGACTGATTTCGGGTCGGTTGTACTGTTTTTACTATAGATCGTTTTCATGAGTTCGGCCTGATATTCAATTCTCGGCGCCCCGCAGGTCTTCTGCTAGACCGAACTGACGACTTTCACCTCTCATACTCAATACGTTGTTTTAACTCTTTCCTGTCCGAATTGGTCTTTAGTATTTTATTCTGGCTAACGCCAGACGATTTTATTCATCTCTGGGAAGCCCTCGGACAGGAATGAGTTAAAGGGCATAAGACTCGAAAATTAAGTTTGTCTTATTGAAAAGTACATTTAAAATGATAAAATAACATCTTGTGCAGTTTTTGGTTTCCTTGCTTCGTTTTTGAGATATTCCAGCTTGTTTGATATGCAAATGACACAACGTTTTACATCACATGTGCATAATGAGTTATCAGAAAAGGTTACATATCTTTGCTGTTATGAAAACATGGGATATCTCAAAAACGAAGCGAGGAAACCAAAAACTGCAAAATATAATTTTCGAGTCATATTCCCTTTAAATGAGATTGGTGTCAAATCCAGGTAGTGATTCTCTGTAAAAAAACCCGGCCTCATGTAAAAAAAAAACGGAATGCAGAATTCCGGCCGGTCAGAGTTGAGGCCGGCCTCACTTAAACACCCCCTTATTCAGAAAAGATTTCTGAGCCCTCATTTCTGAGCTGAGACTCAAAAATCGTTTCTGAGTAATTGAGCTTGATGAACGTCCACCAAACGTCTGTTACATTAGACCAAGCTAGCAAACGTACCACATGCACTACATGTATACGTACAACTTATCAAATCAATCTTCACTGGCGTAATGCGCTGTATGTTTCTGGAAAAGTATAGGATTTGGCTGTACTATTAAGCTCGTAGAGTTTAGACGTGTAAAAACGCGCAATGTGTTACAGACCTGCAAAGAAGTTGTTACAGGCTGTTCCGACAGGCTGTCACCGTCATGTGTTTGCACTGGCTGCCTCACAACTACCAACAAGGTTGATGACTCCAACAGACGTGTAACAAGTTGTTCCAACACCTTGTTACTATGCTGCAGCTAACAACCTGTTAACAGACTAATGCTAACAAGGTTATAGCAGCTTGTTGAATGAACAGCATTGTTACAACTTGTTAACAGCCTGTTGCGAGCATACCCTGTTAACAAGAAGTGGATTTGACACAAGAGTTGATTTGACACAAGAGTGGATTTGACAGAAGAGTTCATTTGACACAAGAGTTGATTTGACACAAGAGTGGATTTGACACACGAGTGGGTTTGACACAAGAGTGGATTTGACACAAGAGTATAGATTTGACACAAGAGTATAGATATGACACAAGAGTTGATTTGACACAAGAGTGGATTTAACACAAGAGTGGATTTGGCACAATAGTTCATTTGACACAAGAGTTGATTTGACACAAGAGTGGATTTGACACAAGAGTTGATTTGACACAATAGTGGATTTGACACAAGAGTTGGTTTGACACAAGAGTGGATTTGATACAATAGTGGATTTGACACAAGAGTTGATTTGACACAAGAGTGGATTTGACAGAAGATCGAGTTGATTTGACACAATAGTGAATTTGACACAATAGTGGATTTGACACAAGAGTGGATTTGACACAAGAGTGGATTTGACACAAGACTGGATTTGACACAATAGTGGATTTGACGCATTAGTTGATTTGACACAACAGTGAATTTGACACAAGAGTGAATTTGACACAAGAGTCGATTTGACACAAAAGTGGATTTGACACAAGAGTGGATTTGACACATGAGACCTCTTCGTCGTGGAGACTTACAAACATTCAGTAGAATCAGTGTAGAATTAAACTTTGCTTTGTCTTTTCGGTTAATTAAAGCGTTTCTCTTCTTTTAAGATTCGAATTACTGTGTGGTCGCTGATCAACAAGTCTGTGTCCTATATTAAGCATCCAAAACATCCAAGCCAAGGTGCGTTGCGTTGCGTTGCGTTGCGTTGCGTTGCGTTGCGTTGCGTTGCGTTGCGTTGCGTTGCGTTGCGTTGCGTTGCGTTGCGTTGCGTTGCGTTGCGTTGCGTTGCGTTGCGTTGCGTTGCGTTGCGTTGCGTTGAGTTGAGTTGAGTTAACTTGAGTTGAGTAGTATTAATTGTGTTGAGTTGGGTCGGGTTGGGTTGGGTTGGGTTGCGTTTTGTTTTGTGTGTTGTGTTGTGTTGTGTTGTGTTGTGTTGTGTTGTGTTGTGTTGTGTTGTGTTGTGTTGTGTTGTGTTGTGTTGTGTTGTGTTGTGTTGTGTTGTGTTGTGTTGTGTTGTTGTGTTGTGTTGTGTTGTGTTGTGTTGTGTTGTGTTGTTGTGTTGTGTTGTGTTGTGTTGTGTTGTGTTGTGTTGTGTTGTGTTGTGTTGTTGTGTTGTGTTGTGTTGTGTTGTGTTGTGTTGTGTTGTGTTGTGTTGTGTTGTGTTGTGTTGTGTTGTGTTGGGTTGCGTTGGGTTGGGTTGGGTTGGTTTGTGTTGGCATTTCACTCAATTAAACTGCATGTTGTAGAGATGTTTTGGAGTAAGAAAATTTCTAGTCTAAGAATATAGATTTTTATGTTTATGTTTATGTCTGTTCTTTTGTGTCTGTCACTCAGTCTGGATTGAGCGATCTCTCTGTTTCTTTTGGTTCTATAGGTTTGGACTTTAGCAAAGATGGAACTTACATGGCGTTGGCTGAAAGACGAAACTGCAAAGATTTTATCAGCATTTTTGCTTGTGAAACATGGCAAATGCTTCAGGTTTGTAACGACCGTGGTAAATTCGATGTGCTTGCTTTAGTAGCCTTTTTAAATAGCATTTCCAAAACTTAATCCGTGATTGGTTAAAACCGTGTTTCTATAACTATATGGAAAACATGGAAAGATTAATACACCAACCATTACGCATTGATTCATTCTAACTGTATAGAAAACAGTTAAACAACACATATAAGTTCTTTAAAATCGTAGCGATAGAACAACCAGGCGGGAATCGTATTCGTAAAATGAACAGTATGGAGAGGTTTTTTAAACCATTTTAATAATAAGAATTAAGGACTAAGTACGTTTCGTTGCGACATGCAACATCATCAGAGCGACAATAATAAGGTATAGAAGAAATAAAGCAATTCTTGGGGGGTGCCCCCCCCCCCCCCCCCCCCTAGCTCCGGCCCTGATTGTTTGCTAGGCTTTACTGTTTATTTTACGACTAACTTAATAACCGAGAGTGCGGTCATTACGGAGAAATATCAGACCGAAGTCTTGACAATTCAGACCGAGCTCGAAGATCGAGGTTCGTACATAAAAGACAGTACTCTGCACCGGGGGAGCCGGAAAAGCCGTAAAGCAAACAACAGATGCCGGTTCGTTTAGTTTTTACTGTTTAATAACAAACAAATACAGTCAAAAGATTGCAAGTTCACAACACGAGATATTGTTAAGGCATTAAGATTACTATAAAAGGTACAATTTAAGACTTGAAATTTAATTCTTCGTAGATTTTATAGTCTGTTTTTCAGTTTATATTATCGTTAAAAAAATGTCGTCGTCGGCACTGAAGAACAACAACGAAATTTAAAGGTTTTACAGTTCAGTAATAGCAACAAATGCAAGAAATTAGCGTCTTAAACCTCATTGAGTACTTCTTGTGTCCTTACATTCGTTTAAATGTTCTTAAAATAACTCTTTTTGTCTGTTTCCAATCTACGAAAGCTTATGAACTTTAGTGGCGGTCATCTGAGGTAGTGGTCACGTCATCATACTGTTGGCCAATCTCGTTCCCAGAGCCCACGTTCCCCACCCGGGAAACGAGAGACTCTGGGATAATCCGTTTCAAATCGTTACGTTATTGGTTGAATAGTGAGCATGAGTTGGTCTGAAGTGACCGGAAGTAGAATTAATAAAACCAAAATAACAAAGATGTCGGAGGACAAGACTCCAGTTAAGACGTTGCCGCGATCAATATCTTCGCCGTATGTGTGTAGTTGCTGTAATTCGAGCTTCGCCAGCAACCCCATTGACTTGTTTGGGGAAAAGTCAAACAAGGAGAACATACTATCCAGATTCCGCTCGGATATTTACGCATGCGTACCTCAACCGGAATAACAAGAATCTTGTGATTTTAAACGGATTATCCCAGAGTCTCTCGTTTCCCGGGTGGGGAACGTGGGCTCTGGGAACGAGATTGACAGTTGGCATGCTAAATTCGGCCCCATGCCCTATCCAGTTTTATTTAGATCAGTGATTATATACCTTCTCCAATAAGTTATTACGCACGTGTATGGAATTAAGTTTGGTTTGATAATGACAACGATATATTATATCCTTTTCCAATAAGTTATTATGCACGTACGTCACAACATGTGGCATTACAAACTGACACTACATACATAACAAACAAACTGAAATATCCCAAAAATGAAGCAAGGAACATAAAAATTGCAAAAGATGTTACTTTGTCATTTTAACTGCATGTTTTCTCAAATAGTATTAATTTTAGTAAACTTAATTTTCGTGTTTTCTCAAAGCATTTTGAAGTCGAAACGCGAGACCTTGCAGATTTATCTTGGTCGCCTGATGGTAGAGTGTTGTGCATTTGGGATTCTTCTGTACATGTAAGTCTAAATTTAAGGTATTTTTACTGGAATTCGTACTATTCAGACTACAGTCAATAGAAGAGGCTCTCTTCTGTTGACAGTGTTCACACCATAGATATAGGAGATATAGATTACCGACTCGGTTTTGGAGACGTGCCGACTATGAGGGATCTAAGTTGACAGCTCAACCGGCCAAAAGCTCAAGTGACCCTAAAGGGACAAGTTACTTTGAGTGACTCTCACTCTCAAGAAAAACTAACTGTAAAGAATTGTTTCAAGCCTGTCGAGAACCTCAACAACGTCAGGATTTTGGGAGAAAAAAAATATTAGTTTTAATTCGTATTGCCCATGAAATTTTGGATCGGTTAAATCGATATATTTTCAGCGATGGAACTCCTTGCTTTTATTTCACTCGTTTTTTAGCTTGAATTCCCTTAAGATAACCTGAGTGTATTGTAGAAATCCCTTCGTTAAGATACTTTTGTTTATTGTTGACGTATATTGCTAAATTCAGCAAAACACTTCCCTACGACTGGTCATTAACTCTGGAGAATGGCTTTAATTGCCAACCAAAACTATCAAAAACACTTTTCAAATTCAAAGCAGTAATTTTATCCAAAAAGCTCCGTCTTGGCTTTCGCCAACTTGGTCACTTCAGCCGCCATCATGGTTTTGCCCTGTTGAACTGCCATTTTGGTGATCCTGTTGTGAGTCCCCAATCTATACCTCCTGTATCTACGGCTCACACCCTTTCTTTAGCAGTGTGCCGATCTACTAGCATGGCGCGATGATTATTATGAGGGGCGATTTCCTCATTGAAGGTTAACTGTACCTTTTGAGGTTATTATATTTTCTGTTAAATTCGAACATGTTTATTTCAAAACCGAAGAAAAAATTAAAATCGGTCACTCGGTTCTGTTTTTATGTTCTGTCAAAGATCGAGTTTTGAGCATTTTTCTGAACCATATTTAAACAACGACCGCGTTAAAAGGTAGCCTGGTACTAGCAAACTTGTGACGTCATACCGGTAAAATAGAGATCGCTTCGGCAAAAGGCTACAACATTGTCAACATGCTAACCAGGAGAGTTTTTCGAAAAGATACCCGGTCACAAGTTCGACTCCACGACTTATCAAGAATGGCCTTGGTATTTTAGCTTACCAAACGGTATAGCCGTACAACGGGTTTTCGCAAGAAAAACACTACGCCTAGTAGGCCAATGTCAACTTGGAGGCGAAAAAGGGAACGATTCATTTTTGTCTTTATGGGACAAAACTATTGAATTTTAAACTATATTATTAGTTCTAACTATTGAGTTATTGATTTGACAGAATATACGTCTGGATATACGTAGCTCGTTAGAACTGTATTTTGCTTTTACAAAATTGGATCTTCTGCCGTAGCTTCATCTATATCACCTTCTACTTCATTGGCCCAAAACTCACCCAAACACAATTAAGAAGACTCGCTGACAGAGTGTGAAGAAGACATGCCTTAAAATGCCCCAAAATAAAATAAAAAATTAGGCAACTTACCGGTATGACGTCACCGACTATCTAGTACCCATACTTCTAAACAACGGTTGTGCATCAAGAGGTACTTACAACCTCTAATCCCCCCCCCCCCCCCCCCCCCCAGTAAGTCATGCGCTTTTACTTTAATTTTCTTCTTCTTTACTTTTGCGAAGTTACTTTTGCGAAGTTAGATGATAGCTGCTTTGAAAATATAGATAACCTTAAAAGGTATAGTTGACCTTTAATAATATTGCGGGACGTTTAGCCTAATTGTCCTTCATGAATACTGGATGAGGGACGTTTAGTCTAAGTGTCCCTCGTGAATACTGGTATGAGGGAAATACGACATTAATCGTCTCTCTTGAAACAAAGGATTTCTAGGTGACCATATAATAATCTGACGAAGGTCTTTGCTCGGCAGTTTACCGCCTTTTTACTTTTCTCTATCTAAAACACTGCCTGCACAGCACTCTACTTTTTAACACTCTTGTATAACTATATGATTGTACTTCCTATTTTAGTACAAGGTGTTTCTCTATTCTTTGGATGGACGTTGCTTGGCAACATACAGTCCATACAGTTCTGCTCTTGGCGTCAAAACTGTGGCGTGGTCACCCAGCAGTCAGTTTCTGGCGATTGGCAGCTTTGACAAGAAAGTAAGTAAAGGCCTGTTTAGCTACGAGGCTTGGTTCTTTTCGGGATTTCGCGAACTGAGCCACAGGTTTGAACCACTGACCTATATATAACTGGACTGTGTGTCCCGTCCAAAAAGTGACCAAACGAAGATGGCGGAAATATGAGTCTTTTCTGTTATGGTAGCGACCGCTGACCATATTCTGCCCAATACGTTTCCCAACGTTGTACCCAGGGTCTTCTCTGCTTTCAAAATGGCGAGAGTGGAAGACCCTGGCAAAGACTGGTCACGTGATTCCAAAATACTCCAATATTCTCGGAGTGTTTGGTCACGTGGATAATTTGAACATAGCCCGTCCTTCGGGCAACAATGATCTACGTTTAGAACCGAATCAAGTCTTGTATTAAAGGTAAATTCGAACGGTAAATCAGAATTTAAAGTATTGATGAACATTTATTTGTGATATATTTCAATGAACTATGTTGATAGACTAGTTGGTGTTTGCGGGCATAAATATGTTTTTGGCCCTTCTCAGAGCTAATTTTAACCCTCGCCTTCGGCTCTGGCTAAAATGAGCCTGAGTCGGGCCAAAAACATTTTTATGCCCAACTGCATTACTATCATAATAATTTTAGTGGGCATTTAGAAGAAAATCAAAGACAATATACGGTAAACAGTATCTTGAACAGTGTCACCCTCGCGTCGGGCCGTCGGCGTGTATTTCATTGCATTAAATATTCACATAACTCATAACTTACATGTAACTTGGCAGAAAAACGCAACATTGTCATCAAAACAATCTTTGCTCCAAAGTATTGAGAAGAAAAGCATACAACTCCGTAAACAACAAACAAATAGTGATTTAGAACTGTTAAAACTGATAGGTGTAATGATATGCTGACTTTCGGTCGCGCTAGTTTGTAACCCAGCATGCTTAGGGAGTTATGTAGGATATATATATTATGGTTATTTAGTATTCATGCACAGCAGTTCTTCCTTTAGTTTATGTAGTTAAGTTATTAAAGTATATTTTCAAGATGTGTATTTCTGAAATGTTGACAATAGGCTCAGATCAGCGGGCTAAAATATATTTTAAAATATATAACTTTTCCCGATAACTTATTATGCACATGTGACGTCAAAATGTTTAATTTGCATATCAAACAAACCGACGTATCTCAACAACGAAGCAAGGAAACACAAAATTGTAAAAGATGTTATTGTATCACTTTAAATGTTTTTCCGATTTTCCTCTCCGTAAAATCAACACCTAGTTTTTAGCTGTGATCCGTGGTCAGACATATGTCGTATGGCGGCTGCCTGGAGTGCCTTTGATATGCTTTCGACTCGGCCACGTTGATCTGCTTCCTTCGCAATTCAGCCACTGTCTGAAGATAAGGATGATTAGCCCCCAGTATTTTCCTTTCCTTTCTTATACTTTCTCACTCACAAGAATTGTTTTCTTTTATTTCTCTCTAGTGTCGTGTGTTAAATCATGTTACGTGGAAAACAGTTGCGGAACACAGCCATCCTCATATTGTTGATCAGACCAACGTAGTAAGTTGATTTGTCTGTAGCACATTGAGAAAACAGATTTTTAGCTTCTCGGTAATTTTGGTGAAGGAAAATTTCTAGTGTAGAATATATACAATACATTATAAGACCAAACCGGGAACAGTTGCCAAAAATGCAACATCAAGGCCTTCCGGCTAGGAATTGAACCCGCAACGCTACGATGCTAGTGCAGTGCTCTGACCACTGAGCTACGGAAGCCAAGAGCTTGGCCTATATAATATCATAATGGTAATGCCGGGAGTAGAATTGTGATATTACAAGTAATATTTGGCAATTCACTCGATTAAACTGAATGTTCTAGGTAATTTAGGCGAAGGGAAATTCCGAGTCTAGAATATATACATTATATAAGACTAGCTATCTCGCTCGCTTGTCATATCACGCGGCTGCATGGGTGATCTGTAGCTTGACGAAACATAGGGCGCTTTCCAATTGACAAGGTTGGACCGATCAGTCCGGCCAGAATGGACTTGCTTTTGATTAGGACCAAATTTTCCAGTCAGACCATCCCAGGTCTCAAACGAATCGTGTTCCATTTAACCGGACTGACCGGTCTAACCGTGTAAATGGAAAGCTCCCATAGTCGGGATATGAGCAATAGATTCATCAGGCGGAAAGCGTAATCTTGTAATGAATATAACAGCCCAGCCTAAAACTCGAAGGAGAGGCATTTTTTAAAACTTGAAGGAAAAACCTTGCTTATGGTAATTCCTCGGTACTTCTTCTAGAAATTAAAAGTTGCTGAAACTCTCCAGTATTAAAGTTTACTAGAAATGCATTGAACGCAACAACCCCTCGCCCGCTTTTACATGCTTTTTTGAAACACCCCCCACCCACCCATCCCCTGATTAAAATAAGCACTCCTGATATACAGCCAATATGAAAACAAACAGATATAAAAACAAATGATATTAAATCCTTGGGATAATTATAAAATTTATGGATAGGATGACAAAACTGATTTAAATCATTTAATGAAAGTTGAACATATCAAAGCAAATTTTAGATTTTATTATTCTAGTTGTAAAAAGTATATTGTTTTTAGGAGGTTTCAAAAGGGATTATTCTTAGCCAGCTTTAATGGCTTCCCTGTATGCAAACATGTTTTGCAAAGGCAGAATTAATAAAAGTCAACAGCTCAAAAATTACATTTATAATAGAGTCCGAGATAAAAAACAATTCAGTAGAATCGGATTCTAGAAATAAGTATTAAACAGACAACGTTTCAGTCGAAAATTTGGAAATACAACCAAAAAATCGCCAAAGCCCATGAGTATTTTATGATAATATAAAGTGCATGCAATGCTAATGAAAAACATCACGTCTACATAAGCTTACAAAGGTAGTGTTTTATGTTAGCTTTAGTTAATAAGCTGATTTATGGTTTGGACGAGCAAAGGGAAAGCACAAAAACGTGAAGCTGTATATTGTTTAGGTTAAGTGAAAACTTGAAAACAAAACAACAAGAATCCTACCGTTAACTTTAAAATGATTTTAACCACGGAGTGACTACAAACACTGGAATTCAGATCGAGTTTTGGTTTTACGGCGTTTGGTTTCTTGGTTTTCAGGATACATTAAACGGGTTGTTTGTATCCTTCTTTTCTTCGTCCTTCTTTTCTTCGTGCTCCATTTCGTTTCGTTTAAATAAACGAAAGCAAAATACTACTTGTTTGAGAGTTTATACTTTATAGTTTTCTTCGTCGCTAGTCACCAGTATCCAACAATTCTTACCGCGTGACACCCTACGACGTATATATAAACTATTTCCAGATTTTCGTCTCCCTTGCTTTTTCTACACGCGTGTAAAATGACTCCACGCGTGTCGAGATTAGCACCCTAACCGGGCTCCGGGCCTTCGGCCCTACGCCCGGGCTCGGGGATTATATGTTCATAGTAAAATAACATAAAAAAAGAGTTGGGGTCACCGAACTCGTTTAGAAAATACAACTGCCAGTAAATCATGTTTTCCCCAAAACATGTTTTTTTTGTTTTTTTTGTAGCTGTTTTGGCTAACTTTTCATTTCCTCTTGTTATCTTGAAAAATCCTTCTTAAAAGTGGAAAAATATTTTATATTTTAGATGCACTTATATATGAACTATATAGTGCCTCAAATAATGGAAGAAAATTTTACGCAAATGACAATTGACAAACATTTTTGCGATGTAAGAATGTCCAGATTCTTTCTTGTTACATGTTTTTTTCAAGCCGCAATTTCTGTATTTCAATTTTTTCTCTATTTTTTCATATATGCTGTAGAGCTGTGGAGTAAATAAATAATTGAAGAAAAAAAGTGGGAGTCACCGAGTGTCTTCGTGAGCTACAGAAGGTTAAAGCTTGAACATGGAACATTATTCCTTATTATTTCATCTATATACGAAAGCACGCAACAAATTTTGAATTTTTTTCAATAACCAAAAATTAAGTGATTAGTGGCTGATTTAACCTCCGTAGTGACATTTTTATGTGTTTTCGTCACTAATACTTGGATATATATTGAATTAGTATTGCAGAATTATGCGCAGAAAAGCTGCACAGTGCAAAACTGAGGAATTACCTTAAATGATAACATAGGTTCTGCGCCACTCTATCTATTTTTATTTTGTCTGTCACCGATCGTTTATAATTCTTCCTCTTCTCTCACCTCATCACTTATTTATACGCTTATTCTATTCTTTCATTTTATTGGCTAACTTGATTTGTTTTTAAATTTAATTATTTAATTATTTAAATTTTTAGTTTTACTGTGATTGTAATTTAGTCTCTGAAGATGTTGCATTTAGTACAACGAAACGTTAGCTCCCAATAAATGTTTTCTTAAAAAATGCTTCTCCTTCGCGTTTTATGCTGGGCTCCTATGTTCATTACAAAAAGCATTGTCAGGCGCGTATAAACATCCGTGCTGCGGCCATAGCGCTACGCGGTTGCGTAAACGCAACCTGTTGATGCAAAAACGCCAACTTGCTATCTTGGTTAAATAACAGACAAGCGATGTTCGTTTGTGTCAGTTTTATGTTTTTTGTTTTCTAGATTGTGTACAAGGAAGTTGAGAAGAAACCAGCGTTCCTGAAAGGAGAGTCACTCCTTTCTTACCGACCCTACGTTGTACCTAGCAAATGTATGTTCGATTGTCTGTCTGTCTGTCTGTCTGTCTGTCTGTCTGTCTGTCTGTCTGTCTGTCTGTCTGTCTGTCTGTCTGTCTGTCTGTCTGTCTGTCTGTCTGTCTGTCTGTCTGTCTGTCTGTCTGTCTGTCTGTCTGTCTGTCTGTCTGTCTGTCTGTCTGTCTGTCTGTCCGTCGGTCTGTCGGTCGATCGGTCTGTCTGTCTGTCTGTTTATCTGTCTGTCTGTCTGTCTGTCTGTCTGTCTGTCTGTCTGTCTGTCTGTCTGTCTGTCTGTCTGTCTGTCTGTCTGTCTGTCTGTGTTATGGCTGCAGTTAACGTTCACAGAGTGAAAACAGACAATGTAATGTTGGGCAAGTTAAGCTAAGTTTTTTAAAATGGTTTTAATTTTTTTGTGTTAAGATTACGTTTTTATGTAATTATGTTTTAATTTAAGATTATGTTTTGTCAATGTTTTTAAATGAAAATTAACCCTCGGGCTTTTCGCTCGGGATATATCATCTCTGGGGGTAATATTTCATCCAATTTCCCTCGCTCCTGGTGTATAGTGATAAATATGTTATCGTGATATCATTAGCGTGATAACGCGTTTCTCTATGAACATCTTCTAATATCGCGCTAGTTGCGGTATGTAGTTTCTGAGAGCTTTTGTATTATAGCGTTTTGGCTTTTTTAGATGAAGTCCAAGAACTACCTGTTCAAATCCCAGTTGTGAAAGCTGACCCGGAGAAACCAAACCCCAAGATTGGCGTTGGATATGTTTCGTTTAGTAAAAGCTGCAGGTTTATGGCTACGAGGAATGGTGAGGAGTTCGCCAGTCGTTGCTATTGACCTATATATAACAGGAGTGTGGGTCCCGTTTAAAAATTGACCGAACAAAGATGGCGGAAATACGAGTCTTTTTTTTCTCATGGTAGCTACCGCTGACCGTATTTTCCCCCAATTTGTTTACTTGACTGTGTGCTTCACCACGCCCGCAGGCGAAATTGGAATTAATTACCCTGAAATGATGGGTTCCGGTTGTTAAGCGCATGATCGTAGCCTCAGCTGCTGTGCAGAATGTGCGTTGTGTTCATGAGATCGTTTCTAAGATATTTGTTTGAAATCGCAATTCGCAAATACTATACTTCTGAGAACCCTGCATTAAATTAAGATCAAATGCACGTTAAAATTGTGGGAGAGGGACTGACGCTGCTGGTGGTGGCACTTGACATAAACGTTCTTGAAATCCAAGGTAAAATATCAATTCACGATGGCAATATCGCCCTCGATCACAAGCCTTTTAATACGAGGTGCGATTGCGAAGGCTGATTCCTTCTTTAGTTGTCTTAAATATGGTTTTTCCTTGTTTTAATTGTTTTACATTTATACATCAAATATAACGACAAATCCCACCAGGGTTTGTTTTGTTCATTGCGACTGTTTATTATTCGAAATTCGTCTTAAGTCTTTTAAGTCTTGCTATGAAGTTTGTTTGTGTGACTGAGACCCAGATATAATTAAACAAAGAGAAGGGATGTAAATGAGGCGTCTAAATTTGAAGATATATATGTTTATAGAATTAAGCAATATATTTGACTTTCATTCTTTCACAATCTGTATGTTTTGAATCGATGAATTCAATAAATTTAAATGAACCAATCAAAACAAAGTATCAATCCAGTTTCCCCAGTCTCCCCCACGCTCTCCCGCTAACCAAAAACCGGGAGACGATAGGCTCGAGATTGTTATAAATCTGTGAGAAAAAGGTCAGCGGTTACTACTATGAAGAAGGGACCTACGAATCGCTGTCTTGGATTGGTCACTTATTGACAGTCATTGATATAGGGCAGCCACAGTCTAGTTATATATAATTCAGTGGTCGTGATCAATATGTGTTTATTAACACTAGAAATTGCTAAATAAGGAAGCTCGTTTCACTTTAATTCTGAGTATACTGTGTTGTATTTCAGATAATATGCCGAACACATTGTGGATCTGGGACGTTGTCACCTTAAACCTTGCTACGGTTTTAATTCAAATATCTTCGATAAAAGGTGAATATATGTATATTTTTTTCTGGGATGGTCTTGTTATATGCTAACCCAACACAGAAGTGCGTTTAACACAAAGTGGAGAGATTGGGTTAGACACGACACTTGAGACAGGACACGATTTTATTTAATATCATAATTTTGCATTGAGTAATTTAGATACATGTGTTGGTACGTATATATAGGTATAAGCTAACTGTAATAACCAAAAAGGCTAGACTGGGCAGTTAGCTAATTATAATAAATTATATACAAGAGTAGGTCAGATGAAAAGGTCACTGCAAGTACTAGAATATTTTTAGGTTACAGTACGATTGCAGTAAGACAATTTTTAGTTTTTCTTTAAATTTTGATTTCCTGAAATTCTTCATTTCTTCATCAGTTTGGTTCCACACATTGGGACCAACGAATCTAATATTAAACTTTCCATAGTTACATGGTTCTTATCTTAGGCAATTCAAGGAATAAGATGACCTTGAAGCGAGTCTGGTGAAAGAAATATTAAAAACATCAGGCAGATTCCCTGCATGATATTCATGCATAAATAAAGCATCAATTGTGATAAAAAAACAAGATCATTGAACTTGAGAATTTTGAGATGTATAAAGAGAGGATTTGTGTGATCATTCATTATGATTGGAAAAAGTTATCAAGCGAATAAGCTTTTTCTGTAGGACAAACAATGGGTTTATCGAGGACTGGTAAGTATTTCCCCAAGCAAATAGCTCATATGTCAAAAATGGGTAAATCAAGGCATAATAAAGATTTGTAAGAATACTAACGTTGACAAAATTTCGTATTTTACATATAACTCCTATATTAGTTAGGTTAGCATATAGATTTGGCGATAAACCGACGTAGGTCAGTCAGGTTAGAATGAATGAATGACTTTATTTCTGGGGACACTTATTACGCTACTATATTATACACACAAGTCAACAAGTAAAATTCTTAATTTAAGAAGCTAAAACCTACTAGATTTAAATGAAAACTAAATTGATTCAAATTACATAGAATACAGTTAGAACAGTTATCTTCTAATAAAACGGTTAGGTCCCTTTTCTTAATACTTTCTTTAAAACTTTCGATATTGGTTTTATCCCTATCGTCAGGCCTTAATTTGGATGATAAATATGGCCCAAAATATCTGAGAGAGTGTTTGCCATACCGCACCGAGCGAAAACGAGCTTGTTCAAAGTCAGCATTTCGTAGACTATAATTTTTGTCTGTAGTCTTAAAAATTTCAATAATATAGCCTGGCATAAGGCGATTTTTAACTTTGAACATGATAATGGCAATATCTTGCAACCGTCTATTATAGAGGCTAGTCAATCCAGCTCTTCGTAATAGTTCCTCACATGGCTCCGATTTGGATTTGAAAATCGCTTTCAATGCCCACTCTTGGATTCTTTCCAGTTTCCGCCTGTCTGATGATTTACAGAAATGCCACACTGTGTGGCAATAGGTCAACTGTGGCAAAATTGCTGAGTTGAATAGCTGTAGCTTTGCGTCACACGACAACATATTCCGTAGTCTCGTTAGTACCCCAATTTTTTTGGCTTGATTTCCTACAGACGTCGCTGATGTGATCATTGAAGGAAAGGTTGTCATCAGTATTTACCGCAAGGATCTTAAGATTTTTTGTCGATTTTATTTCTTTCTCATCCATTTTAAATTAAATATCTGTGCTGTTGTTTCCATTTTCTCTTGAAGGCCGTCGCGGTTCATTAGGATCTGTTATTTTTTCGGGTTGGCCTGCAATAAGTTTGTCTTATACCACTTCGAGGTTTCTTGCGTCTCATTCTTAAGAACAGCGGTTACGTCTTCGTTTTTTTCACCTTGTGTGTATATTTGGTGATCGTCAGCGTACATGAAAAAGTTAGCAGACTGTACTTGTATGGAAAGATCATTTTGAAACAAATTCCAGAGTAGGGGGTCGAAAGAAGATCCCTGTGGGCAGCCTCTATAGAGGCCGTTTAATTTGACACGATTTTTCCTTTGGTTCAAAAAAGAACGCATAAGCTGAAGTGATTTGTCAGGGAAACCATAGGCTTGGAGCTTTTGGAGCATGAGAGGGGGATGCAACGAGTCAAAGGCTTTACTCATATCGGTCGACAAAGCTGTCACGCATTCTCTTCTATCAGTGCAGCCAATTCCCAATCTTCTGTTAGTCTGAGGAGGGTTGTCTCACAACTGAGTCTTTCTGTAGATTGACATTTTTTGGTATAAGTGAGGATTGTTGTTTGTTTACTAAGCAGTACTTCAAAGATTTTGTAGACCGATATCAGGACTGTTATATGTCGATAATTTCCTCTTTCAATTATGTCACCTGTCTCTTAAACGAAGGGGTCCAGTCTCCTAGTTTCCAAGCATGTGGCCATTCTCCTTTTCGGATTATGGTGTTGAAAAATATCGTCAATCAGGCGAAAGTTCTGTTGGTATCATCTTGAGTGTTTTCGGCGAGATTGCATCACACCTGGCAGCTTTGTTTGCTTTGAGCTTTTTCAATTCGTTCTCTACGGTACTGCTTTCCATCTCTCGAAACTCGAAGTTGAGATATTGATGTGCCTGACGTATTGCTTCGACACTGGGGTGATTGCAGAAGTCTTGTTCGTCTAAATGTAAGACTTGCTCTCCTCCAATATTATTCGCCATTGTTGAGAAATAATTTCCAACCCCTTCTGCCACGATTTTTTTATTTGTTTCCACTCGGTCGTTAATCTTAATTGAAATGTTTACGTCCTCCTCATTATTGCTATTTAGGAATGGTTTGAACGTTTCGTAGAAGTCCCTTGGTTTCTGCCTCAGTTCACTGGTTTTCTGAGCCCAGTAACTCTTGATTGCTTTTCTTCTTTCTCTTGTTGCCAGGTTTCTCTATAGTCGTTTTTGTTCCCAGTTTTCGGGCGTACGATTCTTAGCGTATATCTTAGCATATTTCCTTTTATACCGAATTGCTTTCTTCCATTCATTCAGGTGTCATATATGCAATGTCTTTATCGCTAACTCTCATCTTTTTCTTTGGCATATGCATATCCAGTACACTCTCCAGCAACCCTACCCAGAACTCATATTGGTCATTGACCGAGTCAAACGTTTCTCCTGTGCTCCATGGGGCATTTCTTATATCTTCTTTTAGTTGTCTGATGTCTACGTTCTTGTGACTTCTGAACGTGATGACCTTGCTCCCGTGCCTATATGAACCGTTTCTGTCATAATTCCGAAAACTATATGGTGATCGCAGATCTCCAGGTCAAATGATCCACATGTTCTGAAAAGACTCGGTTTATTTGTCATTATGACGTCTAGGAGTGTTTCACTCATTGACGTAATCCTTGTTGGTTGAGTGATTATCCTCTGTATAGGCCCTGTACTTCTTCGAGGTAAAGCAATATCTTTCCTTCTCTTCGTTCTGGTCGCTGTCTATGTAAGTTTAAGTCTCCTGTTAGAACAACTATCTGACTCTTGAGAGCGGACCACATACAGATGTCGTTCAGTTCTTCTTCTACCCTGCTAGATAAGATGATTCGCATTTTGTTCCCAGGTGCCTTGCCTTTGGAGGTCTATATATTCCTACATGTATGATGCCGTTGTTTCCCAGTTTGATCTCCACCACCAAAGCCTCGATGGTCTTATAAGCTTTTTCCAGTTTTACCTCCTTTAAAGGTATATTGGAGTGAATATAGGCCATGATTCCTCCACCTCCCTTTTTCCTGTCCCGTCGATATATATGGTATCCAGGTATACTAAAGTGGCTACTGGGGTAGGACCTGTCGATCTTTGTCTCTGAAAGGAATATGATATACGATCTCAATTTGTTGTTGATTAATTTCAGCTCTTCAATATTATATTACTATTTATATTAAGATGGATCATGAGAACTTGATTAGAATTTATTAGAAATTTTGCAATTGGATAGTAAACCATTATAAGCAATTAGTAGGCAATTAGTAGTTACTGATTAGGTTTCTGATTTTGTTGGGGTTAGGTGACAGAAAACCCCGAATGGGGCTTATCTATCAAGTCCAACGTCAAGTCTAAAGTCTAGTTTTCAAGTCCTGTCCAAAGTCTATTTCAAAGACCTGTCCAAATACCAGTTTAAAGTCCAGTCCAAAGTCCAGTGGACTCCGAAGTTTCGTCCTTAGTTTAGTCTAAAGTCCAGTTCAGTTCAAAGTCCAGTTCAAACTCCAGTCTAAAGTCTAGTCCAATGTCCAGTTCAAAGTCCAGTTCAAACACCAGTCTAAAGTCTAGTCCAATTTCCAGTTCAAAGTCTAGTTCAAACTCTAGTCTAAAGTCTAGTTCAAAGTCATGTTCACTCCAATGTTCCGTTCAAAGTCCAGTCCAAAGTCCAGTTCAAAAGTCTAATTTAAAGTAATATTTAAAGGCCGACAATGAGGACTAGACCGGGTTTTCAAGTACGAGGAATTCGTTCCAGCCCGAGGCGAAGAATGACTCAAAATCACTTGGTGCATGTATTCCCAAATCAATTAGTGTATTATTATTATTCCCATGGCTCTTGGCGTCATATTTCAAGTCCTAGGACTAGAAATATTATTTTCTAGTCCTTGGACTGGAAATAACATTTCTAGTCCTCTTCCCAGTACTTCCCTGGTATTTCAAGTCCTTTGACGTGGTAGAATTCAGCGTTTGTGATTGGTTGATTATCTCTTTAATTATTAATGATTTGAGAAGTCTAGTTCAAATTCTACTTCAAAGTCCGATCTATGGTTCCGTCCAAAGTCCAGTCAAAAGTCCAGTCAAAAGTCCAGTCCAAAGTCCAGTCCAAAGTCCAGTCCAAAGTCCAGTTTAAAGTCCAGTTTAAAGTCAAGTTTAAAGTCCAGTCGAAAGTCCAGTTAAAAATCCAGTTCAAAGTCCATTTAAAAATCCAGTTCAAAGTCCAGTTCAAATTCTAGATCAAAGTACATTCCGTCTAAAGTCCAAAGACTAGTTTATAGTTCCAGTCTAAAGTTTAGTCTAAAGTCTAGTCTAAAGTCCACTTCAATGTTTGCAGTATTTTCTCTCTAATACTTATATCACTTAATTTTTAGTAATAGAGTGGGACCCATTTCAAGAAAGATTGGCTTTGTGCGCTGGTAACAATAAAATGTATTTATGGTCTGTAGCTGGTTGTGTCTCAGTTGAGGTTCCATCTGAAGGTAAGTGATTGCAGCCGTGTAAATGCAATTGTACAACTACAATCAACAAATGAATTTCCAACGCAGCCAGGTGAAGAGTCCGACATAGTTTAACGCTACTCTGTCTTAAAACATTTTTGAACGTAACTTAAGGTGGCTCCATACAGTTTCTTGAAAAATGGAAAATACGAGTTTGAGAGTCCAAAACACGTGCATAAACAATTCGGAAAAAGAATAAAACTAAATGTTATGCATAGTTAAACATTCTGACAATCAAAAATTGTTTCCAAATAAATAGCAACAGTTGTTGCTATGGCAACAATGACGTTTCAAAATGGCTGCCAATTACCCTTCAAACTAATTTAATTCGAAAAAAACTTTGGTGACCCCCAATTTTTTTTTCATTAAAACTTTTCTTGAAGTGTGAGTAATCGATAGGCCGATTTAAAAAAAATTCTGTAGAAGGAATAATTTTTTTCCCCAAAAAAATCATGTTCAATTTTTAAAAAATTTGGATCAGCAGAATTTTTTTAAGATTGGCCTATTGATTACTCATATTTAAGAAAAGTTTTAATGAAAAAAAAAATTGGGGGTCACCAAAGTCGTTTTTGAATTAAATTAGTTTGAAGAGTAATTGGCAGCCATTTTGAAACGTCATTGTTGCCATAGCAACAACTGTTGTTATTTATTTGGTAACAATTTTTGATTTTCAGACTGTTTAACTATGCATAACATTTAGTTTTATTCCTTTTCCCGAATTGTTTATGCACGTGTTTTGGTCTCTCAAACTTGTATTTTCCATTTTTCAAGAAACTGTATGGAGCCACCTTAAGGTGTCTATGAAGTGAAACATTCTTTGGCATTTTTGTTGTTTTACTGAACAGAGGAGCATGGTAGCAGCATTCACTGGAGATTTCAAGAGAATCTGATGTATAGGCTTCGAGCTATTAACTCTCAAATTTTGCCATGGCTAGTTCGTGTTTTTTTTGAGAAATTTAAGTTTTCGATAACATTGCCTTATGACGTACACACATAGGCCACTATGCATAAGAACAATGGATTTTAGCATTAATGATTATTTACGTACGTCATAAGGCATTGTTACCACACGCTTTCTTCGAATTAATTTGGTTTGATAATAACAACGATAAATAACCTTCTCCAATAAGCCGTATACGTGTGACGTCAAGATGTTTAATTTGCGTATCAAACAATCTGAAATATCATTCGAAAAAGGAAACGAAAAACTGCAAAAGATGTTACTTTATTATTTTAAGTTTACTTTGAATTAAGACAAACCTGATCTCACATTGTTCACAGACACAGAAACCTGTCAAAATAACTAAATCGAGCTTGAGCTGCTTGTGTATGAATGCAAGAAGCTTGAAAAGAACATAGTTTTGTCCAATACTGAAATCTCTAATCTGCAAAAATTTCAAGAGCTTGTGTACTCTGAGAACTTGGATGTGGTTCTGGTTACTGAAACATGGCTAAACGAATCTATACTCGATAAAGAAATAATTCCTGAGGGCTATGAAATCTTCAGGGCAGACCGACCCTATATAATCGTAATGGTGGTGGCGCCCTGATTGCCGTAAAGCAAAACTCCTTTATTAAAACTCGACAAGTCGATGCCATTAGAACTGTTAAATTGGACGCTGTAGCAGTCAAGTGCACCTTCCTAAACCAACCTAAATGGCTCCTGTTATGCTGTTATAGACCCCCTGACAACGATGACTTACAGAATCTCAAGGCATTGTCTGACATACTATTCCCCGGTTACGACCAAACTATTCTCGGCGGAGATTTAAATTTTCCTAAC
Organism: Paragorgia papillata; assembly: GCA_035771165.1. NCBI lineage: Eukaryota > Metazoa > Cnidaria > Anthozoa > Scleralcyonacea > Coralliidae > Paragorgia > Paragorgia papillata. The sequence goes on along the minus strand of JAWNZC010000022.1, from coordinate 548,155 downwards.
ATTTTTTTGTCACCGAGTAATTACTCCGCTTCTGGTCATCTGGAGCGGTTTTTTGTGATTTATTAGACGATTTTTTTATGTCTCAGATTTGTTTGACTCCTACAAGGGCAGGCAATATTCTAGATTTAATTATAACTAAAAGAGAGCAGAGAGTCTTATTTTTCGTCATTAGGTGCACTTAAAGAGAATCCTAAAGGATTTTGGACTCTCCTTAAAATCAAGTCCAAATCAGGAAATTCAACGCCTAAGTCATTTACGGCCGAAGATCCCCAAAAGTCAGGAAACAAAGTTCACGCAAATAATCCTAGTGAGATTGCTAAGTTATTTAACGTGTACTTTCATTCAGTTTACAACCCTCCCGCTAATCTATCTCCCACTGATGTCTCTGACAGTCCTCGTGTATTACCTACCTTTTCCGCCATCAAGTTCTCGGTGGACGAGGTGGTTAAAGTGTTATCTCTTGATCCATTCAAGGCTATAGGTCCTGACGGGATTCCGGCCGGCAATCTTAGAGAATGCGCTTTTCAACTAGCTGAGGCTCTATGTCTATTATTCAACAAATCTCTTCGTCTCTCACAGATTGCGAGCGAATGGAAATTGGCCAATATCATCACACTTTTCAAGAGAGGGAACAAAGACGAGGTTGAATTTCTACCGTCCAAATTCTGAAAAAACTACCGTCCAATTTCTCTCCCGTCTTCTGTTGGCAAGGTCCTTTTAAACGTGGTGTTTTCAACCGCCTTTCATGACACATTCATTAGTTAATCCATTCAGCTCAACATGGTTTTGTAAACGGAAAATCTTGTTCATCCCAGCTCTTATCTGTCCTTCATGTTATTTGTATATAAGAACCTTGATGAAGGCAAGCAAACTGATATGGTATTTATCGACATTTCAAAGGTTTTCGATTTGGTGGATCATCCAACATTAATACCTAAACTGCATGCCTTCGGTATTTCAGAGAACCTACTACTTTGGTTTGAAAACTACCTCTCCGGAAGATTACAGCAAGTTACAATTCAGGGCGCAACATCCGAACAGCTACCAATAACTTCAGGCGTCCCTTAGGGCTCAATCTTGGGTCCACTCCTATTTCTTGTTTACGTCAATGACATCCCTAATTATAACATATCGGCTTCTACCGATATCGCCGTGTTTGCCGACGATACCAAGTGCTTCAAAACTATCCGGTCTGTTAATGTTGCCGCAGTTCTTCAAAGGGATATAGTTGCTCTGGAATCTTGGTCCAACCACCACAGTCTAAACTTCAATATATCAAAATGCCAAGTCTTATCTATAACAAGAAAAAAAGCCCCGATCAAGTTTACATACAAGTTGGAAGGTTAGCTATCAATCATGTAAGTGCGGAGTTGGACCTGGGTGTCAAAATCAACTCTGCGCTTAATTGGAAAGATCAAGCTAACGAAATGCGGTCTAAAGCAAACAAGATGCTAGGCCTAATTAGGCGATCCACACTTGAGATGGAAGATATCCAAGCCAGAAAGTTGCTATACCTTCAGCTTGTACGAAGCAAGTTCAGTCATACTTCCCAAGCATGCATGGTGTCCCCAATCAATAGAACTAATTGACAGCATTGAAAAAGTACAAAGGAGGGCAACGAAGTTTATCCTAAACCTTGGTTTTTCTACCGACATAGGTTAGCAAACTCAACCTATTGCCAGTTACGTACTGGCACGAATATCTAGACTTGGTCATGCTGTTTAAGATCATGAACAGGATGGTTTCAGTATCCCACGGCGTTCACGTTGTCGCTGTCTCTTCAGGGAAAACTCGAAGCTCGTGCCACGAAGATGTTGTAACTTTGGTAATCCCATTCGCAAAAACAGTAACTTTCCAGTCTTCTTATTTTATTAGATTTTCAAAGGTCTGGAATGCTCTAGATACTGATGTACGAAATAGGCATATCTCTTTGACTGCCTTTAAAGCTAAGTTAAAGAAATATTATTACGATGCCTTGTTGAGGGTTTATGACACTGGGAACCCCAGAACTTGGAAATCCGTGTGCGTTAAATGCAAACGGGCTAGACCCCTTGCAAAAAGTGTGACTTGTTGCTTTTAAAATTAGTTTTTATTGTTAGATTGTATTAGGATTTTACCTTTTTTATATTCATTTTATCTGTCTACTATATCTTGTATTAAGGGACCGCAGTAATTGGGGAAACCTGTTGTGATTGCCCTAGCGCTTGTTTTGTCTTTTAACATTGTAGAGTGCTGAAGCTTATTAAACATTAAACATTCAACCTGTTTTATAAACACTTTAAGAGTTTTGCATGACCCAACGTTTTGACACTCCGATCTAGTGTCTTCATTAAGGGTGATAACGACAGGACCCATATATTTATACTATTGGATCCTATAGGGGGTGTTTACATGAGGCCGGCCCGAACTCAGGCTGGACTGAATTTTGCATTTTGGGTTTTGTTTACAGAAGGCCGGTCTTGAAATTATATGACAAGTAATATTTGGCATTTCCCTCGATTAAACTAGATGTTCTAGGAAATGCCAAATATTATTTGTAATATACCCAATTCTAATCTCGGCGTTACCACATTATATATACAGAGCTCGTGGCCAAGCTATTGGCAACGGCTTCCGTAGCTCAGTGGTCAGAGCACTGCACTAGCATCGCAGGGTCGCGGGTTCAATTCCCAGCTGGAAGGCCTTGATGTTGCATTTTTCGCAACTGGTCCCAGTTTGGTCTTATAATGTATATATTCTACACTTCACCAAAATTACATCCAACTTGAAATTATATGGCCTTACGTGGTCAGAAATGGGGTTTTTTTCATAGTCCGAATCGGTTCGAATTTGACTTAAGGAAGCTGCGGTCGAGTAGAGTTTTTCTCTACTCACCCAGTATAAATCATCAGTCGGAGTATGGTACCTAATATCATTACTCCTTCCCGTGTTTGATATATTACATCAATACCACGTGATCAAAACCTGTCAACCAAATGGCCATGATGTAGTAAGTTATTATTTAAGGATTGAAGCACTCGGGTGAGCTGTTGTATCGCGATTTACATCAACGAGTTCACTAACAATGAACGAGAAATTAAATACTGCTTGAGGCGTAGCCGAGCGCTGTATTTAATTTCGAGTTGTTCCTTGTTATTAAACGAGTAAATCCCGATAAAACACGAACAAAGAGTGCTTTAAACATTTTAATATTCAATTTGAATACACCGGATATAAAATTTTGGCTTGCACGAATGAGTGACAATCTAATAATTTACAAGGTATCTTTGCTAAAAATGTCCTCGCTTGAGAACGAGTTTCCTATAAAAATATTTAAAATACTAATTTCCTTCAAGAAATTGTAATATTCCAAGCTGTTTATTCTTTTGTATCCCTCGGTGTAGCTTCACGATTTAAAAAATTGACAACCGTGTATTATTATTTATGTGTAAAAAAATTTACTGCGCGATTAATAACGCCTGGGAGCGTTGCCATGGCATAACAGGGTATCACGTGGTGCAAATTATCCAATCACAACTCACTAAATGCATCACTGCTGGAAAATTGAATAATAAATAATCGCCTTCTTTTTTTCTTTCTAGTATTATTTCAAGTCAATTCGTTTCGCTGGCATCCCGATGGGAATTGTTTGGTTTTATTGAGCAAGGATAAAATGTGTCTGTGTTTTTTGACTACCCAGGATAGTTGACGAGAACGGCAATTTAAGAAAACGTTTAAGATAAGTGACTTTTCTCATTCAAGCATATTATATTATATTTAGAATAAAATTACTGTATACATATAAGTTATAAATTACAGCATTTTTTCCCCTAGCATTTGAAACACGCTATAAAATACTGTGTTACCTCCGTCAGTAGGTTATGTTTTTACCCATTTTGTCTGTCTGTCTGTCTGTCTGTCTGTCTGTCTGTCTGTCTGTCTGTCTGTCTGTCTGTCTGTCTGTCTGTCTGTCTGTCTGTCTGTCTGTCTGTCTGTCTGTCTGTCTGTCTGTCTGTCTGTCTGTCTGTCTGTCTGTCTGTCTGCCTGTTTGTTTGTTTGTTTGTTAGTTTGTTAGTTTGTTTGTTTGTTTATCTGTTTGTCTGTTTGTCTGTTTGTCTGTCTGTCGGTCGGTCGCCAGGATATCTCAAAAAGTATTGAACCAATTTTCATGAAAGATTTTGATTGAATTTAGTTAAAATTTGGAGGAGAAATTAATAAAAATCAGATCACACGATTCTCCGTGTACAAGAAATGCTTGATTGCGCTCACTATCCTTATTTTATGCAAACATTTTGCATAATTTTGGTACGAGTGCAATCAAGCATTAGTTCGTACTTGCTGTATAGTTGCATTATTAATATGTTTAAATATTCTAAGATATCCTCTTCGTGGCACTTTTTTAAAACACAAATGAATAGTCGAGTCTTACTTAATCTTCACAGTCTGGTTGTTGTTGCGACATTTTTTTCATTGTTAAGTGTTCACTCTTGCAAACTCACGCATGCACAAGGGTATAGCACACGAAAAGGGCCGGGTCCCAGAAACGTTGAAATAAAATATAATACAATATGAATATTAGTGGATGAGCCAGCATCCCAAAATTGATGGATTGGTACCACTTGGGGGGAGAAATACTGTTGTTCATGGTGACGTAGGTCAACATCGATCCCTAGTTTACGTTTTTGGATGATAGCTTTTCCAGATGGGTCATTTTCAGGGGGAAATGCATACATAATTTTCTAAACCTAACCCCAACAGGCAGTTTTTAGAAATACCATTTAATTTGTTTTATTCTACTAAACTTTTATGATACTATAATATAATATAGTATATATTTATATTTAACATATTTTATGGTCTAAAAATACTTAGATAGAAAAATCTGCCTGCATTCTTGTCTTTAAATGCTTAAATCAACAGCTAGGACCACCTTTCGATAACTATTTCAAGTCTTTCAATCATTCTTACAATACTAGAAATAATACATGTAGTATTAGACTACCTAAGGTCAAGCTTGAATTAGCAAGACAGGGCTTCTATTATATGGGGGGAGTTATATACAACAAATTACCCCAATTTATTAGATCATCTTTAAGCTTAGGCGAAATCAAATGTAAATTAGATAAATTTTATGGATAGCCTATCTGGCACTGTTATATTAGTGCCTTTAAAAATGACTTTTGACTTGATTATTAATATAAATTATCGTTAATATTGAATTGTAATCTCATCAGGACTCTTAGTACGTGATAACAGTAAACTTTGTAATTACTGATAAGATATCCTGAATAAAAATGCATTCCATCCATCATAGCTCCTAGATCGTAGATTGCAAAATAGAAGTTGAGTTGTATCTAACATGGTGGCATAATGGAAAATAATGTGCTAAACCGACTTTTCTGAAAAAAGATAGATGACACTTTGGCAAATGCTAACACAAATATTCATTTACCACACTTATCAAATTCATTAAAAATTCATGAAGAAAATTAAAAAGGAATGATATTTAATCAATATCTGTAAATCGCATAAGATTCGTACTGATTTGCATAAACTTTTTCTTCAATTTACTTAGCTAAAATCACCCCAACTTGAAAAATAGTTTGAAAACATGGCTATTTAGATGCGTCCATTTGATAAGTACGATAAAGCATTTGCAGCAGATCTGTATTTGATTTAGTACGACTTGCTTGCTGAGCTCGCCTTGTAAATCAGGTACAGATCGCTGCTCATGCTTTATCTATTACATAAAGACCTTTTCAAAAATGTATGTCACACTTTGTCCCCTAGAGTGGTACCAACAAACCGTCTAGCTCATACGCTATATACAAAATAAAATGTATAGAATACAATATGAGCGGCTGAACTGTGTGGGCATCTACAACGCGAACCGAAGCCGTTATAAATTCCATGCAGTTTGGACGCGAATATTGTATACGACTTATCCAATTCACACAATCTAATTGTTCAAGTTCATCAACAATCTTTAAGATATAAGCTGAGAATACATAGTTTCCTACGGCACGAAGTATAGTAGGAAAGTATATTCATTACGTCAAGTAGCGGTATTCCCAGGAAGAGGGCGTGTTAGAAACAAGTGTATAAAAGAAGTCGTTTTCCAGATGAAGCATCTCGGTCAGTCAGTGGACAGCTCAAATTTGAACATTGAAACTAGGAATCGCAACGTTTTGATTTACTATTTGCTGAGCGGGCAGTGAGCGGCACCACCGCCCAGATTTCCTGGCCACCTCGGTGGAAGGTTTTTTCTGGCCTCCCTGATACCAGATATGGCGCATTGACTAGGACTGAAGAGAATTAACACTAATTGTGAACTTTCAGCAATCCTGGTAGTCGAAAGGACATTTCTTGCTACTCAATTTATAACTAACGATTGTAAATACGATTCGGAATTATCGATAGTTACAATAAAGAGCTGTCGTCTACTACACTGGACCAGAGCAAGGTTTCTCCAACAGTTGTTGTCGTGCCGTCTATTGCGTCCAATAGCAATGAATGCTGTGTTGCGTTGCATAAATCCAATGGTTAAGGTTTAAAAATAGTCAAAACTGTGCTTAAAAGAGTGATTTTGCTTGGGCGGCGTCAACTAAGATCTCCGTGACAACTTCTGACCAATTACATGTGGTTCCTAAAATTTTGTCTATGTTGCTGTTTTTTTCGTGAGTTTAAATTCACTCTGAAATTTAAAAGAAAAAATATATTTGGATATTGTTTCTGCATTTTGTTGTTCGTTTACTCAAATTTTTTCCTTGCTTTTTTCGGTGTTTTTTTCTTCCCTCTTTCTTTCATTGCTTTTTCCATTTGTCCTCCATTCTTTTCTTCCTGCATTCTTTTTTGCTTGCCTCCCTTCTTTCCTTCTTGCGTTCCTTCTTTTATTCTTTCTTTCCTTCCTTCCTCCCTTCCTTCTTTCCTACCTTCCTTTCCTTTTTCTTTTCTTCCTTTCTTTATTTTTTCTACCTCCTCCCTTTCTTCTTAATTTCTTCTTTTTTTTCTTTCCCTCCTTCGTTCTTTCTTTCTTTCTTTCTTTCTTTCTTTCTTTCTTTCTTTCTTTCTTTCTTTCTTTCTTTCTTTCTTTCTTTCTTTCTTTCTTTCTTTCTTTCTTTCTTTCTTTCTTTCTTTCTTTCTTTCTTTCTTTCTTTCTTTCTTTCTTTCTTTCTTTCTTTCTTCTTTCTTTCTTTCTTTCTTTCTTTCTTTCTTTCTTTCTTTCTTTCTTCTTTCTTTCTTTCTTTCTTTCTTTCTTTCTTTTCTTTCTTTCTTTCTTTCTTTCTTTCTTTCTTTCTTTCTTTCTTTCTTTCTTTCTTTCTTTCTTTCTTTTTCTTTCTTTCTTTCTTTCTTTCTTTCTTCTTTCTTTCTTTCTTTCTTTTTCTTTCTTTCTTTCTTTCTTTCTTTCTTTCTTTCTTTCTTTCTTTCTTTCTTTCTTTCTTTCTTTCTTTCTTTCTTTTTAGTCCATTTGATCAAACAGTTCTGCTTAATTAACAAAAATAAGGCGATAGGGCCCTAAAGGTAGCCTATCAACCACTTAAACAATCTAACTTAAAATTATTTACAAAATAGTTGTTACTTTTTAATTTTTTTTTGTCATTTTGAGTCAAAGATAAAAGATAAAAAAGAAAAGTTAAAAGTACTATACAACATTCCAACTAGGCAGTGGAGGTGACGGTGGATTTGAATAGGTTCTTTATCCGGATTGAACCAAACAATACAGCTCTTTGCATAATTTTCAGTGCTTTTGTTGCATCAGACTTTCCAAGGTAGCGCACGAGAGTTGATTGCAATTCTTCTGAATACCCTCCAAGGGCATCAACAATGACATTGATTTGCTCAACTTTGTATCCACCATATCGTTCTTTCAATTCCTTGCGAACTTCTTGATATTTTCCTTGCTTCTCAGTAACCTTTATTTGTCTATTGGTGATCCAGGGGCAGCTGAATTCAACGACAGTTATTTCTTTCTTCACGTGATCGTAGACTACTGTATCTGGCCGATTTCCCTGTTCCTCAGTGTATAACATTTGTCCTCCCGCAGAATAGATGGGTATATCCCAGTGGATGGTTACTTCGGCGTTTTCTACTGCTGGCTTTGGAGTTATTTTGGTATTCCATGGTGGGACTTTAGTGATCAGATTGTATTTTCTTAGAATAAAAAAATATAGACATTTCATCCCATTGTTGTGCCGGTACAAATACTCAGATTGTGACAACATTGCACATCCAGTAAGTACGTGGGCGACTGTCTCCTGTTTGACCTTACATAGCCTGCACTGATTAGTTGGTATTTCTTGCCCGAGTTTCTGCTGATAGTAGACTCGCGTCGGTAGCAGCTGTTGGTACAACTCCTCGATGTCGGCAACGACATCTGTCGGGCACTCCTGCCAAAGGTTAAGCCATAGAAAACAGGATTGTTTGTTTAAGCTGTCATCTGACCAACGGTTTGTTGTAAATTGTCCTAGCCATTTTTGGTTTTCAACTTCTCTTTTTCTCGAATTTTGTCGAGCTTTCTGTAAAACTTCTTTGACTCTTTCTTCGGAGCACGCTCTAAGTTCCGTTCCATCATTTTTCGTGAATTTTATGCTCCATTCATCGTTCCCCACGTTCTCGTTAATTTCAACGCCTAACTTTGTTGCCATTTTCTTCGCATCTTTTATTATCGATCTTCTCCCTTTTCCTTCTCTTTGCTGGTCGGTCTTAGCCACAGCTTTCATCATCGGATCACTTGAAGAATGCAGGTGAACAGCTATTTTTATCTTTGTTTCCATATACTCTTGTTCAACTGATTTCATGCCACGGCCACCCAAGGATCTTGGCAAATACAGAAGTGGCACGGATGCTCCAGGGTGTCTTGCACCTACTTCGGTTAGTATTTTTCTAACTTCCCGATCTAGTTCTTGTAGATCGTGTACTGTCCACTCGGTGGTGCACATGTAATAGGTAAGCGCTGGAATAGCAAACGTGTTGGTGGCATGTATCTTCAGTGGTTCAGCCATCGGCGAGGACCATATTAGCCAGATTCGTTGAAGGAATTCCTTGCTGGCTTTATCGCGAAGTAATCGCGAATCGTGGCAGATGTGTTCATAAATACCCAGGAATTGGTATGGTGCATCCTTATCAACTGTTCTAAGTGTTGTAGTTTTCATTTAACTGCATTTCACTCTGCTCTTCTAGTTTTCCTCTCTTCACAACCATCGTAGCACATTTCCGAACTCCCCACTCCATATTCAAATCCGTCATACATTGTTGTGTTAGCTTCAAAATTAGATGGAGTTTCTTTTCATTTGCAGCAAAAGCTTTCAGGTCATCTATGAACATAAGATGGGTGATTTTAAGTTTCACCGGTTTGCTCAAGACGTACCCCTCTGTCGCTCTCAGCTTCCAGGCAATTGGGTTGAGATAGATCGTGAATAACTTCGGGCACAGGGAGTCACCTTGAAGTAATCCTTTTCTGAGGGTTACTTTAGATGATTCCTCCATACCAGCTTTCGTCTGTACCACCAGCGTGATGGAGCATCTGGTTACAAGCTTCATTACAATACGTACGAGTTTTTCCGAGAAGCCATGAATCTCTAGTACTTTCTCCAAGATGGTATAATCTACACTATCATAAGCTTTGCGTACATCTACCCAAGCACATGCCATATTTCGCTTCTTTTCTTTAACATCTTCCAGCACCAGTTTATCTATCAAAAGATTGTCAACACATCCGGATACTCCTTCCTTGGCCCCTCTTTGATCTTGTTGGAGGAATTCGTTGTTCTTCAAGTGGTTATCAACGATGGGAAGAGTTACTGATGTCACAAGTTTATATGTTGTATTCAAACATGTTATTGGTCTGTGGTTTGAAACATTCCATTCACCTTCCTTGGGAAAAAGTGTTGTTCGCCCGGTATTCAACCATTCCGGTATTGATTCTTCTTCATTGATGACGGATTCGATGACTTTCGCTAAAGGTGCATGTAGGTATGTTATCTTCTTTATCCAAAAATTCGCAATTCCATCAGGGATTTCCTTTTTCTTTCTTTCTTTCTTTCTTTCTTTCTTTCTTTCTTTCTTTCTTTCTTTCTTTCTTTCTTTCTTTCTTTCTTTCTTTCTTTCTTTCTTTCTTTCTTTCTTTCTTTCTTTCTTTCTTTCTTTCTTTCTTTCTTTCTTTCTTTCTTTCTTTCTTTCTTTCTTTCTTTCTTTCTTCTTTCTTTCTCTTTCTTTCTTTCTTCTTTCTTTCTTTCTTTCTTTCTTTCTTTCTTTCTTTCTTTCTTTCTTTCTTTCTTTCTTTCTTTCTTTCTTTCTTTCTTTCTTTCTTCTTTCTTTCTTTCTTTCTTTCTTTCTTTCTTTCTTCTTTCTTTCTTTCTTTTTCTTTCTTTCTTTCTTTCTTTCTTTCTTTCTTTCTTTCTTTCTTTCTTTCTTTCTTTCTTTCTTTCTTTCTTTCTATCTTTGTTTGTTTGTTTGTTTGTTTGTTTGTTTGTTTGTTTGTTTGTTTGTTTGTTTGTTTCTTTCTCCGTCCTCCACCTTCTTCCCCTTCCTTCTTTTCTTAGTTTAGATATCCTGCCGAAACAGAGGACGTAGGAATCTAACGTTTCGAGCGAAGGCCCTTCGTCAGAGAGAAACGTAAAGAGTGTAAACAAACAATGAGCTTATATACGAAAGGTAATCATGTGACCAAAAATAAGCCAATCAGATAAAAATGACAATAACAAATTGATAATGAGATGCGAAAAATTAGCCAATCAAAGCAAAATAACAATAACAAATAGATAATGAGATGCGAAAGACATTTGCTATTCATACCGTCGATGAGTAAAAAGGAGGGGGTGTAAAAAGGATGAGCGAGAGTAAAAATAGATAAATTAATAAAGTGAAAACGCTGTTTATGTCCGCCCGTGCTGAACAGAAACAACGTTCTTCAGAGGTGTTAAATAAAAGAAAAACGTTCGTTGAGTCCGTGAGGATGAATGGTACCAATTTTGAAAATATGACGCTTTTCTAGTCTTTTGCGGCTGATATTACCGCCAGAAATGGGTGAGATGGCACAAACTTTCATGTCTGAAATACAATGGTTGGCACTATTAAAATGTCGGGCAACAGGCTTGTCAACATCATTGTTCCTCACGGAACGAAGATGTTCAGCAAACCTGTGATGACAATATTTCCCATTGTAAAACTTTTCTTTCTCAGGTTTTTCCACCAATTTTGGTCACTGATATTATCACCAAAATTCGCTTTTCAAATTCTAAACTTTATTCACTTCTTAAAGACGTCAAGGTGTCCAAATTGTCTCAATTATTAGGACCTCATTCTGTTTCTCCTGACTGTACTAGTTCTGTCAACGAAGATAATCTAGTTTTCACCATTCCGTCTGATTTACCCTTGTCCGACCCCGAGAGATCTGTTCTTGCGAAGGGTCTCAAGTTCGTTCCCAACTCCGGGCCCATTAATTTATTTTCAGTCAAAGAAGACACTGAAGTGTTTTTCCGCCGTTTACGCCTAAAAGCCCATTTTAATAATCAGTCCTCCACCTTTAATAAGGATGTCTTTGAGGAAATAAACCCTAAAAAGTCTTCTTGGTCTCCACCTGAAGGCCAATTTTCGTCTCTTGACCTTTTTGTTCGACAGTGCCGCCATGAAATTGACAGATTAAACCATTCACGCCCCAAAAGGGCTTCTAACCTCAACAAAGAGGTCATCAAACCTGCGGACAAAGGTGGTGCCGTTGTTGTCTGGGGATCTGACTTGTACCGACAAGAAACTCTTCGTCAATTCAGCGATGCCTCCTTTTACACTAAGTTAATAATTCCGATTCCACCCCGACTCGCCAAAAAACTGTCAAAACTACCATTAACAATCTTATTCAAGCCGGTGAAATGCCTGCCTCTGCCTCCAACCTGATAGTCACCACTCCCAGAACACCTGTTATCTATTAGTTTTACCTAAAATGCATAAACCTAACAATCCTGGCAGGCCGATCGTCTCTGCTTGCAGCTGTCCTACTGAACTCATTTCCAGCTTCTTAGACAATGTTATGTCACCTTTGGTAAAGAAGTTGCCTTCTTATATCAAAGATACAAAACATGCTCTACAGATTTTCGACCAAATACATTTCAGCGGTTCCAGTAAATTAATTTTCACTATGGATGTTAAGTCTCTCTACACCGTCATTCCTCACCGCGATGGTCTGGAAGCTTTGAAGTTTTTCTTTGATCAACGCACCGTTTTGGAACCATCCACCACTACATTACTTCGCTTAGCAGAACTTGTACTCACCCTCAACAATTTTTCATTTGATGGTGAACATTACCAACAGATTAGTGGAGTAGCAATGGGTACCAAAATGGGCCCTAGCTACGCAAACTTATTTGTTGGTTATGTTGAAAAACAAATGTTTGAACGATACACTGGACCCTTTCCTGATCTCTTTAAGAGATACATAGATGATTGTTCCGGAACAGCGTCGTGCTCACGTGTGAAGTTAGAGAGATTTATTAATTGTGTTAATGATTTCCATCCAGCGCTTAAATTCACATGGGAAATCAGTGAAACCTGTGTGTCGTTGCTGGATATCTTGGTATCGATTAGTGATAATGCGCTCATGACTTCTGTCTCTTATAAGCCGACCGATTCACATAGTTAGCTTTTATTTTCATCCTCTCATCCCAAACACACTAAACAATCCATTCCATACTCTCAATTTCTGCGACTTCGCCGCCTATGCAGTGATGACAAAGACTTTGAAACCAAATGTTTGGAAATGAGATCCTTTTTTGTCCAGCGTGGCTATCCCACCCACCTGTTAAACACTGCTATTAACAAAGCATCTATTATTCCTCGTCCTGACACTTCAAAACAACCTTTAGAAAGAGTTTCTGATAATAAAATACCATTAGTTCTCACATTTCATCCTTTCAGCTACAAAGTTAAGGATATCGTTAGCCGCAATTTTCATATCCTAAAGAATGATCCTGAAACGTCAGCTATTTTCACCGATTACCCTTTAATCTCTTTTCGGCGTAATCAAAATATTCGTGATGGTTTAGTGCGTAGTGCCCTTAGAAAAAAACCCGACTGGCACCTGCGCGTACCTTTTCTTGTTCCCGTACCCGTTGTTACACGTGTTCCTTTCTTAACTCCGCTACATGTATTTCGGGACCTAAATCTAATTTTGTTATTCAGCATAATTTTACTTGCATCTCTTCCAACATCTTTTACTGTATTTTTTGCAATAAATGTTGCATGCTTTACATCGGTGAAACTGGCAGACGTTTATCTGACAGGTTTGCTGAACATCTTCATTCCGTGAGGAACAATGATGTTGACAAGCCTGTTGCCCGACATTTTAATAGTGCCAACCATTGTATTTCAGACATGAAAGTTTGTGCCATCTCACCCATTTCTGGCGGTAATATCAGCCGCAAAAGACTAGAAAAGCGTCTCATTTTCAAAATTGGTACCATTCATCCTCACGGACTCAACGAACGTTTTTCTTTTATTTAACACCTCTGAAGAACGTTGATTCTGTTCAGCACGGGCGGACATAAACAGCGTTTTCACTTTATTAATTTATCTATTTTTACTCTCGCTCATCCTTTTTACACCCCCTCCTTTTTACTCATCGACGGTATGAATAGCAAATGTCTTTCGCATCTCATTATCTATTTGTTATTGTTATTTTGCTTTGATTGGCTAATTTTTCGCATCTCATTATCAATTTGTTATTGTCATTTTTATCTGATTGGCTTATTTTTGGTCACATGATTACCTTTCGTATATAAGCTCATTGTTTGTTTACACTCTTTACGTTTCTCTCTGACGAAGGGCCTTCGCTCGAAACGTTAGATTCCTACGTCCTCTGTTTCGGCAGTATATCTTACCTAAATTTATATATCAACATTTGAGGTAAGCCCACTTATAGTACAGTGAAACCTGAGTTTTGCGATCCCCATGTTTTACGACCACCTGTCATATACGATCCTTTTTCTGGCACGGACGATTTGTAGTTGAGATATACCTGCAATGAGCGACCACCTGCCTTACGCGACCAGCGACCACTTTTTAGTGTCCCAAACAAGATATTTACCTGCTATGAGCGACCAACTCAACGTAAAACTGCCGAAATACGTTAAAGAAATACCCGTTTTTTCATAGTAAACAAACGCGAATGCGACCACATGTGAAAACAAGAAACCGGAAGTGTTGCTTAATTGCCGTGTTACCGCATTTTAGTCTTGTTTTGCTTCTCTTTTGAGCATTATTTAATGAAAATCTGTGTGAATTTCTCCTGCCAAAGCCAAATACTTTTTAGTTGATGTTTGAGAGTTAATACAATGACTGAACAATCCAAAACCATGAGTAATATTTGTTAACTTTAGACAAGTTGATCTTGACGATCGTTTACCGCGACAAGTTTGTATATTTTACAACGGCTTTTTAACTTGGAAAGGAAAGTGACAAAACTGAGTGTTCACATCTAAAAAATACTACTAGAAGATCGTAAATAAAGCCAAGAGCTTTTAACAAGACCAAACCAGCGCAAAAATTGAATCTGAAACGTAACAAAAACACAGCGCAAAAACTGAAGTGAACGACAGTACGAGTCGCGGCGCTGACAAAATGGCTGCTATGACGTCACATCACTACCTGTCTGAACGACCACCTGTCCTTAACAACCACTTTTACGTGGCACCTGGGGTGGTCGCAAAACTCAGGTTTCACTGTATATATATGTAATATTTATAAACCGCGCAGGAGGGCTTTATCGGATATAAAACACGAGGCGATAGCCGAGTGTTTTAGAGCCGATAAAGCCCGTACTGCAAGGTTTTTAAATGACTTCTAAAAAGAATCACTTCATACGTTCATTGGCGTAGTAATTTTGAAAATTAAGCTTATCTCAGCCGTTAAAAACCAGCGAGAAACTTAGAGCGAGTCTATATCACATATATAGATCCGATACGCTCATGATTTTTCTTTGTGTTTTCCTCATGAATTATTAATGAATTTTAGAAGTAATATTTATAAACCGCGCAGGAGGGCTGTATCGGATATAAAACACGAGGCGATAGCCGAGTGTTTTAGAGCCGATAAAGCCCGTACTGCAAGGTTTTTAAATGGCTTCTAAAAAGAATCACTTCATACGTTCATTGGCGTAGTAATTTTGAAAATTAAGCTTATCTCAGCCGTTAAAAACCAGCGAGAAACTTAGAGCGAGTCTATATCACATATATAGACCCGATACGCTCATGATTTTTCTTTGTGTTTTCCTCATGAATTATTAATGAATTTTAGAAATATATATATATATACTATATCACTAGACAAAATGTTGAGCTACACCTAAAACAAATAAACAAAGCACCGGGTCAAGGTTTTGTAATGTCTATGTAACAACCAACATATTTTGTCAGCATAAAACTTTCTTATATACATGTATATAGTGTAAATAAAGAGCAGTCTCAAATCATCAATAATTCATAAGCCAAACACATAGGAAAATCATAAGCGAGACAAAGGTTTGATATGTCATGAAACACTTGCATAGATTAAGCCAACTTTTACCTCAAACCTACCCTAAAATACTGATTCATTTGAGAACTGATTCATTTCCCGATTTGCTTGATCTTGAAACACTCGAAAGTTGTGTTTGATCTATTATAATGATCAATACACCTAGCTGGAAGTTGGTTAAAACCCAAGACTTTAGTGTATACTGACAGTTTCTCCGATAAAAGAAGAAAAGCTTTGAAACAGGACACAGTTGAAGGGCCAACTTCTAGTGAACGTGGCTTTGAGATAATTTGTTTCCTATCAAGTATTAGATAACGTGATAAACAAACGTCACTACTTTACATATAATAGGGATATTATCAATAGAATAACTAGACAGAGCAATCTATTGCACTTGCCTCGTATTAGACTAGAAACAACTAAGAAATCGTTTTTTTATAATGGTTGTGTTGTTTTTAACAAATTAAGCAAAAAATGAATCGATGTGATTTATCCAACATTCTTCCAGGAATTTTTTTAAGTCTACGTTCATTTTAAACTGTAAATTTTTTTATAAATTTTTTTCTATTATCAGTGCTTTCAAGGAGGTTTACCGCCGGCTACTTTTCTTTCAAATATCAACATATTTGCTCTGCACCTTTCTGTCTACTTTAAGCATCAAAATAAAGTTATTCTTTGCTCAACCTTGTCTATTTTTATTCCTTTTTAAAAAACAATCGATGTTTGTATTCGTTCAAAAATATTGACTTCGTCCATCTTGAAGTGCTTCAATTGATTTGGTCTGCGGGAAAAAACAAGTACTTCGAGTAATCCTATGTTCTCGGCTCAGGACTGTTTTTTTATGCATAATAATTTGATTACTCAAAAGTATCACAAGAAAAGCCCTGTGGTCATGTGTATTGTCCATCATAGAAATAATAGACATGGAAATAATATACCTATTATTTCTATGGTATTGTCATGCCGAGGTCTAACAAACGCCGCGGGAACACTGTTTTCGTTTCGAATTACTAGGCCGTTCACCTCACAGCCGCCTACTTTCTCATCGCAACCGCCTACTTAAACTAATTCTGAAAGCCCTGATTATAAATGTATGTATTTAGTTTTTAATGCAGGGCTCCTTTTGATAACAGTGCCTCTTGTGCGCTGAAAGGACTACCCTGCTTAAATAAAGGTTTATCTATCTATCTATCTGTCACAGCTTTGAAACTACTTCTTACCTTGTAAACTGATCAACGACAGAAACCGTTGCAAGAAGAAAATTGATTCATAATTCACACTTTTCATAAATCAAAACTGTCATCGAGAGGATGAGAGAGCAACCAAAATGCAAACACGAGATTCACTTTAATAGTTTATTCCCCCATGTTTATTCCCCACGAAAACAACTCGAGTACTTCTCGAATACCTGGCGATCAATGGCGATCTTCCCGACTATATGGCGATCGTGCCGAATATCTGGCGATAGCTGTCGAGTATGACGTAAGTAAGGTCCAAGGCAAGCACTCAAGCAAGCAAGATCACGCCGACTTAGTGGCTCCCGCTGACAGGTAACAAAGGAAGGCAAAATCTATTCTTTTAGACAAGATGATAATGATGACGACGAGAACAATACATATAACGGAAATTCAACTCAGCAAATGTTACCCAAAAAAACCCAAAATTGCCTCCCGCAGCGGTAGTGACAAAAATGCAATGAAATTATATTAATAATATATATATAAACTGACAGTTGCGACACTCAACATTTTGATGTAAGCCCACTTAAACTATACTATTCGCAATACCTTTATGGTATTGAGCACTTTCCGACATTCCGTGAACAAAATCACACGTGCTCGTTTGTATATACATACATATATCAAACCAAATTAATTCAAAGGAAACATGTGGGTGTGTTTCTCCCACAACACCAAACATGTAGATTTTCAAGTTATATTTGATAATAGTAAAGATATATAACTTACCATAACTCATTATGCATATGTGACGTCAAGATGTTTAATTTGCATGTTAAACTAACTGAAATATCTCAACAACGAAGCAAGGAAACGAACAACTGTAAAAGATTTTACTTAATTTTCGCTTCGTAGGCAATTTAAAGCCTGTATTAATTAATGAATGCCTGAGTGTGACAATTGAAAATAATTGGTAGTGTAGTACTACATTTCTTACCTCTTTTGTGATAGTCTGCCTGTTTGTGACGATTTGGTCTGATCAGGTCGTTGAGGTATGTGGACTCGCAAGTAGGCCGTTATTTCTTGTCGCACGGGGGCTTCTTCGTTTTCTTCTAATGATGAAAAAGTGTATCAGTATACAGGGGATGGGTGGTGGATGGGTAGGTGGGTGAGTGATTGAATTTGATTTGAAATCTTTATTTAAACATGGTTGTTTTATCAAATTAACTAATTACAAATCCAACTTGTTCTTCCTAAAAGCCGTGAATTTTTAAACACTATGTACATGGAATATTTACAAAATTTAACAAGGAATGATGGAATGGAATAGGATGAAAGGATGGATGGAATGGAATAGGATGGAAGGAAGGATGGATGGGATGGAATAGGATGGAAGGAAGGATGGAATGGAATAGGATGGCAGGACGGATGGAATATGATGGAAGGACAGATGGATGGAATGGAATATGATGGAACGACAGATGGATGGAATGGTATAGGATGGAAGGATGGATGGAATGGAATAGGATGGAAGGACGGATAGAATGGAATAGGATGGAAGGAAGGATGGATATAATGGAATAGGATGGAAGGAATGATGGAATGGTATAGGATGGAAGGATGGATGGAATGGAAAAGGATGGAATAGGATGGAAGGAATGAAGGAATGGAGTAGGATGAAATGATGGATATAATAGAATAGGATGGAAGGATGGAAGGATGTATGTATGGATGGATGGATGAAATGGAATAGGATGGAAAGATGGATAGAATGGAATAGTAATAATAATATAAACTTTATTAATGATTTTTTTTCTAAACAAACAATTGTAAATCTTACTCATTGAGGTAATTTACAATCGGCTACTTGAATTACTCAGGTACATTAATGCCTGGGTCCCTTGGAAAAGATGACCAAAAATAGAATAATTTCATTAAAAATTTTGAGTAAAGAATGTAAGGGCGGTTGATGTTTAGATAGGTGGACCATCATATTCGACTGTCAGTGAACATTTCTGTTCATGGCCATGGAAACAATCACGTGGTAGCCGCAGGTGCGGTTTTGCGGACTGTGAAAATATCGTCGCCGCCGACCCACAAACGCCCTTTGAAATTATTTGATTTTAGGCATGTGGATACTTTGATGGTTGTAGTTAATCGCCCAAATTAGAACCAAGTCACTAAATACCTTGTTGCCGATTAATGTTTCATAAAGGTGCAGAGACTGTGCAGTCAACTGGAAACATCGCTATTACGGACTTTAAGATAATACGACGACAACCGCAACGGCAGCATCAAAACCGAGAAGGGTCTAGGGAGAGGACGCCGTCGGCGACGAAGATCTTTTATATTTAACGTTTTTCCACAACGCCAACGGCGACGTTAAGGTAAACCTCAAAGGAGTGTTTCTGTCGTTTACTTGCAATGGTATCCTTTAAATCTGCTCGTCATTTGTTGCTGGTTGGTGTAGATGAAGGTTTGTTAGACGAAGAGGAGTTTTTATTGCTTTATGACCTCAATACTTCTTCGAATCCTGAATATTCTTACACAAGCTACCCAGAGTTTGACCTGCAGTCAATTTGTGAAGCTGAGTGTAAAAGTGAATTCAGAGTGGAAAATCGAGATATACCCTTTCTTGCAGATGCCCTTGGAATTCCGGCTACCGTAAAATGCTACCAAGGAACTGTGTGTGAACGAGAAGAAGCCTTGTGCATTATTTTACAGAGATTTGCCTATCCATGCCGGTATTATGACATGATTTCTTTATTTGGAAGATCGGGGCCTGAACTGTCAATGATCAACAATAAAATGATCGATTTCATTTATGACACTCATGGCCATCACGTAACACAGTGGAATCACCAGATCCTGAATCCAGAAGCACTAGAAACTTATGCAGAGGTGATTTCTGCCAAAGGTGCAGCTCTAACCAACTGCTTTGGTTTTGTTGATGGAACTGTCCGACAAATTTCAAAGCCTGGAAAAAATCAGAGGATCGTGTACAATGGTCATAAAAGAGTGCACGCATTAAAGTTCCAATCCGTTACATTGCCCAATGGACTTATTGCTAATTTGTATGGACCAGTTGGTAGGTAGCTTTTCCAAAATGTTTATATTGTAATTATCGCATTGGAAAGATGTTAAATGCAAAACTGCATAAAGTATAAAGACTGAAAGAATACATGGCTGAGATTGTGAAAGAATACATGGTAGACTTGATTTATTTGCAGAAAGTCAGGTGAATGGAATTTTCCTTTCGATAATGACCATGTATCCAGATATTAAAATAATCCAAGAAATGGCATTAAATTATTTTACCTTTTTTAACAGAATGCACGATGCACGATGCAAGGATGCTTGGTGAATCTGGCTTATATGAGAACCTGGCCCAGTTTGCATTTTCAAGAAATCAAGAACCAATGTGCATTTATGGGGACCCAGCATATCCACTGAGGATACACCTACAAGCTCCATTTCGCCAGGCGATCATGACTCAGGATATGCTGGACTACAACAAATCAATGAGCCTCGTTAGAGTGTCTGTAGAGTGGCTATTTGGTGATATAGTCAATTGCTTTAAATTTATAGACTTTAAGAAGAATCTTAAAATTCAAGTCAAGTAGGGAAAATGTATATAGTTTGTGCTCTTTTAAGGAATGCCCTGACTTGCCTCTATAAAAATAATACCTCAAAGTATTTTAATTTAGACCCACCAACTCTGCATGAATGCTTTGCATGATTTTGTATATTTGAACATGATATTTGAACCACGGTATGTACTTATTCAATTCTGTATTTACAATTTTACATTAGTATGTATTTATTTCAGTAATATTTATAATGATAACATTGTAAATAAAAACAAATAGATTATGTAGCAGTGCTGGGGGTGATTGGCTAGAACAAACCACAGTCACATGTCTTACATTTACGCTGCTTTTAAAAGCAAGCAGCATAAGCACACTGTAAAAACATGCACACCATGTCAAGTTTTCTTCATTTGTAATTTTATTCTTAAATATTACACCTGATTCTTAAAAAGATTCATATGGAGCCACCTTAACCAAATGGTTAACTTAATACAACTTTAAATAATAGAATGGTCATCATTCAACAACTATCTAATGGAAATTTAAATATGAACGGCCCAATGGGACTCAACATTAACAATGGCAAATGTAAAATGCAAGCCACTTTTAAAGAATATAATGAGGGTTTAATAACAAATTTTCATTAAGTGTTGTTAATTTTTCTTCATCTTTTCAAAAAAATCTAACATTGCTTGTTGCTGTTGCTGTTGACTTTGCATAAGCATCATTTGCAAATTTGACATCTGTTGCATTTGTTGCTGAAATTGCTGCTTTTGTTGTTGCTGCTGCTGCTGTTGCTGTTCTACCATTCTTTGGATTATTAAATCTTGTTGGTTGCTGGATTGCTGCTGCTGCATCAAAGTAGATTCAAACTTTTTTTCTTACAATTCATGCATTTTCCTTTTCAATTGCATTTCCTCGTCTTTTAGTCCTCGTTCGTTCATGAATTTCTCTTTTAAATACTCAATGGTTTCACTGCCACTCCTCCTTTTCCTTTTATTCATACTAGCATTTTCTTCATCCTCTTCAGCATTTCTCCTTTTTGTTCCCCTCATTGTTTCCATGGCTTTTCTTCTTATGTCATCAGCTTTCATTTTATCTTGCTCAGCTTTGTCTTGTTGAGCACGACTTGCCTCTTGTTGTTCAGCATCTGCTGTTTCCTCAACATCATTGATTTCTTCAATGATTTCATCCAGTTGTGTCTTCTCCGGAGAAGTACCAGTCTCCTGTTCTTCCTGCCTCATTTTCTTCAGGTATTTCTTTTGCAGCAGGACTAGATGGTCTCTAACTGATCGTTGGGTCACTAAATTGGTTGCGATTTCCTTCCACAGAGCACCTCGTTCCACTGACCCCTTCCTGTGCTTGAAAGGATTGATGGTTAATACTTGACGGCAGAGAATAATGTTATGCTCTGTTGTCCACTCCATTTTCCTAGAAAAAATAAGAGTAAGTTCTATATGTTCTACATACAGAAACATGTGTGTATATATCTATATATGTATGTGTGTGTGTGTGTGTGTATGTGTGTAAATAGGTATGTGTATATATATATAATTATATTATATTATATGTACAGTACATACTGTATATACAGTACATACATTTAGTTACATAAGCCTGATCCTGACCAAAATAATAATAATAATAATAATAATAATAATAATAATGATAATGATAATGATAATAAAAATAAAACCCCATTTATTATACAGGTTAAAACTTGTTCAACAAGATAGTGTCTGTTATCAGTGAAAGATAATAAGATAAAACAAAATAAATATGTAAATGTATAATTATGAAACCTGGCCATAACCCTAAACGTAACCTAAATGGTAATTTTTCATCCATCATTTCCAGCAACTACATGCTGGACTTTTAACTGAACAATAACCTTTCCATATTTGTGCTTTAGGAAGAAGTAACTGTTAAAACTTTGTGTAGATATACATAACAAAGAAGGTCGTGAGTCATGAATTATTTGCTAAATTTGCCATACGTCTTTTTAGAATTTGATACAAAACAAACAAGATTGTGAGTTATGAATTATTTATCTAATTCTGTAAGCTTGTGCTATTTTGGAACATGAATATTAAAACAAACTTTCGTAATTATTCTCAAGCTAACAACAAAGGTTGACAAAGGTTAACCACTTTAAAACAGAAACGATCACCTTAACATATCCCTCCAAAAGCGCTAAATACAGGTAATTTAAACTAAAAACAGAGATTCATTGATAAATACCTTTATAAATGATTATCCACCGACAGTCCACTCTCCCCAAAACTCACAAAGCAGCCAAAACGCGAGTTCTCGCGTCCTGGACGCGACGTCGCGACGTCACAAAACTGCACAGTAAGCATTTTTGGTGAAATGATCGCTTCCGGTTAGCGTCGCCGTTGCCGTTGTCGTGCGATCTTAAAGTCACTACTATCTCATGATCGTAAAACAAAGGTACTTCGTTCTAATTTGGGCGATTAACTACAACCATGAAAGTATCCACTTGCCTAAAATCAAATCATTTCAAAGGATTTGTGTGGGTCGGCGACGACAATATTTTCACAGCCCCCAAAAGCCCCCATATTTTCCAGGCATTAACGTACCTGAGCACAACTAAGCTACTTAAAAACTTAAAAGTTGAGTAAGTCAGGATTCGTCCATTCCTTATTTCCACAGCAAAAAAATATAATACGTTGTTCTGATGGCAATAGATATCATTTTTCTGACACAATAAATAATAATAATAATAATAATAATGATAATGATAATGATAATAATCAATTATTGTCAACACTTTGAAGCAAAGATTGTTTTGATGAAAAATGTTGCGTTTTTCTGCCAAGTTTTACATGTAAGTTATAAGTTATGTAAATATTTATTGCAATAAAATACACGCCGACGCGAAGGCGGCACTGTTCAAGTTACTGCTTACTGTACTGTCTTTGATTTTCTTCTGAAAACCCACTAAAATTATTATGTCATAAATATGTTTTTGGCCCATCTCAGAGCTAATTTTAACCCTCGCCGTTGGCTCGTGCTAAAACGAGCCTGAGGGGTGTTTACAGGAGGCCGGGCTCAACTCGGACCGGCCTGAATTTTGCATTTCGGTTTTTGTTTACATTAGGCCGGCCTTGAAACTATATAGGCTTGGTTTTGCTGTTACTTCAAGATTTGTGTCAATTGCCTAGCTTACAGCTCGTGAACGCCGGAGAATCATTATGTTATGTGGATTTGACATCAATCTCATTTAAAACAACGTATTGAGTTTGAGAGGTGAAAGTGCTTCAGTTCGGTACAGAACTCGCGATCAAGCTCTCGGCCTGCGTAGTTGCGTTTTTCGCAACTGGTCCCGGTTTGGTCTTAAAATGTATATATTCTTAGAACATGCTATGTAATCGAGTGAAATGCCCAATATTACTTCTAATAAACCCAATTCTCTCCTGGCATTACCACCTTAATGTACACAGAACTCGCGATCAAGCTCTCGGCAACGGCCTCCGTCCGTGGCTCAGTGGTCAGAGCATTGCACTAGAATCGCAAGGTCGTGGGTTCAATTCCTGCCGGAAGGCCTGTGTAGTTGCATTTTTCGCAACTGGTCCCGGTTTGGTCTTAAAATGTATATATTCTACACTCGAATTTTCCTTCACCAAAAATCCCTAGAACATGCTATGTAATCGAGTGAAATACCCAATATTACTTCTAATAAACCCAATTCTCTCCTGGCATTACCACCTTAATGTATACAGAACTCGCGATCAAGCTCTCGGCAACGGCCTCCGTGGCTCAGTGGTCAGATCATTGCACTAGAATCGCAAGGTCGTGGGTTCAATTCCTGCCGGAAGGCCTGTGTAGTTGCGTTTTTCGCAACTGGTCCCGGTTTGGTCTTAAAATGTATATATTCTTAGAACATGCTATGTAATCGAGTGAAATGCCCAATATTACTTCTAATAAACCCAATTCTCTCCTGGCATTACCACCTTAATGTACACAGAACTCGCGATCAAGCTCTCGGCAACGGCCTCCGTCCGTGGCTCAGTGGTCAGAGCATTGCACTAGAATCGCAAGGTCGTGGGTTCAATTCCTGCCGGAAGGCCTGTGTAGTTGCATTTTTCGCAACTGGTCCCGGTTTGGTCTTAAAATGTATATATTCTACACTCGAATTTTCCTTCACCAAAAATCCTGAGAACATGCCATGTAATCGAGTGAAATGCCCAATATTACTTCTAATAGACCTGAGATTAGGCCGGCGTGAACTATAGGCCGGAGTCGTGAAAACGATCTATAGTAAAAACACTGAACCAACCTAAAGTCAGTCCGGTCTGAGTTCGGGCAGGCCTCATGTAAACACCCCCTGAATCGGGCCAAAAACATATTTATACCCGCGAACATCAACTCTATTGTTATATTATTACCATTATTTTTATATTATTATTATCATTATTATAGCTCTTTTTACATTATTAAGTGTTTACGAAATTTCCAATACTCACCATTCGTTAGCTGATACAGCAATATAAATATATAACACCAACCACCTCATCGTAAAATATTATATTATATATATATGTACTTCACCGATGCTGTACCACATGCGGTTGTCACCGACGATCGGTGAATAATGGTTAAATATCATGCTCAGCCTCATGCAATAATTCTCTATTATTGAACGAAATTACTTAAAGCTTTGCATGTATGTCTATACAGACAACTAATTAATTGTTGAGCATCGTACAAGTTGGTTTTTTTTGGCACAGTAATATAGTTCCCACACCTCTAAGTTTTTACTAGAAATGAGAATATTCACAATCTTGTCTCTGCGTAGAACTGGGTTTTGGGTGAGTAAACACTCGTTGCGTCGGTGGAAATCTCTAGCTCAACAGCTCGAAGGCCAATTGCATCCAAAATCTCCGACCAAAGGCGAAGGGAGCACTTTGCCGTGTGATACTATCGACGAGTCGACGAAGAATTCCGAAGTGAATTTGATGGGAATGGATGAAAAGAAGTCACCGGAGTCTAGTATTCCTGGCACAGAATCTGGAGCGTTCCAAGTCGATGATAGACAAAGGAAAAAACTAAAATTTAATGAAGATTTAACTTCCCACCATGGTAAATCATGAATCTCGCGATTTTATAGTTTGATTTCCATTCGTATTGGAACGCGCGACATTTAACTTCAAATTGATGATGTTAGTAAGCTCATTTCTTAATATTCTGTTCCATGAAAACACGAAATGATGGTCGGTTCCAAAGGCAAAGAACGTCTCGATCCTTTTTGAATGAAAATTTTGAAATTGGATTGAACTGATATAGTTTGCTCGAAAGATCGAGTTTCTGGGGCAATCTTTACTCCATAATGTATAGCACCCTACACGCCTTCTACATCTTTGTCGTTTCTTTCTTGTAACGAACCCGGAGTCGATGTTTGCACAACTTGCTATGGTAATTTACACTTATAAGCGGCTAATTACCTAACGGTTTGTCCCAGCTATGGCTGAAATTAAACAATATAGATCTGATTTTAGCCATGTGACCCCGTTGTCGAGCTTCCTGTGCTTCGAGGGTTTTTCGCCGGGTTCTCCGGTTTTCCTCCTTCCATAAAATCAGCACCTAACATCTTAGCTGTGATCCGTGGTCTGAACTATGTCGTAGGGCGGCTGCCTGGTGCGCCTTTTATATGCCTCGACTCGGCCACGTTGATCGGCGTCCTTCGCAATTCAGCAGCTGGCTGCAAGTAAGGATGATTAACCCCCAGTCCTTTATTTTTTAGTTCCCCGCGCGCTATAATTTATGATTGCCGGCGCGCCTACACCTTACGCTAAAAATAAGCCTCTGGGAGAGGCTCAGGTACGTAAATAGTAAAGCCAGCCATGGCTTTGTATTGCATTCAATATGATCAGTATCATAATAGGCACTCCGGGCGAAACGTCTTGACGTTGCCGAACTGTTTCGAACGTCGGACGATAGCAAAACTCGCTCCATTCTCATTTCCTTGTCTTGCGCCGGAAATATATTATATGTCATCATCATGCTGTCGGTCGCAATGCGACAAAGACTGCTTTCATTACTTGACCGCAGCTCTCCATTCAGCCCTCTGCTGTTAGAGTGATGTCCATGGGTCGGTCTTGATGTCTCTCAACTTCAGGTTTCTCTTGATGGTATCCTTGAACTGGAGGGCAGTTGAGAGTAGAGGATAGTAGTAATAGACCCCCATCCAGACCCCAAAGGGATGCCGCCTCATTAATTATTCCATTTATTATTTATTCGTTCTCAGGCTCCTTTGGGACCTAACCCTAATTCATTATTTATGCATACATCATTATTTCTCAAGCTCCTTTGGGACCTCCTAACCCTAATCTCATTCACGATCGGAAATGGCGGCTGTCGAGGCTCGCGAAATACGGGCTGACCCGTATTAGCTACGCATGCGTAGAAAGAATATCTTGCGTGTAAACGTCATCAATACGCGGCCGACAGGCTGGACACTTCAGCGAGGACCTCAAAAGTCCCCCCGAGCTCAAAGTCAAACATCTCCGCTCGACCATAATTCTTCCACGCGCGCATAGCACGAATGTTGGGCTTGCCATAGAATACGGTTTGTTGACAACTCGTGGAATTTTCGCGGTGTACGAAGCCATTACCCTTCTCAAATTCATCAGTTTCAAATGTCCTCAGAACTCACTTGAGCCAGCACGCACGTGGACTGCGAACTGCCCCATGAAAGTGGTCGATTTTCTATGCGATTTCCGATCGTGATTTAATGCTTACGTCGTCGTTTTATCCAACCCCCCTGATTTTCACTACCTCATACCGACTTATTATTTATGCTTCCCCCCAAAACCCTAGCTGTTACTCAAACCCCCCGTCATAACCGATAGCTCTCAGACTGATTCCCGAAGTTACGTCATTATCAAAAGGCACTCGACTTATATATCCTTATATGTAATAGTAATTACCTTTTCATTTATACACTTTACCCTACTGACAGTCGACAGTTGTGGGACACACAGACGTACAGAGCATGCGTACACTAAACTTTAACAAAATAGACGTTCTTACAAGGAACTAAAGAGAAGTTGATACAGACACTTTATGTTTTTTTTATCTTAAACCTGGTTTGGAGGAATATACAGAGTTTTGAACAGCCTAAAGTGTCTGAATTGGCAGAGATAACGTATAGATTTGGATTAATAGCATATCATGAATATTATATTTTTAGGACCTAAATGTTCAAACAGAGTAAGTCATCCTAGAATCATTGCTAACTAAACCCTCGTTAATAAACGAGAAAATCGTAGGAAGGTACAATGCGGAATAACTTCGAGAAGTCGTGAAAAGAACGATTTTAAGTGTCGAAATATAAAGGGAAAGCGATTTACTACTTTGAAAGCGTTGCTACGCTTTATGTTACTAAGTGTTGAATTGGTTCACTTGTACATAAAAGTTCAAGAAACGGTTTGTGCTTTTTGATCAACATCTCTATTTGACAGTCAGTGTCTAAATTAGGAAAACGCTACCAAAATACATATTTTAAGAGGGGGAGGAGGAGGAGGAGAAAGAGGAGGGGAAGGAGGAGGAGGAGGAGAAGAAGGAGGAGAAAGAGGAGAAAGAGGAGGAGGAGGAGAAAGGAAGAGGAGGAGAAAGAGGAGGAGGAGAAAGAGGAGGAGGAGAATGAGGAGGAGCAGGAGAAAGAGGAGAAAGAGGAGGAGGAGGAGAAAGAGGAGGAGAAACATAAATAAATAATGAGAAATTATCTATTTATTTATCATTCTCCTCCTCTTTCTCCTCTTTTTTCTCATCGTTCTTCTCCTTTGCTCTTTCTCCTCCTCCTCCTCCTCTTTCTCCTCCTCCTCCTTTCTCCTCCTCCTCCTCTTTCTCCTCCTCCTCCTCCTCCTCTGTTGATTGCAAACGTTGTCAAAATCCTGTTAATTTTACACATGTAATTGAGTGTCCTAAGTGTTTGGACAAAAATCCGAAAATCTCTCTCCTCTCCTAGTCTGCAACGAAAAATGGAAGTTCTCTCGAAAACAAACAAAGAGCATCGACGGCAGTCACCAAAGCTTGAAAATATTTTAACACGAGACGAACACAAATCAAAAAGTGATTATTACCTTGCTAGCAAAATCGTGTAGTCTTTCTCGAGTTTTAAGGAGAATTGTGAACGTTTCAATGACAAAGTAGTAAAATTATCTGTGTTTGATGTTATTTTTTTACCAGTTCTCTTTACAGTTTTCAAAGTTTGTTTGTATTTGTTGAGGGGTTTGTTTTTAAATAATGAATTACTCCCCAAGCTTGTCTATTTTTACAACGAATACATACAGTATATTTACGGCGAAAGACAAGTAAAGGGGAATAGGGAGAGTTTTGCTATCGCTCGACGTTCGGCAAACGTCCGGCAACTTCAAGACGTTTCTCTGGGCTGCCTATATGGTATAATTTGCTTTCAATAGTCATTTTGCAATAAATTTGATATTTTGTTGATATTTTGATAGTAAAATTCTAGAATAGTTAGCGTAAATTTAATTATTTTGGTAAACCGTTGGGCCGACATGACCGAACAAGTGCAAATTTGAATAGCTTGATCAAAGGCAATAAGCCATTTGCACGATGACGTAAAATAGCGTTGGGTGACTACAACTACCAAATGCTTTGCCAGTGTCCTCCATTTATCAGCTCTCTGGTAGTTGTAGTCACCCAACGCTATTTTACGTCATCGTGCAAATTGCTTATTCTAATGATATATTTACACACAATTGTTTTGGTGATATATTTTTAAATAATATATTTGTGAGACCACCTGAAATATGATTATGAAACCCACGGACTATACAACAACAACAAGTGCAGCAGTTGTTATATCATAACTATTCCAATATTTTTTACTACAAACTGTTTGGGAAACCTTTAAAAGATATCTTTTATTGCATAATCAAAAAACCCCAATCAAATTCAGTTAAGCATCCTACACTGTAAGGATGGCATAAACTAGGTATCAACTACAAGACCATTTTGTTAATTACAAATGTATATTAAGGCTCCGCTAACTCTATACCGGATGGGCCTGCTGTTCACGCACAAAACGCCTATTCCGGTACATGCATTCTTGGGCGCGACACGCCGCTTCGATTTTGAAAGACATCTTGTATCGGATAGCCTTTTGTGCCGTTCCTGCACTAGGGTAAACGGAGTTCGGAATTGTTCTAAACCTTAATCGATCGTTTCGGGGGAAAAATTGTGCCGAAACAGGCGTTTTATTTGTGAATAAAAGGCCTATATATTCGCTGTGGTTTTTATGCCGACACAAAAACTATTCGGTTTTTGTGTTTCGTGCCGAATCTGTTCACACTATACCAAACAGGTTTTCTTGGCGGAACAAAATGTTATCCGGAATAGTGTTAAATATCTAATAGATAACTTAGAATTAAAAAGTTTACATGCGTGATACACTCGTATTACTCAATACCAAAAGATAGTTTATCCCAGTGACAAAACTAGAACTACAAATATTATCAATGCTGCATGTGCGAGCTCCTGAACAGTGGAAAAAGTTTACAGATTTTTTCCAGTTTTTTAGGACAGCAGATGTACTGTAACTGATCTCGAAACTTTTGTTATTGGGCAATAATACATAAAATACGCTAAACTTAGCAACTACAAAACTAAAAAAAACAGTTAATACATGCAACCTTTCATTAACTTTAGTAAGAAGTTTAGGAAACCTACTACTTTTTAGCGTTGTTTAGGATAACATTGATTATAAGGTTTATAGGACACGCTTTTGAAGTATATGAATGTGCATGCCTCACTGATAAACCATAGTTAATAGAAAATAGACATGGTTTGGAAGCTCACAAAAGTCATTGTTTTATGTTTTTGTTCAGGTTTATGGAAATTTTTGCACTTCCGCGGTTACTGAACATTTTGTGTTTTCTGTATAATGAAGCAATCATCCAATAGCAACGTTTAGGTTCAATCACTTAACTGTACTGTTTAAATATTAATAAACCTAAAACAAAGGATTTGGCACCTTCATGTACCTTCCAACATGAATCGTAGCTTGATTGTTAATCGCTTTGAAGTTTTCCGGGTTTCCAAACCATGTCTATTTTCTATTAACTATGGATAAACTAACAAATCACAAGGAAAATTATAGTCTGCTTGCAAGCTTGTGGGAGTTTAAAGAAAGGGAACAGGGAGCCTGTACGGATTTCATGTAAATTTGAACATCCGTCCCAATTTAAGATAAAGCTAATTAACACATTACTACACGCCATTATGTGTAACCGAAGAAATCACATAAAATTCAATGGCATTTCTTGTAAACTGCAAGAAACTGACCGATCGTAAAATTTTCATTGTGCATATCATTTTGTCATTGTCATTGTTAGGATACTGGTACTTTTGGCGATTTTCATATTCTTCTTGCCAGATTAGCCAATTTATTGCATTATGTACTCTTTTTGTTTGTTTGTTTGTTTGTTTGTTTGTTTGTTTGTTTGTTTGTTTGTTTGTTTGTTTGTTTGTTTGTTTGTTTGTTTGTTTGTTTGTTTGTTTGTTTCACCTCAAGTCTAGATGAAACTTTGATTGTATATTTTTATATTTTAACCACAGTTTCGAATACATTATGAATAAGTGAACAAGGCACTTTAAGATTTGCATTTATCGTTGGCATCAAAAGGCAAACCGACCAATGAGAATTCTGCATTACGATTCAAGACGCCAATGTCTTAAATTGTATAGCATCTGTGCAGGCTCTCTCTCTCGCCTGCATTCCCCTTTCTTCTATCCTTCCACAAGAGTCTCGCAGGCTAGGAAAAAAACAAAAAAACAAAAAAACTATAGCTGAAAAAAGTCCTTTAGACAGGTTGTAGTATTATCTTTCGATTCCATACATCTCTTTATGGAATTTTAGAGAGAATCTTCTGCCTGAGCTGTAGATACGCCTGGTTCTCGTATTGAAAGAGCGTCAATTAACTCCACAGGATCTCCGATGTCGTAAGCCTGATTTTCATGAGTTATGTGACCAATGCGTTTGGAATCTTGTTTTCTTTTTCTGTAAACAAAATACTAAAAAAAGATATCAAGGTATTTTTACCTGAAAGAACAACTATCAATTTTCTAACTACTGAAGACATGTTTCGCAAAATTTATACTGTATAAGCGGTTAACTAATTTTAGTTACATACAAGTATCATTTTACATGTACAGCGAATAAAGAATTTTAAAATTCCAATTCAAAATTGCAAAGTAAATTACAACGGACTAAATCATTCAGGTATTTTAACAATTTTGTGCGTTGTATATTTGAACTTGGATCATAAAGTTTCTTATTTACTGCATATATAAATTGGCACTTGTATACAACTATAAATTTGTTAACAGCTTACCGGTTTTAAAGATGTATATTTAGAGTTTATTCTAACTTTGGCATCGTAAGAAACATATCAAACTATTGAAGACTCGTGGGGTAGCGTGGGGCGGTGTAGGATGGTGTGGATATAGTGGCGTGGCTTCGCGTGACGTGGAATAGAGTAGTGTTTTGTATAACATTATCGCTAGGAAGGTAGAGGGAGAAGAGTATCCCTCAGTGGGAGGGTCGCAATTGAAAACCACTGCCCTAGAAGTAAGGCCCATTACTCATTGGTCCAGTGTTACTACAGGAGGAATTACCCGAGAAACATGCGGTGTTTGGTATAGAGTAAAACTGGTAGCGCTCTTCTCACAGGCCATCAAGGAAATGCAAAATTCCTAATTAGTCGCTGAGCTTAAAAGGCAGACCACTGTCGCCAACACCCCGGCAACAAAGCGAGCAGGCAGAGCAACCTCGTACCCAGGGTCTTATCTCCGCTCCCAGCCCACCACACTACGAAAAGACCCTGGTTGCGGCCGGTCACGTGCCGCCTAAACGAATTTTATATCAAGGGAGGGGTGGTAAGCTTTAGTAAGCTGCACAGTCAATGCTACAACACAAGTCCAGTTTTAACTTTTAATACTCATATTCTAAAATCTGATATTAGTGAGTTTAGTCTATTAGATTTAGGCGAAGTATAAAATATAATAGATAGAATGAAAAGCGCGGTTCAACAACTATACTATTTACCTGAGTTGTTGGTGACAAATGCGAGTGAAAGGACAATCAGCTTGATGTTGTATAGTTGCAATCTTTGCCGAATCGCTTCTTTCGGTCCTTCTCGCTGCGGTTATCGGAGCAGAGGCTGAATGTCAATGCATTTCTTAATGCTAGAGAAAGCGGTTTGCCTCTTGACTTTGTGAAACTTTGTAATCTTCTTTCACATGGCCGGCAGCTAATTATACAAGTCTTTTGCGGTAAAACATTTCGGCCGAATAAAGCAGTTCACAATTCGCCTTGTTGTACAAATTTTTAAGGTACTTCACATCACCAACACTGCGACAAAGTCGACACGTATTCGACGGTACATTAGCCGATTAGTATTCTTCTTCGGGGTTTCTTTAACTTTTGGATTCGACACGATCTTTGACAACGTACACCACGGAAGAAAGCAAGATATGTTAAGACCGAGTACGTTGCTTTTTTGATGTTTTCATTTTAACAGACATTTTGCGAGCCTGGCGCCAGTCTGACGACGCCAGACGTAATATATTAGTTGTATAAACAAAGGTAATTGTACCTTTGTCACTCCTCACTAAGTATTTTTTAAATCGTTAATTTAAAAAAACCCAATTTTTAGGGGGCACGTGACCAGCCACAACCAGGGTCTTTTCGCAGCAGTGAGCGGAGATAAGACTCCTTCCTTGATTATTCAAGAGCGCCATGTTGGATAAAACCTGCGTGGGCGGTGTTCATTTCAGTTTAGGAGAAGACAAAATAAAGAACAAGAGGAAGAATTGGGAAGGAAGCAAAAAGCAAGCCTGCTAAAATTCTATTTAAAATAGCGTACAAAACTATATTAATATGATTCACGTGTTCACTTACCTGGCCCTGAATAAAAATAGGTACTATTAAGCTAAACTTTTAGCAACAACCCATTGAATATTGCTTTTTCAGTAACCTTTCAATAGATCGTTTGCAATCATGCGACACAGGACGCCATCTTGGTTGATTTCTAGTTAATTTTTAATACCCCTTGGCTAAACATGTCAACAGTGTTTGCGAACCACTGATCTCGAGAGAAGACTCGATCGAGTAACTCATTGTTTAACAGGATAAAAAATGAAGCCCGCGAAATGTCGATTTGGTCCCTTGGTAATGGCGCCGATCATGCAATTGTGTAGGTAGATTAATACGAGGATAGAAAATTTGGGAGACAATGCTGTGTTTTTGTTTATAAAAAGAAAAAAACGAAGAAAAAGGATGAGAACAACTCCGTAGCGATATTTCAAACATGCAGTTGGTCCCTTAGTAATGGCGGATTCTGGCTTCATTTTCCATACAATAGTTTCTCGATCCAGTCTTCTTTCGAGATCAGTGTTGCCCACCGAAAAATCCACCAACATGGCGGACGTGACGTCGTGTGCAAACTGTTGGAAGTGAGAAAAAAAATACTTACTCCAAAAACTGCAGCTATTATAATCAGCAGAGTAACTCCACCAATGATTGCGATTATGCTAGCAGGAAGTGGGCGATCACCTTCAGTGTCTTTTGGTGCTGTAGTGGTCTTTCCAAAAGACGTCTCCAGGAATGAGATATCGAATGTCAGCTTACCAATATTCCCACTTTGATCTGTTGCGTCGATAATTGCTTTCCGCAACAAGTTTTCGTCAACCCTGTTGTTCGAAGTCGAAAAATTAACCGAAAGCTTCGCGATGACGCTACCATTTTCGAAACACAGCAAGAAAATAGCCACGAACCCTTGGATTTTCCTGAATTCAGGGATCAAGGCATCAAGTAGCTCTTTTTCTAAGTTCTGGTATGCTGAAGTGAATGGATCTTTAAGCTTGGCGTCGAAGTTTCTGTTGATTAAGCGGACATCAATCTTTAGAGCTTTGAACGTAGCTGGAGTGCTTGTGTGTAACATGCTCGAAGAAATCTGCATTTGCGTGGGAGAAGGTGTTATTGTTGATGACACTGATGTTCCCGTGGGTGTTGGTGTAGGTGTAGATGCAGATGTTGGTGTAGGTGTAGATGTAAGTGTCGGTGCTAATGTCTGGATTATGCCTGTATCTGGACTAATCATGCTCGAAATGGGACTACTTTCAATAGTTACAGCCACGGAAGAAGACGTTGGTAGGATTGCTGCATCGACAACAATGGTGAGAAAAACTTCCCGCAAACAAGGGTTTTCGCCAAGGTCTCGTGCTACAATTGTCAAGGAATACTTTCCAGATTGCAAAGTTTTGTTGACAAAAAGTACTCCGTTATTTTTTCCTATTTCGAAAAATCGATCGGGATTTGTTTCTTTGTCTATACTATATTCAACCTGTCCGTTTTTAGCGCTGTCGGCATCCTCGGCGTCGATTGTCACAATAACAAACTGTGGGTTGCTTCTTAGTGGAATATTGTAATTGGTTGGTATTGTTTTAAATACTGGACAGTTGTCGTTCTCGTCTCGAATATCTATCGTCACAATCACTTCTGAGCTTCTTCTTGGTAAACCATCATCAGAGGCTGTAACTGAAAACCTGAAAGAAGATTGTGATAGTGCTTCGTAGTCAAATGTTTTTATAGTGGAGATTTTCCCGGTGTTTCTGTTGATGATAAAGTAAGAGGCAATAGAGTTATCGATCAAGCTGTAGGTAACTTTTCCGCTTCTCCCGTGGTCGCTGTCGTTCGCGAAAACTGTTAACACGTGATATCCGCTCGGACGATTCTCCTTTACCATTGCGTTGTAAATTCTCTTGGTAAAGACGGGATTGTTGAGATTAGTCTGGATTTCCCGGTCGCAACGTTCTCCGTCGTACATGCTGTAGCATTCGCATTTGTTAGGAGCAATGCAAGTACCATTGGACGAGCAATTGTTTAGACTGGTACAGTCTGGAACGCCACAAGATTTGCCACTCCAGTTTCCGTTGCATGAACATTCGTCAAATCCAATACAGGAACCATGACCTTTAAAACAAAAAATATCAATTTAGAATGAATTGAGTGAATAAATGAATGAATCAATGAATGAATGAATGAATGAATGAATGAATGAATGAATGAATTAGGTAGGTATGTAGGGGTAGGTAGGTAGGTAGGTAGGTAGGTAGGTAGGTAGGTAGGTAGGTAGGTAAGTAGGTAGGTAGGTAGGTAGGTAGGTAGGTACGTAGGTAGGTAGGTAGGTAGGTAGGTAGGTAGGTAGGTAGGTAGGTAGGTAGGTAGGTACGTAGGTAGGTAGGTAGGTAGGTAGGGGTAGGTAGGTAGGGGTAGGTAGGTAGGGGTAGGTAGGTAGGTAGGTAGGTAGGTAAGTAGGTAGGTAGGTAGGTAGGTAGGTAGGTAGGTAGGTAGGTAGGTAGGTAAATAGGTAGGTAGGTAGGTAGGTAGGTAGGTAGGTAGGTAGGTAACTAGGTAGCTAGGGGTTAAATCGTTTATCCAACTGATTAGCATGCATACAGTATCACACTCCTTTGACTATAAAAATGTGGGATAACTACTTATCAGAGTGTGATAACCACTTATCACACCATTTATTGCATACTAATGAATTTTTAATTACTAAATCTTGAAGTATATTTCTCGGAAAATAAAAAACAAAACAAAACAAAACTTATCTTATTGCAAAAGAGTCATGAGATACAATGGTTAATCAATGTTCACTTGTTGGATAGAAAATTTAAAATCGATCGTGAAGCTAAAACGTCAATTGGAGGCTTGCGGCCCCTCGTGGGCGTTTAGCTTTACTCGCTATGGTAAATCCTTTATCACACTTGTGACCATTGACTAACCTAAATATGATGACGTGATAAGCGCTAAACGAACCTGAACAACGGTTTAGTTTTTCACATGTAAAATTTAAACAACTTTCCCCTTCGTATCCATTGTTACATTCACACAGGTTAGGCTGAACACATTTTCCTCTCCCGGAACAATCTTTCACATCAGAACAATCATATTGGCTGCAGTTAGATCCCGTATATCCAAGATAACAACTGAAAAAGAAAATAACAATTTGAAAAGATTGTTTAAACAACAGAAGTTACTGTAGCTACCAATATAAGGGTTGCTTCTATATTTTTCATTCCAATTTTGGGCAAGCTAAAGTTTCGTAACCTATTTCTCTAATGTAGTGGAAGTTAATGAGGCTTTAGTTGTACTCATATTTGGTAGAGGTAGAGTTCTTAGTAAAATTTTCGAGTAAATATAAAAGAGTGATATAAAGACTAGGTCATTTAAGAGTTGAGTATTACATTTACCAGGTTTGTTATAATTACTATTATATATTGCTAAGCCATTATTTCCCATTGCTGCTATTTTATTACTTCACTAGGTTTAACGTTGTATTATTTTATTCTGGTGAATTCCAGTCGATTTTAACGTTTCTACTTGTTCATGGATCCGCAGTAATTGGCGATTGCTGTTGCGGTTCTCCTAGTCCTGTAACTATACAAATTTATTGTAATTCAGATCTACATTATTTCTATATACGTATTTTATATCACCACGTTATCAAGGCAACGTTGAATAGATAGATAAATAAACAAATAAGCAAATAAACAAATAAGTAAATAAGTAAATAAGTAAATAAGTAAATAAATAAATAAATAAATAAATAAATAAATAAATATATTTCTAAATCTCATTAATAATTCATGAGGAAAATTCAAAAGAAATTAAGGTTTAATCAATGTCTGTTTACCCCGGTACAGAACTGATATCAGTGTCTGTAAATGTGATACAGAACTGTTTAATAAAACATCAGTCCTGTATCACATTTACAGACACTGATATCAGTTCTGTATCTATCTTGAGTAAGGTACGCTGGTAGCGTCCTCATACAAGATGAAGATGTAAACAGTTGTTGAAGAACAATAATAAATGATGATCAGAACGGCTATTTATGGCACGTCACTTAGAATATAACATGTGGGACTAATACTAAATCAAAGCGCATGCTCACATCACTAATTTAATAATCGTAGCCTATTAAACCTTACCTCGAAGGTTTATCAGCTCTTAACATAGCCTGCCTAGCAGGCGTTACTGGATGAGGGGACTGGGGAGAGGGCTTAGAAGTAACGTCTGCAGTGGAGCTCTTTGATTTTGAAAAACCCGTTCACTGACGAACGGGATTTTAATTATTGTTTACGCCGATTCGCCGATTCGCCGCGATGTGATTCGCCTAGCGCCCATAATCTGTTAATCAAGAAGGTTTAGTAAGTAAAATTAATTTCAATTCGAATTTTCAAACAAAGCTGAAACGATTATCAAAGGAAATATCCAAACAGCATCTTGCAGTGCTTTTGCGATTTGATCAAATGAAAATGCTGAGTGTCAGCCTCCTCGACTCCCATACCATTCAACTAAGTTTTATATTTTAAACCTCCATGTAAGAGTTTATAATAGGAAGTTCCTGAATTTGATTATGAAAGCGAACACCGTGAGACGCTTTGCCTTCGCATGTCTCTGTCAGTCATAAAATTTCTGAAAATATTTGCGTGCGAACACCGTGGGACGCAGACATTTCCGTTCAATAATGGTATACCTTTCACTCAACTGTTTTATTTTGTCATTACTGTTCTTTTCATGAATATTCGTTGTCATTGATAGAAACAGGGTTACTCTACCATTCACACCTAATTTCATAAATTTCCAGTCCACAGTTTGAGAAATATTTGTGAGCAGACACCGTGGGACGCCGCAGACATTTCCGTTAAATAATCACTACTATTTATATACCTTTCACAACTGTTTTATTTCGGTAAAAACTCGCTGTCATTACTGTAGTGTTTTTTTCCTGAATATTCGTTGCCATTGATAGAAACAGGATTAGTCTACCATTCACATCTAATTTCATACATTTCCAGACCACAGTTTTAGAAATATTTGTCAGCAGCCACCGTCGGACACTGCAGACATATTCCGTTGATATTAATTTATCCCTTCCACAGATTTGCGACCAACTCTCAGTCTTTTAACTCCCTTTAACTGTACTATAATTGTTTTTTATGCAAAGGGAATTATTGAAATAATAATTTACGCGAAATTTTACTGAATTAAATGCTATGGATTTTGAAATATTACAATTAATACAAACAGTTAATTTAATAGCTTCAGACATTGGCCGCTCGAGATCATATTTCATTTGGGGGTGTTTGACAAAACCAAAGAGCTCCACTGCAGGCGTTACTTCTAAGCCCTCTCCCCAGTCCCCTCTTCCAGTAACGCCTGCTACGCAGGCTACTCTTAACATGATTTAGTTTTCGCTATCTTAATAGACGTTTTAGAAGTCATTTACAGAATTCGTCTCCGTTCCGTATCGGGATACAGGCACTCGGCTTCGTTTCCTGCATTCTGACAGCACTTTTGAGCAAAATTTGAAATGTTTTAAAACATGTTTTTAATGGGACATTTTATCATTTTCAAATTTGTCCAAATTGGACTCTGATATTTTCTTGTTGTCTTAGAACCCTTGTGACAGTTTGCAAGTGTGTAAGACTAAGTTTTTCCAGGAATGGGGGTGGGGAAATCCAATAAACAGAGAGATATGTGGTCACATTCCAATATACAAAAGTTGGCTGTTTCGCTCAAAGTCAAAGTTCATCAGCATGCCTAGGAAACACCAATCACATTGTTGCAGTCAGTGAATACAACATGGACAGCCAAACCAACACACAAGTGAAGGTCTAGCTGAATTTATTGTTCTGTATAACCCAGAGCAAGGGGTTTGAAATCAGAGTTTTCCTTCTCTTAGGTGGGCTGCCTTCCATGGCTGTTGAGCCCCACCTACCTAGAGCTGTCTGGTTTTCAGACGCCTGATACTCGCCTTTTACACCTCAACCCAAGCAGACAATGTCTGGTTAGGAGTCAGGAGAAGCTTTTGTTAATGACAGCTTTTGTTAATGACCATAATGGGACATTTCATCGACATAGAGGAGCTCAACTCTCTACATCATCCACCCACCCCCCTACTAACCCATGTTACTATGAGCTGTCTGGTTTTCAGGCACCAGCACCCAACTTCAATTCCTGTCCGGTGCAATTATCAAATTAAAATTTCATCTTAGCCACATGTGAGAAGAATGCTTACTTGATGGATAACGATAATACATGGAAATTTTTAGGAACGTCACGTAGATATTTATTGCTAGCTTTCGATCTGTTTCCCCAGACCTTATTACTTATATGTTTAAAAGTTATATGCTATTACTTATATGTTATATACTGTATAGACAATTAACTGACTCGTAATATGAACTGAGGACGAATGTATTATGTAAACTACTGTGGAAAGGCAAACCATGGACATACTAATGATAATCTAGAATTGAAACACTACTAAGTAGTGTTTATAGTACTACGTGAAGCATTTAATAGCGTTGGTAAAACCATGCACTCTTAAAACAAGGTGTGTTAAATAACACACTAAGGTGTGTTATCTAACACACCATGTGTGCAATATAACACACAGGGTGTGTACTGTAACACACCTTGAAATAACACACCTTTTATAATAATTTTGAGTTACACACCTTTTCACACAGGGTGTGTTAATTTAACACACTTTTGTAAGAAAACACACCTGGCCTTTTCCTAATAACACACCTTTTCCTAATAACACACTTTTTAAATAACACACCTTTTTCACATAACACACCTTTTCATAACACACCTTTTCGTAACACACCTTTTCCAAATAACACACCTTTTCCCAATAACACTCCTTTTTCCAATATACACCTTCTAATAACACACCTTTTTATAACACACCTTTCAAAATAACACACCTTTCACAAATGGCGCAAACTAAAGCATTTTCCTACAACTTACAGTAACACACCTTTGAAGTAAAACACAAATTTGAATATAACATGCCTTCCTATAAATAAACACTCTTTCCTAATAATTTGTAAGACATTAAACGTCTCTAAGACTTGTTACGCTGCTATTTCAGTGTTACGTAGACCTGTCTTAGTCGCTTAAACTTCGATCGGAATTGGAAGAACCATTATTGGCGCAAATTGCCGCACTTTTTGTCGATCACTGTTGTCGTGCGAAGGTCGTTGGACTTCAGACTCTTCAGTAACATGAACTGATGAACACTTCAGTCTTCAGAACTAATCGATTTCTTGAAGATCAAGCAGGTTCCACAAGACGTTTGCGATACGGTAAAAGGCACGTAAGAGTAGCTTTACTTCAAGATTTTTGATTTCTTGTTCAGTTGCCTCGTATTATATAAATCTTATGAGTCTTAATATTTCCTTTTATACAGATACAGATACAGTAACTGTATTGACGGGACAACACTTGTCTGTTTATTCGGTGACCAAACCGAGTTTTTAACAGTCTTCCCAAAGTCTGGCTACCGTTTGCTGCTGACACGTGCATTCCACAGTATTGTGATTAAAACCTCTGTGCCTGAAGGAGACGCCAGCGTGCTTAAAGCTTCGCCGAGTCCTGCCGAAGAAAGAGACGAAGTGATCGGCGCGGTAAGTTGCCAGTTTTCTTACCTCGTGTTTTAATATGACTGTTCACTGTTGCCGTGTATCTTAGTGCTGCGTTTGGATAATATCCGTGTACGTTTAGCGTTAAAGAAGTCCTACACGCTCATAAGAACTCGGAGCTAGATCGCGAATAATATTTTTAACACATTTTGGAAAGTCTCCATTGTTTAAATTACGCGCTGCGCTCGGCTTGCCAAACAATCATGAAATCCAGGCTTGACCGCAACCTCGTACCCAGGCTCTTTGCTCGGCGCCCCCTAACACGTGGCTGGAGCAAAGACCCTGGTTCGTTGTGGTCATGTGACTGCCCAGAATATGGGCAGTAAAATAATTATTAGTGAGAGAGGGGTGAGACAGTACCGTTTCGTTGTGGTCATGTCGTTGATGTCAAAAGAAAACAAAACACAAACTGCCGTCGACCAATATTTTGCAATGGCTAATTGAAAGAAAGTTACTCGAAAAATACTGACCTGATTTCACAACCTTATGAAAGATGTCAAGAACACTGTAATATGTTCACTTTGCTTCAAAACTGAAAGCAGAGGCAGAGCGTACCTAGTATTAAGCTGTAGGATCACAGCCGCAGGTCGTTTCTTCGTTGACGTTGTTTTTACCGAAGAGTATGGCCAACAATTCCAACAAAGTAACCTTTGAATTATTTAGAGTGAGAAGCATTGTGTTGGATGAAGTTGTCAACGCAAAGCTAATCGAAAATAAAGGTAAATATTATTTTTAAATTTTGATTTCCTTCGGTGCATGAAGTTGCGTTTTGATCCAACTTGATTCTGTTGTAAATGTCGCCCGAATCCGTTTTTGTCGTACAGTTTATGTTTATATTGCCGTGAATATCAACTTTAATATGGATAGCGAATAATTTAGCGAAGTTATCTCCAACTTATATAATCACTGGCATTGTGGTCCGGATTCTCCGGAATAAAACAAGTCTTGTTATTGAGCCGTTGTGTAAACAATGTCAGGAAAAGAACATGTCTCGCGACACTGAGACCGCCAGCCGTATTAATGTTAGAGCATACAATTTCTAACCGTTTTGCAATTGGAATATATGTATAAAAATGTAAGCCAATGTCAACTGGATATTGAACTGGTCCGGATAAAATAGAGCATAATTCGCGCATCATTTATTATTTGTCGG
Organism: Paragorgia papillata; assembly: GCA_035771165.1. Lineage (NCBI taxonomy): Eukaryota > Metazoa > Cnidaria > Anthozoa > Scleralcyonacea > Coralliidae > Paragorgia > Paragorgia papillata. The sequence continues at coordinate 506,195 of JAWNZC010000022.1, read as the reverse complement.
TTGCTTCAGAGTTCAATGCTATTCATGCATGTCAAACTTCATTGAAACTTTGACAATTTATTATCAAACGGAATAATCCAATAGTGTTACAAATTATAGTGTTGCATAGGCAGTGTTCTGAATGTAGAAAATCGAAAAGGTGGTAAACAGCTGAGATTTTTAATAATGAAATACTCACGTTTTGAGCGGAGCGCTTTTACTCTGATGAAAGGCTCCGCACAAAACGTCTGTTCATTAAAAATATACTTTGGCAGTTTACCATCTTTTTTCTTTGCTATAGAATAATCCAATACATGTATGTATGAAGAAAATATTCAGAATTATTCGACAATGTCAATTGAACAGAATCAAATCAGGTACCTCAAAACGTTCGGCTTCACCGCCAAGGAAATCAGAATAGAGAAAATATTTACGTAACAAAGTGCGGTTGGCTTCGTGTCAACAACTTTTGTATATATCGAACGTGAAACTACATGCCTTATATATTTCGCCCTCTTAATCCATAGACTCACTTTGCTTGGACTGTTAGCTGTGGGAGTCGTAATCAAAAAGCAATGTAAAGTAAAAAATACTTTACTTTCGCCCATTTCCATATTATGTAAACTTGTTCCCGTTGTTATATAAACTCGTATATTAGAGCTAGCGCTCCTGAACCATCTTTTGCAGGGTCAGAATATCAGACCAAGTTCACTTACTTTACTGCAAAGTGCCAGAGCTCTTTACAGTCTTTTTGTGTTATTATTAAACCAGCTAGTCAACGCTACAGAAATCGATTCAGCCATAGCGCAAAATTCACCCCTCCCCCACCAAGAATTGCTGTTTCATGATTGTCACATGACCACAACGAACCAGGGTCTTTGCTCCAGCCACGTGTTAGGGGGCGCCGAGCAAAGAGCCTGGGTACGAGGTTGGCTTGACCGCTCGCGCTGAGCTTTATCTGCCACCTTTTTTTGCCGGCTAGTGAGGAATAGTGGTAAGTTATTATACTAGTTAGTAGTTATTATATTAGTTAATAGTAGAACGTACAAGTTTATTAATATATTTTACCCGACCTGGGTAAAATCTTTCAAAATTATTCACTTACTAGCGAGCAAATATGATAACATATTTCTGGATATTCAATGTTTAAAAGGCGAGATAGCACATCTCTTAGCCGCCCTGGACAAATGGCACATTCCATACAGGTAGCAGCATTATTTATTTTTATTTTTATTTAAACTTATTTTCACACGGTGGCCTTTCAGTTTCCTGGTTTTCAAAGGGCCGTGTATTTACTAAATACAAGTATATATAAAAATTGAACATTGAATATGAAAAATTTAACTATTTACAATGAGTGGATAAAAATATAGAAATCTATGTACAAATTTTTAACAAAATTTTTTATTTTAATAAATAACAAACTAAACTGTTGACAAATTCTTCTCTTTGTTATAATATTTGTTAGTCAAGTTTTTGAAAGATTCGATTGAGAGATACTCGTATTTATCAACAATTTCGTTTGGTAAAGTGTTCCAAGACACGGCTCCGCGATATGAAAAGCTATGTTTTAAGAAGTTTGTTGTTGGTTTGTGTAAATATAATATAATGTTTAATATATATTAAAATATAGTGTAATATATAATTATGCAGTGATTTGTTTCAATTTTAACCATGTGTTATTGTTAGAGTGATCAGAAATTTAAGAATTTTAAATGTGGGTAAAATCTGTCAAATTCACTTGGTGAGCAAATAAGATAACATAATTATTTCTGCATAATCAATGTTAAGGTGAGATGGCCCATCTCTTAGCCGCCCTGGACAAATGGCACATTTAATACAGGTATAAAATAGGCAGCATTATGCAGTTATTTGTTTCTATTTTAACCATGTGTTATTGTAAGAGTGATCAGAAATTTAAGAATACACCTGGATGTACATGTACATGTACTGTAAACTACCAATTCCAGACAATCCAGGGTAAAATCTGTCAAATTCACTTGGTGAGCAAATAAGGGAAGCACGGGTGGCGTGTGCTGTTAGGGCGCTGCCTCTCACCAAAAGTTAAGCCCGGTTTGACAGGGTTAGTACTTGGATGGGTGACCGTCTGGGAATAACCCCGTTCTCGAGCTTGGAACACTCATGTGAGTAGAGTTTAGTTGGTCTCTCCTGTGCTTCGAGGGTTTTTCGCCGGGTTCTCCGGTTTTCCTCCCTCCATAAAATCAACACCTAGGTCTGTGATTCGTGGTCTGACATGTGTGTCATAAATGTGTCGTAGGGCAGCTGCTTCGAGTGCCTTTAATATGCCTTTGACACTGCCACTTGAAATTTAGTAATGTAAATTGCTCTTGAAAAGCCCCTTGTGGGAAGAAGTAATTAAAATCTGTCTGTATAAGATAATATATTTCTGCATAATCAATGTTAAGGTGAGATGGCCCATCTCTTAGCTGCCCTTGACAAATGACACATTTGATACAGGTAGCAGCATTATGCAGTGATTTGTTTCTATTTTAACCATGTGTTATTATTGTAAGAGTGATCAGAAAATCCAGAAATTTAAGAATTTTAAATGTGCGTACACCTAATTCCAGACAATCCAGACCTGGGTAAAATCTGTCAAATTCACTTGGTGAGCAAATAAGATAACATATTTCTGCATAATCAATGTTAAGGCGAGATGGCACATCTCTTAGCTGCCCTGGCAAATGGCTCATTTGATACACTAACACATCTCTTAAGGTGTGTTACACTAACACATCTCTTAAGGTGTGTTACACTAACACATCTTAAGGTGTGTTACACTAACACATCTTAAGGTGTGTTAAACTAACACATCTTAAGGTGTGTTAAACTAACACATCTTAAGGTGTGTTAAACTAACACATCTTAAGGTGTGTTAAACTAACACATCTTAAGGTGTGTTACATTAACACATCTTAAGGTGTGTTACATTAACACACCAAGGTGTGTTCGTTAACACACCAAGATGTGTTAAATAACACACCTTTTTATAAAACACACCTTAAAGTGTGTTATATCCTGGACAAGCAAAAAACACACCTTAAGGTGTGTTATGTTAACACACCTTAGTGTGTCATATTAATACATCTTAAGGTGTGTTATATTCTGGACAAGAAAAGTGTGTTGTTTTAACACACATTGTTTTAAGAGTGCAGTGTGCTCAACGCAGATTATGCTAATATGGAACGGATATCAACAAAGGTTAGGGAAGTAACATGACAACAGACTAACATCGATACTGAATCAGCACATGAAGGCGGACAAGAGCAAGCCATATGTCGCCCTAAGGTAAGCTTATAGGTACATACCTATAAGCTTACCTTAGGGCGACATATGGCTTGCTCTTGTCCTCCTTCATGTGCTGTGGTAAGTAGGGCGTCTTAGCACCGATATCTCGATATATAAATGTCTTCCCAATCTTGGGGAAATGCTCTCCTGCCGTCAGTTATCAACAAGCACTGATTCTTGCGGACAAATCAATAGACATTTGCCGCAAAAGGACATCATCGTTGCTTTTTAAAGCACACAACGCACGATCTAACAAGCTTGTAGAAGCCATCGAACGAAGACCTTGCAGACCGCGTTTTGCAGGCTTCCAGTAAGGCATACTTTCGGCAAAACAATCAACCAATCAGATTCAACGATTCGCCTCGTTTTGGCCAATCACAATGGGTAAATCGGCCTAAACCCTGCAAAAATCTAAACCAGTCAGCGCTCGAGATTTTGGCTGTTTTGGACCAATCAGAATGGCTAAATCGGCCTAAATCCTGCAACACGTAACGTTACGTAATGTTTTCTAAGCATAAATATAATATAATTATTTTCAATTCTCGCTTAACAATTTTCACGTCAGTCATCTGACTTATTTGACTAACGCTAAATCCGCCCCTGATATATATATATATATATATATATATGCCCACTTAAACTATACTATTCGGTCTACCTTTATGGTATTGAGCACTTTCCGACATTCCGTGAACAAGTATTTGTTTGTTTGAATTAGCGAATTTTTATCAAACCAAATTAATTCAAAGGAAACATGTGGGTGTGTTTCTCCCACAACACCAAACATGTAGATTTTCAAGTTATATTTGATAATAGAAAGATATATAACTTCCGATAACTCATTATGCATATGTGACGTCAATAATAACAATTTACTTGAAAACAGTGCTGAAACTCCCTATATATATATAGATATAGATATAGATATAGATATAGATATAGATATAGATATATAGATATAGCGTCTTATTTTTTTTTTACAACAAATTAGCAACAGGTCCCACGCGGTTACAAAACTCTAGAGATCCATCTCCATGTATACTGATGGCTAAAATTAAATATTTTTTATACGTGTTTTTTCAATTTTCTCGTAATATTTTTAGAATTTATTTGCGCTCTTTAAAACTTTTGTAATTAATTTGAATTCCTGTATGTAACAATGTATGACAACAACCAGGATATTAATTTCTAGTCTAGTTCCGTATTTTTTGTGAATAGTTTTTCATTCAAACGCAAAAGGGCGGCTGAAGTCAGTTTAAGTATCTGGTTTCCTTCTGAAAATTTTCTTTCATAACCTAAAAATTTTATTGTTAAACATGATTTCTTCTTGACATTTGCAAAAATGTACTTTGTATTGTATTATAACTTTTGTCTAATAACCATGTTTTCCCTTCAGCGGCTCATTCATTTTAGGTACTCAATATGGGACTTTTTATTGTGTGCTGTTATCCGTTTCATCAATCTTTAGTGTTCATTGCACAGCTAATAAAAATAAATAAATTAATGGAAAGTTTTACCTGCAGACACCCTGTAATTTCTTGTTAAGTATGCAAACTCCATTCTGGTTACAGTCTCCAAGGGAACTGCAGTTAAGTGAAGCGTTACAGTTTATGCCTTGATAACCGTCAAAACAATTACAGCTGTTCGGTCCTACACATTGGCCATTCTTAGAGCAATGGTTTATCTCTGTACAGTCGAAGATGGCGCAGCCTGGCCCAGTCCAACCAATGCTACATTCACATATATCAAATGCAACACATTTGCCTTTCCCTAATTAACAAAATACATGAATGTGTGTAGTTTTGTTTTTAACAGCATTTGTCATGAATTGACGTAAGTTTACTTGTTTTGGGGTTGTTGTTTTTTTTCACATATAAAACATATTTTGTAAGCTACAGCAACACTAATAAAGAAGAAACGGAAACAACAACAACAACAACAACAACAACAACAACAACAACAATAACAGCAACAACAACAACAACAACAACAACAACAACAACAACAACAACAACAACAACAGCAGCTACAACTACAACAACAACAACAACAGCAGCAGCAGCTACAGCAACAAAAAAAACAAGAAGGAGGACGGCAACAACAACAGCAAAACACAACGACGACCACAACAACATCAGCAGAAGCAGTAACCACTACGACAGCAGAAGAAGCACCAACAACGACAAGAGCAGCAGCGACGGCAGCAACGACACAAAAACCCTACGAGGACACCAACACAAACCTGAGCAATATCCCAGTTTTTTACACGATAATTCTTCGCATGTGGTACCATTCCATCCATGATCACATTTACAAGTATCAATATCGACACATTCACCATTTGAAGAGCAATTCTTGACATTATAACAAGTTGCTTTCACACTGCAATTGAAACCTGACAAGCAAAAATAAATATGAAAGGTTAATAAAAAGTTTAAATTTTTAAAGTTTTTTTGAAAGGTTAATGATCACCGGTACTTGGCACCTGTCTATACTAAAAAGTTTTCTGATTTGTTTAGATCACCTTACCCAAATAAAAAAGTGCGCCAAAATATAAGAAAAATAATACTGCCCCTTAGTCCATCTATCTAAACATTTTGTTAAATGTTTGCATATTATCAGGAGAATGATTACGATTTTTTATAACTTTTACTCAGTTTTACGGAAAAGATATTTTTATAGAATTTCCATCCAATTCTCAACAAAATTCAACCAAAATTTAATGGGTTGGTGCTTGCATGATCTGTGGCTAACCTTTCTATAAAGTTACATCAAAATTGATTAAAAAAAAATAACAGAAAAACAAGCAAACGGTGGTGAAAACATAACTTCCTAGCGGAGGTGAGAACTATGTAGGTTATGGTAATAAATATGTATATATAAATATTTAATATATAAATATTTATGGTAATAAATAAAGTAACGTTTTTGTGTTTGATCAACTAGTACAAAATTTGTACAATATAGACATTACAAAGCTTGAGTATTTTGTGTAATCCTACCTATGTAGCCTGAAAAGCATAAACATTTATTAGTCGTCCAACACTTTCCATGAATTGGTGACGTGCAGTGATCGACGTCATAACAGGTTGCTTGCTGGTCACACGCAGCTCCCTCCCAGCCCACCTCACATTGACAAAATCCTCCTTCACACTTTCCTCGGGAACAGTTTCCGCATTTTCCTACTGAGCAGTCTCCACCCGACCATCCTTCAAGACAGCTGCACGTGGCATTATTGCAAAGGCCTTTTCCCGAACACTCGTTTGGACAACCTAGAAAACACATGTAGGTTTCGTCAATGACAAGTTGATTATACTAGACCTGAGTATACTTCCACTGTGTGAACCGAGTTCCCGGCCGGTATGGCGGTCTGACAGTTTATGATCAAGTGCTTATAAACGCCCAGAACAGTTGAGCTTTTTGGCTTAAACAATAAATTTTTGACTGATAAAACATCCCATCAAATTTTGCCAGAAGTAGTAAATTTGTCGCAACATATTACCGCAAGTGTTTTTGCTGGAAAAGTTGAGATCAACAAATACGATCACACCCGAACTGAAACAAAACGATGAGTCACTACCGTTTACCGGTTTTCATCACAGATGATCCCGTATTCTCCAATATATATATATATACCGTATATATACACGTTTGGTGGACGTTCGTCAAGCTCCATTACTCAGAAAAGATTTCTGAGTCCCAGACAGAGTTAGAACCTTCTAATGACAGGTTAGGCGCCTTACCATTGAGCCACTGAGGCTCAGATGGAAAGCTAAGCTTGCCAATTCATAGTCATGTGTGCTCCTAAGTGGTAGAGTTTGCATATGACATCTAGCTAAAGTGATATAATGATATAAATTGTATGTATAGATGTAGTGCACGTGGTACGTTTTTGAGCTTGGTGCAAATGTAACAGACGTTTGGTGGACGTTCGTCAAGCTCAATTACTCAGAAAATATTTCTGACCTCGCGGTGTAATATAACAGACGTTTGGTGGACATTTGTGAAACGTAGTACATGCACTACATGTTTACGTACAACTTATCATATCACTTTAACTACATCTCATATGCAAACGCTACCACTTAGGAGCACATGACTATGAATTTAATACAATTAAGCAAGTTATGATGAATATTAAAAGATGTAAAACAAAATTATATCAAATCATGTAAATGAGTTCTTTAGGAATAAAACTATCAAGTTTATATGTCCAGAATGCCTCTCTATCGGTAGGGTTATGGATATCTGTCTTATCTATTATGTTAAGTGACAAATCATCAGGACCTTTGTGGAACATAGCTTAAAAAGTTGCTGTTCATGACCCAACGTTTCGACACTCCGATCTAGTGTCTTCATCAGGGGTGATCGTTGTGAAAACAGGTCCCAAATTTGTACCCTCAAAGAACCATTGATGACGTTATCTATCAACGAGATGTAAATAGGCTTCCGGCAGTAGACCGCCGTCATCACGATTTAATGTAGCGTGCGCGCTATTGATGTGCCAAGCTTCCAAACAACATCTTCGCTGATACCGTGTATTGGTAGTGATAAGTTTTTAATTATCCCACGCAATCTCATGGTTGGTTTTGCACGCGTGCTCAGACAAAGCAGAATTTTCCTTTTTTGAAAAGAAAACCGCTTTTTGCTGCAGGGCCTTTTTTAAGGATTTGCCAGTGGGAGGGCCATTCATGGAAAGGGACCTTCATGGTTTCTGTTCTTAATTAAATTTCTTCCGAACACCTATATCACGTATACCAGCCGTCTCTTGGCAATCTTGGTTGATTCTTCGGGTGGAGGAGAGAAAATAGACACAGACTATGTCTACACAGACTATTTTGAAGGTTATTTTCTTAAGATTTCTCTAACTCTCAACCAAAAATCTAAGGATAACCTCCCACCACGGCACCACCACCACCTCCCCCCCCCCCCTCCCCAATCTTAACCTTAATTGAACTTTAAAGAAGACAAACGTAAGAACTTCTGAGAAATTCTGTGTCTTCTACCCGAGGAGGTGGCTGCAATCCTTTATTTCAAAAGCAGGCATGTCGTTCCAAGGCTTGCTACTGAGCTAGAAACATGGCTCCCAGTCATCCTTGGAACCTGATGATTCATGACTTTACTGGGCGAAATTCAGACAGCTTTTTTCTGCAAATGTCTGTTTTTTGGCTTCTTTCTACTTCAGCAACCGGGTTTTGCGCATCCAATTCCATCTGTTTCCTACCTCTTTAATCCTTAAATCTCATTGGTGACGTGTTGTTGTATACAGGGTGTAACCCCAAGTTAACCGCGATATTATATTAACTACATACCAGTTTAATATCTGAAAATATTTCCAAAACAAAAAAACTAAAGCAACCAGAAACAACAACTCCTTACTCAGTTTAGCTTGTACCAAAAAAATTCCCCTTCCCCTCTGCACTTTTTATTTTATCAGAATACTAATCTTAACAAAAAAACAACATCCCCCATTCCCCCCCCCCCCCCCCCCCCCCCCCCCCCCCCCCACACACACACACACACTAATACAATAACACAAGAACACACATTTAAAAAAAATATATTTTACCAAATCCAAAGCACAGGGTTTCAACGACCCATGTTTTTCTCTTCCAAAATATTACCTTACTTGCAGGATTGGACCAAAATCCAACCTGTTTTTGATGGAAGTACATGGTACGTCCGCAACTTATTCTAATTGCTTTGAATATCTTACTGATTGTAAAGTTAACTTGGCAAAGTTTTACTTGCTTCCCAAAATACATAAAAGTATTGTTAAGCCTTCGGGTCGACCAATAGTGTCTAATTGCAGTATGCCCACAGAAAAAATATCGGAGTTTTTAGATTTTCATTTACAACCTCTTGTTAGATATATTAAAGACACCACAGACTTTTTTAATAAGTTGGAAGGTGTCAAGGATATTCCTGAGCAAGCATTACTCGTTACCATTGATGTGGTAGGTCTTTACTCACACACACCACATGAGGAAGGATTAGAGGCACTTAAAAAAGCTCTTGATGGTAGAAATAATTTCAATATTCCTACATCTGAGCTAGTGGATTTGGCACGTATAGTTTTGGAAAATAATTATTTTAAATTTGACGAAAAGATATACCACTAAAAAAATAATTAGGTACAGCCATGGGTACAACATTTGCGCCAGCTTTTGCAAATATTTTAATGGGGAATTTGGAAAAGCTTTTCATTCAGTCTGTTCCTTTTAAACCATGGTTGTGGTGGTGATTTTTAGACGATGTATTTATGATTTGGAGATATGGCAGGGCGCGTCTTGAAGAATTTTTGACTGCCTTAAATTCGTTTCATGAAACCATTAAATTTACCTGAAGTGTATCCGATTCTTCAGCGTATTTAGATGTACAAGTGTCTTTGTCAGCAGGAGTTATTTCTACTGAGTTATATTGTAAACCGACAGACACACATCAGTTCCTCCATAAAAAATCTTGTCACCCTAATTATGTCAAGCGAGCAATACCTTTCCGCCAGGCTTTGCGTGCCAGGCAAATATGTAGTAAAACAACAATTTTTAAGGCCAGAACAAGAGAGATGAAAACCTTGTCTAAGAGGAAGGGCTACCATGATAATTTTTTTAATTCCCAGATTGATAGAGCCGAAAATCATCCGCCAAAAATGATTCTAGTAGACTCTTGATTTTGGATTTTCATCCCTCTCTTTCTGGAACTCGCAATATAATTAATGATCTTTACCCTATATTGGTTAGTACTGCCAGCACCAAGGAAGTTTTTCCTGTGGCGCCATTTGTTTTATTTCGCAGACCTAAAAATCTTAAAGATAATTTAGTTAGGGCTAAATTACCTAAATCTAATGAAGCTTCAGGTCCGAAGCGTACGCAGCCATGCGGCAAATCAAGATGTCAAATATGTCAGTGGGTAGTACTGTTGGCTCTTTCCGTAAGAGATTCAACAATCATAAACGTTGTCTGAATCGATATAGAACTGTTGTCAGCGTGGTATACCAGCTGAGCATTTATACGCACATATTTTTTAACAAGACCACAAAGGTCTTGATAATTTGTCGATTAACGTAATAGATAAGACATATATTCATAACCCTACCGATAGAGAGGCATTCTGGACATATAAATTTGATAGTTTTATTCCTAAAGGACTTAATTTACGTGATTTTATATAATTTTGTTTTTCATATTTTAATATTCATCAGAATTATCGCTTGTCTTTTTCTAAACTCTAGATATGTTGAACGAAATATCACAGGGCATTAATTTAATTTTAGTATACGTCGGAACATGTCGGCATTTATTCTGATTCAAGAGTTGATCTAAATTATATTTTGTATTATGAATGCAAATTATATTTTGCATTATGATCTCAGGTATTGGCAAAAGCAGCAAACTATAGGGGTTTTAATAAATATGCAGAAGGGGGGTTCTGCGGCGTGTGGATCGGGTGGACCTTTGATCCACCCATGACGTCACAATTTTAGTCTTATATTAATTTATGTGTTAATTAGCAGCGTAATTGAGTGGCACTCAACCATAACATACTCTATTAATTATTTACAAGGACATATGTGTCCCGCGGGGACTTTTTTTTATAATTAGTCCCGTTTCAAGAATGCACCTTGTCGCCTTCCATAGCCCCATACCCCCTCCTAATACTCCAGTTTTAAATATTACTTGAAACTAATTATGGCCAAGAGGGCCTTTTTTGTGGCCGGGTGGCCCTATCTCTTAAATACATCACCTTTTCCTACCCCCCGCCCTCACCCTTTGTGGAAGCACGGGTGGCGTGTGCTGTTAGGGCGCTGCCTCTCACCACTGTAGTTAAGCCCAGTTGGACAGGGTTAGTACTTGGATGGGTGACCGTCTGGGAATAACGCCGTTCTCGAACTTGAATTTCATGTGAGTAGAATTTTAGCTGGTCTCTCCTGTGCTTCGAGGGCTTTTCGCAGGGTTCTGCGGTTTTCCACCCTGCGTAAAATCAATACTTAGGTCTTAGCTTATGTCGTGCACTTTTAACATAAACCTCTGGCTCGGATGATTGGGCAACCACATCTTGTACTTACGACGTTAAATAAATCATTACTCATTACTCATTACATCACTCATTACCCTCAAAACACCCCATACCTACAAAACACTACCTAATTACCCCCAAGCACTCCTCAAGCACCCCAAAAACACGCCCAAGTTACTCCAACACCCCAATCTTCTAACCTGCTCCTACACTAACCAAAGACCAAGTCATACTAGTTATTAATAACAACAATTATTTGAACCAAGTTAATATAATAGAAAAAAATTATAAAACTGTAAAGGCAAAGCATTACTGACGCATGTACTATACTTATGTTTACTTCACACAGCAGATTTAGTTAGTCTTATAATGTCCATAAGCAAAAGTGTCAGAACCATTATCTAAACTGAAACGTTTGTCATCGTATGGACTTAGACCTATTTTGTTCAATCTAATTGAATATATTTCATGATTTTCACTACGGATTTGATTCATGGAAGCCATGGTCTGCTTCTTTTCAACAAACACTCCTTGTAGCTTGCATGTCGTATTTATCGTTTTGTTACGGATTTCTTAATTCCTTTTGCTGTATTCTTCTCTACTTGTTTGTTGTTGTCTTCGTACATAATCGAATACATCTTTGGTCGGAGTCCAACAAACTCTTGAATAGGAATTCCATGTTTCTCGTCTTTCATTTTTACCAAGCACTTTCTTATTTGTTATGCTGTATAGAGGATGATCTTGTGTGTATTCAGAAGTGTCAAATAGGTCGATGTCGTGTATAGCATGTCCTCGTAAATGTCTTCGGTCTTTATTAAGTAACAAAGACTGTCCGTTTCTGTGAAAAACAATTTCGCGATAGGATCTTACTTTTCCTTCATGTACTCGTAGTGGAGCTGGTACATGAGCACCTTAGAGAGATCCAGAATGGTGAATCCAACGTAAATTGGGCGATTTAAATACAACTTGGTTTTCCGCATATTCACTGCTGCCAGATCCTCAGAAAATATGCGAAAGGAGTCAAAGGATGCATGGAGAAGCAGCTAATTTAGACAATGTAGCTTGATCATTGACCAGCTTTACATTCACTCTTTTTCGCAGATTCTCCATGGTTTTAGCAAATACTGCCTTGTTCATCAGTTTGAAAAAGTCCTGCTCGAAGTCGTTGGCTGCATGCTTTCGTTTCTCAGTGTTGAAATTGATGTACGATTTGAGTCATGGATTCTGCTGAAACACTAAAACACGGTGAATCTTGGTCACCTCCATCCCCAGTCCCAAGTACTGCTTCAGATTGCGATAGTGAACGACGTAGTTGGTCTTGTCTTGGAGGTTTGGAACTAACTTGAGTACAGCAGCGCTGCCAAGCTTTAAATCCTTGGACAGTTGTTGGCAGTAAGGTGATAGCATTTCCGACGAAATCTTCGTTTTCTCTGGTGCTAAAGGGTAATCATGAAGATCGTGAAGCTCTTTCGGATAACGGAGGTCGATTTTTAAAATGTAGCCTTGTTCGTCATCGTCTGAAATTTCTTTGATGTTGAGTGCGGCCTTGTCCTGTGAGCAGTCGAATTTGGCAGTTGGCAGAGGTTGTGACATACCCCAACCGTATAAATAATTGGTATCGAGGTACATCACATAGAAAGTTTCCTGCGTAGGATCATAGTCAGGAACGTATGGGTTCTTGGCTTTGCTGAATCGATTGATAATCCTAGAAATTCCGCCGCGAAGGCCCTCTTCAATAAACAAATACATATCTGGATCGGTTGAGAGTTTAAGTTCAACGCCAGTCATTTTCAAACACGCTTGCCAAGCGAGACCAGGACTTGTGTAAAAGTGACACGGATCAAGGTTGCATGCTTTCAGACAGACGTTTTTGAAGTGTTCGAAGACATCAGCAACGAGTAGGACGTCATACATGATGTACAAATCATGGTAATCTCCCATGTTCTGGCAGTAAAACAATCAAACACACGCGTTGCGTGGTCGTAGTCGGCATCTGAATTATATTCACATATCATTTAATATGTTGTAAAATGATTCTTTCGGTGGGAGACCTAGTCCAGTTCCAGACCCTCTTTCCCCCCGCGGAGAAAAGAGGGTCCAGTCTTTTTGGCATGCGCATGCGTCAGCTATGTCCAATCAACGGTCACCACCCGTTTTTCAGGAGGTCACCAGGTTGCTAAGCTCTGTTTACGTATTCGATTTCCTAAATTTAGGAGTGATCGAAAATGGTTTGTTACTTGAAACGGCGTCGATGTTTGCGGCGCCCTCGTAGATGAAAAATTTTGATCAGTTTTCGGTTCCACGTTTAAGAATAGATTAAAATACGTCATGGAATTATGCAAATAAAATTTTGTGACAAAGTTTGAGCAACTACAGGCGATATCATCAGACACATGGTAAAGAATAAAGATACTACATGTTCTTTTATTTGACAACTGGTTTCAGAAAATCCCTGGAGTATTTTCAGCTACTCTGGTTTGCAACTGCGAATCATGTCTGTGCTAAAATATTATATAAAATACAAAGGACAAGGTGTTTCATATTTTATGTTTTGGGACTTGTAAGTGTTGTCGAAGTAGCTTAATTATCTATATTTTTTTGATAAATGATAACAATATATTCTTGAAATGATGTCGATAAAATAGTAATGTTTCACTTTTGCTCGGTTTCGAACGAGACGAAAACCTATATTTTGTCATCTAAAATCTATGCAGTTCACCGTCTATAACCGCTTTTTATGTAATAAATTGTACTATTATAAAATGTGAGTATCGAGGGTCGGTCATTCTCTGTTTGTACACACTGCGCGGTCACTGCTTCCTGCAAAGTACGCAAGAGTCTCAAACATATACCTTCATTTACTCGTATTCAGTTCCGATCATATAGTGTTGTGATCACAAATTGAATGCGTGTAATTTGATCTGTCTGCGTTCACTTCGTTCTCGATCGCAAGTCAAACGTGTAATATGTTTAAAAACACCGTGTAAATCTTTACAGTTATGAAAGAGGTATATATCAGCGTTTCCTAGACAGGTTCACAATTTAGTCGACTGAAGGCCCTGCAGAAACGACGTCTTACCAGAACCGAAACCGGAGCAGAAAAACCTGATCTGACAGATTACACACCTTTAGACAGCCGTTGCAGGTCATCTATTGTCATCTTATAATATCTGCGGATCCTGATTTCGCAAGACAGTTTGGGTTTATCTTTCCTAATCTCGAAAAGCAGCTGGTGTATAATCGCCGTAATTTACAAATACGACATGCCCCCGTCGAACGCCACATCGCCTATTGCTTTGTTTACAATTTAGTAAATGCTGGACGGACAGTCGCCAAGGGTTTCCCCAGCGGCGTGAACGCATTGATTCATTTGATTGGACATAGATGGCGCATGCGCATGCAAAAAAGAATGGACCCTCTTTTCTCCGCGGGGGGAAAGTGGGTCTGGAACTGGACTATATGGGAGACCGTTCGTCAAATGTCTCCATAATGTCCATATAGTCATAAGGGTAGACACTTTTCCTGAAAAGCATTGATATTTTATCATCTTCAATACGTTTCCTTAGGTAGTATTTTCCTTAGGGTTGAAGACTTTTCGGCACCATCCATAGAAAGGCTGAAAACAAGTTTATCAAGCGATGCGTTCATAAATAGCAACGACTCGATAAAATCCAAATTATCAATAGAGAAAGAAATGTACTTTTCTGTGTTGTTCGGAATACAGTTGATTGTTCTATGTAGCTTTCCAAGTCCTTGCATGATCAAATGGGAGTCGTAGCCACGTAAATTATGAAGAACAACAGGAATTCGTCTGGTAAATTTATAGTTCAAATTACAGTCGTTATGCGCTGCTCCACGGTACTTCCCAGTCAAATGGCAATGATCTCTAACGCGATCAGCTCCTAGTTCAACCCCACAGATATGGCAGTTGGTAGCATTTTGAAAATTGACGTCGTCTTTATTACTGATTCGCATGGGTTCGATGAAATCAAGTTTCTCCTGAATATATTGCTGCTCTATTTCCAAGCACTCCAGGAACTTGTCGACAGCGTCTCCTCCACGGAAAACCACAGGAAGCTTAGTGTATCGGTCGACTTCAGATACAACTACGTAGGAAAATTCGCAAGGTTCATGATGTTGTATCTCTCGGTCGAAGACTTCTTTGGGTTTGGTGTCGCTGACTCGATCTTTGTTGTTAAACTTTCAAAATCGGCTTAGATAACAAACGGTACATTTAATTAGCCTTTCTCACGCTATGCGACCAGACCGTTTCCGCCATTTTTGGGTGGCAAAACCGCGCGGGGACAGTGGATGACAACAAGTCAAAGTGTAATTTGGTAAAGTGGAAAGCCTATACATTTGGACGATTTTTTTTTCAATTTAAATAAAAGAAAAGCCGAAGTTCTCGCTTAGATACCTGAATAGGTAATTCATCATACTGGATGTGAAATTTTAGCGCTCCAATTTGTAAGCCACCGAAGAAAACAAAGATTGAAAGTGCAATGTGACGTCGTCAACGACTTCAGGTAAGGATGATTTATTTGCTTCAATACACGGTGTTTGACTCTGCACTACACTTGCCTTGCAAGACTCTGAACTACACTTGCCTTGCTTAATTATAATTAAAAACATATAAGTTGTAAAAATCTCATCACTGACAATCACTTGATCTAAATTCAGAAGTACCTAGAAGGGGGCTGTACCATTTTGCACCACCAATGTTGCAGGCTGAGTAAATGTCAATCACTGAATGCACTAAAACATTTGACATAACTCATCTTCGTATTCATGTTGAACGATTTATTGGAAGAATGAGAAACTGGCATATCCTGTTGCAGGTCTGGCCAATGAATCAGTATGATTTACTTAATCCTACATGGGAAATAACTGGACTCCTAGCTGTTGGTTCCAAAATCAATCAGGTTGAGGAGTAAGTGTATTACTGTATAAAAAATATTTTTATTGAACATGATTATTTTTAGAAACATAATGTTATTAAGGAATGTACAATTTGGTACTTGAATATTTGAATTATTTATAATTATTTTAATGGATATTTATAATTTTGTCTCAATTCTAATTAATTAATTAAATATATAATTATATTTATTAAATAATTGTATTAATTAATTAATTAATTAATTATTATAATTAAATAATTCATTATTTATAATAAAAACAGCTGGAGATGTGTTCCATGTTTGTTTATAATTGTCAATGCACAATGTAATTTACATTATTACGATTTGGGACATTTTTGAAATGTCAAGATAGGCTTGATATAAGATATAAACATCATACCAGCTCTGTAACTATAAATACATGAGGATTTTAGATCCAGAAAGAAGGCTTCATCAAACTCAATGGTAGAAATTTCAAAATCTATGTCTGAATAGACAACAATTTCCAGAAAGTTCCATCTGCATCTGCACTTGCATTTTGTTCGTTTGGAAGTTTAGTTTTTAAAATGGTTTCGTACTTTTCAACAAGAACGTCACTACTAGATAACCGATTAAAACTTAGTTCTCGTTTTTTATTATTTATATCTTTGTACCACGAATTGCTGCAGCCTGTGACGAAACATTTAACTCGTTCAGGCATGGCAGCTGTGTGGCGACCATTGGTCTAAAAACACAACAAAAAACCTTTGTTTTCTTCGGTGGTTTACAAATTGGAGGGCTAAAATTTCACATCCAGTATGATGAACTACCTATTCAGGTACCTAAGCAAGAACTTCGGCTTTTCCTTTATTTAAATTGCAAGAAATCGTCCAAACGTACAGGCTTTCCACTTCACCAAATTACACTTTGACTTGTTGTCATCCTCTGTCCCCGCGCGGTTTTGCCATGCAAAAATGGCGGAAAAGGCCTGGTCGCATAGCGTGAGAAAGGCTAATTGCTTGTGGTAATCTTTGAAGAAAAGCGCTGCGTTCTCTTCATTCGGGAGTTCGATGCGTTGAGGGCCATGTTGACAGCAGTTAAGTTCGTGGTCTCGTAGAAGGTCTTCGCGGATAAATCCATGTAGACAATAACGGCAATAAAACATTCGAGTTTTCTTTCGATTCTGGTCGAAGAGTAATTTATCCAAATATTTAATAAGGCAATAGTGTATCGTAATTCCTTGAGAGAAAATAATAATAATAATAATAATAATAATATTTATTTATATAGCGCCTATCCAGGTGTGTTCTAGGCGCTTTACAAAAGCTCAAAACTAATTAAAGACAGCCTTAAATAGATGTGTTTTGATTTTGGATTTAAAAATAGAAAGACTTGGGGAAGATCTGAAGCTTCTAGGTAAAGTGTTCCAGAGTTCAGGAGCGGCAACGAAGAAGGATCGATGGCCATAAGAAAGTAGATTAAAATTGACACGGTTGAGAAGAATTTCGGATGAAGAGCGGAGTTTTTCGTGGAATGTAGCGTGTAATCAGGTCGGAGATGTAGACAGGAGCTTGGCCATTGAGAGATTTGAATGTAAGAATGAGGATTTTAAACTTGATACGTTCTGCAACCGGTAGCTAATGAAGATCCATAAGGATAGGAGTGATGTGATCACGTTTGCAGAAAAAAGTGATAAGACGGGCAGCAGCATTTTGTACAGATTGGAGTTTTTTTATAAGATTTTTTGGAAGGCCGTATAGGAGAGAATTGCTGTGATCAATTTTGGATGTGACGAATGCATGGATTAAGGTTTTGGTGGTCTTTACAGATAGGAATTTCCTTATGCGAGCGATATTACGAAGATCCTTAGTAGCGTTGATAGTGGTAAAGTCTTTCAGGATTATTCTTGCGAGGAATCTGATGAAGAGATGCAAGAACTGACCAAATAAAACATTTGACGTCAGAATTCTTAACGTTGATAATAGCCTTCTTGTTGCTTAATTTCTTTGGTAGTGGAATGTAACTGGAATGAATAATTTCATCTAATACCCAACCGCTTCTTTTTTTTTGATAGATGGCCAGGGAACTTGTTATTTTTTGTTCCTCTTCTTGAAGTTGGTTCTCAAGTTCATACCTATTTACTGTTGCCATGCAGAGACTTCGGAAGTGAGGTTCGGTTGTCAAATCTTCGCCTTTGGGTTTAGGTTTCACAAATCGTACTTTCAGCTGATAAACCACTTGAGTCCTTTCTCCTCTTCCAACTCTTCGGATAGGTGACTTAGGACCGGTTTGGATTTACTACGTAGAAACTGCGACATGTCGTGTTTCTGGTCTTTTCTCGGCTTGAGCTCAACTTTTTTAAAATGATATTTAAAAGCTGATGTGAGTTGACAAGGATCATCATCGTCTTCCCAAAGCTTCTCCGTTTCTCCTGCACCAGTTTGGTTATCGGCTTTTCGTGTTTTTTTGGAGTAGGAATGCCATCGGTTTTTTCTAGTTTTCTTATTCGAGTGTGCTCTTTACAGAATGAAAAGATGTTCAGGTAACTTATCCTGGCGGTAGAACTCCTTTGAACAACTACTACACGTATATGTCATCGTCTTTGAATGTTTCCTTTCATGTCGTTTCAGGGCATCTCTGCGTGTAAATGACTCGCTGCAGTTCTCACAAACAAACCTCTTGGTTCCATGAGCAGTACGTTTATGGCGATTCAAATTGGTAAGCTGACTAAAATTATTTGAATACGTTCCGCATACGTGAGCCATCCTATATACAAAAGAAGTAAATGAGTGATAAAGAAAATAATACATTTATGAGTAAGAATCTTTCATAATATGCGGATTACAGAATGGAAAAACCTTTCCAACCCGTAAAGAATTCCTCTTCCCGTTTGCAGTTGGTTAAGGCACGGTCCATCAGTTTGATATATGTTTATCCTTGCCAAAAGGTTGAACTATATATCAATACATTTAGGTGATTTACCTTTTGCACATAAACTGAAAAGCGTCGAACAGATAAATTCGATTTCTCTCACTTATGATGGATCAAAGGTTTCCACGATAATAAAATTTCTGTTCAGAATGTGGACATATATGTTCAAAATGTTCACTAACCACATGTATGATAGAAAAATAAAGTACTGCGCGTGCATAGTTGGGCATTCTTGGACGTCACTTGGACGCCATCTCTTTATTCAACTACGTTTTTTCTTTTTTTTTTCTACGATACATCATAACGAGGGGGAGCGAAGGTGTTACACACGCAAGGTTTCGAAATAATATTGCGAGATAATATAATCAATGTTTATACAGAATAAGTGTGCTTTATTTTGTTCATTGAGATCATGTAATTCCTTGATAATCATTACGAAATCCACGTCTTTGTTCACGTATTGGGCAAAGCTGGACAAGTTCTAATATATTCAAATCTTTGTTTATCTAGCTTTATGTTGTTTTCTACCAATGTCTCTGTCGATCTGGTTTTGTTCGTTAACCGACACCAAACTCTTGCGATCGATAAGCCGATAGAGAAGGAATAATGATGTTACGTTAGTTACATGTAGATAGAAATGCATTTGTTTCTTTAGTTTAGATTCGCTAACTAAAGTTTTGGCTAATCGGTTGCTAGGGTACGTCATGGCTGAATGACAGTGCTGTTGTTATGATGAATAAATTGATACAAGACTAAAAATTATAGGAATACACTAGTTTTTGTAATACTGGTTTCTTTCGTTGGATTAAATTTAAACACATATTCAAAATGGATCGTCTTATAGCCTTTAATAAATCATTATCGGTATGTCTCAATGTCACTTTTATCAGGTATTCAACACTTATTTTTATACTCGGGGTTGAGATACATAATGTGTATCAGTCGAAAATATCCCGGATCTTACTAGGATTTCATCGGGACAGGTCGGCGTGAGATCGACAAACAGGTAGCCCTAAGGGGCTTTTTAATCACCCTGTGACCATATCACTTGATTGCCCGCTCTGACCCCACAGCTCGTGAGTAACTTGTGAATTACTCATGAGTAAATGAGTAGCTCCTGAATAACTCATGAGTTACTCATTTACTTACGAGCTATGGTGTCAGAGCGGGCACTGGTCACAGGGTATTTAAAAAGCCCCTTAGGGCTACTTTTTGAATCCTAAGATTGAATCATTAAATTCAAAATTGGATAATTGAATCATGATTCTTCCGAAATATTTGAGCGTACTGATTTGTATATACGGCTCGTATATAATATTAGACTATGAACTAGTTGGTGCTGCACATGCGCATTGGTCCGTTTTGGAACCAAAGAGTCGTACTCCTACCTGTTTGTCGATCTCACGCCGACCTGTCCCGATGAAATCCTAGTAAGATCCGGGATACTTTCGACTGATACACATTATGTATATCAACCCCGAGTATAAAAATAAGTGTTGAATACCTGAGAAAAGTGACATTGAGACATACCGATAATGATTTATTAAAGGCTATAAGACGATGCATTTTGAATATGTGTTTAGGTTTAATCCAACGAATGAAACCAGTATTACAAAAACTAGTGTATTCCTATTATTCTTATTCTTGTATCAATTTATTCATTATAACAACAGCATTGTCATTCAGCCATGACGTACCCTAGCAATCGCTTAGCCAAAACTTAATTAGTTGGCGAATCTAAACTAAAGAAACAAATGCATTTCTATCTACATGTAACTAACGTAACATCATTATTCCTTCTCTCTCGCTTATCTATCGCAAGAGTTTGGTGTCGGTTAACGAACAAAACAAGATCGACAGAGACATTGGTAGAAAACAACATAAACCTAGATAAACTAAGATTTGAATATATTAGAACTTGTCCAGCTTCGCCCAATCCGTGAACAAAGACGTGGATTTCGTAATGATTATTAAGGAATTACATGATCTCAACAAACAAAAGAAAGCGCACATATCTGTATAAATATTGATTGTATTTACTCGCAATATTATTTCGAAACCTTGCGTGTGTAACACCTTCGCTCCCCCTCATTATGATGTATCGTAGACAAAAAAAAGAAAAACCGTACTTGAATAAAGAGGTGGCGTACAAGTGACGTCCAAGAATGTCCAATGTCGCACGCGCAGTACTTTATTTTTCTATCATACATGTGGTTAGTGAACATTTTGAACATATATGTCCACATTCTGAACAGAAATTTTATTATCGTGGAAAACTTTGATCCATCATAAGTGAGAGAAATCGAATTTATCTGTTCGACGCTTTTCAGTTTATGTGCAAAGGGTAAATCACAGAAATGTATTGATATATAGTTGATGTAATATTTCAAATCCGAGTTAGTGTTTTAGACGTGGTTTCTAAATCCTATGTGCCGTTATCAATAGCGAGGCGCAGCCGAGCTATTGTTAACGGCACATGGGATTTCTCAACCAAGTCTAAAACACTAACGAGGATTTGAAATAGCTTCTCACACATCATTAGATATTCATTGCAATGAGGGCAATCACAACAGACTGGTCGTCAAGCGCTTGCAGAGACAGGGAAATTTTTTGTTTTAAAACAGCCAGGAGTTTTGGTTCGCAAGACGTTGGATTTAATGGATAACATACATTAGATTAAGTTGAACAGCAGGATCAATTTAGCCAGGACTGATATTGAGCAGAGAAAATATAGATGACAATTGGAATAATGTAGAACTTTACAAACTAAAGAAGACAGAAGATGTTAATGGTCGATACCGGAGAAAACAAAGCGTGAGGTGACTGTCTTGTATACTTTTATATCTATATCATATTATGAAAGGCAGATGGACGTACGCGTTTAAACTTCATTACTTCAATCAGTCTGCCAGCAACATCACTGCTTTAGCGCTTTTCGTAGGTTTCTGTCTGTCGTCGAATAACTTAAATTGCACCAACGTAAGTTTGGTTTCTTGTTAGTCTATTTTACTTGTAATATATGTATATATCGCATGTAGTCGCCTTTATTGGGAAGCGCTGTTAGGTAAAATAATCTGTTGTATTTGGAACTAGTTTCCATAGCGACAGAAAAATGTATTGGGAAATGATTTCTAAATACAGCGTACTGTATTTAGAAATGTTTTCTAAATACAGTATTGAAATTTTAAAATTTACATATGTATTGTTTTTCCCTCATCTTCTAAGCCCTGCCCACTTGAATTAATTAGGTCTCTGGTTTAGACTGGGTTTCTAGGTAAGTACATGTGACGTAAATCAAGCAACCGGATTGGCCGAAATGCAATGAATATCTAATGATGTGTGAGAAATATAGTTCTACCTTTTGGCAAGGACAAACATCTATCAAAATGATGGTCCGTGCCTTAACCAACTGCAAACGGGAAGAGGAATTCTTTACGGGTTGGAAAGGTTTTTTCATTCTATAATCTGCATATTGTGAAAGATTCTTACTCAAAAATGTATTATTTTCCTTATCACTCATTTACTTCTTTTGTATATAGGATGGCTCACGTATGCAGAATGTGTTCAAAGAATTTTAGTCAGCTTACCAATTTGAATCGCCATAAACGTACTGCTCATGGAACCAAGAGGTTTGTTTGTGAGAACTGCAGCGAGTAATTTACACGCAGAGATGCCCTGAAACGACATGAAAGGAAACATTCAAAGACGATGACATATACGTGTAGTAGTTGTTAAAAGGAGTTCTACCGCCTGATAAGTTCGCTGAACCTCATATTTTCTGTAAAGAGAACACTCGAAAAAGAAAACTAGAAAAAACCGATGGTATTCCTACTCAAAAAAAACGAAAAGCTGATAACCAAACTGGTGCAGGAGAAACAGAGAAGCTTCGGGAAGACGATGATGATCTTTGTCAACTCACATCAGCTTTTAAAGATTATTTAAAAAAGTTGAGGTCAAGCCGAGAAAAGACCAGAAACACAACATGTCGCAGTTTCTACGTAGTAAATCCAAACCGGTCCTAAGTCACCTGTCCAAAGAGTTGGATGAGAAGAAAGGACTCAAGTGGTTTATCAGCGTGAAAGTACGTATACAACCTAAACGTAAAACCTAAACCCAAAGGCGAGGATTTGACAACCGAACCTCACTTCCGAAGCCTCTGCATGGGAACAGTAAATAGGCATGAACTTGAAAACCAACTTCAAGAAGCGGAACGTTCCCTGGCCATCTATAAAAAAAAGGAAGTGGTTGGGTATTAGATGAAATTATTCATTCCAGTTACATTCCACTACCAAAGAAATTAAGCAACAAGAAGGCTATATCAACGTTTAGGCTATTCTGACATCAAATTTTTTATGTGGTCAGTTCTTGCATCTCTTCATCAGATTACTCGCACGAATAATCCTGAACGACTTCACCACTACCAACGCTACAAGGTGAACTAAATTTTAATGGACTACACTTTCCTGTTACCGTCGACAAAGTTGGAAAATTCGAACGACAAAACAGTATTTCTATCAACATCTTTGGCTTTGAGGATCTACTTTTCCCTACATAACAAAACAACGTTTTGACACCCACGTTAATCTACTGCTATTCTCTCAAGGAACCACGAAACACTATTGCCTTATTAAATATTTGAATAAATTACTCTTCGACCATGCAGAATCGAAAGAAAGCTCGAATGTTTTATTGCCGTTATTGTCTACATGGATTTATCGGCGAAGACCTTCTACGAGACCACGAACTTCACTGCTGTTATCATGGCCCTCAACGCATCGAGCTCCCGAATGAAGAGAATGCAGCGCTTTTCTTCAAAGATTACCACAAGCAACTAAAAGTACCGTTTGTTATCTACGCCGATTTTGAAAGTTTAACAACAAAGATCGAGTCAGCGACACCAAACCCAAAGAAGTCTTCCACCGAGAGATTACAACAACATAAACCTTGCGGATTTTCCTGCGTAGTTCTGTTGTATCTGAATGAGACCGATACTCTAAGACCCCGTTTACACTAGAGCAAAAGTATCCGGATTCACATTGTTTTTTATTCCCATGAGGATGAAAAACAATGTGAATCCGGATATCTTTGCTCTAGTGTAAACGGGGCCTAAGCCTCCTGTGGTTTACCGTGGAGGAGACGCTGTCGACAAGTTCCTGGAGTGCTTGGAAGTAGAGCAGCAATATATTCAGGAGAAACTTGATTTCATCGAACCCATGCGAATCAGTAATAAAGATGACGTCAATTTTCAAAATGCTACCAACTGCCATATCTGTGGGTTTGAACTAGGAGCTGATCGCGTTAGAGATCATTGCCATTTGACTGGGAAGTACCGTGGAGCAGCGCATAACGACTGTAATTGGCAAGAAACTATAAATTTACCAGATTTGTTCTTCATAATCTACGTGGCTGCGACTCCCATTTCATCATGCAAGGACTTGCAAAGCTATAGAACAAAACAATCAACTGTATTCCGAACAACACAGAAAAGTACATTTCTTTCTCTATTGATAATTTGGATTTTATAAACTAGTTTCAACCTTTCTAAGGACGGTGCCGACAAGTTTTCAACCCTAAGGAAACATATTGAAGATGATAAAATATCGCTGCTTTTCAGGAAAAGTGTCTACCCTTATGACTATATGGACATTATGGAGACATTTGACGAACGAGGTCTCCCACCGAAAGAATCATTTTACAACATATTAAATGATGAACATAATTCAGATGCCGACTACGACCACGCAACGCGTGTGTTTGATTGTTTTGCCTGCCAGAACATGGGAGATTACCATGATTTGTACATCATGTATGACGTCCTACTCGTTGCTGATGTAAAAACGTCTCTCTGAAAGCATACAACCTTGATCCATGTCACTTTTACAAAAGTCCTGGTCTCGCTTGGCAAGCGTGTTTGAAAATGACTGACGTTGAACTTGAATTATTAACCGATCCAGATATGTATTTGTTTATTGAAGAGGGCCTTCGCGGCGGAATTTCTATGAATAGCAATCGATTCAGCAAAGCCAACAACCCATACGTTCCTGACTATGATTCTACGCAGTGATGTACCTCGATGCCAATAATTTATACGGTTGGAGTATGTCACAACCTCTGCCAACTGGCGAATTCGACTGGCTGACAGAACAAGGAATTTCTGCACTCAACATCAAAGAAATTTTGGACGATGACGAACAAGGCTACATTTTAAAAGTCGACCTCCGTTATCCGAAAGAGCTTCACGGTCTTCATGATTACCCTTTATAGCACCAGAGAAAATGAAGATTTCGTCAGAAATGTTATCACCTTACTGCCAACAACTGTCCAAGGATTTAAAGCTTGGCAGCGCTGTTGTACTCAAGTTAGTTCCAAACCCTCCAAGACAAGACCAACTACGTCGTTTGCTATCGCAATCTGAAGCAGTACTTGGGACTGGGGATGGAGGTGACCAAGATTCACCGTGTTTTAGTGTTTCAGCAGAATCCATGGCTCAAATCGTACATCGATTTCAACACTGAGAAACGAAAGCATGTAGCCAATGACTTCGAGAAGGACTTTTTCAAACTGATGAACAAGGCAGTATTTGGTAAACCATGGAGAATCTGCGAAAAAGAGTGAATGCAAAGCTGGTCAATGATAAAGCTGAATTGTCCAATTTAGATGCTTCTCCATCCTTTGACTCCTTTCGCATATTTTCTGAGGATCTGGCAGCAGTGAATATGCGGTATAAGTTTTATTTAAATCGCCCAATTTGCGTTGGATTCACCATTTTGGATCTCTCTAAAGTGCTCATGTACCAGTTCCACTACGAGTATATGAAGGAAAAGTAAGATCCTAACGCGAAATTGTTTTTCACAGACACGGACAGTCTTTGTTACGAAATAAAGACATTTACCAGGACATGCTATACACGACATCGACCTATTTGACACTTCTGAATACACACAAGATCATCCTCTATACAGCATAACAAATAAGAAAGTGCGTGGTAAAAAAGAAAGACGAGACACATGGAATTCCTATTCAAGAGTTCATTGAACTCCAACCAAAGATGCATTCGATTATGTACGAAGAGAACAACAAACAAGTAGAGAAGAATACAGCAAAAGGAATTAAGAAATTCGTAACAAAACGATAAATACGACATGCAAGCTACAAGGAGTGTTTGTTGAAAAGAAGCAGACCATGGCTTCCATGAATCAAATCCGTAGTGAAAATCATGAAATATATTTAATTAGATTGAACAAAATAGGTCTAAGTCCATACGATGACAAACGTTTCAGTTTAGATAATGGTTCTGACACTTTTGCTTATGGACATTATAAGACTAACTAAATCTGCTGTGTGAAGTAAATATAAGTATAGTACATGCGTCAGTACTGCTAAGCCTTTACAGTTTTATAATTTTTTTGTATTATATTAACTTGGTTCAAATAAATGTTGTTGTTAATAACTAGTATGATTTGGTCTTTGGTTAGTGTTGGAGCAGGTTAGAAGATTGGGGTGTTGTAGTAATTTGAGCGTGTGTTTGGGGTGCTTGAGGAGTGATTGGGGGTAATTAGGGTAGTGTTTTGTAGGTATGGGGTGTTTTGAAGGTGAGGGCGGGGGGTAGGAAAAGGAGATGTATTTAAGAGATAGGACCACACGGCCACAAAAAAGGCCCTCTTTTAAAGGCCATAATTAGTTTTAAGTAATATTTAAAACTGGGGTGTTAGGAGGGGGTATATGGGGCTATGGAAGGCGACAAGGTGTATTTTTGAAACGGGACTAATTATCAAATAAAAGTCCCTCCGGGACACATCTGTCCTTGTAAATACTTGATAGAGTATTGTGGTCGAGTGTCACTCAATTACGCTGCTAATTAACGCATAAATTAATATAAGATGACGTCATGGGTGGGTCAGAAGATCCACCCGATCCACCCGCCGAAGAACCCCCCTTCTGTATACTACAGTTTTATTCTGGCAGTTTTCATAAATCAGCCACTTCAAAGCAAACAGTTTGGTAATCCTACACATAAAAGTGATTACACAAAGCGCATACAATGTCAGCACGATGACAATCTCACACGGCCATACCGGACTGAATCCCGTGAGGATCAAATTTCTGTGCAC
This sequence comes from Paragorgia papillata, assembly GCA_035771165.1. Lineage (NCBI taxonomy): Eukaryota > Metazoa > Cnidaria > Anthozoa > Scleralcyonacea > Coralliidae > Paragorgia > Paragorgia papillata. The sequence goes on along the minus strand of JAWNZC010000022.1, from coordinate 478,969 downwards.
CGATTTGTACTATTTTTTTTTTATTAGCTTCGCCATATTTTGATTATTACGAACATGACTGGACAACAATTTACAAAATAACATATACAAGATGTTGGCAGTATAATGACAACAGCTATTGGACAATTACTGTCGTCCCAAACTAAACCAGAAGATAGCGGACAAAACACATTTCAAAAATAACACATAAGATACCAAGTTAAAAACAACATGAAATGGTTGGGACAAGTCACGTGCCTGGTTACATTTACGCAAATAGTTTTTCACGAACGGGCGTCGCGTTAACATTATAAGTTTTTTAAAGCAAATTGTAGTAATTAAGTAACGATTTTTTAACAGCTATAAAAATAGAAGCCCCTAAACAAGAGATTTCTATAACTTGTGATGTGTTTTAGTAGAATATCAGTTCCAGATTTGTGTTGTCCTAACAGTGTACGATTTTTGACAAGTTAGGTGGCATTTCTTCGTTGGAATTGCAAGAAGTATGGATTCACATCTTGCATTTTTTTTTGTTTTGAGATTTCGGATTTCCATGTGGATTGAACTTTTCTGCATACTGATTCCCGAGTATATGAAGTACTATTCTGCTGAATAATGAGATAAAATTCTGTTAATGTGACTTACCTAGTTTTAATGTTTGTTGCTCTGAAAAAGAGGTATCGTTTGTCACAGAAATATCAAATATACAATTTTGTAGCAAGGTATTTTCCAGTCCTAGTCCCATGCAGGTTTCGTTCGCTTTCTAGAATGAAGCAATAAATATCAATTACTTGATGGAAAATAATAATACAAGCGTGAACTTGTGATAACACCGCGTTTATAATTTATTACTGAGCTTTCAACGTGTTGAGTCAGGCCTTCATACGATCTCACAGGAAAGTCAGCCATTGAATAGCACTTACTTGGTAGCTATCTTGATAATATAATTAATAATCTACATGTATAATTAATAATCCTGATTCCATTATGTAATTTAATTAATTTTAGGATAAACGTATGCACGTACTACGCCATTGTGTCATTATGTGATTCTGGTTGTTCAGTTGTTTTTGTTTATACGACGTGAGCCAACACGATGTTGGAATTTGCTTTGATGAAGGTCTCAGTCGACACAGGTGCAAGAGTTCAGCAATAAATAATAAACATGGTGTTACAACAAATTCTCGCTTGTATTACTAGTTGTCACCATGCAAACTTTTTAAGAATTGATGGGAAATGCTGAGCAAAGTGTACATCCAACGAGTAACATAAAAATATTAGGCTCGCATATCATAGCAAACCAAACTTGTTGAATGGATACCTCTCTGATTCTCTTTGTTGGCAAAACCTAGCCTTTTTCGTATGAATTGAAGACAGAAACAGGCCAAAAGATGTTGGCGTTGGTATTCGGCATGACTTAATGTATTTCTACGATCACAGAATAGCCAATCAGAAACCGCGCGTGAATTCATGGTGTATTAACGTTATCAGTGTGGATTTTTTGCAGTCGAGCCAAAAACTTTCCGTTAGGGGAACGACGAGCTATGGGAAGCTACGAGCTATACTTTGTAGGATCTAAGAATTAATAGGTTAAAATTAAGAAATTAAGATGTAGAAGTAGACCCATTACTATACATTCCTTGTTATCTTTATAATTTTTTGGTTAAAGCATTATAAAATACGATTTACGCCCTTATATGTACAACCTTTTACCCCAAGTGCAATTTTAAAAGAATCGATGTTAGCCCTGCTTACCTCTACTAGTTCTTTTGGTAAACTGTCTAATGTGTATATTGGTTTGTGGTTGGCATCTGTGTATGATGGGTCCATTATATCTTTTGCGTGGAAGTTTGAGGAATTCCATGACCAAGACCCAAACATTCCCGAACTTTGATGAGTAGTACTTACTCGCCCTGCACAGAATAAGACAGCAGAAATGTTACTGATCTGTAGAAACCGAAATTTATATGATTTATGTACTTTGACAATTAAAACTAAATGAACAAACCAAACCAAAATTTATATATATATATATATATATATATATATATACAAAGTATGAAGTATAGTTTTACCTTAAAGTCTTCGCTACCAGAGGTTTCACCCTAAACGGGATCATCAGTCGCCTGATGATCCCGTTTAGGGTGAAACCTCTGGTAGCGAAGACTTTAAGGTAAAACTATACTTCATACTTTGTATTTTGATCTATCTATATATGGTATTGAACACTCTCTAACATTTCGTGAACCAAAACTCACTTATATATATATGTATATATATATATATATATATATATATATATATATATATAACGTTTAACAAACCCAGCCTTCTTCAAGTCTACAACCATTAACTCTTTCCTGTCCGAATTGGTCTTTAGTATTTTATTCTGGCTAACGCCAGACGATTTTATTCCACTCTGGGGAAGCCCTCGGACAGGAATGAGTTAAAGATTAGTGACTTAGTCTGATGATTAAGACATTAAGACGAAATATAACCGTTTCATCTTTGTCTTGTCTTAATACATATCTTGGGTTTTCAAGATGTTCGTCTTCGGATTGTGTTTTATATTATATTTCTTTAAATTGTCGGCTGGCCTTAGCTTTTGTTATTAGCTAGGTGACTCGTATTTAGCAATCGAATTAATGTACAGCCTTAATTTTGATGAGTTTGCAGCTCAGAACATCAACATAAATTAAATTGAGGCAAAAAGTAGCATGAAATTGTCCTTTAAGGACGATGAACTTGGTGCACTCCGATTAAAAGAGATACAGTAATTTGCAGCTTTTACTAATGTTTAAATATAATTGACTTACACGATTCCGTAAATACGATCGGGTCGTTGTATGTTTCTCCATTTGGTCCAATCAAATCGTTAGTTGCATCATCGTCCATGAAACCACAAATTCCTTCAGTTTGTCGTAAGAACGAGGCAGTCGGTGTAAACTGCACATTGATGTATTGACGAGCCATCTTTGGACTGTATCCAACGTTAATCGATACAGTGACGCCTGTCATGCAGAAATACATTATGAATGTGAATACATATAGAGCATACAGTTCTTGAATTTAAATTTGAATTTAAATAATCTTTATGTAATATCCAACACATAAGTCAGTGTGCTTGGCTGAATTTACAACTCGGAGGAAGAAGGTTGGAAATACTAGGCGAAGCCGAAATGTTTTAACCAGGTTGCCTGTATTTAGACATGCATTGGGAGACGAACACTAACAATTTTTTTTTAAAGAAAATCGACCTAAAACTGTCTAATTGATTTCTAAATACTGATTAAAGATTTATTTATTTTTATTTTTCCGCGGGAAAGGGGAAAATACTAACATTCGATAAAGAAAATCAAGTAAATAATGTGACTGTTAATTCAGGTAATTTGGTAGTCAAAGTCCTTTTAAATAACTTTTCAGACAATGCTTTAAAGTTGAGAAACTTGTTAATTTTTCGTCTTGTGTAAGTGTTCCATGTTTTGACACCGTTAATCAATTGAGTGAAATGCCAAATATTAAACAATTATAGGATGAAGTATTTTTTTAATATTGAACAATTATCAGATGAGGTTGAACAGAATTATCAAGGCCGAGGTTTGTGATAAGCAAGCGGAGGCTTTTATAATTATTGATGTTATGTGATAACTAAGTCACCTAATTGTTTTATTTTGCATGGGATGTGTATCTTCTAACAACAAAGAAAATGTTCATTTGTAAACTTCAAATCAGAACAGAACTTTACACCCCATGTCTTATCATTTACCTAGTTGCCCACATAAACAGTTTACTACTTAGTACTTACGTCAGATCATGGCTAGCAGAAAGGAGACTGGCTAGGATAGCCGGCAAACTTCAAGAGGGCGCTAAAATGATGTCGGGGACCCATTACCAGAAATTGATGACAAAATGGACGCCGCTTAAGGGCTAATTTACATACAGTCCTTATAAAATGGCATCTAATTTTGAACAGTAAATATATAGAGGGGAAATATTAAAATGAAAATTCTGCTAATTGCGTATATCGCCTACTATTTACCGACCTCGCTATCTAAGCAACAGCGATTTTTAAATTATTCACTTACTTATTTCTTTAAATCAGGTATACCTACGATCCGCCAAATGACTATATATCTCGAGCTATCGTTTGTCAGTGTTTGAGCCTCCATCAATCATGGTTAGTTCAAAATGCCCATTGCCTTGTTGTCATTACAAGTTTGGTAGTTGTTAAATTAGAGCTATACAACTTCAGCCACTTTGGTCAACATGTAATCTATTACATGCAAGATAAAGATTCCTCTATCAACTCTGGAACATTTGACCAAAGATGATTTTGAAATTATCAAACAAAATCCTACCGCAATCCAGTGGTGCATGAACTACTTATTTGTTTACTATTTCAACACAATTTGGCGGATCTTAGATATACCTGATGAAAATAAATAGGTTACTGAATGATTGGACAATGGTTGTTGTTTAGATCACGAGGTCGGCAAATAGTTGGCAAGCTACTCAATAAGCAGAATTCTCACTTTAATATATTCGCCTTATATATTTACTGTTCAAAATGGGACGCCATCTTCTAAGGAATATATGTAAATTGGCTTTGAAGCGGTGGCCATTTTGTCATTAATTTCTGGTAATGATCGAAAAAATGGTCACGAAATGCGCTAGCTGCATTGCTTCGTAAACATTGTAAGGTGGTACATAGGGAGTTCTTAGCAAGATATATTTGTTGACATTAAACTTCATATGGGCTTTGAACATGTCCTTTGGCAACATGTGGAAGAATTTTCAGTCCTTTTAGAAGAGAAGCGCGGTTTTTATCGTCATTTGAAGCCGAGAGGGAAGCCATTTATAAACGTGATCGAGCATAGCGAGAGATTTCTTGGATGTTTATTGTTGTTGATTTGTATCACATGAATATTTCCTTCACTGCCACTCACTAAAACCGGATATTGTAAAGACTGAATTCAAGGATGTCTTGAACTACGGTTCTCGAACGAAGTCGAAGGTGAAATTAATTTGCCCATTGGGCAATAACTATAAGTTTGTAAATCAAAAGGCGGCTTTTTAATATGTATATTTAATACGAAGCATACACAAACTTCACTGAAACATTCAAAGCTTTGCTGAAATAATTTTGCCGAAAGAAGAATCAGGATAATATTAAGTGTCTACAATCTTTTCAAGGGTTATATTAAAATCCCGCAGTTGTGTAAAGTGTGAACTTGTATTATTCAAGCTAGGCTGCAAGAAATCTTAATAATTTATCTTCATACAGGTACAGTAAACATCCACTATTTATAAGAACCCACCCTTCTAAACTGGCGCATGCATGCAGCATGCATGCAGCATGCATGCCACGCATGCATGCAGCATGCAGCATGCAGCATGCATACATGCAAATTGGCACTTCATGCATGCACTGCATGCATGTGCATGCAATGCATGCAGGATGCATGCAAATTGGCACTTCATGCATGCACTGCATGCATACATATGCATGCATGCATGCGCATGCATGCATGCGTACTAATACTTATTGGTCTGAAATCTGAGTCAAACGACTTTTGAAACCTAATAAGAAATATATTTTTCTGATTTTCTCAGATCAACTCAGATTAACTCAGGATTTTCAGCGAAAAAGACTTCTTCTTTAGGTACTATACCTAACATTACCAGTTTTTACAATTGTTTTTTGAGCATTAAAAAGCACAGAAAGATTAGCAGCAGGTTTAGTAAATAAAACTTCAAAAATTCGTTATTTTAAAGGTTTGACTTACTTCAATTTCATATTTGAAAATCTTCTCAGTTGTCTAACTTTGTTGAATATATCTCCTCCAGACAAAATGTCTTATGAAATGATGTTTTTTTGTGAGTATTTGCACAGCAATTCCCTCAGTCAAACTTTCAAAGATCAAATCTTTTGAAAAGACTGAAAAGTGGCGGGAATTCCTTGTTACCTTGGTTACAATGTAAATAATGCGCAAGATGAGGCCTGGTAACTACTATCTAGCCATAATATAATCATTCATACTTTTGAGAGGAAAACGAAGCAAATTTGAGATAAATACCTACCTTTTATCTTTGTGTGTTGATTTATAAGAACACTTGAACAGGTTTGAATATTCTTGTCTTTTGAATCTGTTGTTTAAAGTCATCATTTGTGATTTGTGTTGTTTATTTAAAACGTCTCAAAAAAGCGCAACACAACTTCAGCTGCACCTTTTCCATTTCCAGAGGATATTCCAGACATCATCTGTTCATATTTTAATGATCTGTTACAAGTTGTACTCTGACATGATGAATATAATTGCATAAATTGTTTTGGCAGTTAAATTGCAATCAGTGGTGCATGCATGCAAATTATTTATGCATGCATGCAAGGTATTTGTGCATGCATGCAACCATATTTGCTTGCATGCAAATGAGGGTGCATGCATGCAATTTTAAATGCATGCATGCAAATGAGGTACATGCATGCAACTTTAGTGCATGCATGCAAATATGGTTGGATGCATGCAAATGATAGTGCATGCATGCAACTTTACTGCATGCATGCAAATGCACGCATGCAAATATGGCTGCATGCATGCGTGCATGCATGCAAAAGTGCTTGGAAGGGCACATACATATTTTTACCAAACTGGCCTAAGTTTAGTTTATATTTATTCGATAGTAACTTAGCCAGGGTGTTAAATTCTTCAAAAGAATTCTAAATAAGTTTGCAGTGATGCTATTAAATTAAATTATTCCAAAATACCACTGGATTTAAAAACTTTAAATAAAATATAAACTTGTCCGTTTTGAAGTCAATGCTGTTTTGATTTTAGTGGTCAGATAAAGAACTGAAATAAGCCTTGGTATTGTCCTTGTTTGATGCTTCGCTAGTACCATTTAATTAAAAATATTTTTTAAACCTATTTGGAATATCAGGTTCAAAAAGGTTATGTGAAATGTTCTTACTATATATGTGGATCTTTATTATACATGCATGTACTGTAGTAGTAACAGTGTCATTGAGTGTCGTTTGAATTTTAGCTCACTGCTGTCTAGGGTGTCTGAAAGCCCATTTACACTATGCTTGGTTTTTGGTAGGGCTCAGTTAAATTGGTAACCGTGCCAATTTTATCCGTGCTCAGACCTTGTGAATAGGTAGTCCGAGGACAGGTAAACTTGGTACACGTACCATTTTTATCCGAGCCGTAGCAAAAGCTGAGCGTAGTGTAAATGGGGCTTGAGAGTCCTCCCGCTTACAAGTAAAATTGTCTCGTAGCCAGATCAGGCAGGAATGCGTTAATAAGTGAAAACAAAATATATGTGCATGGCAAGGACCATTCCAACAATATCACAGCTCATAGACTTGAACCAGTTTAATAATTTCAGGCTGAACGCAAGCTTACCTTGTAAACCCATGGGAAGACTTGGTAGGAATGTTAGAACAAGCAGTTTAGAAAACAAAGGTGTTTTCTTACTGGGTTAGGGTATTTTCATAATTTAAAACCTGTCTCTAATAACCTATCCAGCTATTTAATAAATAGCCATTTGAACTGACCCAGGACTGAATCCAATAGATGGGTCTGATGCTTTAATTGATTCTTTGTCTGTATAATGAAGTATAATAAAGAATGCCAACTTTATATGATAAACTCTGTAAATGAAGTTTGCAAACAATTTCAAAGCTAAAAATGTTAATTAATATTTTAATATTTCAATTCATTTATGCTGTATATACTTCAAATTTGCTTATAGTTATTTACAAATATCAAAGCTATATTAGTTCAACTTCAGGTTCGAGCATCTCATGATCTCACCAGTTCTCACCAAACAATATTATTTTGTATAGTCTTGATTCATACTTTGGGAAACTCAGAATGCTTTCTTGAGTGAAATATAAACTTAAACAAGTGAAAGAAATTCTTCGATTTCCACACTCAAGTAAGCATAGCTACATCTTTCTAAGACAGCAGTGTGCCTTAAAATATTTTTGCAAATCTCAATTACAAATATATATTGTATTAAATAGTAGCAGTTGCAAAAAAATTTGTACATAGGTTCAGTTATCTAAGCTTATCCATCAGGTTCCATTAATCCAGTAGTTCAAATGATCATAGAGCATCTCAATAGTGATTAGAAGGTTTTATTCCCACTTGCAGTTGGAATACGAAGATGAAGCGCCTTCTTTATTGACTCTTAACAGACTGATTCTTCAGTTTGACGTTTTTTATTAATAACCAAAACTTGACATAGACTACATTCATAGAGCCCAGCTAGACTTCGCCGTGACTATAGCCACGGTTTACAAGACGCGCAAACAACAGAACAGAATATTTAAATATAGTTACTTTTAAGAGGGCAATTTGGTTTGGCAAACGTAAACATTATTCTTCACAATAAGTTAATTCAACTCCTGATTTATTTCCCTATTTTGCAAATTAATCGAAGCCATTCTTGTGTAGATTTTTCCTTTTGCGTGCTCGCCAGTCGCCATCCTCTGCGCGAACAACCGGGATTTAAAGAAGTGAAATCCACTGCTTTCCACTTCTCGGAGAACCAAAAAACTACTACTTTATACCGGGCGTATCTCCAAACTGGTATTTGTAAGCAATATTACAACAAAACGAACTAACAGAAGTCGCAGAACAGAAAATTTTCAACGCGGATTTTCCAGCCCGGAACACTGTGTTTTTGAATCAATACAGCTAGCGCATCACGTGACACAAAATATGAGTGAATAATACCATGTTTTGTCACGTGATATAGCTAGCCTAACCAGTCTCTATTCTATTAACCGTGGTCAGATTTTGTTGCTAAAAATCTCGGCATTTTACCACTTTTTTTTGCTTTGTAATGCCTAAAAGACAATCTATACGTAGGACTTTATTTGATTACACCCTTTCATTTAAAAATAACTCATGTATGACTGCAGTAACCATTTTAAAACTTAGAACTACTACTATACCTACCAGATTTGTATTGAAAAGCAAATACGATACGTGATGTTCGGTTTGCATTGGTAGCATTTCCTGGATTTTGTACGTCTAACGTCACAGTTTCGTTGGCCAACATAAATCTCCTGCTGGATGAAATAGACTGATAATTTCCATCAATTCTATAAGAACGGAACAAATGTTGAGTCTAAAAGGATAGAAAAAAAACAGGTAGAATGTAGTCTTTTAAAACATATTTTGTAAACAAGCAAAGTGCATGGTCCAAAGCTGGGTTTCTTGAGATCTACGTGCAATTAATCTTGTCCGGTTAGCCCGATGTCCATGTTAAAAAATTCATGAGTTGCAGTCCTGAACGCTCTAAGCTTAAAAAGCGTTCATACAGACGACGACCTTGTGTCGAACCTTACTCTATTTAAAAATCAAGCTTACAGCGTGGATTACGATTTATGGAACCGTGGGCGGAGGTGTCTTGATTCCGGTAAGATCTGGAATAAATGCTGAACGAGTTTGCGAAATCGAATCGGATAACCTAGAGATTATTGGTGTAAGTGTCACGGTCCAGAGTGGTAAGAAGTTCTTACTAATTGTGTGTTATCGTCCACCTTCGTCTGATAGTAGCTGGGTTCAGGCTTTTGATTATGTCTTAAACAGAATATATTCAAATAACAACTTTGAAGGCATTTTAATCTCAGGAGACTTCAATTATCCTAATATTCGTTGGGAATTTAAAACGTGTTTATATGTTGTTTCTGAGCTGAGTAATTTTACAAATGACGGTGGCTCTGATTTATTCAAATCTCTTGTGGATGACTATTTCCTCATCCAAGTAAACGATCCACCTACCCGTGGCAAAAATATTTTGGATTTGTTATTAACAGATGCGCCGGAGAAAATAACGGATTTAGTTGTCGGAAAGGCACCTATTCGTACGGACCATGCACTCCTGTATCAAATTCACTTTTCATACAATCCTTCAAAAAGTAAAAAACCCATCTAGGTCTGTTTATACGCAACCAAGTACTGACGTTGATGTCAATAATGTTTGGAACAATTGGAAATCATCCTTACACCATATGATTGACCAGTGTATTCCTAAAATCAAATTAAAGAACAAAAACTCTCCACCCTGGATTACCGGCGAAGTTATTCACTTAGTACGGAAGAAGGTGAGTGGCCAAAGTTACGCATGCAATCGAGGATTTTCTTGGAGAAGTTTAAGGAACTAAGATTTCGTATAAAGAAGATTATATCTCAAAAGTACAAAGAGTATTTTTCTGCTGATTTTCTATTTTTGAATCCAAAACGTTTCTGGTCTATTTAGCTTAAAGACAAACAAACGTAGTGTACCAGAAAAAGTTTCTATTGGCAGTGCGCGTGGACGAGTATTTGCTGAGGGACCAAAACAAGTTGCGGAGATGTTTAACCGTTATTATTTTTCTATTTACTCAACCAACAATGATAGCGATTCTTTTATTGGCTCTGTATATAATTATTCCCACCAACTTAATCTCAGCTCAACCCTGTCAGAGATTACTTTGAATTGTGCAGATGTAATGTCAGCTCAAGGACCAGATAATATTCCAGCAAGAGTCTACTGGAATGGGCTGAGCAAATCTCTCCTTCTTTAACAGACCTCTTCAATTTATCTTTGGATTCGTGCGAATTACCAACGGACTGGAAATTGGCAAAAATTTTGCCAATACTGAAGAAAGCTCCAGTAGATATGGCGAAGAATCTCTTTGCTTTCCCTCAAAGCTGCTCGAAAGGTGTGTTTTTAACAAAGTCATACATCATATATCAGAAAACCTATCCAATCCTCAATTTGGCTTCCTTAAAGGAAGATCAACTGTACAGTATATCACAAAATTCTAAACTCTATGGATTCTGGTCTTCAGTCAGATGCAGTTTTCTTCGACGTTTCCAAAGCCTTTGACTCTGTAAATCACTGTAAGCTTCTAAATAAACTAAAATTGTTTGGTATTACGGGTAAACTGCACGACTGGTTCAAGAATTATCTCTTCGATCGGTCCCAGCGAGTCACTGCAGTACTTGGAGCAACTTCAAAGTTTCTACCTGTCATCTCTGGAGTACCACAAGGTTCCACATTGGAACCGCTGCTTTTTTATTTATATCAATGATATAGTCGAAGAATTAGTTCACCACGGCTAAAAAATGGCTCTGAATGCTGACGACAGCAAATGTTTTAAGTTATGAAATCGCTTCACGACTCCATTCTGTTACAATCTGACTTAGCTAACCTATCATCTTGGGCTGAAACATGGCATATGAAGTTAAATGTTGCGAAGTGCAATGCTATGACTTTTACTAGAAAGCACCAACCGATTTTACTATTTGGTATAATCACTTGCACCAATGATTTACAGGCAACCTTTATCACATCTCGCATGTTCTGCTGAAATTCCAAATTTCCAATCAATCTGTATCTCCTTTGTTAATTCGTTGTTCCAACGCGGCAATATCATACCTCAGTACATCCGCTCGCTGTTCTGCCTGAAATTCAAATTGTATTGATATTTAACTTATCGTAATATTTTTTTTATTTTTAAAACAAATTTAATTTTTATTTTTTTTTTAATCTTTTTTTATAATCTGACTTAGCTAACCTATCATCTTGGGCTGAAACATGGCATATGAAGTTAAATGTTGCGAAGTGCAATGCTATGACTTTTACTAGAAAGCACCAACCGATTTTACAACCTTACACTCCCAATGGTATTTTCAATCACGTGATCTCCATCTGTTCCAAGGCAAATCATCTATCAGGTTACATCCGTCGCTGTTCTGCTGAAATTCCAAATTTGACCGTGCGACATACTCTGTATATCTCCTTTGTTAGATCGTTGTTTTCATACGCGTCTCAATTATGGGTACCTCAGGGAATCAAATATATTAACCTCGTAGATAAAGTACAAAGACGTGCAACCAATTCATACTCAATCTTCCTTTTCGCACGAAGGTTAACATATCGTAAACGGTTATTGAAATTGGGTATCTTGCCAATTATTTATTGGCTCGAAATTCTCGATTTAGTTTTATTCTTTCGTATTCTGATAGGAGACGTTGAGTGCACTACTGAAGATTTGGTACAGATTAAACAACAAAAACGAGTAACTCGACAAAATAACAATCTCACTGGTGTGCTGATAGATATTCCACGGAGCAGAACAGCAGAACAGTTATTTCGTTCGTACAAGTCGAATATGGAACAGTTTATCCCCAGATGAAAGAGACCTTTCCCAAAACGCCTCTTGTTTTAAAAATAACCTTATGGGAAAATATAAATGTTAGCTGGAAAATGTTTATCATCCAGATAATCCTTTAACGTTTAAGTCTATCTGTGTGAAATGTCATACTTGTAGGAACGTTAATCAGGTTACTCATAAGACCTGCTGCTTTTAGACTGAATCCAGGTAGCAACTTTTAATTCAGATTATGCATTCGCATAAACAATCTCTTTCTTTTATATACATATATATTCAATATTGTGTAAGATTATTGTTCCTGTAAATGTACGTGTTGAACTTTTGTACGGGCTCATCGTAAATGTCACCTGAGGATTTTTTTTTTAACCATAAATTCTCTCTTTTATTACTATTTGTCACCATGCAAACTTTTAAAGAATTAAACTCGTATATATGTTTCAAATTTTCGAGCGGTTCGTTGGCCATACAATATTTCTTCACTGGTGGGAGAGTATCGTATTGGGTTTTCAAATTGGTTATACGATTTTACTCACCAGCGGAAAATAACGTATATGTGTATTTATTGGCTAGCGATTTTGCTTCTTATTAGGCAACGGTTTACTGTTTAAATGTTGTTGTCATAAAGTTTGTCCACAATGCGGTGTCAACATCTTGTCAACGTTTTGATAGCTGTGTAAACTACAGAAGAACCAGGGAAAACAAATGCAACGAACAAAGACCTTGACACATTTTGATGTACTGCGGAGTTGTCTCTTCAATTTTGACGTCATATCGTCAAAGTCTAGTCAGCATGGAGAATATGAGGTCAAAATGGAAAAGAAAATACCGCTCTACATCTAAAATAAGCCGGTATTCAAACTCATAATGGCGGCTTAAAATACAAAAATGATAACGTCATTTCTCGGGTGCGAGATCGGATATCGTGAAACTATTACCATTGCCAAGCACTATTTAAACGAATTTTACTTTTAAAGGTAATGTATTTTTTGACTGAGGTTTTAGACAATCGTTGCGATGTATCATAAAACTCACTCTATCATAATTTCTTTTCTCATACTTTTCAATGTTTATTTTAGAATACTTTTTTAGTTATATTTTATTGTAAAATACCAAATTACAAAACAACGCACACACCTAAGTTTTGGTAACTCTTTTGAAGAACATTCCCAACACGTCGTTATGGTAACAACATTGGCGCCAGCTTTGAGAGCCATGGCACCAACGAGTGATGCTCCTTTGTAGGCATAAAATCGTGTTTGCATTCCAAAATCATTAGCCACACTTTTACAATCCCAGAACTCTCCAATTCCGAAATAGTCAAAAGCGATTCCTGTTAGAGAAAAAAAGACCATTTAGTCAGACAAAGAAATAAAGGAGGGGGGAGCCTTTTACAGACCACAAATTATGTAAAACATCCTGAAAATTGTACAATAGACAGACCTTTCAGGAAATTTCAAAATAAAATAATGAATTAATTGTTGGAAAGAACAAAAAGTATTGGTCCAATTTCAGAATCATCAACAGAAAAAAATATAGACAAAATATCACGATTTTTACATACTACTTAAGGTGGCTCCCTAGAGTTTTAGCTTTTTCATGGCTTTTACGTTCAGTCATAGTCTATGGTTATTGCTGTCTTTAAAATAACTATTACGTAATTATTCTGTATACTGAACTGCAGTGCTAATATCTGCTGTTACCATGGTAATAATGGCGTTTGAAATTGTGTCAAATTTTCACCGTTTTCGTCTATTTATACGCATATCTCCAGTTCTCTTTGGTCAAAATTTATAAAAATTTTCATCTGGTCAGTTTTTTTCCACATATAACACTACGGGATAATGTTAGGGGAAGTTCTCAAGACAGATTTTTTGCTATAATGTTAATGGATTAAAGAAAGTTCTGTCTTATGATTTTTTTTAAAAACTAAGTATGTTGTTTAAGGTTTTCCTATTTCTTTATGCGCAGAATTTTAAAGAATTTTACCGAAGCAATCGTGTGATATTTGAGCATCTGTACCGCTCGGACGGCTGCTGACGTGACAGAATATCAACTCGACAAGATTGCTATTTACGCATGTGCCGACGTCATACTCGGTACCAGTCCTTTTTTAATTACCGTAGGGAGGCAGCTTAAGTCAAACGAGAAATGTTGACAAGCGAGAATTTGAACTGGTACGTTTGGGATACCAATCCGCGAACAGGAGTAATTATTTTTTCTTCGTGTAATATTTAAAACATAAGCAGCAGTGTTTTATTAGATTAAAACACGCGGCGATAGACGAGTGTTTTAGATCTGATAAAACACGTACTGCAAATATTTTGAATAGCTTCAAAAACGATCCATTTGGTAAGCTCGTTGGCGTAAGTAGTATAGGGAAGAGGTGTTCTGGCGCTGCTGGATCTGGTGGATACTTTGAGCCACCAGTGACGTCACAATTTTTACCCTTATATTAATTTATGCATCATAGTGTTGTTGTTACTCAACCATGACGTACCCTAGCAAAGCTAAGACTTTAGTTTATAAAAACTAAATTACGGACATTTCTCTCAAACTAGCTTACCTAACACCGTTCGAGTCGTTCTTTGAAAAAGTTCACTCGGCGTTTCTTTCCATAGTTAGGACTATCCTTACGCTTCCAAAGCATGATGCACACTAAACGTTTAGAGTTTTAGTGGTAACTTAAATTAAGTTAGATTATCAAGGATATAAATGGCGCTCTAATAACACTGACAAGCCAATTAGTATTCTGTGTGATGCACGATATAATACACGAAAGAAATTAGCATAACCCAACTATGGCTACGGAAGTAATTAGTATTCTCTGTGATTCTTTCACAGGAACTAAAGAGAAATTAGTAGACACACTTGTCTACATGAGTATAGAGAGTTTTGAATAGTTCAATTGGTTAAATCACGCTGAGATAACTTAAGGTAGCTTGAATATTATTTGTATAAACTTTCAAGATGATATGAGGTTTAGAACCTAAATATTGAAACAGACAAAATCATCCCAGATTCATTGCTAACGAAGCCCTCGTATATAAAGTGAGTGAAGAAATCGAGAAGGCGTAGGAAGAACTTAAAATTTTAGCTCAGGAATTAATTCGAAAAGACGCTGAAAGAACAGTATTATTTTACCACTGTTGCTAGGTTTCCTGCTACTGAGACTGATATTTGCATAAGCCATGTGTAGAAAACTCATTAGAAAATCATTAAAGGATTATTAACGAATAAAAACAATGAGACGTGTTTGGGCAATTAGAGCTGCAACCATGGAGAAGCGTCGCTTTATTCGAGTTCAGTTCTCTCAGGAGTAAAATCGAAGGTTTTCTTCGGAGTGTGTTTGGAAAGTGTTTTTATCGGATTTGTTCTCATTTTGACAGTAAACAAAATATGTCTCAAATAGTCCTGAGGCGACTTATTGTTTTAGTAAAAATGTTCAGGTGTTTACCAATAATAATATCAACTTTATTAAAAGTCACATTAAATAAATTATTTTAATAATATAATTTGCATCCGGAAGTAAGTCCGCCATAGATAACGTCACAACCTCACATGCGCTGTGTGTTGTTGTATAGTTCGAAAGGAAAGAGACAAGTCAACAGTTATTAAATTAAGCTAGGCTGAAAAAGCAAATATCGCCAAACAAATCAAGCAGAAATGTTCTACAACATAATCCATATCAACGAGTATTGTTCACATTCACATTGAATGTAAACTGGCAATTGCTGAACGACCCAGATGGAAGGATTGAACCCGAATTTAAGCCAAGCGACGTGAAGAAGCTTTCATGTTCAGTCGGTGGCAAATGTTGGCAGGATTATGGGCATGGAACTGATGGAAGTGGTGTAGAAATCGAAGCCGATGACCCTTCTTTCGCCTTGGATAAATCAAGAGACCGGAGATGAGATTCTGGACTTCTGTCACTATGAATGAACGATGTTAGACCTGTCGACATTTGCTTGAACTGGTCAAGTGTTGGTCGTTCGCAGTAGCTTTCGCAACCTCGTACCCAGGCTCTTTGCTCGGCGCCCCCTAACACGTGGCTGGAGCAAAGACCCTGGTTCGTTGTGGTCATGTGACAATCATGAAACAGCAATTCTTGGTGGGGGAGGGGTGAATTTTGCGCTATGGCTGAATCGCTTTCTGTAGCGTTGCCTAGCTGGTTTAATAATAACACAAAAAGACTGTAAAGAGCTCTGGCACTTTGCAGTAAAGTAAGTGAACTTGGTCGGATATTCTGACCCTGCAAAAGATGGTTCAGGAGCGCTAGCTCTAATATATGAGTATATATATCAACGGGAACAAGTTTACATAATATGGAAATGGGCGAAAGTAAAGTATTTTTTACTTTACATTGCTTTTTGATTACGACTCCCACAGCTAACAGTCCAAGCAAAGTGAGTCTATGGATTAAGAGAGCGAAATATATAAGGCATGTAGTTTCACGTTCGATATATACAAAAGTTGTTGACACGAAGCCAACCGTACTTTGTTACGTAAATATTTTCTCTATTCTGATTTCCTAGGCGGTGAAGCCGAGCCTTTTGAGGTACCTGATTTGATTCTGTTCAATTGACATTGTCGAATAATTCTGAATATTTTCTTCATACATACATGTATTGGATTATTCTATAGCAAAGCAAAAAGATGGTAAACTGCCAAAATATATTTTTAATGAACAGACGTTTTGTGCGGAGCCTTTCATCAGAGTAAAAGCGCTCCGCTCAAAACGTGAGTATTTCATTATTAAAAATCTCAGCTGTTTACCACCTTTTCGATTTTCTACATTCAGAACACTGCCTATGCCACACTATAATTTGTAACACTATTGGATTATTCCGTTTGATAATAAATTGTCAAAGTTTCAATGAAGTTTGACATGCATGAATAGCATTGAACCCTGAAGCAACCGACAAATAATAAATGATGCGCGAATTATGATCTATTTTATCCGGACCAGTTCAATATCCAGTTGACATTGGCTTACATTTCTATACATATATTCCAATTGCAAAACGGTTAGAAATTGTATGCTCTAACATGAATACGGCCGGCGGTCTAAGTGTCGCGAGACATGTTCTTTTCCTGACATTGTTTACACAACGGCTCAATATTAAACAAGACTTGTTTTATTCCGGAGAACCGGACCACAATGCCAGTGATTATATAAGTTGGAGATAACTTCGCTAAATTATTCGCTATCCATATTAAAGTTGATATTCACGGCAATATAAACATAAACTGTACGACAAAAACGGATTCGGGCGACATTTACAACAGAATCAAGTTGGATCAAAACAAAAATATTTACTTTTATTTTCGATTAGCTTTGCGTTGACAACTTCATCTAACACAATGTTTCTCACTCTAAATAATTCAAAGGTTACTTTGTTGGAATTGTTGGCCATACTCTTCGGTAAAAACAACGTCAACGAAGAAACGACCTGCGGCTGTGATCCTACAGCTTAATACAGGTACTCTGCCTAGGTACTCTGCCTCTGCTTTCAGTTTTGAAGCAAAGTGAACATTACAGTGTTCTTGCCATCTTTCGTAAGGTTGTGAAATCAGGTCAGTATTTTTCGAGTAACTTTCTTTCAATTAGCCATTGCAAAATATTGATCGACGGCAGTTTGTGTTTTGTTTTCTTTTGACATCAACGACATGACCACAACGAAACGGCACTGTCTCACCCCTCTCTCATTAATAATTATTTTACTGCCCATATTCTGGGCAGTCACATGACCACAACGAACCAGGGTCTTTGCTCCAGCCACGTGTTAGGGGGCGCCGAGGAAAGAGCCTGGGTACGAGGTTGTAGCTTTCGATGCTCGAATCGCTCTTGTGGCCCGTGATGGCTTTGATTTTCCGAGTCTCGATGTTGTTTCCAGATGAAACAGTAAAGGTTGTCGCTCCCAAAGAATGGTTGGTGAGATACGGGTTGATTTCAGCTCTTTCAGTCATCCTTGCTAGCATGTTTTCCAGCGTATTGTGACCAACGTTGCAAGCATCGTACCAGACAGCATGAGCTTCCGGATTAAATTTCGTCGAGCTCTCACTTTTCGGCCTTTGGAATAAAGCATCAATATTGGGGTTCAGATGGCTCAAGTACGTTTTCAGGATTTCTACAGAACATCTTCTTGAGTCTGGTTGCGAAAATATTTTTCCGTCGGAGTGGTCTTCGGATCTATCTAGGCCTCCCGTGTGGTTTTTGGTCGTGAGAACAACACCAGGTTCACTTCTGTTTAACTCAAAGTATTCCTGGCCGTCTGCAGTTGTAACCAGGCGCAGCATTGACTTCTTTAGTGAACTTTGGTTTTCGCTGCCCCGTTTTCCGAAGTAGATGGAAATTAAAAACCACACAGTTTGAAACAAGGCTCGGGGACTTTGTGTGTCAACATCAGCAAGCTCGCCTTTCTCGTACAGCTTCTTGATGGTGTCGGCTGTCAAGGGAATTTTGTGGACTGTGGCGGCTACCTTTCCTTCTTTAACGAGCTGTTTAAGGTACGAACTGAGTGTTTTGTTCGCTTCACTGAATAATGCTTTGTAACATATCGAAAATATTTTGTTGTAAGGCGGTGCTTTCAAGTAGCGGTCAAGTGCTGACCGTATGGACAAAAGACTTGTTTTCTTATAAAAATTTCCGTCTTGCTTTCTTGCCGAGACGTAAAACTTAGACAGACACTTGTTGATCTCCTCAATACTCATGCTTTCAAATGCTGTGTTGAATCCATTTTGCTCATGAAACCAGTCTCTTATAAAATGAAGTTTTTGTGTTTATTTTGGTTATCGTATGTTTACATAATAAAATTTATGCGGACATCGCCGCTTCGCTGGTGAAACAAAGCCAGTTTTCCTAGATAAAAAGAACGTTAAGTTAACCATTTTACCTTGAAAGATTTTTACACCATATTTTGTGGCTTCTTTGTTTTTTTTGTGGAATACTATCTTCTTTAATTTTCTCAATTCCTTCTTCTGTAACTACGGCAAAACGAGCGGCCATTTTGAAGAAAATGAAAAAGTTTATAGTCACTGGGTAGCCAGTGACTATAGATAGCATCAGAGACGGTCAACCTCGACGAATCAGATTGCGAGAAATTCAATAGTCACCTGAAATTTTTTTTACTAAAGTCTTTATAGTCATAGTCCTAAGACTATCGTACTAATCATAGCCCTACTAATACATTAGTATAATACACTAATACTAATACTAATACTAATACTAATTATAATAATGATGATGATGATGATGATGACGACGACGACGACGACAATAATAATAATAATAATAATAATAATAATAATAATAATAATAATAATAATAATAATAATAATAATAATAATAATAATAATAATAATCGCAGGCGTGCATGAGCTCTACCAACAGCTACTACCAACAAAAATATACCATCAGAAGAAAACCCGATTGAATGCCAGCTCACACGTGCAATGCAGGTTATGTGGTAAAACACCGGAGAGCCTGCCTCACATCCTAGCAGGCTGTAGTGCTCTGGCCCAAACAAAGTATCTAGCCAGACACAACACAGCTCTAAAGGTCCTGTTTTTTGAGATGCTAAGGGATCGAGAGTTGTTATCATCAGTCCCACCTTGGTACTCGCCTGCAAAGCCTAAGCCTGTGTATGAAAACGAATGCGCGAAAGCCTTCTGGGATATACCACTGTACGCGAACGACACAGAGGTAAGAGCCAACCGGATTGACGCAAGGATAATAGATAAAATCGAAAAGAAGGTGATCGTGATTGAAATGAGCTGTCCATGGATAGAAAATCGTCTGCTTGAAAGATGAAGAAAAGACCCAGAAGTATGGACCACTATGATGGGAGTTGAAGAGTCAATTTCCGGGATACCAAATCATCCAACACAACATCATTATAGACGTACTTGGAGGGTACTCTAAGGAAGTTGATAGGAGAGTAAAGACGCTGATTGGTGTAAGAAGTGGAGAGACCTACCCTGGTCCCAGAGGTCCTACGCCGCCCGCTCCCCCCCGAAATGCTGAAAGCGGCGAGAGAACCTCTGGTCGAACTGGCCGTTTCTTTGATCGCTCCGAGCCAATGAAGTCGCTAGGGTCAGATCTTGACCCCATTTTCTGATTGGCTAAGAAATCTGTTAGGGGGGTTTCGATTAAAAAAATAATTACACAACTACAAGTCAAAGGTGGAGGCGTGAAGAAATATACTGCATCTTGTAAGGCGTTTGTAGCATCGTTATGTTAAAATCTCCGGAGCAAAATTGCAAAACAAAGCCGTAAAGGACAAGAACTAACAAATACCGTTGCTGGTGCACATTTCCGGGTCGTACCTTGGTACAGCGAGTTTGCAGTGCGTGAGAGGTATAAATATTATTTCAGTGCGTTGACTAAACTATTATTTCTCTTACTCAAGAAATATTTCTACGTTGCCATACGGATTGGGCGATCGAGTATTAAAATCTGAAAATTAATCTGCCGCCGAACTATAATTTAAATATACCGAGAACGTCGTTCAGGCTCAGCAAGCTTTTCAGTATTCTCTAGTGGGTTCGCCGTGACATCCAAGTATGACGTTTTTTTTAATTTGAATATAGTTGTTGCATAAATCAACTTGTTTCATCATTCTGCGATTGTAATTTATAAATCATATCGCTAATTTTATTACGAATATAATGACGGCGTCGTATATAATGCCAAAAGCAAGGCGCCATGCATTTGTATTAACCACCAACGAATTGATAGCTGTTTATTTTTTTAACTCCTATTTTAACCTCATCCAGTCATCTCATGCTAGAATAATACATATTATTTCTTTGTGAACGGGTGACATTTTTGCGTTGTAGTTGTACACATAAAATTCGGTTTCGTTTTTGCAATTTTTCTGAATAGCAGCGGTATAGAAACTAAAGCGCCATGGGGGGAAAATTCTGCCCTATGGATAAGAATTTTCCTGTTATTGTAGCTTGCATGTGATTTTGAAACGATCAAACGAATAAATAATTTGATCACTGAAGCGGTCGGGCGAGTCCAGTTCAGCGCAACTAATAAGTTGTCTTGTCTTGTCTCGTGGGCTGTTGGGTTTTTTTTTCTTGCTCGACTGGTAAAACGGCCAAATTTCTAGACTTTTATAGTTTATTTCTCCTAGCCTGCGCCTCAAACGTCCTTAATAAATAAAAATTTCTATTGGTGGTGCAAAAAGTTTAAACCCCCCGGTCAAGTTAATTAGATTGCTGCAACATGAAAGCGAGATTAGTAGCGTCTTCGACCAGACGCCGCTTTCAGCATTTCGGGGGGGAGCGGGCGGTGTAGGACCTCTGGGACCACATGGCCAGAAATTCGAGACACGCGATGCTGAGCATGCGCAACATCGGAAAAACATGGCGGCTAGCAATAACAAGTAATTAGTCTACGCATTTCACAAGAATTGAAACAGAAGTCTAACCGCAAGATAAGTCAAGTTTGTCCACCTCGTTCTAGGTTGTACATAATTAAATGAATAGTTCAAGCTATATTTGATGTTTATCTTCGTAAATTTAACCTTTCCAAACTGAACACGAACTCTAGGGCTAGTCTAGCCATATGCTAACGTTGAAAATCATAGTTTATTAGAAGAAAATGACGAATACCTTGATCTTTACGGTTATGTAACGAGTTACACAGCATCGCTAGTCCATTTGTCCACCTTGAGTAGCAAAGTTGAAGTATTGTACTACACAACGATTCTTCGTTGTACTAAGTCGCGCGTTGTTTGACCATTCCATTTTGCTCCTGAATATACAGTATTTTAAGGATGAGGAGATGGCCCGCTGTAAGTGAAGTAGCGCGAAATAGAAATCCAGCTTTGTAGAATATTCGACGTTGTATTTGGTGGATTTCTTCGGAAAAGGTACCAAAATAAAACCCTGACGACGCGCTTTCTCTTACATTATCTTACTGGAGGCTGCGATATTTTTGTTCAGCGTAGTGGGCATTTCTATATTTACTTCTTGTCTCTTGCGCGACTCAACGTGAAATATGATTCCTCTTCTTTTTTATATTGCGCAACGGGTACTCCGTTGCGCAATTTCGACCCGTAATTGCCAATTGAGAGCATTTTCCTTGAGTTTAAGCGACTAAGAAGTCAACTAGCGAACGTTGAAGATTTTGAACAAACCAATAATCACATTTTAAGAAAGAATGAAGGATTGAAAGTGGAATGCCTGTCCGCAACGGCTTTGTTGCTATTGTGAATTTGATGTAGTTAGCCGCTGGTCATAAAATGGCTCAATGTCGCAAATTTCTGGCCATGTGGTAGGAGAGACCCTAAGGCGAATGCAGAAAGCAGTACTCTGCAACAGTTTGAACATCGCACGTTCCTTTAAGATTCTAGTGGAATAGTACATTAATGTTTAGATAGTTAATTTGTTAAATGGATAGAACTTATACCGGTTGGTCTAATAGTTATTTTATATTAACGGAACAACTTGGTTTTTTTTGTTGTTTTTTTTTTGCTGTTTTTTTTGTTATTGTTTTGTTAACTAACTTTTAGAATTTGTAATTGAATATTTAACGCAACAATTGGCTAAGTTCGCGCCCAATTGATGTTTCTGATTTACTGAGTATTCAGAAGTTGTACACTAATAATAATAATAACAACAACAACAACAACAACAACAACAACAACAACAACAACAATAATAATAATAATCTTTATTTAAACTGTTAGATCCTAAAATTATGCAAAACTGGTATTAATGAAATGAACAGTGTTCACAAATTAAATCAAAGTTATAAAGAAACTACTAAAAACTACAATAAAGATTACAATTATGGCAATTGACATCGCAATCTAGAAGATATGTAAAAAGTGTCTGTTTAAAAATATTTATAGAGGTTGTCTCTCCGATACTTATTGGCAGAGAGTTGCAATCTTTCGCGCCTGTGTACTTGAACATTGTTTGACTCATTTAACTTTTTACTTTCGGGAGATGCAGCATTGTCTCGAAGTTCCCTATTTGGTAGGGTACTTCTTAATTTAAAAACGCCTAATATAGAAGTTGCTGAAGCCAACCTAATGGTTTAAGATTTTAAAAATTATTATAAATCTAAAAAATCGTCTCCTGCTGTGTAGAGATAAAAGTTTCAGTTTACTACGCATTTCCTGAGTGAATTTTTTCTTCCTTCTTGTAATATAATCATCATAACTTCATTTTGTATTGGTTCAACGCGTCTTGTTAATGTGGAACCCCCGTCATACCACACCACTGAGCAATAGTCAATAATTGGAAGAATGGTTTGTTTGTAAATCCTGAATAAAGCATCTTTTGGTAGAAACCCAGAAATTCGAAGTATGTTCTTTGACACAGTCTAGAGATGTGAGGTTCCAAGGAGAGAACATTATTTGTACGGACCCCAAGATACTCAAAATTGATGACTTGTTCAATAGTTTTATTATTCAGATGAATTTCTATATTATGAGCTTTGTTTACTGCTTGTCTGGATCCAATGAGCATTGTTTTAGTTTTCTTCACATTGGCAATCATTCTATTTTCAGTTAGCCAGTGATCCACGTATCTTGATTTACTTTTGTCTGAGCAGTAGTCAAGTCTTTATCCAAGTAATGGACTTCAGTATCGTCCGGGTACAATATTGGGTCACAATACTCAAAACTGCCAAGGATGGTATTGAAATACAAACAAAATAATGTTGGTCCCAACACGGATCCTTGTGGAACACCTTTTGTTATAACTTCTATATCGGATTTAGCGTTTTTATGTAGAACGTACTGCTGTCGATCCGTAAGACATGATAAAATCCATTTAACTTCAATTTCACATAAACCGTAGTTTCTTAATTTGGTTAAAAGCAGCGAATGGTGGATGACATCAAATGCCTTCCGAAAGTCAAAAAATACTGATATCGAGTATTGTTTTTGGTCAATTGCAGATTTCCATGAATCAACAACTTCAATCAATGCAGTAGCTATCGAGCAATTTCTGTGGTTCTTGCAAGGTTTGAGGTTCAATGACTATACTTTTAAGATTATAGATTTAGAACTATGACTATAGCCTTAGGACTATGACTATAGTCTTAGGACTATAACCTTAGGACTATGACTATAAAGACTATAGGACTAGGACTATTTGAGACATTTAGATCACTGTCAAAAAGAGAATAAATCCGATAAAAAACTTTCCAAAACACACTTTTTTTGCTTGCTCAAACACGTCTCATTGTTTCTTTCGTAATAACTCGTTAATGATCTTTAACGAGTCTTCTACATATGGCTTATGCAAATATCAATTTCAGCAGAAGGAAACCTAACAACAGTGGTAGAATAATAATTCGTCTGTATTTAGACAAGTCAATACGTTTCAAATCTTTGATATCGTTCTTTTCACGGCTTTTCGAATTGATTCATCATCTAAAATCTTAAGTTCTTCTTACGACTCCTCGATTTTTTCACTTGCTTTATGAACGAGGGCTTAGTTAGAAAGGAATCTAGGATGATTTTGTCTGTTTCAATATTTAGGTTCTAAACCTCATATAATATTCAAAGCTTGTTCAAATAATATTCAAGTTACACCATTTGAACTGTTCAAAACTGTTCTTTACTCATTCAGATAAGCTTTAAGATAAAAAATATAAATTGTGCCCACTATATTCTCTTTAGTTCCTTGGAAAGAATCACACAAGATACTAATTACTTCCATAGCCATAGTTGGGTCGTGCTAATTACTTTCTTGCATCACACAGAATACTAATTGGGTTGTCAGTGTTAGAGCGCCATTTATATCCTTGATAATCCAACGTAATTTAAGTTGCCACTAAAACTCTAAACGTTTAGTGTGCAGCATGCTTCGGAAGCACAAGAATAGTCCAAACTATGGAAAGAAACGCCGAGTGAACTTTTTCAAAGAAAGACTCGAACGGTGTTAGGTAAGCTAGTTTGATAGAAATGTCCCGGCTGTTTCGGTAATTTAGTCTTTGAAGTCTTAGCTAATCTGTTGCTAGGGTACGTCATTGTTGAGTAACAACAACACTATGATGCATAAATTAATATGAGACTGAAAATGGTGATGTCACTGGTGGATCAGAAGATCCACCAGCGCTAGAACGCTTCTTATACCTATACAACTGGCGTAGTAATTTTGAAACCGAGAAAATCACAGCTCAAATTTTTGTAAATCAGGAGTGAACTATATTAACGAGTTTTTAAAGTTCATCTTGAGCATAAAGCCTTAATTAAGTAAAAACTTTATCGTAAAAAGTTTTATATTTGAAACTATATCATAATTACGCATAACTGTGCATATAGTTTTGTATTATCTGGCAAACAAAGAAATATTCTCTGAGGCTCGTCGGATAATGGAACTCATCAGAACGTTCTACAACAAAAATTTAAAAGCTATCTGAGAATCCGACATAGTTTAATGCTCCTCTTCTCCTCTTTCCAAAAAAAAGAGGGAAAATTCGGCTGTGGCGGAGCACGCATACTGAACAAGCCATGAGATCGCGCGGGATGATTAAAACATTATTACTATATATCAATCAACGGTATCATGGCGTATTAATAGCGCTCATGCTTCGTTAAACCAGGAAGACGGCGGTCTGTTACAAGTAATCTATTTGCAACTAAATTTTGAAAGATAACGTTATTGTAGGTGGTATTTTAGAGTATAAATATGGGACCTTTCTTCACAACGATTACCCCTTCTGGTGGATCGCAGTGTTATAAGGCGTTAGGTCATAAACAGTTACTTTTTAAATTGCGTTTAGAAGACGTTTAAAGCCAGAATAGCGTTAAACTATGTCGATTATTCACCTGCCTGCAATGGGAATTTATTTCCTATCTGAAAATTTACTTATAACATGAAACGAAATTATTAATACCGTAGCTGGTAGAGGAAATTATAATAGTTAAAGGTTTAAAATTTCACACAAACCATCTAATGTTTCTAAATGAGGATCACCCCATCTCGTTATTGGAATCCGTCTTTCACAACATTCGCCTTCCCAACGCCAGTTACAGACACAACGAGACGCACAAGATGAATCAGTTGTGCAAATTCCTTTCCCATTAAAGCACCCTGAAAATCAAAAGATTACGAAAAAAATGTCAAGAAAATATAAAATAAACAGAGCATGAAGCATCAAAGTTTAATGATATTATCCGTTTTTATGTCTGTTTTCAGCTCTTGTCAGTCCATTAGTCGATTTGTTTGCCTGTTCGTTCCTTTACAGTTGTTTTGTTTGTTCTTTTGCCTGTTCGTTCGTTTACTTTTTTTGTTTGCTTGTTTGTTTGTTTGTTCCATAGGTAGCCCAAATATATAGGTTGTTAATTACTTGTATGGTTTATTAAAGATTCAAACCTAAAAAAACACTTGTGTTTATATTGTTCTTGCTGGTGACGAGGAGCGACAAGCTGCCGAATTCGAGCTGAGATGAAAACTCACCCCGCTCCCCTGATTGCTAGTTTCGCGCGACACGCTACAACTTTGTACAAATAAATAACAAGGTTGGCAAAAATTTCATGGTTGGAGAAAATAAAAAAGAATTATACGTACTATTCAAAAACCATAAAAACACCAAAAAAATACAACATTAACGTAAACATGGATAACTTTACTAACTTGTCAGCAACTTTTGTTCTCAAAAACCGTTCGGAAAGGCCATAAATTATTGAATGTTTAGAGTACTTCGCTGTAACTTTTCGCCCTGACTATGCGGGATGCTTTCATCCTAACACTGGTCATTTTATTCAAATTATTAAAAAGCATCTCATTAGCTGTTGAAATTCAAAAGAGCATTTCATTGGCGGTTTAAAATAAAAATTGAAAATTGCAAATTCACCAGCCAATGAGATGCTTTCTTCAATTTGAATGAAATGACCAGTATTATAATGAAAGCATCCCGCATAATCACGGAAAAAAGATTCGGCGAAGTAAAAACTGTGAACGGTTTTTGGCAACAAATGTTGTTGACAGGGTAGTAAATTTTTCCATGTTTACGTTAATGTTGCGTTCTCTGTTTTTTTAATGGTTTTTGAAAAGTACATATATTTCTTCGAATGTTTGTTTCAAACAGTGGATTTGCATTCAACCTTGCTATTTATTATTACAAAGTTGTCGCCAGCTTGTAGTATGTCGAACGAGACTGGCAATGAGGGGGGCGGGGCGAGTTTTCATATCAGTTCGAAATCGACAGCTTGTCGCTTTTAGTCGCCAGCAATAACAAGAAAGACACAGGTTTTTTTCAAGTTTGAATCTTCAATAAACCATACAAGTAATTAACGACCTTTATATATTGGGCTGCCTATATTACGGATGGGAATTGTTCGTTCGTTCGTTCGTTCGTTCGTTCGTTCCTTCCTTCAAAAAAAAATTATTATAAATATTTATACACAGCTTACCTTTACACAATCCGCAATCAGGTTGAAGACATTTTGGTCCTTTTCGTCCATCAACACAAACTGGGGGCAAACCACAATTATATTTCACCTGACACAAACACTTTCTATTGACCCAGACTGCGAGTTCGTTGTCTTGACAGATTGGACATCTTAAACAAATTAAATTTATAAAATTATAAAATCGAGCAAGCAAATCAACTTGCCCCTTTCTCAGATATATTTTGTTATTGCAGAACTTTAACCAATTATATTGTGTAGAAACTGCTTAAAGTAGCAATTGTGGAAAAGTATAACAAGAACATATTAGATATACATAAAGGCTTACTGGCTCTAGCCTCCTCCGCAGGCAACTCTTCCCAAACGGCAGCTTTTCAATGTTTTGGCTGAGCACGAAGGGACAGCAAGGGATTGGGAGCGGCAGAGTGGGGACTATAAGGGAACTGGGGGATAAAATTAGAGCGAAGAAATAACAGCGGGAGATGTATATATAAGACGGTTTGAGATGTATATATAAATAACTTTACGGTATAAACAGATCCTGCATGATTATTTAATATTGCGATACTAGATATTGTAGAAAACATGTTTTAATGTTTCATCGGCGAGCCGTTGTCGTTGTCAGAGTTTAATGACATCAGCAGTGTTAGCGTGTGTGTGTGGAACTTGAATCAAATGTCGTACAGAGTAGCCACTACTATCCACGTTTCAACACATAAATCAGACGTTGATCTGGTTTCAGTAACAATGTTATTTATATAACAGTATTGTATGAAAGTTTAACACCACAACTATACCCGAACAAATCGTGCGATTAAATCGAAGCGTCTTAAATGTACACTGTCATAGTTCATATATACCGTACTGACTTGTCGTGAGAAGCGTTATGGTTTTTAAATTTGGGAGTAAGGCGCTACAGTTTGGTCAAGATAATTTAAAAGGTTTAGGTGAAAGTGACGCATCTGAACATATTATTCTATTAAGACTTTGCACGTAGCCGTATTAAAACCGCGGTATTTACCTGGAAAGGGCCATATGCATTCGAAGAATGAATTCTGAACAGCAGATTAAACAGTTTAAGCAACGTATATAAACGAATAAGTAAGGCGTTACATTTTTTGATAAATCGTTGGAACTTTGCCGAACTGATACTAGCTGGCTAAACTGATACCAAACACTTCGATTACCAAATTTTCCCTGCCCTCCCCTAGTACAGTGCGGACTGACCATGTCGATTTTTGGCAGGCAACTTACCGAACTTCAGTTTCAGCCAAATACTAAAAAATTTAATTTGTTAACAGAACAACCCCTCGCATTCTTTCACACAAATTTTCGTAAATATCCTTCGGATATTAACCCTCAGACTATAAAAACACCTTCGCGCTCTTTTTCATTGGGAGCCTGGAAATAGCCGTTGGAACAATTTAAACTTTTAGTTAAAGTATAATATTCGAAATAAAAAAAGAGTTTAACTCTAATTTTTAAAGAAAAAGGTAATAAATAACAAAGAAAATTTTCAAGACAATATTTAGAGAAAAAATTGAGATGAAGAAAAATACAAGTCGCATCCAGGTTTTGAACTTCATCATTTCGCGTGCGAACCGACGATGTTACCACTAGGCTACTGAAACAGGGTAATAAAAACACTAATATATTAGGTTCTTTCTTTCCATGTTTACAAAGAACATAGAGCATCTAAAAATATTTGCATTTTTCAAAGGCATTGGGCATCTGCCTGGCTGATACGGCTATATTCATTTTATGTCATTTCATATTAATTTAGAATAGCAAAAACAAATTTCCTCTCAAAATCTGTAGTGTTAAAACTGTTTTCACCTGCAAAAACTGTTTTCATATATGCGCAGTCTTTACACCTGTAATATTTCAACATGCAGCATTTCATTTATATGTTTAACAGACGAAAAATTGCTCCTTCACCGATCTTTATGCCAAATTATAAACAAGCTACGCTAAATTTTACACGTGGTTTTACGATATTTAAACAGAGATAAGATGGCAGCCACTAACGGACAAGCGAGAACATAACGGATACGTTTAAAATATTTCAAGGTCACACGAAATCGAAAACAAAATTACTGTAACAGTGACAGGATATATTAAAAACAGGGAACTCGAACAGCATTGCTACTAAATGTTCGTGATTTAATACTGAAAGCAGCCTCTCTTTATTTTTATCGTAAGCTTAACCCTTTCAGCCTTTTCCTTCGTTGTTTTTTTCGCTATTGCTTTTCCTCCTTTCGAGTTTCGGTGTGACGGGTTTTCTTCTACTAAGAATATATACATTTCTTCTCTATATATTGATCTGTTTCTGTCCTTTTGAACGGGATATACGTATCCAAAAAAGCCTTTTCGGAAGTCTTTTTGTCAAGAACAATTTTTTTCTTCTGAGGAATAGATTTTATTGTTCCAAGTGCCCTACAATCCTAACCGCGGAAGTGAACGTACCATGCATAGAAATAAATAAATAAATAAATAAATAAATGAATGAATGAATGAATGAATGAATGAATGAATGAATGAATGAATGAATGAATGAATGAATAAATAAATAAATAAATAAATAAATAAATAAATAAATAAATAAATAAATAAATAAATAAATAAATAAATAAATTAATTAATTAATTAATAAATAAATGAATAAATAAATAAATATTCAGATCACAGAAATTTTATTCAGATATCACGCTTGTCCACGCGTGTAAAATTACTCCACGCGTGTCGAGATTAGCACCCTCACCGGGCTCCGGGTCTTCGGCTCTGCGGCCAGGCTCTGGGATAATTTGGGAATTTAAAGTCTGCCGTTTGGGAAGACACAGAGTTGCCTGCGGAGGAGGCTATATTGGCTCCAAACATTTGTACATCTTACAAGTAATTTTGGCTTTTCACTCAATTAAACTGGATGTTCTAGGTAATTTTGGTGAAGGAAAATGTTTGTAGAATATATACATTGTAAGACCAAACTTGATATGCATTGCAACTTTGATGTTGCAAAAAATGCAACATCAAGGCCTTCCAGCTAGGAATTGCGACGCTAGTGCAGTGTCTGACCACTTACGGAAGCCGTTTCGAAGAGCTTGGCCACGAATTCTGTTTATATAATTTTTGTAATATTTTTGCAGTGCTCTATTATTGCTACCTTAGCTCGCTTTACCTGTCCTCCTCACATTTGCATCCAGAGGGACCAGTGGTAGAGGTCTCGTAACCTTTACATCGGCAAATACACGGACAGGAGCCATCTGATGCAATGATGTCTTTACTGCCATCAGAACACATACAGTTACACTGTATAAGAGAAAAAACACGAAATTGTTCAAGAAATAATTTTAGAATAGTATTTTTAACCCTTTCCCTTAGGCGAATTTTCTTTGTGACTAGTAACATTTATCTGGCGTTAGAGTAAAATATAAAATAGTCTGGCGCTAGCCACTGTAAAATAACTTAAGAGTCGGATTCCCCCTAGAGAGAGTTAAACAAGAAATCTGTATAACGAAATAACGATCTAATAGAGTGTATTACGATCTAATAGAGTGTGGGCAGTGGGCAGTGACCGTTTGGTTATATCTGATCGTCCTGCAATGGAGAAGTAAGGCGCTTCCTTCCCTCCACTAGCATAGGGTGTCACCTTGAGCAAGTGATAGCAACCCTTGAGCTCCCCTGTTAGGGTTACAAAAAAGAACCCTGCTGCCTTGCAGGTGGTCAACGGTTTTGACAAAGGCTATGGAATCTCATCCAGAAATCCAAGGCGTAGTTGCTGACACGTTAGGGCGTTCAACTACACATTCAGCAGAGATATTCAAACATGGTGCTATTTCACCTCATGCATGTGTGCTGGAAAGAACGAAGTGTCCCACAAGATTTCAAGGACGCCATTCTAATCCCCATATTTAAGAACAAGGGTTATTCCAAAGAAAGTGGTAATTACAGAGGCATCTCACTTTTGGCAACAGCAGGGAAGATTCTTGCAAAGGTTATACAAAAGCGTTTATCTAAACTTGCAGAAGATATTCTAACAGACTCTCAACGTGGATTCAGGGCGGGCAGATCGACCATAGACATGATATTCAGCTTGCGTCAAATCCAGGAGAAAGCAATTGAGCAAAGGAAATGCCTGTATATCACCTTCATATCACCTTCATAGATCTTAGCAAAGCATTCGACTCTGTAGACCGTGAAACTCTCTGGAAGGTGTTCAAAAAATTCGGTTGCCCAGACACGTTGATAGACCTCATACGTGCATTTCATGACTTAACAATGACTTAACAATGACTTAACAATGACTTAACAATGACAAGACGGAGCTCATTCTAATCAATGCTCACAACCGACCATCGCCTCCCCTGCGCTCAATTAATGCTGTAAACGAGTGTATTGAAACGTCACAATCAATTAAAAATCTTGGTATCTGGCTAGATGATAGACTATCGATGAAAAAGCAAATAAATATGATATGCAAATCGGCATTCTACAATCTAAAGAATATAGCAAGTATAAGGCGATTTCTATCACTACATCATTGTGAAATACTGATTCGTGCGTTTGTCACGAATAAATTGGACCACTGCAACTCTCTGTTAAATGGTCTGCCTAAATATCTTATTGAAAAACTACATTATGTACAAAATTCTGCCGCACGTCTATTGACATACACACGAAAATATGATCACATCACTCCAGTGCTGACAGAACTTCATTGGTTACCTGTTGCTGAAAGGATTGACTTTAAAATTTTACTGTTAACTTCCAAGGCTATTAATAATATAGCTCCGAAGTACTTACAGGAACTTTTAATTCCATGTGAAACAACTAGACCATTACGTTCTTCAAATAAACAACTCCTAGTCGTACCTAAATATAATATGAAATCATATGGTCTGCGAGCTTTTTCAGTTATTGCACCAACGCTTTGGAACAACCTCCCAGAAGACATTAGATGTATTACATCATTAGGCATTTTTAAGACAACAGTTAAGACATTTCTCTTTAATCGAGCTTTTGTTGACCCTTAGTTAATAATCTTTAACTTTACTTATTGTAATAGATTCTAATATTTATATAATTTATTTAGGTCTTCTATTTATGTAAAGCGCTATTGGATACCTCTTAGAAATAGCGCTATATAAATGTATGTTATTATTATTATTATTATTTCATGATGGAATGATGGGAATGGTGTCAGTTGGAGGTGATTATACAGAAATGTATCCACTCAAACATGGCACAAAGCAATGTTGTGTACTAGCTCCTAATCTCTTTATAATGTTCTTGACAGTTGTTATTATGAAGGTTCGAGCACAGGACTGCAGAGGAGTGTATATCCGCACAAGACAGTTTTCCAAAGGAACTGCATGCGCTCTGGATACGGTTGTGGACCTCTATGTCTACCCGGGTTATCGTGGAGTACCATCTATCCTGATTATTGGACGTTCACTCGCACTGGTATCCGGCGCTGGTTGATACAGAACTTCTGTTTTGGTGATATTAACCTTAAGCCCCATTTCTTTTGATGCTGCAACAAATTTATCCACTGTATTTTGCATGTCTATCAAGCTATGAGCAACCAAAGCTGCGTTATCTGCAAAAAGGAGCTCAACGACCAGTTCAATGATGGTTTTTGTCTTAGCTTTTAATCTGGCCAATCAGGAATCCGTACCGCAACCAAATGCAAGGTTTATCGAGCAGTCGTCCTACCTGTGCTTCCCTACTCCGCTGAAACGTACACCCTTTATCCCAGCCACATCAAGAAACTGAACTCCGTACAGATGAGACACCTGAGGACAATACTGGGAATAAAGTGGCAGGACCACATCACAAACGTGGAAGTGCTCAGAATGGCCTCTCTTAGCAGCACACCAACTCAGGTGGGCTGGTCATGTCATTCGTATGCAACAGGATCGAATACCACGCATCCTGTTGTACGGAGAGCTTGCTGATGGAACCAGACTCAGAGGAGGCCAGAAGCTTCGCTTCAAAGATGTCATGAAAAGACATATGAAGGCTGCTGGGATCGATGTGAGTAAATGGGATGAAACTGCTCAAAATCGACAAGAGTGGAGGAAGGTTATCTGGGCTGGCATGGAAAACATCGAAAAAAGAAGAGCTGAAGACGCAGTACGAAGGCACTTCAACAGAAACAATCCAGGAAATCCAGATCATTCCTGTGAGCAGTGCAGCCGTTCAATATTGTTTTTGGTAAACAACTTTTACCAAGAATATATTAGATATTCAGTTGGTTAAAGCAATAACTTATTAAGTGCCTTTTTTCCTTCTACCCAAAACCCAAAATAAAAGCGATTGGATTAGAAATCTAGTTTTCCCCAACGAGATTGTTGGTTGGAGTTTGTTAATGAGCTATATGTAGTGAGGGAGACATAACAAAACACGTCGTCTGTGCGAAAGAACATCAGCAATTTTGACAAGATTTAATTATGTTAATCATCCCACATTATGTTACTATTACGCCAAAATTGGTCCGAAACAAAGAATGCATAATGCACATAGGCGATAAATATTGAGAAATTGGAAAACTCCGAAAATGGCGAATATTTTATTAATGATTCGACGTTTCGACTAAATTGTAGTCATCATTAGGAATGCTACTGATTGTGAATAATAAACTGTATTATTCTTAATAATTGTAAAATAATAGGTAAAGCTGATCACTGGTTATTGTTGCTTTTTAAAGAATCTCTCGCGGCATCCGTCGACAAAAAGCAGGAACTTAACCATGGAACTAAAGCTTCTAGAGACTTAGTAAACCTCTGCTAATATCTAACGAGATATATTTCCTCACCTATAAATATCACTGTAACCGTCACAACCAGTAGCATTCTTGATGATGATTACAATTTAGTCAAAACGTCGCATCATTAATAAAATCTTTACCATTTTCGGGGTTACCGTTGTTTTGTATTTTATCAAAATACTCAGTGGTTCCCGTAATTTTTCATACATAGCAATATCTTGTTATTTGACAAAATCCGAGCAGCGACATTGATTTTTTTAAAAATACAAACAAATGGCCAAACTACGTCATGATAGCTGTAGGTGAAGATAAATAACCGAGTTTTCGAGTCTGACCATCATCAGATTAAAAACCCTGACGCTGAAGTTTAGCTTCCACTGTGCTTCCACATACATGCTATTTTCAAATTTTTCTACTCAAAGCATATTATGCCATACTTAACTAATTCTAGCGTTGCTTGTTCTTTTTTAGCTGCGAATACCAGCGCAATAAACCGTTGTGTTCTTTTGTTATTCTGTTTAATTTTTGTTATTCGGCTTAACGGCTCGACATCAATTTGCCAGCATGTATGCTTTTATCTTCAGCAGGTAGGGTATTGAGAATTAATATGTTTCATTTAACGCGGAAAAAGTAATATAAGGGGGGGGGGGGGGGGGGGGCGGTCTGCAGAGAGGGAGAATAGCTTAAGGAAAAAATAGAATAATACATTTAGTTTGTTTCATCTTCAAAATCTTCTGAAAGTGATAAAGAGTGACTTTTACAGTTTTTCTTTATCTCACTTTGTTTCCGAGTCATTTAAAATTGTTTGATATGTAAAGGAGATAAACTATGTAAAAGGAGATAAACTAGTTGTGCAAATTATTATAATTTGTATAGGTAATCATATGATAGCCAGTAGAATTAATGATTTTACACTACGAGTGATACTTGAAAATTTAGCCAATATTGCAGGAGCCGTAGATGAGTACAATTTGGGTAAATTTTCAAATATCACGAGTAGTGCAAAATCATTAATTGGACGAGCAAAATCATATTTTTTTCTTATTTATAATATTCATAATTTACTTTGAATGTTTCACTGCTATTATGGTCGCAAAGAATTTCAACAATGGTCTTTCAACTAGTCAGTTAATTTTCCAACAATAAATCTTCTTGCAAGAGCAACTGGAAGAAACCACAAACATCGCACTTGCTGAACAAAAATACAATACTTTACCTTGCGAATGAGACACGTACGCTTCGTACTCATTCAAGCTTTTAAAAACGGCTTATTTCATTACTTGACAACACAAATTTCCTGTTGAGGTGACCTGTGTATTCATAATACAGTAATTTTGTCATGCATATTATAAATTATAAAACCATGTATATCTTTGAAATTATTGAGCAAAATAATTTTTGCAAATTCATACATCTCAACACACTAAGCATCACAAAACCAAATTCCGTTCAATAATTTCGAACATATGCATTAATTACTCGGGCTACTTTTGGTAGACCAAGTCTATAGGTTTCGGCTCGGTTTCTTTTTTAGGGTATCACGATTTTGCATTTTTGGACATTTTACTTCCACTACTACTCATGCTTCCGGTGAGTTGTAGCAGTGTGACTGAGTGAGGCCGTAAAGCATGTTGCAAGTTCTTTGCTCCTTTCCCTTTTGAAGTTGAACAAAAAGTTGAACAGGTTTGCCTTTTGATCAAGGGCTTTGAACAGCTTTGTTTTTGCATGTTGTTGGTAGATTTCAAAAGTGACCAATTGACTTTGTAGTTTAACAGTGATCAGAACTGTCTTGATCGTAAATATGTTCATTAGTATTCCTAACTTTTGATACAGATCACTTTGTCCAAAAGATTATCTTTATTGGGATTTACAGACGTATACATGTGACTTGAATGCTACGTTTTGATTGCTTCTTAACCTCATTAATTATTCATGAATTTCACAAATATTCGTAAAGCTTACTACCAGATCTATCATCTGGCAAAAGTTTGATTTAAAAATATAAAAAATTGAATTAGTTATTGAGAAAAACGTTACCCAAGTCTCTATCCGTGACGGGAAAGTCTTATTATTAACAGCGGATTAATGACAGCTCATTAGCACAAAGAATGCTGTATTATTGTTTCAAATTTTATCCTGTCGACAGAACTCGCGTATATACAAGCTTTATCTTCTTTCTGTTGGAAATAATGCCTAATGATAAGTCAAAGCTTTGTAGAAGGAATAAAAGCCCCTTTTGTAAGTCTCAGAATAAATCATTCACCGACAAGAATGCTGCATTTTCAGAGTAGAAAAAGAAATCTTTATCCTTGAGTGACAAAGGCTCATATTTCAAACAGGAAAAGCAATGGCCAAAGCTTTTCCCAGACAGCCCTTGTTAGTGAGTAGATTCTCTCTGTAATGCCCCTTGCATTTTGAACAGAATTCTTTAGAGTCCTTCTTCTTCTCTTCTGCCTTTGGCCCTCTTTGCAGATCTTGTCGCTTCACATTGCAGCGCAGTAACGTTTTCGGCTTTCTCTTTGCCGGGATCTTCGATCACATGCAATAGCAACTGAGATTTGATCTTTTCTTTCGCACCTTGTTTCAGGATTCAGGAAACAACAGGGTGATCCGCTCGCATTGTTATTGGGCACCAGTAACATGATTATCTTTACAACCAGAGAGGGCGGAGAATCATCAAGAGCTGTGAAAAAGCCCGCGAAATATTCA
Organism: Paragorgia papillata; assembly: GCA_035771165.1. Classification (NCBI taxonomy): domain Eukaryota; kingdom Metazoa; phylum Cnidaria; class Anthozoa; order Scleralcyonacea; family Coralliidae; genus Paragorgia; species Paragorgia papillata. Next base: position 441,954 of record JAWNZC010000022.1, on the reverse strand, counting down.
AAGCCTATTTTCAGCCATATGAATTTTGGGTCGCATGGCTACATTCAAAGAACGAACTTGGTCGCACGTGTTAACCGATCCCTTTGAAACTTGCACACAGCATTGGTGTTTGTCTGGGCTACAAAAGAGTGTTCGCGCGATTTTTTTAGCTAAAAATTAACTGAGTTACGGACCTTTGTCTGTCCATTGTCGTTGATATGACACGGGTCGGGAAAGAATATGCCCTAGCTGCTAAACCACTAAAGCAACAAATAAACGCGAACGCCATTTTTTAGAACTATCTTTGAGAATTGTAAATATTTGACAGATTTTTAGTAAAACCAGCGATCAACGACGACCGCGTAATGTTGATTTTATATTTGTAAATGTACATGAAAAAGTAATTTATTTATTTAATCATTAATCTGGCTACATTTGGTGCAAATTTGAGACAAATTGAGAAAATATTCAGCGCGTAATAGCAAATCTCCTTGAATCGCATCCTATATATAGGGTATCCTGTAACCTTAAATAATCTAAATAACTTGAGAAGAAAGTGAGATGGGAAAACTGTAAAAGCAATTCTTTAGATGAAAGGTGAAGATGAATAAATTTAGGAGATCTTGAAGATGAAGCAAACTTAACTTTAATTTTATTTTCTCTTTAAGAGTGATTTATTTTAGCTTCTGTAAATCGCTACTTTGATCTCCAAGCAAAAACAGATTTTTGACCTTACCGGACAGGATCCGCTCTCTGCAATTTCTCTTTCACTTCCATCTAGACACGTGCATGGACACTCAGGCTTGCCACGACTTCGTATTTGTCTTCTCGAGCCATCAGGGCACCTTTTACTTTTACACTGGCTTCCAGACAACTATATATTAATAAATAAAAAATATATATATTACTAAATTCTTGTATATGTGTAGCACAGGTGGCGCGTGCTGTCTCCCTGCTGAAGTCCATTGTTAAGCCCGGCTGGACGTAATCTCGTTCGCAGAGCCTTCGATTCGCACGCAAACGAAAGCTCTGGGATGATCCGTAAGGAATTGATTGGCTATAGCAAAGGGCTGAATTTCATTAAATTAATTATTAGTATTTATGCGGATGTTTACGTTCAAAACAAGTAATAATGACAATTCAGAGATGACGAATGTATCAATTTCGGTATTGTACTTTAATTTGTTTATCTGATCAACCATAAGACGTCAGAACGTCGTACTATTTATCTTAAATTTGTAGAACTTCTTCCTTCATCAGTTCCTTCCATTCGCAAATATTTCGATTTAGTGTTCTCACACCCAGAAAATATAGCTCGGTCTATTCTAGCGCATGCTCTTCTCAACAGAAAACAGGCTTTTCTGTTTTTGGTGATAGATTATCCCAGTGCTTTTGTACGAGATTAAGTTGGACGAGTTTAGAACTTGCATGGTTAACAGCCTGGGATATAACCCGTTCTCACGTGTGTGACCTATGTAGAGTTGTTGCAATAATGTGTTTGGCTTCAAGGGATTTTTACCGGGTTTTCCAGTTTTCCTCCATCCGTTAAATCAACACCTCGATCTTAGTTTTATCAGTGCTGGTGGTCTGACATTGTCGTATGGCGGCTGCAAGTAGCGTCTTTGATATGCTTTCGAATCGGCCACATTTATTAATCCAGTTCAGCAACCGGGTGCAAGTTAGGATGATTAATTTGAAGTATTTTTCCTTTATTAAACACACTTCATAAGGTTTGGAACAAAGGTAACAAGAGTAATTATTAAAAGGTTTAACGCATTAATTTGTGAAATAACAACGTATCGTTCCTCAAAGAGGAAAAAATGGTTAAACGTACCGATATTGTATTATCTCTGCACTGACAGTTTGAGGATCCTGTGGGGCACTCATCACATTGGCATTTTCCATTTTCAAGCTACAAAAAGAGACAGTTTATATTGAAAAACTATATTCCAACTGGTCATGAATCGAATACAGTTCACAAAAGCTTGTGTTCCTAATCCAGTTTGATTGAGACATTGAATTAAATTGCCGAAAAAATTTGGGAATAAAATCTAAAGTTATAATGTTCAGCGGTGGCACAGTTTTCTGTTTAAACTAGGAGTTACTATCGCTGCGTAAAATGCTGCCTTAAACACCAAGGAACTTCTGATATTTTAGAAAATCTCGAAAATTAATAAGCCCTACTATTAATAAGCCAACATTTTTTATTCACTCATAAGTCAGAACAGAATTAAGTAAGTCAGAATAGAAATTCGAATTTATCCGATGATTTGTCGACAGAAATTTTGGCGGAAATCGATAGAATATTTCTTCGACAAATCAACAGACATCCGACTCGTCGACCAAGTCTGGACAGAATCCACTGCATATAAATTCGGGAACAAAAATGTGGAGAAAAGTCCTTCGCGAAGCAACATGGATATAACTGACATCCATGGATATATCCAGTTATCCATACTCAAGTTTCAAACATCTTTGCAACGATTATGTGCTGTCAGCTGTCTCGCTCACGCTCGACAGCAATAATTGTTGCTTTAAAGTGACTATATAAAGTGAAAATCTCATTGTATTTTCTATTTTAGTGAACAGAGATGCGGGACAGGAACATTCACCAAACATTTAAAGAGAATCTAATACCGGGGGAGGGTACTCTCGTATATAAAGTATACGGGTATGTGCTGCCGTAAGGGTATGGTTTTCGAGCTCTGTGGTCTGGAATAGGGTATGCAAATTGTCTATTTTGGTCGGCAATAGGGTGCCGATAGCGTATGGATGCCGATGTGACACCAGTGCTCGGATAGGGTACTTATGTTTTATAAGTCTGGGATATGGAATAGAAAATGGTCATTTTTGGGTCTGGGATTATGTCATGATTTTGAGGTCATGACGGCACACCCCTACCCAAAAATTGCCGGAGTACACCCCCGGGATCCAATGTAAAGTCTTCTCTAAATTCTCTAAGTTTGCCATGGCTTTTTCATTTATGGCGAAATTTGTGCTCTCGGTAACAATGTTTTGTTAGGTACACAAATGGAAATTATGCATAAGAACTATATGGGTTTTAGCATCTGCGAGCATAGCATGTTAAGCATCTTACTTAACGAGAAATCTAAATTTCTCCAAAAACAAACTAGTCATGGTAAACTTTGAGAGTTCATAACTTGATAAATATACGCCAGATTCTCTTGACATTTTTGGGAATGCTCCTGCCATGCACTTCTGTTTACTAAAACAAAAAATGGCAACGAATTTTTCTCTGCATAGATACTTTGGCAGATGCGAAGTTCGACATTTTAATCAAAGTCGATTTTAGTCGGTTTGAAGTCCCATAATACAACTGGCATGTCAAACTAAATGGTCTTATCGAATACTAATTCTTGTGACTTCCACAAACCCTCCCGAGGCTTGAAGGGCATTTATTCACTAATAACCCGAGATGCCATGAATTGCTTTGTAATTACACGGTGAAGGAGAAAATAAACAAAAGAATAGACATGCGCAAAGACAAATTATCATCCCATAACTTTTTCAGGTTAAAACAAGATTAAATATAGAGAAAAAATTCAGCTTTGCAACAACTTTGACAGGATTCTCATACCACAGTCAGTAGAAGAATCATTTCTGTTAACAGTGTTTACACCTTTCACATCGTCCCGCTAATTATTGAAGGACAATTTTTTTCAATAGCAGTAAGGGGCGTTTAGTTTAATTGTCCCTGATGCATACTGGATCGTCTGGCGTTCGCCAGAATAAAATACTAAAGACCGATTTGGACAGGAAAAAGTTAAGCAAATACAACATAAAATACAACCCAAGTACGTCCATACGCATGGGTTTGTAATATAAAAAAGACAAGTTACACCTTTTGCCCTTCATTAAAAAGGGCGGTGTTCATTGGAGAGTTATATCTTCATTAGCGTTGTGACAATAATCAATAAGGTTTATCAATTTTTATTAACAACAAAGACTTACTCAATAACAACAGCAAATTAAGTATTCAGTTTAAGCATTAAAAAGACTTGATAGGAAACTAATAGTCATGTGGGGTGTTTTGAATCTTTTGATTGGTTAAATCGCGTTCACTCAGTTTGCAAAATGGTTGAAACCTAGTTGAAAATTGTGATGTCACGAATGGCGTGAGTAGGCTTGTTTTACTGAGGTTTTTAAGTGAACTTTTCTTCAAATTCTTCATATTCTCACATTCAGATGACTATGTTGACGTTTCAAATGATTTTATCGCCTTAACCTGCCTAAGCCACAATCGAGTGTTCGAGGTAAACGTTGTTGATTTTTGTTTTGATATTTTCTGTGTTGTTTCAAAGAAACTGGGCATCAGAAAATAGTACTTTGTTTTGCTTGGAATTTGGGATGCATATTTTAACTAGTAAACCTTGATATTTTCTTTTAAAATGAGTAAGAATAGACGGGCATTTTATCGTATTGTGGCTTTGTCCTATTCACAGGCAGTTTCATTTTAAGTTGTATTAATCCTAAACTTTGAATATACAAGGGGTTTTTAAACTTGTAAATTTCAACCAGGTTGTTATGCTCACGCCATCAAGTTTCCTATCCAGTCTTTTTACTATCCATGGTTTAAGTAAGTTTTAATTACGTCAACCAAAAGACAACAACATGTATTGCACACTCGGAAGGAATACTAATAACATTAGCACAAAACTGAACACCAAAAAGAAAAATTCGGTTATGAAATAGGCAGCGTTGGTTCGAATCCCGGCGTAGAATAACATATTTTAAATTTATGCCCACAACAACAAGGTCTATCGAAATAAATATTTGCTGTGCATACATCTACATAATATGTGGTAATAAGACATTATTAAAAGAGTGATAGCTTTTTCATTGACACCCAGTACTTGGCATGGTTAATTTAAGGGTTCATTCTTCCTTTTTCTATTTTTAATTCTCGATCATAAAGTTTATTTTCATAAACCGAGTTTTTAAAGTGAACTTCTATTTTTACCTTAACTCCCATTGTTGTTGTTGGATCACTTCCACTACAGTTGCACAAAAGTTCACATCTCTTTGTTATGGGATTCACTTTTCCTGGGCTTGACACGCTACCACAGCACGGCGTATTATTTGCGACTGGTATACAATCACTACAATAGTACAATATAGCGATTATTTCAAACATTTCTCTTCACAATGTTTAGTATAGTCTGATAGTTATGTGTATCGATAATTTCAGTACAATCCTAAAACTGAGCGGGGCTTGAAGTTGATTACAAAAGCATGATTTAATGTAATTCTGTGCATTATAGAGAATCTAATTCTTTGCATTATAATCTAATTCTGTTCATTATAGAGAAGCAAATTCTTTGCATTATAATCTAATCCTGTAAATTATGGACAATCTAACTCTTTGCAGTATGGACAATCTGATTCTTTACATTATAGACAATCTAATTCTTTACATTATAGGCAATTTGATCCTGTGCAGTATGGATAATCTCATTCTTTACATTATAGACAATCTAATTCTGTGCTTTATGGAGAATCTAATTCTTGGCATTATATTTGCATTATAGACAATCTAATTCCTTGCATTATGGACAATTTAATTATTTGCATTATAGACAATCTTAATTCTGTGCATTATAGAAATCTAACATTGTGCATTATAAACATTCCAATTCTTTACATTATGGACAATCTGGATCCTTGCTTTATAGACAATCTAATTCTTTACATTATGGACAATCTGATTCTTTGCATTGAAGGCAATATAACTATTTGAAAAATGTTACAATCTAAATCCCTGCATTTTGGACCATCTAATTCTCTGTATTTTGGTCCATCTAATTCTTAGCATTATAGAGAACCTATCGTGGCTTGAATTAGATCCACAATGGACTAAGTATTTCATTGGGGAAAAGTGTTTTCTTTGTCTGTATTTTGACTTACCTTGATAACTTTACAAATGCTATTTTTGATAACAGTGGCCATTTTTCTTTAAAGTTACCAAGTTTCAAACTAAATATTCCGCTCATGGCGGGTAATCCACCATGGAAGTTAATTTCATTACTTTTTCCGGGTTCTTGGCATTTCTCAGAACAAATTCTTGATCGTACGTATGATTTGAGCGGAGTGTTTACGCTAACATTGAGACTAAACGGTTCAAATTTCTTGTCACTTTTACCTATTAAAAAAATATAATTTTTTGACTGTAACAAAGAACTTAATACATAAATCCAGTAAACACCTCTATTAACCCTATCTAGACAGGGGAAGGGGAAAGTGCCTGCAGCGACTTCAAACGCCCATAACTTTTCAAGTATTTAAAATAAATGCATGAAATTTCATGATTTTCCAAAAATTTACCTGGAAACATTTTTTGTTACAATGGTATGATTATAATTATAATTATTTTGTTTTTTATATTATATTACCATAGCAACCAAGTTTTGGATGACGTGCATAATAACAGTATGAATTTATTGTTTAAATTTGGTTGTTTGTTTGCATTATTACTAATGTTTTGATTAATATTAGCATTCTTTTATATGATTCCATACATTTTGTGTTACTTAAAACCATCTCATTACGTCATAACTCAAAGATAACAAAATTAAAAATGGTGGAGCAATGACGTCGTATGATGAGGTAATTAACTTAGTAATCACAAGAATAAGTTGCAAAAGTTACATTTTGCGCTTCAAACAAAGTCTAAAGTTAAAAATCAAAGAATAGAACTTGATAAATGGATATAACACCTGTGGTTCTATCACTCGGACCAATCAAGGACCATAAAAAAATAAACTCACTATTTTTTATTTGAATTTTTATGTTTTAGTTATCATTTTTTGTTACTAGATCCAACCTTCAGCAATAATGAAGAAAATTTTGATTTGGGAATTATTATTGTCTATTATTTCGCTGTACGATGCCATGTGATATTTTAGGTATGACGTAACGTCATATAACGTAACATGTGGGACGACACCAACATACAGCAAATGCGGTTTACATCTAAACTTCGAGTAGTTAGTTAAAGGTTCCTTACCAAGTGTGGGCCATTGTATTTTAAATGTTGGAATTAGAACTGCGGACAACGATGCCCATCCTTTACCAAGATGTGTCACTGAAGAATTAGATAATTTTGTTGCTCTCTGAAAGAAGTAAAAATGTGCCTTATTATTCTCACCATCATCCTCATTATCATCGTATAAAATAAAAACTAAAAAGTTACTAGTATTCTATTGCAAATGCTAAAATCTGATTTGCTTCTCATCTCTATATCTATTACTCGTTATACAATGTGACTTCTATGTGCATTTTCATGCGTTGTTACTCGTGATCAATTATACGACAGATGCACAGATTACGTCACTAACGTGGTCTGATTTCTGTAAACCAACTGCGAGTCTCGCAGTAATAACAGGAGCCAATGACGTTGCTTGATTTGTATAGGTCATGCATCACGTCGCTCTCCCGCACGTGAAATCGTAGGATTTTTCCCGCACGTGAAATCGTAGGATTTTTTCAAATTTTCTATGGATTCTTTAATTTTTCTTTCGCTGGCTATAGAAATGAGGAAACTTCACATGTTTACGTTGTTAATATCTCAAGGGTATTTCAACCTATTGTTTTGAATAAAAAAAACCCATTTATTATTTCTCACCGTTTTGAACAGGCTTTCCACTCCGCGACCTTTTCTCCATGTCCCGCCAATATTAAGGTTGGAGGATGATGAAACATCAACGGATATTATTCCATGCGCCTATTTTTGTCATAAATAATTGAAGTTATTTTAGTGAGCTATTGAGCCACGTAAAATAATCTACGAAATTGGGGTGATTCTTCAGTTTTGTTCAAATTGTAATAATTTGTAAACGTATTAATGATTTTTCGGCGGTTAGTTCTTACTGGAAGTTACATGAACAAAGTTTTTCATTTCTTTCAAACTTATAGTAAAAAGTATTGCGTTTTCTGGAGATCTATAAATAAAACCCGCACAATTTACATTTCCAAGGCTCGTTTTAGTAGTCATAATATAGAAAAAAGTATTAATACTGACCTTCATATTCGATTTTAACTCAATATTCAATTGGACGTTAAGCAGGAATTGTCCTGGAATGACTATTGCGGGACTTGTTTGCAAATAAAGAGAAAACTCCTTAATTTTTTTATTCCGTAAAAGTTTAAGGATCAGCTTTTTATTTCTCAAGTCCGGGTTGACAGTGCTAGATAAATGAAATAATATTTTTTTTAGCTTACATATATAGTATTGTATAAGAAGGTAGATAGATGGACTTTAACATTTGCGATAAATCACAAATTGAGAAAGTGCACTTGAGGTTTTTTTTGTAAACTCCATTTAGAAATCTGCAACAAAACAAACAATGCTGTTTGTAGTGTAAAGGTAAACTACAAAACTTTTCATTTCTAATCAATATTTAAAGAGTATTTAAGTTTAGTATAATTTCAGAAGTGAATTAAAAAATTCCTGCATTTTGAGATGGTTCACTGAGCAGTGACTCTGGGATGATTACGCGGTGACAACTGCACCACTAAGAAATTGTTCTTAAAAAAGTGGATTTCGAGTGGAGATTGATACTTATTTGAAACAACACCAATCTTGTTTCCAGTAGTCCTTCCACGTGGTTGCAGCAAGTAATGATTTATAATGATTTAATATTTCTATTGCGCAAATTAACATGTGGATATGATCAAATGCGCATTACAATGTTATGGGTGGCTTATCAGGCAATTTAGAAATTTTCACCGTGGCCGTGTTGAGGCATATCAAAGGCGCTTTATGCTGCCGCCAACAACACAGTTCAGACCACGGATCTCAACTAAGACCTAGGTGTTGATTTTACGGAGGGAGGAAAACCGGAGAACCCGGCGAAAAACCCTCGAAGCACAGGAGAGATCAACTAAACTCTACTCACATGGTCCAAGCTCGAGAACGAGGTTATTCCCAGACGGTCACCCATCCAAGTACTAACCCCGTCCGACCGGGCTTAACTATTGGTGAGAGGCAGCGCGCTAACAGCACACGCCACCTGCACCACGCAGCAAGGCGGGGAAGACTCTGAGAAAATGTTTTCCTCGTTTCTATTGGTTGACACCAGGCAATTCATCATTGCCAGAAGTAACCGAAAAACTCAAGAAACAATCATCCGAGATCACAGTTCGAATGCATTTCAAATCTCTCTAGACCAATTTACTCCTTGACCAGTTTTGATACGGAACAAGACGCGTGTATTTCTATAACTATCAAAGTCAACACCATTCTATAATTTTAAGAATCGTCGTCAATTTTCAATTAAGAAAATTACGTCACAAACAGGATAATTTCACAAGAACAAGAATTCTAATTACTCGCTGTTTCATTTATTTGATATCACCAGAAATTTGGGTTATTTGTGCCGCCGTGTTCGGTCGCCTAATGATATAATTAATGTTTCTAATACGTTTGATTCTATTGTATTCTAGTGTATTCTCATTATTCAGAATTATTAGAATTTGCCTAAATCCCGCATGTATGTATATGTAAACAACCTGCAAACGACTATAAGAACTGTGAAATCGAGCAAGTTCAAACGCTTTTGGAAGTACTATGCTTGGGAAAAATCAGGATCTTTATTTGCTCAGGAAGTAGACTGACTCATGCCGAATGCATCGCGAACTGCGCACTTCGCATCGCCCGTAACGTTGTTGGTCAATTTGGCCAATTTCTAGCACATGTTTACAAAAATTAATATGGTTAACACTATGGATAGTGGCACTTTTAGTGCAAAACTAAGACGAAATATAAGAGAGCTAGGGAAGTACTCTGTCGTCGAGGTAAGCGAATGTTTTTTTAGTTATAACTGTTGCTTAGTCCATAATGAAGTGAGATGGAGCTGCGCAAAGAATAAATATACCACCGTTTAAGCAAAATTTGAATTATTGTGTGCTCTCCTTATTATTTACTGTTGAGAATCGCCATTATTATGGTCGTTAATGCGCACGCGCGCCACCATCTTGACGCAAATCTCTGGCATTGAATCAATGATTATCATATTGGGTCTCCAGACCAAAGACTGCAAGGCAAAGACGTTACATTTTTCGTCACCGATGGAAATTTAATACACAACAAGTCCAGTCGCTATCGAGGTCGCGATCTCCACATCCTAAATTCCACGCGACTTCTCAAAAAATTGTTTGTGATAACACATACAACTTACCATTAAAACAAATGCTGATATTCGCGAAAGCCCGAACGGTTTAACATTGTAAATAAAATAGAAAAACGTTAATTGATACGTCGTAGAAAAGCGTCTAACGAGCCTTCTTCATCCAACAATTAAGTATAGGTTAGTTACCGAACCCAAGGTAAACTACATCAGTTATTATCCGAGGCCGGAACCGGGGTGATCGTGAACTAAGGTAAGCGGAAGCACTACGAATACGCGCACGAGCAAACCGCTAAAACTGGAAACTGGGAACGAGATTGAAACTGCACAGAATTTATTCGTTTCAGTTTCCCTTTGGATTTGTTATTTTAAAGTATGCGATTTTATAATTTGTCGGTTCATTGGAGTTCTACTCTAAATTTTTAAATTGGTGTCTAAAAAATAACAAACAAATTCATCACTGATGTGATGTACACATTAAACATTATGAAAACAAATATTTTTATAGAGGAGGAAGTATATTTTTTATAATTATTTGTATTTGTAGTAAATTGACTCGACATAGTAATTTCATCAAATTCCGTGCATGCGCGAACCGGGGAAAACTTACGAGAAATAAAAATACGCGCGTGACAATTTGTGTGCGCAAGAATGTTTGACATGTCTGGACCATGAAAATGACACGATGTATGCAAGCTGCTGTAGCCATCTTACCCCATTACGTGCGTTGCGCCTGATATGCGGACGCCACCAAAAACTGCAAATTTTAAAAAGAAACCCACTGTATTTCAGTATTTTATCCGGTGATTTGTGATAAAATTTTGTAGCTATCGTGTTTTCTATCGCTAAAATATTCCTCTATACCAAAAATTAAAAATTCTGAAATGCTAAAAAAATGTTGTAAAAGAAAACGTTATTTTTCGCTTTTAAAAAAAACATGCTTGAAGGAAAAGTCTGCAAGAAAAAATAAATCGGCGTCACCGTGCTTATTTTTCCAATACGCGAGGTAATAGGCCATTTTGAAGGGAATTTGTTAGGTCTTAGTTAGGTCTATGTTACTAGAAATAATGGAATTGAAAATTGGAAACATTCATTTACTTATATAAAACAATATCTTTCGAATGAAGCTTAAACATGGAAATCTGCCTGTTTCAAACTGATATACATCGAAAATATAAAAAAAAACTGTATCGATCCACCTTGGTCGTAACGATGTGTTCGTTGTCTAAGTAAAATAAGTAAAATAACGTATTTTAAGCTGAGAAAATAGAAGCTACAGTTTATGTAAATCAGGAGGATATTTTTTTATCAGACATAATAAAATAATATATATTATACACCGACATGCTATTGATTTCCTATGTGTTTTCCTTATGAGTTATTAACGAGCTTTTTTATCGACCTCTAAAATTATATTCGGTATTTATCGGTATATTTACTAATACTCATCTTGACTTCGGTGGCTAAAACACTCTAATAAATTAACTTGACACTATATTTAAAAAATAAAAAAGTTAATTATTTTACTATACCTGTTAGGCCTTAAATTGTAAATTACGCCAACATTTAATTCAGCAACACCAGAAAAGGCTACGCCAGCCTTTTTAACTATAGAATCAGATACCTCCAAGGTTACCTTGACATCCGGCTTAAAGAATACTCTTCCTTTGATGTTAAGAAGTTGTGATGTTCCATTGACCTGTGTCAAATATATTAAGATGATTTAGTAATTGGTGTAATTTTTTGTTAGGTACTGTAAAATGTAAAGATGATATGCTAACAGACGTTTGATAGACGTTCGTCTAGCTCCAATACTTAGAAAAAATTTTTGAGCTTTAGATATGGATTGAATTGCGACGTTCTAATAATAATGCGGCTCCGGTAGAGAACTAAGGTTGCAAATTCATATTTATACCAGAAAACACAACAAATGTGTATAAGATTCAAATGATAATAAAAATTGATATGTCTTCTCTATCAACGTAATTATTGTTTTGGAGTGTTCCCTAGGTTGAAAGGAATGTATTGATATAAAATATGCAACTTGATAAAGTTTAATAAAAGTCAAATATTGGTTAGAATAAAATATGCAAAAAAATGGTTAATTCCAAATTGTTAAAATTTGACTTCAATAAGTATTTCCACGGTTGTTGAAAATTACCTAAGCTATAGGACAAGCACGCAGAGAAATTTGGGGAAGTAACTCAAGTTTGAAATTAATTGAAATTCAAATAATATTAAGGTGATACATGTTACACGGAACAACTTTAACAACGATTTGTTGCCGCAACAAAATTTCGTTAAAAGTTCCACAAATTGCAGCAACATCTTGCGTTAAAGATCGTTGTTTAAAATTGTTCCGTGCACATGCATCACCTATGTTTGTCCCATAGATTGGGTAATTTCCAAAGACCACGTCAGTGATTATAAAATTTTTTGAACAAACCATTTCCTGCATATTTTATTCTGACCCATATTAGATCTTTATGCAAGAGATAAAGCATAAACAGTCGATTTTCATCTGATATAAAGTGCAAGCCGAAATATCGCAGTTAGAAAAAAAAATGATGCAAAAAAAAGTCTATTTTTATCAATTGTTTTAAAAATACAACTTGTTCTAGCTGAGAAAATCGATCGCAAAGTTTATGTAAAAAATCAGGACGATTCTATATACAGGTATTGATTGAATATTAAATAATTTCCTTTTTATTCGCTCATATATTATAGTAATGAGTTTTCTAATAAACCTTTTCAAGTTGCATATGTTTATATCAATGTATCTTATTCCGACTAAGAAGTACTGAAAAAAATAATTAGATTAATATAGAGAAGACATGCTAATTTTTATAATAATTTCAATTTTATGCATTTCTTTTATGTCACCCGGTGTATGCTTTTCAAACAGCAGCGTTAGCATATGAAAAAGACAGGCCAGTACAAAGTTGTCCAAACCTGTTAATAATCCGCAACAATTATGTCAATGTTCTTCGAGTTACTTGCAAAAAAATATGAGTTTTTATTTGAGACTCGAACTGACAACCTTCCGATCGCTTGTGAGACGCTATAGCTATAGAGTTATTGTGATACAAATGGTTGGAGCGTCGGGCTATCTGTGTACGTAGACTAAGAGTAACACCAGCAATCAGGAAGTTAAGGATACGAATTGCGGTGGCGCGCGCAACGAGTTCTTTTGTTTGTTTGTTTGTTTGTTTGTTTGTTTGTTTGTTTGTTTGTTTGTTTGTTTGTTTGTTTGTTTGTTTGTTTGTTTGTTTGTTTGTTTGTTTGTTTGTTTGTTTGTTTGTTTGTTTGTTTGTTTGTTTGTTTGTTTGTTTGCTTGCTTGCTTGCTTGCTTGCTTGCTTGCTTGCTTGCTTGCTTGCTTGCTTGCTTGCTTGCTTGCTTGCTCGCTTGCTCGTTTGCTCGTTCGTTCGTTCGTTCGTTCGTTCGTTCGTTCGTTCGTTCGTTCGTTCGTTCGTTCGTTCGTTCGTTCGTTCGTTCGTTCGTTCGTTCTTTTCGTTCGTTCTTTTTGTTCGTTCTTTTCGTTTGTTCGTTCGTTCGTTCTTTTCGTTCGTTCTTTTCGTACGTTCTTTTCCTTTGTTCCTTCGTTCGTTCGTTGAGAAGAAGAAGAAGAAGAAGAAAAAGAAGAAGAAGAAGAAGAAGAAGAAGAAGAAGAAGAAGAAGATGAAGAAGAAGAAGAAGAAGATGAAGAAGAAGAAGAAGAAGAAGAAGAAGAAGAGAAGAAGAAGAAGAAGAAGAAGAAGAAGAAGAAGAAGAAGAAGAAGAAGAAGAAGAAGAAGAAGAAGAAGAAGAAGAAGAAGAACAACAACAACAACAATGACAATGACAATAACAATAACAATAACATCACCACCACCACCAACGGCAGATTACCTCTACGTTCTTGTTCAATGCATATTTGAATGTTGGTTTGACCCTGTTGATTATTTCTCGTCGTCTTCTTTTGTTTTTGTCGAGGCGACTGAAATTAAACCTTGCCTCCGTATTGCCATTTTCATGCGCTTCTACGGCGGCAATTTCAACAAAAACATAACCACCGTCATTGTATTTGCTTAAAATCTAATAAAAAGAAAAGACAAAATCAATACTTTAAAGTACTGTACGTGCAAAATATTTTGGAAAGATATGAGAAAACAAGCAACCTTAATTTAAAAACATCGTTAATTAACTCCTTAACTCAGTTGGTTGTTCTGAATACATCGGTACGTTTTGAAATTGCCTCGGTATTTAGCTTAGACAACTTTATAAATATTTTACTGTTTTGCTGATGTCGCTGGTTATTGAGACGAAACGTCAGTTCTTTATTAAATTTTTTCAGTATGTTTATTCACGACTTTTGATTTATTATCGCTCTTCTAACAATTATTTGCTTGGCAATAACATTTATTACAAGAAGACATTATTTTAAAGAAGAAATTGGCGCCTCAGCAAAACGCGACTTTTATGCCATTATTTTGTATTTAAAACGTGAGCATTTAAAGTGCATATAACCCAAACTTTTTAACGTCTGAATACGTTCTACCTAGAGCAAACAGTTGTTCAGTGAAATATGTTTTTGATTGAAGCTATTCCTCAATGTTTTCTGGCGATTCGCATTTCTAGTATGGTAATGAGATGACGTCTATGTAAGCATTTGGCTTTCTTTCTCTTTTTGGCAAGATAAACTACCTGAGAATTTTTGTGGAAAAACTCATACAATATGGAACATGTTGTTCAAGCACACTATTAATGGAAGAATTGGGTCATGTCACTCCTGCAAATAAATATTGTATAGATAATGATGCCTACACAGACGTTATCTCATTACCATACTAGAAATGCGAATCGCCGAAAAACATTGAAGAATAGCTCCAATCGAAAACATATTTCACTGAACAACTGTTTGCTCTATATAGAACGTATTCAGATGATAAAGGAATTTATATGCACTTTAAGTTCTAGTAGTCTGTCACCAATAGGCATATCAGAATGTTAGATTTGTAATCGCTATCTTGCTGGTTTCTATTTAAAACAAATAGTCGGACAAAGAACTTGATACTAAAAGTATTCTGTACCCAACTAAGAAATGGTTCATGCTTTGGCGTGCTCCATCGAGTTTTGGATACACACGAGAATTTGGAAGAGCACAAAAACAGCGTAAAAAATAGTTGAGGCGATTGCCGAGGAGATCTCCGGATTTTTTACTGCTCGGCGTCCAACTTCTCAAATGAATTCGTGGTCGATAGAGCACGCCAAACTATGAACCATATTATAACATTGAGTATAATTATTGAAAATTATGGTAAACGCGTATGGTTGAAACTAACATATGTCACAGAAAGTGTTTTGGTTGCGTTTTCTGGCTACTGTTTGTTGCTTGAACTGCTTTACATATATTTTAAAAATTCCACGGCATCCATGCATGCAACTAATTTTTAAATGTTGACTACAAAGATCAGTTGGTAGTTTGTTTGCTTTGTTTATGGCGAGTGTGTTTCTTCCTTTTCGAAAATGTTTTCCCGCGAATAAATAGTTTTATAACTGAATTTAGCTAATACATGTAGTTAATTAAACAACCTTTCCAAGAAATGAACCGCTTTTTCGCCCAACAACGACGTCCCCTTGCTTTACGTTTACCGTTTCTTCAATAATTTGAAGACCCAAAAGATTGTCGCCTCCCAAACAGGAACTTTTCTTTTTATCCACATTTTTAATCTTCCTAAAACGATAATAGTTGTAAAAACAAGTCTAGAATGTTATAGCCTAGAAAAACAGACTTTCTTTCCCTTCTCGTCTCGTCTCTGCGAAAGAGACTTGAACAACGAGCTAACTTTCACACTGAAGACAATAGTATAGTTTTTCACTGGATATTTTTGTAAAATACGTCATCGTCGTCGTGATCATCATTGTCATCGTCATTCTTGTCGTGGTTATCGTCATCGTCATCATCATTATCATATCATCATTAACATCATCAGCATGATGATGATGATTATGATGACGATGATGATGATGATGATGATGATGATGATGATCTCATCATCATTATCATCAACAACAACTTTCTTTTAGTGTCTAATGTGCTATTAGTAATTAGTCAGTGACGCAACCAGATGCTTTTGTCAAAGGGATCTTTAGATTCTAAGACAACGACGGCAGTTGTCAGGAGGCATAGGCTAAAACATGTACTGGACTATTTTTGGACCATTTTTTTGAGTATTTTTTGGATAATTTGTGTGAAAAACTACATACACAATTTTTTTGTGTGAAAACTCTACATAGTATAGTCTAATAACAATGACCAAAGCTGAAGAATTTTTATCTCTTGACTTGTAACTTTATCCGCGTATATCTAAGTCTATAAACAGCGTGTGTCTTGCGATACTTGCATGTATCGACTTATTTTACTCCCAAATTTAATAGCATTTAGTAGCGCAAACAGTTTTAAATTTCTGTTGAACTCTGGCTCTGCAATGTAAATTAGGTGTCGACTATCGTCGTTCGGTTGCAATGAAACCTCGGCATACGAAAAAGATGTCTCTAGCCCAGAGGCTAACTAATTTTGTTTGTAAACGTATAACAAACCATGTATATCAGTGATAAGAAACTAAGAAGAGATATGATAAGTTGTTTTGCATGGTGGACGCTCGTCAAGCTAAATGCTCGGACGAACGTCTGCCAAACGTCTGTTAAGAAAAGATATCTCGAAATACGTTTTGACATTTCTCGTCGTAACGACTCTCTCGTTCGCAAAGTAAGCAGCAGAGTAAGCAGACACTATGGCGAGATCAATTCACAGCGATCTAGAATACCTATACGCATTTCCTATACGTGAGCCGCTCGCAGGACATGCATTTCGATATATCTCTTCTTTTAATTTGTTATCACTGCTACAGTCACTGCTACATGCTTTGTTACGTTCACTGAAGATTAGTTAGCCTCTAGGCTTGAGAGATATTTAAATCTTTGAACGACGATATAGTCGACACCTAATTTACATTCATACATTGCAGAGCCAAAGTTGAACAGAAATTTAAAACTGTTTGCGCTACTAAAAGCTATTGAATTTGGTAGTAAAATAAGTCGATAGAAGTAACGCGAGACACAGCCTGTTTATAGACTTAGATATACGCGGATAAAGTTAGAAGTCAAAATATAAAAATTCTGCAGCTTTGGTCATTGTTATTAGACTATACTAATGTCTATCATTGAGATAAAAAAATTAGACAAATGAGACCCAAAAATTGATCTAAAAAATGGTCAAAAAAATGGTCAAAAAAATAGTCAAAAAATAGTCCAGTCCATGATTTACCCCATGTCGTTGTCAGCAACATGCATGAATTTTACAATTTAAGGTTGTCTCAGTTAACCGACTATTATATTTGACATTTGAAGCAAGTTCAACGACTTCTAAAACGCTCCAGTACTGATAAAACGATTGTGGTTTCTGTATTACTGATCAGTCGTTTGAGAAGCTACACTCGGCTATCGCTTCGTTTCTCAACACGCACGTCTCGGTGTATTCAGATCAGGTAATAAACGTCTTAACGTATGTTATAGATAAAAGGTTTTTTTCGTATGTTTTTGTTGTACAAGCTGTCGTAAGTTAAACTTAGAAAAACTCTGAGCTCCAGACGGGACTCGAACCCACAACCTTCCGACTGCCAGCCGGACGCTCTCACCATTGAGCCAATATAACTCAGATGGTAGCCCAAGGTTTTTTTCGATATTCATACGGCTGGGAACTAGTCAAACCATATGTGTGTCACAAGTACTTGTTGGGCTACAAGTCGCATTGTGTCAGTTCATTTTCAGTAAATGTTTTTTATTTCGTATGTTAGCATACAAAAAAAAAGTTATATATTACTTCGCGAACAATGTTATTTCCTATACTAATTAGATTCCCAAATGCATACCTAATTTTCAGCTTGTCTGCGCATCTTGTAAGTTCTGTGTGGATAAAGGTTTTACCTCGATCTTTACGCATTTCAGTAATCGTTTCCAAGAAGCCATTACTGTGGTTACCAACTAATACGTCACCAACTTTAATGGATGTATAATTTAGATAATGTATTGGAATGGCGATAAAAAGAGTATCGGCATTCTCGTTCTGGCCATAAATGGAATAATGGTGACCAACACACTTGTAAATAATTACATCTGAATAAAATAAAATAAAATACAATCATTTTATTATACACTCTATCAACACGGCGGAAAAATGTATGCGCATGCGTTAGTTACTAGTAGTTTCTCAAAAAGTCATTATGGCGGAAAATTGTCAAATAGTCACTTTTAAGCCAAATAAACTTGGCCCAGCAATATCTCTAAGGCAAGAAAATAAAATGTGATGATATAGATGAAGTAAGACAAGTTTTTTAGGTGTAAACATATGCAAGAAGAAGTAAATTTTTACACATTAACGCCTTTTCGTCGCCGTACGATTGCCAATGCAATAAAAGTACAATATGTATTTTCAGTAGAATGAATGAAGTATTTTTTGGCGTTAATAATATTAAACTTTGTATATTATTCAACAACATTGGAAGGTTAAAATTCTTAAATAATTAAAGGCATTGTTATAACTTGAACTTGAATATGACTGACCGAATGTTTTGATACTGTCGGACGAACCACAACATCGAGGTTTGGACGAATTTTAGTGTAATTTTTATTCTGTTCAGGCCTCAAACTTGTATCAATTCCATAATTATTTTCTCTTTTACTGAAATGTTAAACTATCACATTTTCCTATTTACTTTCTCAACGTTATTTGACTGAGTTCATTTGTTTTAAAAACTGTAATAAAATTTTGGCTTGATATTTAAATACACGATTGGCCATGTTTACCGAAATTTCTGATGAGGTCTCTTTGCTCATCCTTTGATATACTTCAAATTTTCTTCATTGACATTTATTTTTACTAATACAACTCAATTGAAGCCAAACTAGATCGTATTAGAACTAATACGACCTTGGTTTGACGTCAGTTTAGGTAGTATTAGTATAAGTACTAGCATGGTTTCGAGTGCAATTTGGAAAGAACACACACGAGTGACTTTTTTAAAGGCTATCAAAATAGAATCCGAAGGACCAGTGCTATTTGAAGACTTACGATGCGTGTTTTTTTTTCGATTCTACGAGAAATCATGCTATTACTTATTAATAATATACATGAAAATGTTAGAAAAATGTTCTTTCAACTACGAGCTTATATACCATGCACTCATTGCCCCACTTCTTAAAGCTAAAATGGTTTAAGACTGCTTATCTTCGTTCAGTAAAGTCAAACGTTTTATTCAAATTACTTAACCTCCTCTAGTCTTCTTGCAGACACTTTAATGCCAATATTAACGCAAAATACAGTCTGTATTTCATCGAAATGTTCTTCGACAACTGAATGTTTTGGTCGCTATATTGGGATTTTCTTGTGAAAGCCCATCCTTCAAAATCCGCATAAGCATTTCATTGGCTTTTCACGGTAGTTTCCTATTCTTTATTAGCCAATCAGAATGCTTAATACTCATTAAAATTTGTTCTGTATTTCATTTTCTGCACTGTATTACAACTTTTCTGCATTACATTTAAATTGCACTCCTCTCGACCAATCAGGATGCAGTAATTTTGTCATGTATATTATTAGGAGAAATAAATTGAATGTGCTAAGCACTTCTCACACAGTTTATCGCATACTAATCATCATTTTAATTCATAACTCTTGAAGTTTCTTTCTTTGTAAATTAAATACGAAAAACTTATTTTATTGCAAATGAGTCACGTCGCCAGTTGTGGCCTTTACGCTTCACTCGCGATGAAAAATTATATACCACTCGTTCGTATTTGCTTAACATGCATCTAAACCAGAAGGTGGAGTGCATCACTAAATTAGGATGTTGTTCATTAATTTTTGAAATTATTCACTAACAAGGCCTGTGGCTTGCTAACATTGTCTGCAAATAAACATAATAACCACTGTAATAATGAAAGCTTGTTTAAAAGTGTTTGTTTCAACTTTACTGCTTTTTCATTGACATCTGAAATTACACTAAAACAATTTGTCACCTCAGTCTCGGTAACTATCGGTGTATTTACCCTGCCGACTTTTACCGAGACTGAGGTGACTAATTGTTTTTATATAATTTCAGAGATCGAAGAAGAACCTGTAGAGTTGAAACAAAAACGTTTAAACAACTGCTTGCACTTTTTCAACAGTGGTGTTTCCGTTGTTTCACATACGATGTTAGCAAGCCACAGTCTTTGTCAGTGCATGAAATCATGAATAACTTGGAAAAAAAGGAAACTACATGCTACTTTGGAACTGAACTTGTACATATACATTCCAATATATGCTAAAAAGACTTTTATTCTGGTGTTTTGACTTCTGTGTTATGGATTTGTATGCACTTGGCTTAATTCTTGTTCAATATGTTCTTCACTCCTGACGAGCTAGGTTTTCAAAAACATCGCTACGACCAAAACCTAACCAAAACTTTCTACAAAATACGACAAATTATAGAAAATACACTTCCACACCTTTAAAAAGTTTTGTTTTTATGACATTTGATGTGTTCAGCATCCCAGTGATATATTTGTTCAGTATTTTGATGCTTTGTTTCATAAGCTACATACCTCATTTTGAAAAAAAAGTCAGTGCAGTTTCGAATAAGTGCCAGTCACTTCTCCAAAACTACTTAAGAAACAATTTGTTGTGTTGCAATAATCACCGCGACGACTATACTAAAACTTGATAATCGTTGGTTATTTACCGTTTCCAATGGTATGAATCCTTGAACCATTTAATGAAACACTTCCAAGCAAAAAGTCCCGCAACAAATCCTCTTCAGGAGAGTCTTCTAATTCTTCTTGTACAGCAAGCTGTCTTAAAGGAACATTCTGACTGAAATCACTGTAAGATATCGCTTCATTTATAGAGGCCGGAGTAGCTTGTAATAATTGGTAATTTTCTGCAAATAATTAAAGGATAACTCAAATCAAAAAATTCCGGGCCACTCCGATTGACGAGACTAACACCCCGTTTACATGGCACAAAAATATAAGGATGCAATAATAAAATAGAGAGATTTTGAGTGGTACGACAAAACGTTTCAGGAGCTTCACCGCTTTTAATCGAAAATACGTGAAATAGAAAAAATTATCGTTTTAACAAAATTAGAACGTGAATTAGTGGAACTCACCTCCCCCCCTCAGCTAAATCTACTTCTCCATTCAGTTCATATAAGCCAAGCACTAATAGTTATCTGGTTCAGACTTTTTTTTACGTACGGTAAAGTAGAGGATGTTTATACTTGGAAAGAAATTTGTTCCAAATGTCACAAACATGTCTCCCTACCAGTTAAGTCATCAGTTCACCCATGTATTTAACTGGCTGTAAAACAATTTCATTTAGATTTGTAACTTATTAATTATTATTTTTGGTAGTTTATCTCATGAGCCTTGGGCTAGTTATAAACTTGCCAAATAGTACAAAGTTGTAGTTTTAACGTTTCATATTATTTGTATTGTACAGTGAAAGCTGAATAAATAATGTTCTTACCAAAATTAGCTACATTTGTAATTCTATGAAAAATTCCTTCAGCTTGTGAGCTTGATATGATCTGTCCTTTTTTCCAGATTGAGGTACGGCTCTTTTTCACAATGATAACTGATGCGTCTTCTGTTGCACATTTATAAAGTACTGCTTGATTTATCGTAACAACTTTCAGTTGTTTCGAGACCACAATATTGTTGATACGCGATTTGTCGCTGTAGTCTTTAAGGACAAAGCCCTGAGGACAACGTGTTTCATTCCAGGTGCTGCAGAACGGTTTAGATGGGTCCGTCTGGTTTAAAAAAGTAGAATACGTCTGGTTTTATGCCATAATATCACAATAATTATTATTTAAATATCACAATAATTATTATTTAAATGAAATAGAATAATTTTCTGTGTGGTTATAGAAAAACGAGTAAAAGTTAAAGAAATTTTTGAAATTTTTTTGAAACAGTGGTGTTTTATTATTGCCGTCAAACCATTAATTTTTACTGTAATGAGTTGCTATCATTCCCTTATCTGTACGCGCGTGATGTGGGTTTGTAGTATAACGCACAAAATTCCCGCACTTTGTGTTTCAAGTTTCAACAATTTGTTATATTCGTCTTTTTACATCTCTAGAGTCTGCATTACGTTTGAATATGACTTGGTTGGTTTTGCCCGCGTTTAAGACTTATTAAGTGGTAACTTTATAGAAACCTATAACATACAGATATATAGTACATGTGCTTAATTTGCGCCGAAAGAATATATAAACCCACCAGTTTTTACTTCTCTGTATAGAGGACGCAAAAACACCTAATACGTTATTTTACAGTATTCCCAATCAAATGCAATGATTTAGTACGGTGTTTTATAGTTATTAAATAATTAACCGAGTTGAAAGATCTATTAAACAAACAGCATAAGTTTAATCAGGGATGTTAAAAGTAAAACAACTTCATGCTACCTATAATTTAATTAATGAACTTATTAAAATGAAAGTTCATATATACCCTCCACGGTTTTTAGTTCACTGTGTAGCGGACGCAAAAACAGCTGGTAAGAAATTTTACAGTTTTTGATTTGGTTAATTTGTTTGGTAGTAAGAATATCAAAGCCCAGCAAATCATACGAAGTAAAGGCATTTTAACAATAATTTAATAGAAAGAACTAACGTTCCGTTGCTACACGCAACATCGTCAGAGAATGAATAATAAATACAGACGACAAAAACTACCGGGTAGGTTATGTGATACTATTTAATACTTTGTTGTTATGTCTCACGAATCTCACCCTTCCTTATAGCTTAGTACTTGAATAGTCGGTATAGCTATAATACCAATTTCGTCTCGCTACAACTTTGGCGCTTTAAACGACGATCTGTATTGGATTATCTGGCGTAAAATGCTGAATTTCCTGTTGACGTCTGACTTGGATTTTCTCCGTGTCGCAAAGGCTACACACTTCTTTCATTCGCAACTGCCGAGGCATCGTTGCAAAATGGTATCCAATAGAGTGATAATTTATTCTTCGAACTTGCGGAGTTGACAATCAAATTAATCATGACTGACGCACATCAAGTAGTTACCAGTCCAAATATTGACCTAATAGCATTTGCGGCCATTTCTAACGGTAAATTAAACGGTAAATTAAACGGTAAATTGGCAATGTTCAAAGAGTCACAATGGATGAACAAGACTGAAATCTAATTCTAGTGAGTAATATTATTGCCCAACATACTGCTTTAAACAAAACCATAACACAAAGTAATTTTGAACGTTTCGTAACTATAGGTAACATCATCAGAGTGATAAATATATATATATATATATATATATATATATATATATATACATGAAGGGACTTAAATAGCTTAACTAGTTACATAAATAGAAAATTATAAGGTAACAGACAAGGTGATCGAAAAACTGAAAAGTGAAGCTGCAGACAAATGAGTTGCCAAACTATAGTGAAGAGACACCACACGGTAAAGAAAAATTCTAAAAGAGTGCTAAGGGAAAATATCTAATGTTAGCGTTGAGAGAGGCTTTAAGTTCATCTTATTCTATTTTTCACAATGAACTCGAGAAGCTTAAAATTTTACTTAAACAAAATGGATATCCGGCTACATTTTTAGATCATTGTTCTCGAATCTTTTTGGATAAAATATTAAGGCCTCCGGTTAAAATCCTCACAGTTCCTAAACTATCACTCTCTCTCTCTCATTTTACCATAAACTGAAAATCATGGGCTCCAAATTCGTCAACAAGTTAGAAAATTACTAGCTTCAGCCTTTCCTCACATCCAACTTCGCGTTGTTTTCCGACCTGTCTTTCGCTTGTCGAGATTTTTCCGGTTCAAAGACCGACTGCCCCTTAGATTTTGATCCCCTGTCGTTTACATATTTACGTGCAGATGCTGCCAGGCATCGTATGTTGGCTTATACTGAAAAGGCACTTTCTCTGTCTACCATGTCCAGCATTATGGCACACACGATAAAAACTGCATGGTCACGATTTTTTTGATGACTTTTCAATTGTATCATCAGGTTCTAACTAATTAGATCTCCTTCTTCGAGAAAGCTTGTTAATTTCTAGGTTTAAACTCTCTCTTAACTAACGTTAGATCTTTTAGAATTTGTCTTCACCACTTTGACAATGCATTAGTCTGCGGTTTTACTTTTCAGCTTTTCTATCACTTTTTCTGTCACCTTGTTTGTCACCTTATCACTTTCTATTTATGCAACTAGTTAAGCTATTTAAGTCACCTGCATGTATATGTACTATTTACAGAATGAGTGGCCGTTCTGTATCGGGGTATACAGACACGAGGCGAAGCCGAGTGCCTGTATCCCGATACAGAACGGACACGAATTCTGTAAATGACCTCTAAAACGATCCGATTTGGTTAGTTCATTGGCGTAGTAATTTTTCTAAAAAAACGTTGTCTAAGTCGAGAAAATCAAAGCTAAAGTTTATGTAAATCAAGAGGAATCTGTATCACGTATACAGACACTCATTAAACATGGATTTTCTTTGTGTTTTCCTCATGAATTATTAATGAGTTTTAGAAATATATATATATATATATATAGTTTACCCTAAACGGGATCATCAGGCGACTGAAAAATATCGGTTAGTGGGCTGCTTAAATGCGTTAGTTGGGGCGTGGGTGTGGGCGTCGAAACGTCCAGCGGATTCATTTGGAGCGTGGGTGTGGGCGTCGAAGACTTTAAGGTAAAACTATACTTTATACTTTGTATTTTGCTCTATCTATATATGGTATTGAGCACTCTCTAACATTTCGTGAACCAAAACTCACTTATATTCGCACCCGTATACCGGTTGTGCACTCTTGTTTTCGTAGTTTTGTAGTTTTATAGTATTATACCTTAAAAATGCGAAAATTTCGGTTTGATCATTCACTGAAAATCATTCCAATACCAACACAAGATGCTTATTTGAAAGATTTGATCGAAAAAACTGAAAGCGTAATAAAACGTATGAGATGGAAAGCTCACTTTTTTCTTAATGGTGATAGAAACCCGTCAAAAAATAACCATTTCGGACTGCCTTCTAACAAAACACCTCCCACTATTTTGGATATTAAACCTTTCGAAGACGACTTAATAAAACTCATTGAAAACACCAAATTTCGGCATACGAGCAATCCATTTCAGGAATCTTTGGCAAACGATTTGAAGAAAATTAATTCGTCACCTAATATTTTTGTTTTCGCCGACAAAACTAGAAACATTTATGAAACCTCGCTCGACACATACAACAATCTTTTGCATGACAATATAACAAAAACATATAAACATGGATCAGAGGGCACCATAGAACAGATAGACAATGAACTGAAACACATTTCGAATAACTTGGGAATTGGCGACCGTATTGAACACATGAAAAAACGCGAAACATTTATTTCGCTCAAAGATCATAAGGATAATTTCGAAAACAACCCAACATGCCGATTAATTAATCCTGCTAAAAGTGAGTCCGGAAAGCTCAGCAAAGTAATTCTTGATAAAATCAACTCTAAGTTAAGGAACATTTTGAACGTAAATCAATGGAGAAACACACAAGAAGTAATCGAATGGTTTGGCAACATTGAAGAGAAAAACAGACATACCTTCATTTCGTTTGACATTGTTAATTTCTACCCTTCAATTTCAGAAGACCTTCTGGACCAAGCATTATCTTGGGCCAGAAATTTGGCTATCATTACCGAAAGTGACATTTCAATAATAAAACACGCTAGAAAATCGCTCCTTTTCAACAACGGAAAACCGTGGATAAAAAAAGACAGCAACAGTTTATTTGATGTTACCATGGGTAGCTATGACGGCGCTGAAGTATGCGAACTAGTAGGCCTTTTCATTCTAAACGACCTAGGGAAAAAGTTTGGCAACCAAAATATTGGCCTATATAGAGACGACGGATTGGCAGTACTAAAAAATAAGACCGCACGATTGGCAGACAAAACAAGAAAAGATCTTCACAAAAGTTTCGAACAGTTTGGCTTAAAAATCACGGCAGAAGCAAATTTAATTTCAGTAAACATTTTAGACGTTACTTTCGACCTAAGCAATGGAAAATACAAACCTTTTCGAAAGCCCAATGACGATCCATTATACATAAACAAGCAATCAAACCACCCACCAAGCATTTTAAGACACCTACCTACATCAATCAACAAGCGCATTTCCCTCCTCTCGTCTGACGAGCGGACATTCCATGAAACCGCAACAATTTACCAAGATGCATTAAGGCGCAGCAATTTCAACCATGAGCTAAACTACACACAAGAAACACCACAGCAAACACGCAGAAATAGACACCGCAATATCATCTGGTTTAACCCTCCATTTAACAAAAATGTCAAAACAAACATAGGACGCAATTTTCTTAGCCTTATTGACAAGCACTTTCCACCAGGACACAAGCTTCACAAACTTTTTAACAGAAACACAGTCAAGATTAGCTATAGTTGCATGAACAACATCAAGTCCATTATCACGAAACATAATTCACGCACAATTAGGAAAAGCGAGCCACGAAGCATAGTTACAAGCAGTTGCAATTGCAGGATTAAGGACAATTGCCCCCTACGTGGGCAATGCATGACAAACAACATAGTATACAAGGCATCTATTTCCATAAGCAACACGAACATCACTAAGCAATACATTGGCATGACAGCAAGTACATTTAAAGAGCGATATCGTAACCATACTAAATCTTTCCAGAATAAAAAGTATTCAAATGAGACGGAACTTTCGAAATATATTTGGAATCTAAAAGAAAAAAACCCAAAGTTTCGACATAACCTGGTCTATACTAAAACACTCAATTTCTTACACGGGAGGATCAAAAAGATGCAATTTATGTTTGGACGAAAAACTTTTCATCCTGAAGGCAGACAAACAACTCTTACTAAACAAAAGATCAGAAATAGTTTCGACGTGTCGGCACAAAAATAGATTTCGGATCAACAACCTAAACAATCAAAGGAATGCGCGCAACGTTTCGATGCCCACACCCACGCTCCAAATGAATCCGCCGGACGTTTCGACGCCCACACCCACGCCCCAACTAACGCATTTAAGCAGCCCACTAACCGATATTTTTCAGTCGCCTGATGATCCCGTTTAGGGTGAAACCTCTGGTAGCGAAGACTTTAAGGTAAAACTATACTTTATACTTTATATATATATATATATATATATATATATATATATATATTTATATATACAAAGTATAAAGTATAGTTTTACCTTAAAGTCTTCGCTACCAGAGGTTTCACCCTAAACGGGATCATCAGGCGACTGGAAAATATCGGTTAGTGGGCTGCTTAAATGTGTTAGTTGGGGCGTGGGTGTGGGCGTCGAAACGTCCGGCGCATTCATTTGGAGCGTGGGTGTGGGCGTCGAAACGTTGCGCGCATTCCTTTGATTGTTTAGGTTGTTGATCCGAAATCTATTTTTGTGCCGACACGTCGAAACTATTTCTGATCTTTTGTTTAGTAAGAGTTGTTTGTCTGCCTTCATGATGAAAAGTTTTTCGTCCAAACATAAATTGCATCTTTTTGATCCTCCCGTGTAAGAAATTGAGTGTTTTAGTATAGACCAGGTTATGTCGAAACTTTGGTTTTTTTCTTTTAGATTCCAAATGTATTTCGAAAGTTCCGTCTCATTTGAATACTTTTTATTCTGGAAAGATTTAGTATGGTTACGATATCGCTCTTTAAATGTACTTGCTGTCATGCCAATGTATTGCTTGGTGATGTTCGTGTTGCTTATGGAAATAGATGCCTTGTATACTATGTTGTTTGTCATGCATTGCCCACGTAGGGGGCAATTGTCCTTAATCCTGCAATTGCAACTGCTTGTAACTATGCTTCGTGGCTTGCTTTTCCTGATTGTGCGTGAATTATGTTTCGTGATAATAGACTTGACGTTGTTCATGCAACTATAGCTAATCTTGACTGTGTTTCTGTTAAAAAGTTTGTGAAGCTTGTGTCCTGGTGGAAAGTGCTTGTCAATAAGGCTAAGAAAGTTGCGTCCTATGTTTGTTTTGACATTTCTGTTAAATGGAGGGTTAAACCAGATGATATTGCGGCGTCTATTTCTGCGTGTTTGCTGTGGTGCTTCTTGTGTGTAGTTTAGCTCATGGTTGAAATTGCTGCGCCTTAATGCATCTTGGTAAATTGGTGCGGTTTGATGGAATGTCCGCTCGTCAGACGAGAGGAGGGAAATGCGCTTGTTGATTGATGTAGGTAGCTGTCTTAAAATGCTTGGTGGGTGGTTTGATTGCTTGTTTATGTATAATGGATCGTCATTGGGCTTTCGAAAAGGTTTGTATTTTCCATTGCTTAGGTCGAAAGTGACGTCTAAAAAGTTTTACTGAAATTAAATTTGCTTCTGCCGTGATTTTTAAGCCAAACTGTTCGAAACTTTTGTGAAGATCTTTTCTTGTTTTGTCTGCCAATCGTGCGGTCTTATTTTTTAGTACTGCCAATCCGTCGTCTCTATATAGGCCAATATTTTGGTTGCCAAACTTTTTCCCTAGGTCGTTTAGAATGAAAAGGCCTACTAGTTCGCATACTTCAGCGCCGTCGTAGCTACCCATGGTAACATCAAATAAACTGTTGCTGTCTTTTTTTATCCACGGTTTTTCGTTGTTGAAAAGGAGCGATTTTCTAGCGTGTTTTATTATTGAAATGTCACTTTCGGTAATAATAGCCAAATTTCTGGCCCAAGATAATGCTTGGTCCAGAAGGTCTTCAGAAATTGAAGGGTAGAAATTAACAATGTCAAACGAAATGAAGGTATGTCTGTTTTTCTCTTCAATGTTGCCAAACCATTCGATTACTTCTTGTGTGCTTCTCCATTGATTTACGTTCAAAATGTTCCTTAACTTAGAGTTGATTTTATCAAGAATTACTTTGCTGAGCTTTCCGGACTCACTTTTAGCAGGATTAATTAATCGGCATGTTGGGTTGTTTTCGAAATTATCCTTATGATCTTTGAGAGAAATGAATGTTTCGCGTTTTTTCATGTGTTCAATACGGTCGCCAATTCCCAAGTTATTCGAAATGTGTTTCAGTTCATTGTCTATCTGTTCTATGGTGCCCTCTGATCCATGTTTATATGTTTTTGTTATATTGTCATGCAAAAGATTGTTGTATGTGTCGAGCGAGGTTTCATAAATGTTTCTAGTTTTGTCGGCGAAGACGAAAATATTAGGTGACGAATTAATTTTCTTCAAATCGTTTGCCAAAGATTCCTGAAATGGATTGCTCGTATGCCGAAATTTGGTGTTTTCAATGAGTTTTATTAAGTCGTCTTCGAAAGGTTTGAAATCCAAAACAGTGGGAGGTGTTTTGTTAGAAGGCAGTCCGAAATGGTTATTTTTTGACGGGTTTCTATCACCATTAAGAAAAAAGTGAGCTTTCCATCTCATACGTTTTATTACGCTTTCAATTTTTTCGATCAAATCTTTCAAATAAGCATCTTGTGGTGGTATTGGAATGTTTTTCAGTGAATGGTCAAACCGAAATTTTCGCATTTTAAGGTATAATACTATAAAACTACAAAACTACGTAAACAAGAGTGCACAACCGGTATACGGGTGCGAATATAAGTGAGTTATGGTTCACGAAATGTTAGAGAGTGCTCAATACCATATAGATAGAGCAAAATACAAAGTATAAAGTATAGTTTTACCTTAAAGTCTTCGCTACCAGAGGTTTCACCCTAAACGGGATCATCAGGCGACTGGAAAATATCGGTTAGTGGGCTGCTTAAATGCGTTAGTTGGGGCGTGGGTGTGGGCGTCGAAACGTCCGGCGCATTCATTTGGAGCGTGGGTGTGGGCGTCGAAACGTTGCGCGCATTCCTTTGATTGTTTAGGTTGTTGATCCGAAATCTATTTTTGTGCCGACACGTCGAAACTATTTCTGATCTTTTGTTTAGTAAGAGTTGTTTGTCTGCCTTCATGATGAAAAGTTTTTCGTCCAAACATAAATTGCATCTTTTTGATCCTCCCGTGTAAGAAATTGAGTGTTTTAGTATAGACCAGGTTATGTCGAAACTTTGGTTTTTTTCTTTTAGATTCCAAATGTATTTCGAAAGTTCCGTCTCATTTGAATACTTTTTATTCTGGAAAGATTTAGTATGGTTACGATATCGCTCTTTAAATGTACTTGCTGTCATGCCAATGTATTGCTTGGTGATGTTCGTGTTGCTTATGGAAATAGATGCCTTGTATACTATGTTGTTTGTCATGCATTGCCCACGTAGGGGGCAATTGTCCTTAATCCTGCAATTGCAACTGCTTGTAACTATGCTTCGTGGCTTGCTTTTCCTGATTGTGCGTGAATTATGTTTCGTGATAATAGACTTGACGTTGTTCATGCAACTATAGCTAATCTTGACTGTGTTTCTGTTAAAAAGTTTGTGAAGCTTGTGTCCTGGTGGAAAGTGCTTGTCAATAAGGCTAAGAAAGTTGCGTCCTATGTTTGTTTTGACATTTCTGTTAAATGGAGGGTTAAACCAGATGATATTGCGGCGTCTATTTCTGCGTGTTTGCTGTGGTGCTTCTTGTGTGTAGTTTAGCTCATGGTTGAAATTGCTGCGCCTTAATGCATCTTGGTAAATTGGTGCGGTTTGATGGAATGTCCGCTCGTCAGACGAGAGGAGGGAAATGCGCTTGTTGATTGATGTAGGTAGCTGTCTTAAAATGCTTGGTGGGTGGTTTGATTGCTTGTTTATGTATAATGGATCGTCATTGGGCTTTCGAAAAGGTTTGTATTTTCCATTGCTTAGGTCGAAAGTGACGTCTAAAAAGTTTGCTGAAATTAAATTTGCTTCTGCCGTGATTTTTAAGCCAAACTGTTCGAAACTTTTGTGAAGATCTTTTCTTGTTTTGTCTGCCAATCGTGCGGTCTTATTTTTTAGTACTGCCAATCCGTCGTCTCTATATAGGCCAATATTTTGGTTGCCAAACTTTTTCCCTAGGTCGTTTAGAATGAAAAGGCCTACTAGTTCGCATACTTCAGCGCCGTCGTAGCTACCCATGGTAACATCAAATAAACTGTTGCTGTCTTTTTTTATCCACGGTTTTTCGTTGTTGAAAAGGAGCGATTTTCTAGCGTGTTTTATTATTGAAATGTCACTTTCGGTAATAATAGCCAAATTTCTGGCCCAAGATAATGCTTGGTCCAGAAGGTCTTCAGAAATTGAAGGGTAGAAATTAACAATGTCAAACGAAATGAAGGTATGTCTGTTTTTCTCTTCAATGTTGCCAAACCATTCGATTACTCCTTGTGTGCTTCTCCATTGATTTACGTTCAAAATGTTCCTTAACTTAGAGTTGATTTTATCAAGAATTACTTTGCTGAGCTTTCCGGACTCACTTTTAGCAGGATTAATTAATCGGCATGTTGGGTTGTTTTCGAAATTATCCTTATGATCTTTGAGAGAAATGAATGTTTCGCGTTTTTTCATGTGTTCAATACGGTCGCCAATTCCCAAGTTATTCGAAATGTGTTTCAGTTCATTGTCTATCTGTTCTATGGTGCCCTCTGATCCATGTTTATATGTTTTTGTTATATTGTCATGCAAAAGATTGTTGTATGTGTCGAGCGAGGTTTCATAAATGTTTCTAGTTTTGTCGGCGAAGACGAAAATATTAGGTGACGAATTAATTTTCTTCAAATCGTTTGCCAAAGATTCCTGAAATGGATTGCTCGTATGCCGAAATTTGGTGTTTTCAATGAGTTTTATTAAGTCGTCTTCGAAAGGTTTGAAATCCAAAACAGTGGGAGGTGTTTTGTTAGAAGGCAGTCCGAAATGGTTATTTTTTGACGGGTTTCTATCACCATTAAGAAAAAAGTGAGCTTTCCATCTCATACGTTTTATTACGCTTTCAATTTTTTCGATCAAATCTTTCAAATAAGCATCTTGTGGTGGTATTGGAATGTTTTTCAGTGAATGGTCAAACCGAAATTTTCGCATTTTAAGGTATAATACTATAAAACTACAAAACTACGTAAACAAGAGTGCACAACCGGTATACGGGTGCGAATATAAGTGAGTTATGGTTCACGAAATGTTAGAGAGTGCTCAATACCATATAGATAGAGCAAAATACAAAGTATAAAGTATAGTTTTACCTTAAAGTCTTCGCTACCAGAGGTTTCACCCTAAACGGGATCATCAGGCGACTGGAAAATATCGGTTAGTGGGCTGCTTAAATGCGTTAGTTGGGGCGTGGGTGTGGGCGTCGAAACGTCCGGCGCATTCATTTGCTTAAATGCGTTAGTTGGGGCGTGGGTGTGGGCGTCGAAACGTCCGGCGCATTCATTTGCTTAAATGCGTTAGTTGGGGCGTGGGTGTGGGCGTCGAAACGTCCGGCGCATTCATTTGCTTAAATGCGTTAGTTGGGGCGTGGGTGTGGGCGTCGAAACGTCCGGCGCATTCATTTGCTTAAATGCGTTAGTTGGGGCGTGGGTGTGGGCGTCGAAACGTCCGGCGCATTCATTTGCTTAAATGCGTTAGTTGGGGCGTGGGTGTGGGCGTCGAAACGTCCGGCGCATTCATTTGCTTAAATGCGTTAGTTGGGGCGTGGGTGTGGGCGTCGAAACGTCCGGCGCATTCATTTGCTTAAATGCGTTAGTTGGGGCGTGGGTGTGGGCGTCGAAACGTCCGGCGCATTCATTTGCTTAAATGCGTTAGTTGGGGCGTGGGTGTGGGCGTCGAAACGTCCGGCGCATTCATTTGCTTAAATGCGTTAGTTGGGGCGTGGGTGTGGGCGTCGAAACGTCCGGCGCATTCATTTGCTTAAATGCGTTAGTTGGGGCGTGGGTGTGGGCGTCGAAACGTCCGGCGCATTCATTTGCTTAAATGCGTTAGTTGGGGCGTGGGTGTGGGCGTCGAAACGTCCGGCGCATTCATTTGCTTAAATGCGTTAGTTGGGGCGTGGGTGTGGGCGTCGAAACGTCCGGCGCATTCATTTGCTTAAATGCGTTAGTTGGGGCGTGGGTGTGGGCGTCGAAACGTCCGGCGCATTCATTTGCTTAAATGCGTTAGTTGGGGCGTGGGTGTGGG
Source organism: Paragorgia papillata (assembly GCA_035771165.1). Taxonomy (NCBI): domain Eukaryota; kingdom Metazoa; phylum Cnidaria; class Anthozoa; order Scleralcyonacea; family Coralliidae; genus Paragorgia; species Paragorgia papillata. The sequence goes on along the minus strand of JAWNZC010000022.1, from coordinate 408,685 downwards.
CGTCGAAACGTCCGGCGCATTCATTTGCTTAAATGCGTTAGTTGGGGCGTGGGTGTGGGCGTCGAAACGTCCGGCGCATTCATTTGCTTAAATGCGTTAGTTGGGGCGTGGGTGTGGGCGTCGAAACGTCCGGCGCATTCATTTGCTTAAATGCGTTAGTTGGGGCGTGGGTGTGGGCGTCGAAACGTCCGGCGCATTCATTTGCTTAAATGCGTTAGTTGGGGCGTGGGTGTGGGCGTCGAAACGTCCGGCGCATTCATTTGCTTAAATGCGTTAGTTGGGGCGTGGGTGTGGGCGTCGAAACGTCCGGCGCATTCATTTGCTTAAATGCGTTAGTTGGGGCGTGGGTGTGGGCGTCGAAACGTCCGGCGCATTCATTTGCTTAAATGCGTTAGTTGGGGCGTGGGTGTGGGCGTCGAAACGTCCGGCGCATTCATTTGCTTAAATGCGTTAGTTGGGGCGTGGGTGTGGGCGTCGAAACGTCCGGCGCATTCATTTGCTTAAATGCGTTAGTTGGGGCGTGGGTGTGGGCGTCGAAACGTCCGGCGCATTCATTTGCTTAAATGCGTTAGTTGGGGCGTGGGTGTGGGCGTCGAAACGTCCGGCGCATTCATTTGCTTAAATGCGTTAGTTGGGGCGTGGGTGTGGGCGTCGAAACGTCCGGCGCATTCATTTGCTTAAATGCGTTAGTTGGGGCGTGGGTGTGGGCGTCGAAACGTCCGGCGCATTCATTTGCTTAAATGCGTTAGTTGGGGCGTGGGTGTGGGCGTCGTCGAAACGTCCGGCGCATTCATTTGCTTAAATGCGTTAGTTGGGGCGTGGGTGTGGGCGTCGAAACGTCCGGCGCATTCATTTGCTTAAATGCGTTAGTTGGGGCGTGAGTGTGGGCGTCGAAACGTCCGGCGCATTCATTTGCTTAAATGCGTTAGTTGGGGCGTGGGTGTGGGCGTCGAAACGTCGGCGCATTCATTTGCTTAAATGCGTTAGTTGGGGCGTGGGTGTGGGCGTCGAAACGTCCGGCGCATTCATTTGCTTAAATGCGTTAGTTGGGGCGTGGGTGTGGGCGTCGAAACGTCCGGCGCATTCATTTGCTTAAATGCGTTAGTTGGGGCGTGGGTGTGGGCGTCGAAACGTCCGGCGCATTCATTTGCTTAAATGCGTTAGTTGGGGCGTGGGTGTGGGCGTCGAAACGTCCGGCGCATTCATTTGCTTAAATGCGTTAGTTGGGGCGTGGGTGTGGGCGTCGAAACGTCCGGCGCATTCATTTGCTTAAATGCGTTAGTTGGGGCGTGGGTGTGGGCGTCGAAACGTCCGGCGCATTCATTTGCTTAAATGCGTTAGTTGGGGCGTGGGTGTGGGCGTCGAAACGTCCGGCGCATTCATTTGCTTAAATGCGTTTGTGTTATGGTTTTGTTTAATGCAGTATGCTGGACAATAATAATTCTGACTAGAATTTTCAAAGAGATATGCAGTAACTCGGAAAGAAGTAAACCAAATAAAAAACGGTAGAATAACTTATTAGCTGTTTTGCGTCCTCTATACAGAGAATCAAAAACCGTGGAGGGTTTATATGCACTTTAATTTTAATATAGGTTCATTAATTCGATTAGGTATCATGAATTTGTTTTATCATTAATATGCCTGATTGAACTGATGTTGTTTGTATAATAGATCTTTCAACTCGATTAATTATTTTAATAACTATATAACACTGCACTAAATTATTGCATTTGATTGGGAAATTCATTCATTCATTCATTCATTCATTCATTCATTCATTCATTCATTCATTCATTCATTCATTCATTCATTCATTCATCTTTCATATTTATTTGCCACAAAAAACAAAAAAATTGAATTATTTACATGAAAAGAATAGAGTGGCGAGGAGACCTCATGAAACCACCAGGCTTATGTTCTGAGGTCACCTCGTAAATTTAATATTTTACTTATAACAATGCATATGTGCGGCGTAAAAAATTAACTTAAAAGAAATTCTATCATAGCTCTTTTAAAACTTGAAAGACTGAGTAAATCTTTTAAACGTTGTGGTAAAGAATTCCAAATTTTCGGGCCTTGGTAAAGTATCGTGAATTTATACATTGCTAAATTTGTTTCACGGCTATATGTGAATGTATAAAAAAAGGAAAGAAGGAAAGAAGAATGAGAAAATACCGACGGGTGTCAAGAATCACTGGAACAAAAACGATTCGATTCAATGATATATTACTGAACATGAGAAAATATTTCATTATTTGATTCCAATGACAATGATGGTGAACCAAATAAGAAAATTTGCACAGTTTGATCTTCAGTCTTTCTTGACCACTCATCAGCAAGTACCTGGGCAGCAGAGGAGAGCAGTTTCCGTCTTTGGACAGCAAAAATTGGACAGTGAAAAAAATAATGCTTTATAGTCTCGGTGTGAAACCCACATATGCACGCAGAGGATACTTTGCAACCTATTCTAAATAAGTAATAATTGAGTGCACATATACACCCAAGCGCAAACGAGTATGGAAAACAGAAGAAAACCTATCGTTAGCAAAATGGTAAATAAAATTAGAATTTGGTATGTCAAAAATGGACATTAAAGATTTCTTAAAACAACCAATTGAATCAAAGAAACGTGTCTCAATGCTAATACTATTCCACAATCTAGTTGCAGAAGGGAAAAAAGATTTTCTAAAACGTTCAGTTCGACTAGGAAAAAGAAAAATGTCTGAGGAGGTTTTTAGAAAGTATTGTGACCTTTCATAAACTTGAGGAGGGAGTAATTCTTTAAGATAATTTGGACTAAGGTTATTTTCAATCTTATAATCTTATATGTAAGTTTGTGAATTTTTCTTCTAGTTGACATATTTTCCCACCCTACTTCTTGCATGAGACGATGCTTACTAGTTCCTTTCATTGCCCCAGTTACAAGTTTTGCAGCTTCATATTGTACATGCTCGAGAATATCGCATTCACAATTTGTGCAGTCGTCCCACAATACGTGCGCATACTCCATGACGGGGCGAATTAACGATTTATATAACTTGCACAAGATATCTCTGCTGACCTTATATTTAAGACATTTGAGCATATTAAGCTTTTTATTGGCTTTCTCGAAAATTCTGACGATGCGAGCCCTCCAAGAAAGATTAGCAGTGAGTTTGACGCCAAGATGAGTATGCTGTAAAACTTCGCAAATTTTATTATTATTCGATTTATTTTTATCTTCCTTTTAATTGGTTGAGGGACCACTACGTCACCTGCAAATAACTGCCTACAAATAACAGTCTGCTCATGCGCATTAGTCGGAGACATCAGGAAGATATTTGTAGCAAATAATATTTTGCTCATGCGCGTTACACTCAATTTCGGCAAACGTAAATCGCTCGTCCAGCTAAGCTGAAAAGAAATGAATGGACATAATTACAGGTAAACAATGTCAAATAAAAAATAAATCGAATAATAAAACAATTATTGAACTCGGTTTTCACAAAATATCGTGATTTGTCAGTGTCTCGCAGTTCAGTTATTTGCCTCTGCCTTCGGCATCGGCAAATAACTGATCTGCTCGCCACTGACAAATCACGATATTTTGCTCAACCTCGTCCAATAATTGTTAATCTAAAATGGAATGAACAAACGAAACAAACAATATCATCTTGCTATGGAGTGCTATCAATTTTGCGGAAACTGAAAAATCTTGCTCCCTTTCATGTAAAGAAACAATTGGCAGAAAGCCTTGTTCTTTCAAAGATCAATTATAACGATGTGGTTCACTACCCAATACCAGCCTATCTCAACAAAAAACTCCAGCGTGTCCAAAATGTCACGGCCAGTTTTGTCTACAACAGATACTGCAGAGAAGTGGACGTTCTATCACTTGGATGGCTCCCATTGACTGAGCGAACACAATACCATCTTCTTCGCTCAGCACATAAAGCCATTTGAGACCCCAATTGGCCAGAGTATTCCAAGTTGAATATACGGAATACGAGTAGAGCTTTACGATCTAGCTCCTCGATAACGCTGGAAATTCCACTAGAGACAGGAACGTTTCAAGATAGCTGTGCTAAATTATTTAATGAACTTGACCCGACATTAAGAAATGAAAGCAACATTAATATGTTTACAAATAATCTAAAACGAGTTTTATTTACTAAAGCAAAGCAGAGACTTGAATCCGCTTAGATACGGACATATATATGTGTATATATTTAAGTAATTTTACAGTTATGAGCATTAGTTTTGAACTTATAAACATTAGTATAGGTACTATTAAGCATAGTTATAGGTAATATTTCATACTTGTTTTTTTCCCCTGTTTACCAATCTATTTATTTGCAACTGAAGATGTAGAGCTACCACGTAGAGATGCTTCATTAAATCGTTATTATTATTATTATTATTATTATTAATTATTGTCGAAAAGTAAATCTGGGTGAGACGCTTTGGACCGTTTAACCGAAAATGTCATACTTTTCGTCTTTTTTGTGTTAATAGTGACAAGCCAGCGCTTCGCCCAATCCCTAATCTTAATAAGGTCATTACTTAGTTTTGTTAAAGATGTATCGAGGGCATTGACAATGTCAAATAAAGAAGTATCGTCAGCATATAATAAAGAGTTTGTTTCAAGACTCTCAGTAATGTCATTGATACAGATTAAAAAAAGTAGCGGACCGAGTACAGACCCTTGAGGTACGCCAGCATTTATGTTTCTCCATTGAGAAAATTGGCCATCTATGACCACACGCTGTTTTCTATTCGATAAATAGCTCTCAAACCAGCTTAACAAAGGGTCTCTTATGCCAATTAATTGAAGCTTATATAAAAGGCCCTTGTGCCAAACCCTGTCGAAAGCTTTGCTAATATCGAGAAACACCACTCCTACTTCCTTGCCTTGCTCAAATGCTTCATAGATCTTGTCTCTTAAATATAAGAGTTGATTGACAGTCGAGTCGCCTGGTCGATAGCCTGACTGCAGTGCGTTTAGAAACCAATATCCAACAAGAAATTGTAAAGTCTGATAAAAACAACTCTCTCAATTATTTTTGATAATGAGGTTAGCAAAGAAATAGGTCTATAATTTGATTTCAACTCGCAAACTTCGTTAGTTTTGAATAATGGAATAACCTTTGTCATCTTCCACTGCTCCGGGAAAACCCCGGACGACAGTAAGAGGTTTATCAACTGTGTGAAAACATTAGTTATACAGTCAGCACAAATCTTAACAATTTTATTGCTGATACCATCGGGACTACAGGCCTTACTGGTGTCCACGCCTCGTAGTAAACTATTTATTTTCAGTAGTGATAATGTTTGAGAAAACGACGACTGTCTGGAATGGTGTAATGTCATGGGGAAGAATCGCAGCGCTGTCATCAATCGTACTCCGACCACTAAAATAATCATTCAGTAATTCAGCTTTCGCTTTAGCATCGCTAATTATATTTTGGCTTTCCATAAGCGTAGGTACCGTTACCCGCATTTTTTTGTCCTTATAGAGATTTAACGATTCCCCACCACTTACTAGTTTCAGGTTCTTGAAGCTTATCATGAAGATTTGCATAATATTGAACTTTGTTCGATCTAATTAATGCAGTAGTGTAATTCCTTTGAGCCCTGTATTTTTCCCAAGATGCTGGTGTTTTTTGTCTAGAATAATTTTTTAGTAATCTGTTACGTTTCCTGATAGCCTTCCTGACATTACTAATCATGCAGGGTTTATCATGCGCACGAATGACCACAGTTCGACGCCGGAGGAATATATTGCTCGACAACATGCTGAAAACTTAAAAACCAGTTGTTATATATAACATTGACATCGTTACTATCGGCCAGGCTCTCGTCCCATTCATAATTTAATAATGCAGTATTTAATGCTTCCTCGTCAATATTTTGATAATTCCAAACTGAGCGCGTATAGCATTTAAGTTGTGACAAGAACATACTCATTTTGGCAAAAATAAGAGAGTGGTCACAATTTGCTGGCGGGCTTAAAGTGCCTGAACTTACAAAGTAACCTGGCCAGTTGGTGATAATTAAATCTAAAAGTGTAGCACCAGTAGATGTAATACGCGTTGGTTAATTTATCACTTCAGATAAACTGTTACACTCCATCCAACTATACAATAAAGAACCAAAAATCACTGCGTTCAAATGAATAGTCGGGATCATAATTCCATTAAAATCTCCTAACAAAATTATCACCTTATTCGGTTCTAATTGTATTTTATCTAAACAAGTTTGCAGATTGTCTAAGAACACCATATTGGCGTCAGTATCAGTGCACAGGGGTCTATAACAAGTCCCACATACCAAAGAGTCGACTTGATTTTGATCTCAACCCATAATATTTCAAACCCAGTTGACTCTATATCATGTATCCTTTTTGGAATAGATTCTGAAGAAACCTGCAGAGAACACCACCACCTCGTCTGCCATCGGATCTATCCAAACGTATTATGGGAAAATAGCCGGGAATATCAAACAAATCATTAGAAGCGGAATCAGTCAACCATGTCTCACTATATGCAAAAATCTTTAAATTTTCATTCAACATTATTGAAGCAATTTCATCAAATTTATAAGATGCATTTGTAAATGGGTTCAAAATGCGAACGTTTAGCTAAGTGACCAATTTTCAGCGAAACTGTGAGATCAGGGTCAGGGTTTAGCTCTACTGTGATGATTCAGCTGTACAAAGCATTTTTTCTTCCCGGTATTGGGAAAACAGTCAAAAAAATTAGAAAATGCAGACTATTATATCCTTAGGACTATTTTAGGTCTTTCTAAGGCTTACTCGAATTAGCGAAAATTAAGTCATTGGAGCAGCGTAGGTATTTTCAATATTTAGTTCTTCTTTTTAAATGTATAAATATATATTAATGAATTTTTTAAGCTTAGTAAGGTACACTATAACCTGCGAGGATCTGGCACTAAGCTGGAGCAGTTCCCATTCAAAACTAACTGACTGAAAAACTCATACTTGTCAATTGCCAGCCACTTGTGGAACAATTTACCCAATAATGTACGCGAAGCCACTTCCATGTTTGGAACTTCAAGAAACTTATCAGTAACATATAACTTAAGCCAGACATATATTTTAATTAACTAGTATTTTATCTGTATTAACTTATATCTTTTTACCACTATATCTATTCTTAACATAAATTTTATCATGTAATTTGTACGTGCGCGTTTTAACGATTTTTGAATTTGTACGTGAGCGTTTTTCCTCGATTGATTGATTGATCAATAAAAGTTCACAAAACGTTCTAAAACATTACTAAATCAATAACCGGGATCTATTTTGGTGTTATATTCAACAAATTGATTTTCAACGCAGCCAGGTTAGAAATCCGACGTAGTTTAACGCTACTGAAACTGACGTTTAGTCAAAACCTAAGGGTTTTTCCAAAATATTACCTAACGTTAAGACAGGTTTTTGCGCAACTTTTAAGTTGAAACTACTTACAATAGTGGCAAAAAGTTAATGAAACACTTGCAAATAATGACTGAAAAGCCCAACCCCCCCCCCCACCCCCACCCCCCAACCCCCGCACAATGTTGATAGTAACAGCGGCAGTCAATGCAAGCGGCCAGAGTGGGTATCGGGCTGCATAGGATTTTATTATATCTTTTTGCACTATACAAACCAACATTGTACGGGGGGAAGGGGTAGAAGGGGGCAAAATGAAAATTTTTGAAAATTATGCGTGGTGTTTTATTAGTTTTTTTCCAGGATTGTAGGCTTCTTTTAATTGGTTCGGTAATTTATTGAATATACGGAACAACCGCAAAACCAATCACCAATTTTTCATAACTTGTTTTAAATATTTTTAGGAAATTGCCAAAAAATGTATTTGCCTTATTCAACGAGGCTGCCTTGTGTCTAAAAATCCTAATGAAGCAGTCATCCTCGTGTATGATATATTACTTACATGTTGTCGTTGATTAAAGCATTCTCCCAATTCCATGCATTGTTGGCATGTTTTTTGGTTTGACTCTTCGAATGTGTAGTTGCATAATCTTGATTTGCAGTTAATGACCTAAATTACAGTAATATTAGGTAAAATATATGAAGTATTCTATAAAATATAGGTGAAAAAAGTTCTGAGAGTTTCAAAATATGTTGGAAAGATTTTATAACACTAAAACGGCTTAGGAAAGTCAAAAGGTTTATCCGTTACGTGGTTCACTAGTTTTTTGTGTATGGAAGTTGGAAATATTTAGCAATTAAAATGTGATTATAGAGCCAAAAATTAAAAACATGGATTAAAAATGCTGTAACACAAGTGACACTGAATGTTCAAGCTGTCAAGTAATTTTATCGGCTTTTTCGTCAGATGAATGTTTGAAGTATTTTGCATACCTTGACTTGGCTTGAACATTGTGGATGTTTCCCAACACCAAGACACTGATAAAAGAACCAATCTTTACACTGTCCAACATCTGAGCGATATGCCGTTCCAGGCAAGCAACGTCCTTGATCATCACACCAACCACAACCTTTTCGGGAAAGACAGCTTTTGCAACTTTTTAATGGAGGGCAGTAACTCACGGTACAACCTCGCCCCTGTCGGGTAAAAAACAAAACAAAAAAAACAACTAAAAATAAAATAAAGCCGAATCCAGTATTCAATAGTTGGCGATAGTTCAAGTTGTTGACCTAAAAGTTACATAGAAATTGAGCATAATTTCTGCATAATAATCTATGTCGGCCCTTCAACTCATCCCGGAAGGTGGCACGTTCTGGAAAAATGCTTAAATTTCGTGCGTTTTTTTTTGAACGGGGAAACCATGTTAAACTGACAGTGTCATCCATATATAACATACATATATAACATACATATTTAACTTACATTGTATACAGAACATATCTAATTATGTATATACGTACACATATACACGCATTAAAATATTATTATCCGAGAACGTACGTGGTCTATAGAGGATAACGTCAGACCAAGTTTTTCTTAGGTTTGTGCAAAAAATACCGAACGCTTGATATTTTACTATCTGGCTATTCGAAGTTTTTTCAGATTTATTATATTAAAATTTGCGGGTGTGAAAACCTTAGGAATTTACGCAAGTCAAATGAGCATCCGCGACAGCCAACCGGATATGGAAAAGAGACAGACCGCGCGTTGACAATCAGAACTCATGATGTTACAACTACCTCCTCTGCAGGCGTTTTTTGCTTTTTTCCGGGCGAGCGCGAGAAATTGGGGGGCTTTGCTAATTCCAGGCGAGCGCGCGAAATTGGGGCGGGGTGGGGGGGGGGGGGGGTTGCGTGCGGGAAGAAGAAATGTGGGGGAGAAGAGAAGCCTGCGACTAATGTTAGATTCTCGGGAACACATTCTCGATAGTAGGGCAGTAGATAACCCCCCCCCCCCCCCATATAGGTAAACAAAGGGATGCCGCCTCATTAATATTCAGCGTGACTCACGCATGACTCACGCCTGTGACATGATTGGGCAAGATTGGAATAATTAGTGCGCATGAAGCTATATAAGTTCAGTGATTTCCTATAGTTGCTACTTTTCCTAAAGTGTTTTACTTGTGGAGTTTACTGTCTGCGATATAGCGTTTTCTTGGGAGATATTTTCGAAGATATTCAGTTTGTCTGATTTTATAAGGTAAGATGTTTTGCACTTATTCGTTTTATATTGCCTGACGACGTTCACTATTTGTGTATTTTATCAGAGTTTAATATACGTTTTGTTTCATTGACAGCAATGGATCTTATCGATGTAATCAAAGGTTGTACAACCGTCGAGGAAATTGAGGCGCTGGAATGGCTCTTTGATTTCGAGGAGAGGCATAAGGAAGCAGCCTTGTTTCAACGTATCATTATATTGTCGAATGCCTTGGAGCGTGATTTGGAGAACGAACGTTGTGGGATTTCTACGGTGTTAATGGATGGTTGGTCGGACGAGCAACGCGAATCCTTCAAGCGAGATTGGAACGATGATTCGTTTATGGCCGAGATGAACGATATCCCCGGCGGTCAGGCCCCCAAACCGGCGATACCCTCGTTAATGGATCGTTGGTCGAACGAGCAACACGAATCCTTCAGAATGGATTGGAACGACGATTCATTTATGGCCGAACTAGAGGATATTTCTGATGTCTCTGGTGAACCGTCGATACCCGAGGTATCTATCCAGAACGGAGAAGGAAGCCGAAAACGAGCCGCTGAACATGCAAGTACGGAATCAATAACAAGTAAGAGATCTAAAACTGTTCCGTTATTTACGATAAAATCTGTTAAGCAAGTACGCGTGAAAAAGTTTAAGACCATGGGCCTTGATTATCGTGTTCAGTTTGGCGATTTACAAGTCCAAGGTTTGCCTGATGTCCTGAGGCAATTACATCATGTATTTGAAAGCCTACTCGATCGCGTAACCGATGGTATTGCTATGCATGATCAAGTTAGGTTTATTATGCATTCTCCCCAACTCGAATATCCCATTTCATTACGTTCCAGAATTAGACATTAAGTTTATGGATTCGCTATGCTTTATCCCAATGAAGCTCGCGAGCTTTCCAAAAACGTTTGGTCTGAACGAACTTGCCAAGGGCTATTTCCCACATCACTTCAACACCGAAACCAACCAAAACTACCAAGGTCCTATACCCGACGCAAGCTTCTATGATCCAGACGGAATGCCTGCCGATGATCGTGACAAGTTTTACCAGTGGTATAATAATCAGAGAGCCAATAACTACGTTTTCGACTTTCAAGAGGAAATTCTGAAGTATTTCCGATCGGACGTCGACATCCTTCGACGTTGTTGCCTAGAATTTCGCGAACTGTTTCGTTCTGTTACTGATATCGACCCGTTTAAAGATTGTCTCACAATTGCCTCGGCATGCAACTTAGTCTTTCGAAAGAACTTTCTTCGTGAAAAAACAATTGCCGTTATTCCACCGCATGGTTATAGACCTCATGATAAACAGTCGGTTATTGCCCTAAAATGGTTAGCGTATACCGCGCAATGCAACGATATTTCCATTCGGCACTCTCGCAATTTTGGCGAGCAACGTATCGGACAGTACCGTGTTGATGGGTATCATGCAGAGTCAAACACCGTCTACGAGCTCCATGGGTGTTTCTGGCACGGTTGCGTCTCTTGTTACGCCAGAGACACCGTTAACCCCGTCAGTCAGCAAACCATGCAAGATTTACATCAGCGCACGCTCGAGAAAACGCGTTTTCTAAAACGTCAAGGTTACAACGTGATTGAGATGTGGGAGTGCGACTTGAAACGTCAACTCGAAGCAAACTCGGACATGAAAACGTATTTCGATAATTTTGAAATTTCTGAGCCTCTCGAACCCAGACACGGACTGTACGGGGGGCGGACGAACGCGGCGAAGTTGTTTCATCAATGCCAACAAGACGAGCAAATTCATTATGTGGACTTTACAAGTTTGTATCCATGGACGAATAAGTACTGTTCATATCCAGTGGGCCATCCCGAGATTATCACCGAGAACTTTGGCGATATCACAGAGTATTTCGGTTTGGTTAAATGTACCGTTCTCCCTCCACGTGGTCTTTACCATCCGGTTCTACCGTATCGTGTTCACGGAAAGCTTATGTTCCCGTTGTGCCAAACTTGTGTTGACGGATTGAACCAAGAGCCATGCAATCATACAGACCAGGAGCGTGCAATTCAGGTCACCAATGAATTAGAGAAAGCGTTGGAGAAGGGTTATCGTTTGGTTAACGTTCACGAAGTATGGCATTTCCCTAGACAGAGCAACGAGCTCTTCAGCGAGTACATCGATACATTCCTGAAGATTAAGCAAGAATCCAGTGGTTTCCCCGAGGGTTGCGACATCGAGGACAAGAAGCAGCAGTATATCGGCGAGTACTATCAACGCGAAGGCATCCTGATGGATCGGAACAAGATCGAGAAAAACCCTGGCCTACGTGCACTGGCGAAGTTGATGTTAAACTCGTTCTGGGGTAAGTCTAATACTTCAAAAAACTAAGTGGTAAAAATGGGGGAAGTAAGTTAAATTTAACACAATGTTGATACGGTTATTTTTTTGGTTTGTTTTTCCAGGAAAATTTGCGCAGAGAACCAACATGACCCAAGTAAAACTTATTACAGATCCGCAAGTGTATTTCGACATGTTGACATCCGATGAGATTGAGGTGACGGACGCCTCGTTTGTGAGTGACGACGTCGTAGAGCTACGATATGAGTACAAAGGCAACTTCATCCAGCCGAATGCCAAGACCAATGTGGTGATTGCTGCGTTCACAACTGCTCACGCTCGGCTAAAGCTTTACAATACGTTGGAACAACTGGGAGAAAGAGTGCTATATTACGACACGGACTCAGTGATTTACGTGAGTAAACCAGGAGAGCCAGAACCGGAGACCGGCGTTTATTTGGGCGAATTGACGGACGAGTTAGATGGTGGGCATATCACGACTTTCGTTTCTGGGGGTCCTAAGAATTACGCGTATGAAATGAACAATGGTAAAACGTGTTGTAAGATACGAGGTATAACTTTAAATTTCCAAACATTGGAGAAAATTAATTTTAATGTTATGTGTGATCTCGTGTATCTTAATATCCTGTGTGATATGGAAAGCACAGGTCCACCGAAAGTTGCTGTAGATATACCGTTCAAAATTACTAGGGACACTCGCACGAAGCAGGTTATCACAAAACAACAACACAAGGATTATAGAATAGTGTATAATAAACGGGTAATTATAGATAATTTCAACACTGTTCCGTACGGTTACTAATTTTTGCACATGGGTTCTGTAAATAACTGTAAATAGTTTAGAGATTTTAACTTATTAATTAATAATTTTAACTTACTTGTAAATAGGAAATTTAATAATATATCTTTTATTAACACTATCTGTTGTCTTATTTTGAAGAAAAATGATTGCCAGGTGTGGGATTCGAACCCACGACTTCTGGGACTTTAAACCCAGCGCCTTAACCATTCGGCCACCCTCGCGCTTACATTCATGGTTCTATATTTTCTCTTTATAAAAAATTGGATCATGAGGTAAAATAGGCTCCTGGGGGATCAGAAAGGGTACATGATGTATTATTCAAACGGGGCGAATATAAAACCCTTAGGATTCAGTCTTGGGGTTCAATGATTCAATCTTAGGATTCAATGATTCAATTTTAGGATTCAATTATTCAATGATTCAATCTTAGGATTCAATGATTCAATCTTACGATTCAATGATTCAATCTTAGGATTCAATGATTCAATCTTAGGATTCAATGATTCAATGATTCAATCTTGGGATTCAATGATTCAATCTTAGGATTCAATGATTCAATCTTAGGATTCAATGATTCAATCTTAGGATTCAATGATTCAATCTTAGGATTCAATGATTCAATCTTACGATTCAATGATTCAATCTTAGGATTCAATGATTTAATCTTAGGATTCAATGATTCAGTCTTAGGATTCGATGATTCAATCTTATAAAAGCAGTTGCGTGAAAGAGTGACATCAGTTTATGATTGACAGTCACTGGGTGAACATGTCTTACGTTTGTGAAGTCTGCGAAAAATCATTCGCCACATCAAGTAATCGTCTACGCCATATGAGATATTTTCATCACAAAAGGTCTATCAGTGATAGGGTAACAACATCTGCCCCATTTACTGCTATGACAACTACATTCACCCCTGAGAGTCAGAAAACGTACTCGATACAACTGACACATCCGTTTGGACTCTTGGTCTCTGGAGGCACCAAAAGTGGGAAAACAACTTTTGTCAAACAGTTATTGGTTTATGCTAGCATTATGATCGACCCACCTCCGGAAAACATCGTGTATTTTTATACAGAGTATCAAGATACGTTTGGCGAAATAGAAACCTTAATTCCAGGGATTCAGTTTGTCCAAGGTTTGCCCCAATCGATGTTGGATAACATTAACCCCCAAACAAGAAATCTATTTATAATTGATGATATGATGGGAGAAAAAGACGCTGAAATTGCTAAACTTCTTACGAAAAAATCGCACCATGGGAATCTCAGTGTAATTTATATCGTGCAAAACTTATTTCATCAAAGCAAAGATCACCGTACCATCTCTCTCAACGCTAGTTACTTAGTCCTCACGAAAAATGTCCGCGATGCTAGTCAAGTAATTCATCTGGCTAAATAGTTGTATCCCAGCAACACAAAGTTTTTCCAGCAAGCCTATCAGATGGCGACTAAAGAGCCATATTCCTACTTGTTTGTCGATCTCACTCCGACCTGCCCCGATGAAATCCGAGTAAGATCCGGGATCTTTCCGACTGACACCCACTACGTGTACCAGCCCAGAGTATAAAAGGGGCTGTTCAGTGACAATGCGATCATTTGACCATGTCTGCTTGTATAAGAAGGAACTGCGATGTTTTAAAAATATTGGCAAAGTGTAATCCTCAACTGCGAAACGCAATTATAAAAGCTGTCGACGACGATTTATTAGAAGCCATTAGACAGTGTCTTTTGAACGTGTGGTGTGAAACAATTAAGATTACTCCGAAAACAGCAAGGAAACTAGCCCCTTATAACGATCATATTAAGTGTGTTGCTGATAAACGTCATCCAGTAACAAAAAGAAAGAAAGTTATTCTACACGAAGGTGAAGGTTTTTTACCGTTTCTCTTAGCTCCTGTACTTGAACAACTGGCGAGTTTTTTAACCAAATAATGGAACACGTCAGGAGATTGGTACTTGTTCCAGAACATATGACAGATCGAAAGAAACCCTTGGTCACTCCTTTAACAGCGCAGGTGAATGAACTAGATTCAGAAATGCAAAATCTTCTTAAACGTCAAGATATAACACAAGACGAGAAAGTCAAAATGTACGATCAGTCGCTTCAACGTTATCTGAATTATTACGATAAACGAATGAGTAGCCCAGTACGTGTAAGCGTCATATCAACGCCCATAGCTGACGACAAATCTGAAGAATCAGTGAATACATAAGAGACTGCTGAAACAACACCCTCTGAGCTGCCTGGAGAGATAGAAACTGACATTTTAGAAAGTGTGCCTGTAACAATGAAATCAAGAGCTCGACAGTTGGTTAAGAAACTTAAAGCGAATAAAGACCTCATAGGATGGACTGACCAAGGACAGATGGTGTTCAAAGGACGACCCATTCCGGGTACAAATGTTGTTGATTTGGTCAACGATTCTCTACGCCAACGAAAGAATTTCAACCCTGCTGGATGGCAGCGTTTTGCAAAAGCATTAGGAAACATGAATGTTCCCGAAGGCATTATCAGAAACGAAAATCGTTTGAGTGTGTTAAGAGAATATAAGACTAAAGATATTTCAGACACCACCCCCCTGACGTCATCTCCAGCAACATCAAAAAGAACAAAACAGAAACGAAGAGACAAAAACTTACATCCATATAAATGGGTTAAATAAATTTATTCCTTGTAAAGCTTTGATATTACAATAAAGAATTGTTTACAACATTAATTGTCTTGTATTTATTACACACAATAATATTTACGCATAAAGTCACGAACTAGCATGTCATTCCATTCTTTATTATCAGTAAACATGCCAACAATTGTTGACATGGGTATATTTCTACATCTATGTAAAGCATAAAACAAACAATATTGTCCACACACACGAGACCCTAATGACTGTAGAGTTTGTTCATTCCAAGTAAAACTGCTAGCATGATCTCGTAAAAACGTTTCAAAAGTTTTGCTATAAAAGCCCGGTCCTTGTCCGTACGAGTCCACGAACTCCCCTTGTCCATCTGAAGTGTGATAAATTGCTACCCAATGCGTACCAGGTCCATTACTAGAATCCACATTCAAAATAAAACCTCTAGGTCTTTCGGATATCTGACTTGGTAGACGATCCGATGGTAACACGTCTTTAAATACGGTCTTGGTAAATGGATCACCTTTCAGGACGTTCAGGATTTCTAGAGTGTTCATCTTAACTGCTAAAGTCGCATAGAACGTTGCGGTTGGCGTCAATTTCGATAAGACTTTGAAATTCTCCAAGCAGCACGATATTCATAGCTGTTGTCAGAGCCGTTCCAAATTGACATTCTATCGATACGTTTCCATTTTTAATCGGTTGAATATGATCGCTTAGGCACAGATCAGCTGCCAGATCAAACACGAATAGAGTGTACCCATTGGCATACTCATCTCGTGTAATACCATTGCCATCATTTTGAAATAACTTGTTAGTACCAGCATACAAGGTTTGGAAAGCGGACACGTAGTTACTTCCTCTCGCAGCTGCAAATTTCAGTTGTAGGGGTTTTCCAGGTAAATGTTCTCCATTTCCCGTTAGACCAAGAGAAGTAATGTCGTAGTTTTTGAAATTGAAAGGATTTTTGGTATAGGTACCATTATAAGCATCTGCATCCACCATTCCGATAACCACTCGATTAGGTAGAGGGCCTTGAAATATATTTGGTTGATTGCCTGACATATTTCCTCTCGGTACAGAAACCACTTTACAACTGACACGATTAATAGGGTACTTGGCCGTGACACGTTGAAGGGCATGGATATGAGCCATCATAACGGTAGAAGAGACGTTGACACGTCGAACGCGAAATACACATTCTTCCAAAACCACTTTAAAGTCAGGATGATCTGTTGACGATACCAGGGAAAATGGGTTTCTCGAACGCACTAATTTGAGTTTGATTGGTACAGAACCAAGTATATAACGGTCTTGTGCAAACAGGTCTGAATGGATTCTTCCTTCCATAGCCACAGACTTACTTTGACTTGCATGAACATACCGTAGTTTCAAACCATTGTTTGCATCGGCATCTACTGCTACAGGGTTCACGACATCCATTCTACCAGCTTGATCTTTATAGAACAGCGCTGAGGTTAGATGAGATGATTTTGCGTCTTTGCTAAAGTTCAGTACAGTTTCCATATATGATCGGTAGGGATAAGCAGTGCTCGACGGTGTGACAAGTTTGTTGTTCAGGTAAACTTCTACTTGAGAAAATAAAGCATGCATCCACAGATTTACAGGTCCGACTTGAACATTTTCATCGAGATTAGATCCATCATTGTTGGTTATTTTTGCTTTCACATGTAGGTAACTGTTTGCTAAATCGGTATACACATCAGAATTTGCAGCACACAGAAACTCAATAGTATCTGAAGCTCCAATAATCGATACTGGATCTATATCTTCCCAAAATCCTTTATTCATTTCTACTTGTGTACCAGGCATTACAAATAAATCTAATTCTGATTTTCCACACTCACACGAATCTTTATGTAGGGCACTAAAAGCTTGACTCATGATTTATATTTTATAAACGGTCCAATATGTGCTTCAGTAGGCTCAGATGTTTTCTTCTTCACAGTTTGTGAACGACTGACGGTTTTACGTTTTGTGTTGACTTTTATAGGAGAATTCACCCGTTTGCGTTTACGACCAGCTCCTGATTGGTTCGTAATCCGACGGACCCCTTTTTGAGCAAGATCTTTCACAGCTTCAGAACCACGCCCTTTTATCGCTTGCTTTACATTCTTCCCTGCCAGAACATCTTGACCAACGTCTTTTACAGCTTGCAGAGCTCTTCTTCCAATAGCTTGAGCTCCTCGTTTTACCAGAGGTATTGCAAAGCGTGCAATACTTTTAAAAAAACTTCCAATGCCGATCACCAGATATCCACACGAGTCCACCTTTTGGCACATCAATCATGACTTTGTGTTTACTTGCAATTGAAGAAAATTTTATCTTGGTTCGTGCCTCTTTGTTCATGCTACGGTTTAAAGCCCCCACCAGCTCAGCAATGGTGTTATAGTAGCCATCTGGGATAATACCCGTATCGTCATATTTTATTCCAGCGTTATAGAGAAACGTTTGTTGACTACCTTTTCGAATCGTGCTCCATGTATGGGGATAATATAACTCTGACAAAGCTACTTCCCAGTCACCTGTCAGTTGTATAGTTTCAGCAAGCTTCACTTTAAAATTTGCTACAGTGTTATCTGGAAAATATTCCATAGAGCTATTGCTTGGAAGCGTTAAATAAAACTGTGTTGCCATGTCGAAGAATAATACACAAATGAACACAAATTGTAAAATACACACATTTTTATTTCGTTATATCTTTTACATTATCGGCTGATACCCAAGAATTAAAATCTTCAGGGTAGCCTAACCATTTTACAAGATATTCTCTACGTTTACCACGCATGCGTGACGTAATTACTCTTTCTATTCTATAAAAGTCACTATCTGTCTTTGCAACTCTTTGCAATTCCTGTTCGTAAAATGTTCCTTGTAACTCTTCTCCGTGATAATCAGCAATCTTGTACACTGGCGGTCGTCTGGGTACTCGCTTCGTGATGGTGAACACCTCTTCGGTCCAGTTAGGTAAGTAGCCGTTCTTGAATGTACGTCTTGCTTTGCTAATCCGAACTTGGCCATCAATGTTGAATTTATATTTGATGGGTTTGCTGGACTCATCACCATACAGTTTTTGCCATACAATACTTTCGTTTTCTCGATTAACATCAGCTGGTCTCATCCCAATACTACGGTGTCTCGAATGGGTGTAGGAATATACTAATTTTTGTAGTACATCGGTATATTTCAACGTATTCTTTGCTGTAAAATATTTCCACATTTTCCCCTTTAAGGTTCGGTTAAATCGTTCAACGATGGATGCCTTGGTATCGTTGTGTGTTGTAAAAAATCGAATATGTTTGTCCTTCAGTAACTTTTGAAAACGTTTATTGGTAAATTCTGTTCCTTTATCGGTATGAAGTTTTTCCGGCTTCCTTCCTTTCTTTAGTATCTTTTCAAAGGCTTTAGCCAGACTCTCTGCAGTCTTTGTTTTTAATGGTTCCACCCACGCAAATTTGGACAGTACATCAATAACAGTTAAAACGTATTTATAACCATTATTTGTTTTACTAAGCGAGTCCATAATTACTAGATCCGCCTCCCATTGTTCATCCATCGCTCCAACAATAACACGATTTCGCTTGAAAATATGTCGTACGGGTTTATGCAAAGTATAGGTATCTTGCTGTCTAAGCCATGTTTTTATCTTGTTTCGGGATATCTGGAATTTTCCGTCACTTTTTACGACACGGTATACGGCATCTACGCCTCCAAAACTTGCTGGACTTTTTGGGTTGTAATACAGGTCGTGAAGGTACTGTTCCGCCATCTAATTCGGATGCCTGTATCACAATCTTCCCCCCACAGCACGCCGAGATGCAGCGAATCTTTCGAAAAATATTACGAAGGGCTATTTGTGGTAAACCGCCACAGCAAGTCATGTTCACACAATTAAGGTTAGAGGTAAATGAATGAAAAAAGGCAACGACGCAATATATATACACTCAGGCGATATATGCATATATTAATCTCTGGAACAGTTGACCAAGCATTCGTAACGAAGAATTCTTACGCCTCTTGTATTGTGATAAATCTACGTTGTGGAAATCATTCACCGTTCGTCGAACGGTCTCTCGAACCGTTTGGTTATCATACGAATCGCTAACTCTGTACACGAAAGCGAGATAAGCGACTATTCTTCCAAAATTATTTAGATCCATTTCTTCATAGATATGATGAAGGTTCACACGATCTAATTGATCGCTAAAACTATCAAACAGGTGTCGATGATCGTCAAGACATGTCTGAATATAAAATGATAACGTATCTTTATCGATATCAATGTTATCTTGTTTTAATTCATCAAAAATTGTATCCATAGCGTATGCGTATTGGTCTATAACAATTCGTGTTCACACGACCAAAGTAGGAGATAAATGAATCACAAAAGAGTCGGGTATAAACATATATTTATTAGATAGATAATTAGAATACAAAATTATACATGTTCAGCAAATGTTCAGTTTTTCCAAGTCTATAGTCAAGTCATTTACCGACTTTTGAAAAAGGTACTTTTCGTAGGCTTTCTTATGATCAGTTTCATGGCTCGTGAATGTCTCTCCAGTCTTTTTGACTGTATATCTATTCTGTAAGATGGTGGCATACTAAACAGAACAGTGGAGAATGGTTCAAGGGGATCTTCTTCCGGTTTCCATTCGAAAAAGTCACAGCAGTTTTCTCTCTCGTTGGGACACGAGTAAAACAGACGACCTTGGTTGTCATCCTCTTTCTTGACTTTGCTAGTGCGACAAATCAGACCATGTCGACACATTGGTTTGATACCCTCGAAGACATCAGCCCATTGCCAAAACGAACAGGGATTTCCTCGTTCGCAGCAAACAAAGTATGGTCTCCCGTAACTTTCCTTCATCTTATCTTTAACCATTCGCATTTGTGCTAGTCGTCCATGGCCATAGCACCTTGGATGTATACATCCACTTTCATGGAAGGAGGCTACGGCTTTTCCAAACATGTAGCAATCTTCTTCTGGGCAAAAGAACTCGCAACTAGGTTTCTGTCCACAAAACCAAAACGTACCCTTCTGTATAATTGTCGAAGATGCAGGTTCACCGTGTAAACATTCCATTGTGCGACGGTAGAATTTCTAATGCTTTCAAAAACGTTCCAATCCTTCTCTAAAGTCTCGAACAAGTATAGATGACCAGACCAGGTGTAATCCTAACATCGTAATGTCCGAGCTTATATAGCTTCATGTATACTATAATTATTCCAATCTTGCCCAATCATGTCACAGGCGTGAGTCATGCGTGAGTCACGGTGCGTGAGTCACGCTGAATATTAATGAGGCGGCATCCCTTTGTTTACCTATATGGGGGGGGGGGGGGTTATCTACTTAGGGCAATCCCGAAATATCTGCTGAAATATGACCCATAGTAATATGAAACGACTTATTTTTTACTTGTCCATCCCTGCTGGTCATACCTTGATAGTCATGGCTGACAGCAGCGACGAAGAGCTTCGAAAACTTTAAGATTTTATCGACAGCAGTGATAGTACTAACGTGGACATCATATTAATGATGTCCTTACGTGAAATGGAACTGGGTATGTATTTAACTATGAATATTCATAAACTTCAAAAAAACCTAATGCAAATCATATAACAACAAATAAAAGATCTAAAAGCATATTGTAAACACGAGTAAACCGGAGATATACATCAAGAAGCAAGACATAAAACATGAAAGGCTATTTGGTTTTAATAATACAAAATGTTTATTTTCTATTTGTCTTTCGTATTTCTACTGTACACTACACTGATGTGCATGTATGTATAAGCCGTACACCAATGTGTGAACAAATATGCTCTATATCTTCCTATTGCTTTAAATTTCCTTGAAGTTATTACTTATTGTGGTTATTATTTATATTTTGGGCCCGCAGTAATTGGCAACTAGCTGTTGCGGTAACCCTGCCAAATTATTTACTGTGTATATTGTTATTGTTATTATTGGCAAAGTTATTAAATAAAAATAAATAAATAAATAAATATTCATAGTTAATATATACCCAGTTCCATTTCACTGAAGGACACATTAATGATGTCCACATCACTGCTGTCGATAAAATCTTCGAGTTTTGGAAGCTCTTCGTCGCTGCTGTCAGCCACTATCAAGATATGACCAGCAAGGATGGACAAGTAAAAATAAGTCGTTTCATGTTACGATGGGTCATATTTCAGCAGATATTTCTGGATTGCCCGACTATCGACACTGTGTTCCTGAGAATCGAACATTAGGCGGCAGGTGCTTCTTCTCTTCTCCCCCGGATTTCTTCCGCGCCCGCCCGCAATCCCCCCCCCCCCAATTTATCTTAGCAAAACCTCCCAATTCCTCGCGCTCGCCCGGAAAAAGGAAAAACGCTTGTGCAGGTGGCTGATATTACAAGGCCATATGTCTTTATAATCACATGCATGTATAAATTGTCTTGTTCAATTAACAAATGCAAAATCCTTGTTAATTGATTATAGGATTAATTACTTTTGCCTCATAGATTTTCATTTTCACTAATATATCCTTTATTTATTATGACCATTGCTTATATTATAGAATGTTCTCCATGAGAAATTCCTTTGAATTGTTGCACATGATTCATCGTACTAAACATTATTTGAGCAATTTTTATATAGCGTTTTTCAGATTAATTTTACAGTACGTACATAAAATCGTACGTTATCCTTCCCAAAGCGCAATCAAAGAAAAACTATACAAGATGTACAATATACTGGATTACATTCATCATCATCATCTTTATTTGTCACAAAAAAAAAAGATTAAATTATTTACATGAAAAGAATAGAGTGGCGAGGAGACTTCATGAAACCACCCGGCTTATGTTCTGAGGTCACCTCGTAAATTTAATATTTTACTTACTTATAACAATGCATATGTGCGGCGTAAAAAATTAACTTAAAAGAAATTCTATCATAGCTCTTTTAAAACTTAAAAGACTGAGTAAATCTTTTAAACGTTGTGGTAAAGAATTCCAAATTTTCAGGCCTTGGTAAAGTATCGTGAATTTTTTAAGATTGGTACGACAAGCATGAGGTCGATAATTTTGTGCTGATCTGATGTTGTAATTATGGACTTGGCTGCTACATATAAACAAATTAAGGAACATTGGTGGTAATATTTGATTATGATAGCAAAACATAAATTTAGCTATGTGGAATGAAGTAACTTTAAATATATCTAATATACCTAATTGTAAAAACAGACGGGCTGAATGGGCGCGGAAGTGTGAATTAGTTATAACTCGCACAGCACGTTTTTGTAAGTAAAATATTCTATTTAAATTAGTTACATATGTAGATGACCATGCTAAGTTACAATAAATAATGTATGGGTATATTGGAGTATAGTATAGCAATAATTTAGTTTTAGTTGACAAATAAAAGCGAGACCTGTGTATTATACCGACTGATTTGGAGACTTTTTTACAAACATGAGAAATATGGGTTTTCCAGGTAGGATGTTCGTCTATGTATACTCCTAGAAATTTAATAACCTTTTCTTGTTTGAGTATTTCATTACCATATCGAAGAGTAAAGTCATTGGCAATTCTCTTTTTGTTTGATTTGAAAATGATGTAATTAGTTTTTTTTATATTGACAGAAAGTTTATTACATTTCATCCAAACACCAAATTTATGCAATTCATAATTTATTACACACTCTAGATATGTCGGATCGGAATGTGAATACAAAATACTGGTGTCATCTGCAAAAATCAAGGACTCTGTCAGTTTGGAAGCATTGGAGATATCGTTGATATATAGGATGAAAAACAAAGGGCCTAAAATAGAACCCTGAGGAACACCACATTTTATAATTTGTTCTGAAGAATATGTTTGATTAAATTGAACATACTGTTTACGGCATAAAAAATAGCTCTTAATCCAATTTAGAGCTGTACCACAGATGCCATATTGTTCCAATTTAGCAAACAAAATTTGATGGTCTAGAGTGTCAAAAGCTTTAGAAAGATCCAAAAAGACACCCACTGTTATTTCATTACGGTCAATGGCCGACGTGATTTTATTTACTAAGTGAATTAGCGCCATTGAAGTTGAATGATTTTTACGAAAACCAAATCGGCAACGGTATAAAATGTAACATTTTTCTATAAATTCAATCAAACGGTAACTTTTTCATATAATACATAACTTTTTCAATAAATTTAGAAAAGTTTGTTAGTAGAGAAATTGGCCTATAGTTTGTAACAAATTCAGGGTCTCTTGTTTTATAGATAAGGATAACTTTAGCAATTTCTAGTTTATCTGGAAAAGTTGCAGTAGAAAGAGAGAGATTAATTAATTTTACAAGAGGTTCAGAGATGAGATCAAAATAATTTTTAATTATATATATGCATTGGGATATAATTATCGTACACAGGGGCTTACCCTGATTTGAATGCCATGCATATATCCTCAAGTTCAGTTATATTAGCAGGATGTAATATGATCGGTGCATTATCATTATCAGATAAAAAAAGAACCAAAAGAGGAATTCACTGAGGGTATTTTATTCCTAAGGCTAGGACAAAAAATTTGCTAAAGTATTTACAAAACCTCTCGGCAATTTCCAAAGGTTCCGTAATACTTCTACCGTCAGAAATAAACGTTGAGGACAAAGAAGGTTTAATGGTTAGTTTGTTGATTACTTCATTTATAAGTTTCCATGTTTGTTTTAAATCGCTTTTTGCACATTCAAATTTACTATCATAATATGACCGCTTGGCGATCCTAATTAAATGGGTAAGTTTATTTTTGTATGTCTTATACCGTGATTCACGAGATATGCTTGGTGAATTAATTAATTTCTTATAAAGTCTATTTTTTTTTCTGATTGATCTTAGCAGTCCTTGTGTCATCCAAGGAGCATTAAGCTTTCTTAAGCATTTTCGCTTTATCATTTTTAACGGGAAACAGGTTTCAAACAACCTAGTGTACTCATTTATAAAGATAATATAAGAATCATTAATGTCGGTCTAGTCAAATCGATTAGACCAGTCGATCTGAGCAAGAAGATCGCGAAATTTGTTCATGTTGTTTACATTGAAAGAACGCTTGAATATTTTTCCCTCCTGGTTGGGTAACAATTCGTCATAAAACCATGCAAATATTGGAAGGTGGTCTGATAGGTCATTTAGAATAATACCGTTGAAAGTGCAATTAGAGAGTTGGTTGGTAAAAATGTTATCAATCAGTGTAACTGAGTGAGAAGTAAGACGCGTATGGTTGGGTGTGTTGTCATTATATCGAAGTAAGTCTAAATTAAAATTAAAATCACACATTATATAACAACATTTTTTATCCCTGGAGATACAAGAAAGGATTTCATTTAACTTCTCTATAAAGAGTGCTAAATTTTGATTCGGTGGTCGATACACCGAACCAACAATAATGTTTTTCCCGTGAGGGATATCAATCTCAGCAAACACTGATTCAATTACGTTGGGATACGAAAACGTACATTGTGAGCATAATTTAAATTTAAGGTTGTTTTGTAAATATAGGCCAGTTCCACCACCGGTTTTAGTCTTACGATGATTAGAAACAAAATTGTAACCGGGTATATTTACTAAATCTGATGTAAGATCATTAAGCCAAGTTTCTGATACTCCAATGACAGAGAATGATTTTTGCAGATTCGTTAACAGAAGCTTAAATTTGTCAAAATTGCCAACTAAACTTCTCGCACTCAGGTGCATTAATGAAAAGTAATTATTTTTATTTGAGGAAGTTATTTGATCATTAAACACTTCTTCCACCATGTCGTTGCTAGTAGGAGGACGATAGGAAAGATTAACACCAGGATCAAGATAATTAGAAAATATATCGGGTAATCTAGGTTGGTCTAAAGGATTAAACATTAAGGATTCAAGTCGATTTACATCAAAGTTTAAAGGACCATTAGATAATTCATAAAGCACCAAATTAAACGAGCTTTGGTCTAGATGATTAAATGGTAGAGTAAGTAGCAAGTTATTCTCTTCAGAAAACATATCGAAAGTTGAATACAGGTTATATACAACATTTATTTTAGGTTACTTTTCTCGAAGATGAATTCTCATTCTCAATAAGCCTTTCCAAATCACTGCGGGTTTTGATGGATATAGGTCGAGAGTCTTCGGTCTTTCGTAGATAAACGATGAAGTTCTTCACCCAGCAGTATCTGAAACCATTTTGCTGTTGATATTTCTGCAAGCAATTTCTGTACCTGAGGCGTTTGGTGGTCGAGAATCCTAGCTTCTTCCAGTGATTTATCCATTTGTAATCCAATATCGGTGGCTGAGACTTTACATACATCCTTTCGTACTCTCATTATTTGCTCTTTAACAACTCTTCTGATTAATTTACAGATTATGGGCTTTGAATCGCTTGTGGCATTTCTTACAGGGACTCGATGAGCTATATCGATACCTTGCATTGTGACTTCAACTCCTAAGTTTTGGAAGAGTCTAACACATAAGGTAGTGGTCTCGACAGCAGATTCATGCGGATTGTGCTCTGGGATTCCAGTAATTTTCACGTTGTATTGTTAGCTATATCGTTGGGTTTGCTCAATCGCTGTAGCAATGTTTTCTACTTTATCAGCGAGGGCATTCATTCGATTTTTAAGCAGCTGTAGTTCTTCAATAGCATTTTCTTTAAAACGGTTTAGGTCGTCATATGATTTGCTGTAGAACTCAAAATTATTTTGAGTCTCAGCATCCATGCTTGGAGTACGGCGGCCATTATCTATTGTTGTTTCGTGTCGTCGCAGATTCGCTTCTAAGTTTTGAAAATCTCTCGTTAGAGCATTGATCTGCTCCTTGAGGCTATCATTCTCTTTTTTAAGAGACTTAACTGTGACAGACATTACTTATGATTCTGGAATTTCACTAAAATTGAAATCTTTTCAGAGCTCGAGAACACGTCCGCACATCACGCACACGTTCGTTCTCGTTGGTTTCACAAAACAGAGAAATCTTGCTAACCAGGTAATTAAATTCAAATAAAGTAATTATTTGTTAGTTTTATATATTACACATTTTCTAAGATAAATGACTTTTTGATTGTTTTTAAGTATCAATGAGATTATTTAGTATAATTCTTGTAAAATATAAACTACATAGTGACATAGAGACCCATAAACACATGCAGACATGCATCATAGTAGATTATGATGCTTACAGCACACCTATCTATTGAATAAGAGATTTTTCAGTTAAATGTTTTTCTACGTTACTATATTACTATAATTTTAGTTTGAAGCTGTTAAAGTTTCAGTTTTTGCTGTACAAGCTGTCGTACGTAGTTAAACAACTTCTCAACCTCGTTCCCAGGGCCTTTTTGGAACTGCATGGGCGGTGAAAGGCCCTGGTATCGGCTGATCACAGTACCCACAAATACTGGATGTAATAAATTAGCAATTTAATTTAGTATGCTAAATCATTCTGAGTAATGGCGGTCCCGTGGGAGAAGTTCATTGTAATAGGCGTTCTCATTGGCCCCGTTGGCGGTTCCGTTGAAGCTATTGGATTATAACCATAGAGATCATATAAATACCAGAGGGGGCATCCTATCTTAATTTCAGCCAACCGCGGGTAACCAATTGAACGCCGCCATCTTGGAGTTTTTTTGGAGGCAAACATTGGGCGCGTTGGTTGGCAAAGGACTGGGTCTAGTACATTTGCCACCAATTGACTGAAATATCATAGGTAATGGCGGCTGCCATGTGGTTACCAAATTTTCCCGCCAATGCCCACTCTAGTATTTATATGATCTCTATGATTATAACTGCCACCAAATTATGCATAATTACATTTCCTGTGGAATATTTACTAATAGCAGCCAACCAATGAAAATGCGAAGTCCACCAGCTGACGCCAGTGCCTTTTCCCGCCCTCTTAATTTAAAAAACGCCCTGGGAACGAGGTTGACAACTTCTAGCTGAAAACACTATACGAAGGTAGAAAAACATTTAACTAAAAATTAACTGACACAATGCGACTTGTAGCCCAACAAGTATTTGCAACACACGTACGGTTTGACTTATTTCCCGGTATAAATACCGTAAATAACCTTGGTCTGTCATCTGAGTTTCAGTAGTTCAATGATTAGAGCATGCGGCTAGTCCTTGTAAGGTTGTGGTTTCAAGTCCCGTCCGTATTCAGATATTTTTAAGTTTAACAACTTACGGCAGTTTTCAGAGAAAATATAATTAAAGTTTAGCTAAGGATTGTGTTGTTGCCTAAGTTTTTCATGGCAAGAAATACTGGACACGCATGCGCCAAACGCGTACCGACTTTTAACCATTATTTTAACAAGATTTAGTCCGTGAGATTCATACGGCTAACATCGGGAATAGGAAGAACTCGCTACGCATCAATATTATTCAGGTTTAGCAATACATCTGACATTAAAATATCTTAAACAATATCTCATAGACGTTAAAATCATTGCGGTAAATATGAGCAACCTTGCTCTGGAATTTGTCAAAATATAAGTTTACATGAACCAGCACAATGAACTCTCTTCTAAATCGTATTTGTCATCTTTTGCATTTATTGGTCGTTGTTGCGGTTTTCAACCTCAAAGTTAGAGCATTTTCTGATCATCGAATGACGATTTCATCCAACATTGCATAAATTAGTTCTCTTTTCTTTTGAATCGTGACGTGAACCGTGACGACCGCGCGACATAGGTTCTAGTTTATGTAGAGTTTAGGTCCGTCTCCTTATGTCCACCATTCCCTGCCATGTACCAGTTATTGTGTTAATTATCTCAATACTGTACTCTCTTCTGTTAGGCACCATTTTTTCAAGTTATGAGTATTAAATATACAGTATTTTATGCCTAGTTCATCCCCGAGCACGGGCGGAGGGCCGAAGGCCCGGAGCCCGGTGAGGGTGCTAATCTCGACGTGCGTGGAGTCCACTTTACACGCGAGATGAAAAGCTGAAAGTAATTCTGAAACCTGTTTATATATATGTTATCAAATCCACAACTTGCGCAGTTCGAATAGCAGGGTACTGGTAACTAACCAATTAAATTATTCAAATTGTTTAAATTTACGTCAGCAAATTATAAATTATAAGTTCGGTTGGATTACGAAATGGTTTTTCAACGATTATGACGAAAGAAATCTTTGCCAGAAAAATGGTTTCAGCTAAAATGTACATTAATATTACTATGGAAAAAGACCAAAGAAAGAAGGTTAAGAAGAGATGTGGCAGCGAGAAAAAGACAACAATAATTACGACTTAAAAAGTCACTGAATAAAGCCTAAACATTAATACGATAAAGACCGAGAACAATGCCGACCGAAATCAACTGAAAGAAGAAGGATGTGTCCTGAAACTGTTCAAATTCGGTAAAGAATTTTGCTCGGGCGTATTCTACATAACTCGAGAGGGAACGATTAAGACATTTTGAAACAAACGGCTTTTCAGGTCAAGAAGAGAACTGAATGATGCCTTGTCATATTTATGTGTCAACAACGAAAAAAGTAAGAAACCGCGAACGGGAAAAACAATCCGAAAAGAGTAGAATGAATTGGCAGTGTTTGTGGTGACAAAAGCAGAAGAAGTTTAACGGTAGGAGATTCGTATTTACCAGTTTAGCTAAGTTAAAAC
Source organism: Paragorgia papillata (assembly GCA_035771165.1). NCBI lineage: Eukaryota > Metazoa > Cnidaria > Anthozoa > Scleralcyonacea > Coralliidae > Paragorgia > Paragorgia papillata. Next base: position 379,618 of record JAWNZC010000022.1, on the reverse strand, counting down.
GGAAGAAATCTTGAAAATTAAAATTGATATAAATATATTGTGTAGAGTTGTCAGTTGAACACTAGGACGTTGACTTGTGTCTTTTCTTGGCCACTGTTTATATCTATTTTTGAATGAAAATTTGTCATTTGGTTCATCTCGTTGTGTTTTGTGTTTTTTTAATATTGACTTTGCATGTTCTTTCGGTGTCTCAATACATGACTACAGGTGAACCTTGCTAACTAATTTTCTGGGATGTTTTCTGATGTGTGTGTCATTTATAATACAACAAAAAAACAGAAATAAGGGGGGGGGGGGGGGGGGGAGAATGGCGTTAAAAAATGCATATAAAGCGGGAGAGGGGTTGTTGCGTTCATGTATTTCCAGTACTTCATCATTCAATCAACATCCTACATTATAACTATATACCGTACTTTAACATTTCAATTCACAACTTCAACAGTCTCTAAAACAAAATTAGCTTTACTATTAAGCAATTATTGGATGAGGCGGAGTATGATATGAAGAATTTTGCAGGTCGAGGTGAGTGTTATCTGCCCAACCCGAACATTCACGGAGTTCTCTATAATTCTTCATATCGTACAAATGTAAACAAACTCAATAATTTTTATATTACTCAGTCATGATCCTAGATAAAATGAGTAAAATCTTCTTGGCTGACAAAAAGCATCCAATCTTCGCTTTTGGTAATCACGTCAATCCTACATTATTTTTCTAATTATTGCTCTATTGACGTCGTTTGTCTAGTAATTATTTTTTCCTTCAGGAATGACCAAATATGGACAGCAAAAATCAAGGTATTTGGCAAATCAAAAATAGAAATAATTTTTTAGTTAAATTAGGATAACTGTTTACGTTTATACTTGACGTATATAGTACCTTCCATCCTAGTCTACATCTACATTGATTTGGGCCAACACAAGTACCATAACGACCACAGTTGCCAACATCTCGGCAGTGATACTGTGAACAATCTTCACTTTCATATCCTTTGTTGCAGAAGCATGTACTTTTTTTGCAAATGCCTTTGTGGAAACAAGAGTTTGGACAGTCGACTTCTAAAAGATAGAAGTTGTCACACGTGAAAATTTTAAATTGACTTTTCAATACACATGCTCCAAACCATGAAATGCAACGAATGAGTTCACAAACAAATTAAAGATCGCTCTAGAGTTTCCCATGTCCTAGTTATAGTCACAGTTTATTTAAATTATTATTCTATTTTACTTTTTTATTGTAGCATGATTGTAGCATTAATGTTTGGTATTACAGCTTAAGTAGTTGCGTTTAGCATTAGTTTGTCTTTGTAGAGCAGGTGTAATACCGGTAAAGCTGTATCCTCTTCTCTCTATTCCTTAACCTCCACTGGCTTCTCTCTTATCTTGTTTCCATTTTCGTTGCCTTTCTCTACAGTTCAGTTTAATTCTCCTTCTCTGTTTTACATTTCCATCTTTCTTTTCAACGTCTTCTCCGTCGGCTTTTCTGTGTATCTCTCTTTTCCCACTTCCTTCTGCTTATCTGTCTTACTTTTCCCTTTCCTAATCTGTCTTCCTTTCCTTTCCTACCTTACCTTCCTGTCTTACTTTCCCTTTCCTACTCTGTCTGTCTGTCTGTCTGTCTGTCTGTCTGTCTGTCTGTCTGTCCGTCCGTCTGTCCGTTCAGACAGACAGACAGACAGACAGACAGACAGACAGACAGACAGACAGACAGACAGACAGACAGACAGACAGACAGACAGACAGACAGACAGACAGACAGACAGACAGACAGACAGACAGACAGACAGACAGACAGACAGACGGGGCCATAATGGCCCGTCCGTGCAGACAGACAAACCGACCGACCGACAGACAGACAGACAGACAGACAGACAGACAGACAGACAGACAGACAGACAGACAGACAGACAGACAGACAGACAGACAGACAGACAGACAGACAGACAGACAAACAGATGTATACATTACCATACCTCTACTTATTTGGCATATTGAAGGATACAGAGAATTGCAGCCTGCATTAATTAACGAACTTCCGTTCCAGATCCAACAATTAACTTGATTAACCTAAGACAAAAATTTTGTCGTATATGTAAATAATTGAATTAAAGATCACAGCAGAGTAATTGTGATTCTGATTGAGATTCTGGTAAACATATAAATACTTTTCATTGATGATCAATCCTATTATACTGCATATGCATTAATACAGTTATCAGTGTGTCTGATTGAGTTCGACTGGTGTCAATAGCCTGAAAAAACTTTTTTTATATATCTTACTAGGTTGGTGACTAAGCATTTCAGGCTAACAGAGAGGAGAAAACACGCCCCATTGGGTAAGGGTAGAAAAGTTATTCGATGCATTGTTGACGAGCGGGCACTCAGGCAGCAAACCATCAGCCAGCGGGTTGGGCACTCAGGGACAGCAAACCATCGCCAGCGGGTTATTAGAGGATGTTTATATAGCTGAACAAGGTTTCCACTAACCAGCCTAGATAACCAGACCTACATATGTATGAATCAAATGAATGGAACGCTTATGGCCCTTAGCTTGTACCATTATGCAAAATAACGTTTTCACGACTGGTGTATTCTACGTAGAACTGCCAAGTCCATTGTTACTTGTTAATTCATCTAGTTTCTGCATAATATATAAATAATGAGCGGAATCAAGCATTTTTTCATTAACTAGCTCCTTTTATGTTTTCAAACTTCCGTTAATTTGTTGGTTTGTCTGTCACCAAGAAAAAGGATTTATGCATTTCTATGTAACTTTGTGGTAAGCTTCGATATAGTCCAAGGACAAACTCGTTAAATTGTATTTGATTTTAGTTTGGTGAACAGTATGATGAATAGTAATTGAGAAGATAATAATTGTAATAGAAACAATAATTGTTATTATTATTCGATTTATTTCTATCTTCCTTTTAATTGGTTGAGGGTCCGCTACGTCACCTGCAAATAACTGCCTACAAATAACAGTCTGCTCATGCACATTAGTCGGAGATGTTGTTTTGCAGCAAATAACATTTTGCTCATGCGGGTTACACTCAATTTCGGCAAACGTAAATCGCTCGTTCATCCAAGCTGGAAAGAAATGAATGGACATAATTACAGGTAAACAATGTCAAATAAAAAATAAATCGAATAATAAAACAATTATTGAACTCGGTTTTCACAAAATATCGTGATTTGTCAGTGTCTCGCAGTTCGCAGTTCAGTTATTTGCCTCTGCCTTCTTCATCGGAAAATAATTGATCTGCTCGCCACTGACAAATCACGATATTTTGCTCAACCTACCTCGTCCAATAATTGTTAATTGTTATATACCAAAGTCTTTGACAGCTTTAATCATGCGTTGTTCACGTGAATACACAATGATTATTGCATCAGATCAAGAACTTTGGACTCTTCGGAGCATTTTGAAAACAAGAACTTGTTTCGAGCTTGTCCATTTTCCAAAAGAAAGAATATCTATACATATCTTCAAAGAAGGTCTGAAAAGCCTGGAGAAATTTAAAGTGCCATCCATACTAACTATAGCTTGGCGTTGTTTCGTAAGATACTGACACTCGGTATAAAATTTGTAACATAACTGCTTTGTGCAGAAGCTGCTGGTTTCATCTTGGCTCCACCTAACTTTTTCCTGTCACTGGCTTTTCCCACAGGGTTTTTACCAGCGTCAGGTTTTTTCTGGCCTCCCTGACATTCCATGAGCATGTAACTTGCATTGAGTGTCGGTATCTGCCTAACAATACATCCGTTTATTCCAAGCCTCGTTTCACATATTGGTAGTACAACTAGCGTCAACTGCGGTCATTACAGCTTATTTATACATATGTATATATACATAAATATTCTAAATGATTCAGACTTTACGTATAAGTCTGGGACTGCACGCAGGCTAGCTGTACACAAAATGATATAAAATAGATAGATATAGGGCAGATGTTCTAACAGAAAATGTCTCAAGAGACAATTAATGGCAGGTAGTGGTGCCCCCCAGGCCACACTTCACCCACAGTGAAGCCCGCCCCAGGACATGAGGGAAAAGTCCTATCCAAAAGGAGAGAGGGCCCTTACTCTCACTCCCACCTTGTCCTCCTGTTTTCTGAGAGCCCTTACCCTCGAACTGCACTACCTGTCCTAGATAATAAGGCATTTAGAAGTCACACTAAGATATTATGCTTCACGTGGGAATTGTCTCTAGTTCCAATTGGTGGCGGGAAGTGGTTCCTCCAGGCCACACTTCACCCACGGTGAAGCCCACGCCAGGACATGAGGGCAAGGTCCGATCCAATTCAGGAGTGCCAGGGCCCTAGCTTACCCTCACTCCGACCTTGTTCCTCCCGTTTTCTGAGGGCTTTTAATTACCCTCAGAACTGCACTTTCCATCACCCTAACTTTGCCACAAAACTTGTGTATAATCATTAAGTGGCAATTTATAGTTTATATAAATTATGGTTAATGGTATAGCACGAACTCATCACGTGCTTACCTGACAGTCCATACATGACTATCGTGTACACACACAACACATTGTCCCAAGAATACAACTTTTTCCTGTGGCACAACAAAGGCACCACACAACTAAGAACTGATCCTAGGTATGCCCACTAGTCACTCCGACCATTCGCGCATCTACTTCCCTAGAGTAAGTTACTCTGACAGTATCAGAGTCAAAGATAAAGAAAGTAAAGTAGAAAAAAGTTTTCGCACCCGCCCCCCTTCTAACAACTAATCAATCAGCAGGATCATTTAATGTAAAAAACTAAATTTATACTAGTTACCTTTAAGAAAAATAAGAACTTATCAGTGTATTACTAGAAAATTACATGTAAAATAAGTAATTGTCATTTTTCAATAAAAATGTTTTCGGGGCCGGAAGTGGTGTCCTCCAGGCCACACTTCACACACGGTGTAGCCCAGCCTAGACATAGGCTTTTCCGTGGCTGAGCTGTGCCTATGGGACTGGGAACTAGATTCGCTTCATGACGTGAGCAGAGTTAATGCTCCGGAAAAGCCTAGTAGATTTGCCAAATCCTAGACCATTGTATTTATTCATTTTTCTCACAGTTACAAGTCTTACAACCATCGGAATCGAGCCACCACTTAAATATCAAATCTATATTTTACAACCATAATATTAAGTTAAAATTATATTCAGCAATTGTCCTCTGATCGATTCCTATCAACTTCACGCTCTGGATTCGACTATTAGACACATGAAAATATGACATCTTTCAAGCGTAAAATACTCCTGGCAAATATATTACCATTTCAGAATCATCTTCAGAGAAACATCAAGAGAAAATCATGAAGCATTGGCAACGCATGTGGCGAACGTTTACATTTATACACTCACGAGTTCACCTTCATTTGACATAAAATGCATTCGATTCGTTCGGGAAATCAAATAACTTTCACAGAATGCAAGGAATACTCGATTTATATCGTAAATGCTTCAACAATACCTTGAACTTCCATTAACTCGACAAAAATATCAATAACTTGAGATTTGGCGCCACCAACTTTGAGAATCTAGAGTGGGGCAGTTTTGGGGCAGTTTTGATTGGGAAATCTACTAGGCCTTCTATTTCCCGTTGTCTCTCCCCAGTCCTTTCGGCCCAGGCCCCCAAACAGGAAATAGAAGGCTTAGGTCTAGGCTGGGTGTAGCCCACGCCAGGACATGAGGGCAAGGTCCGATCCAATTCAGGAGTGACAGGGCCCTTAACCTCACTCCGACCTTGTTCCTCCGGTTTTCTGAGGGCCCTTTCCCTCACAACTGCACTTTCCGTCACCCTAACTTTGCCACAAAAATTGTGTATAATCATTAAGCTGTTCTTTGTATTTGTTCAGTCTGGTGTATTTGTTTAGTTGAATTTAAATTACGAAGACAAAGTCGAAGTGAAAGTGCTTTGGTAAGTCTTTTTGCCTTTTACAAGTTTCGACTCAGCTTGGTATTTTGTATTTTAAAAGTCTTTGGTATATAACAAAACGCTTGTTGACTTTTTCCTCGAGAAACATCGGGTTTTACGGTCCCTCAGGCTTCAATGTCACTCTCGGGCTAAAGCCCTCGGGTGACATTGAAGCCTTCGGATCCATAAAACTCGATGTTTCCCTCGGCGCCAACATGTGTATAATGTGTCATCATAATGTTGCCTCTCCTCTTAATTGTTACTGTTCTCACCTCTGTCTTCGTGTTTATGATGTATCACTTTGTGTATAATACATCAATCCGAATGGTTAATTTACGACACGTGTAAATACTTATATACTTAGGCTTAGGCATATCTTCATTATTATCTCTGAAGATGTTGTGATTTTAACAACAACACGTAAGATTACATTAAACTTTTAATACTATGCCATTGTTTCGTATTCTATGCTGGGCTTAAATATTCCTGTAGAAATTGAGATTCCTGCCTGGTCAATCTTTGGCAAACCTTAACTGAATTATCAAATAACAATGCAGTCTCTGAGTATCCTCTAGCTTCTTCAACATCGAGAAGCTTTCAGTCAGGTTTTTACATTTCCAATCCATTTAATTTTCATCTAAAATTCGACTAAAGTAAATAATGGATTGGCTCTTGGTGTATGCATGGTTAACCATTCCACAAGTTACAAAAAAATTAGTTGAATAGGCCTTGAGAAATCCTGGTAAATAACAAACAAACAAACGAACGAACGAACGACGAACGAACGAACGAACGGACGGAACGGACGGAAAGGACGGAACGGACGGAACGGACGGAACGAACGAACGAACGAACGAACAAAGAAACAAACAAACAAACAATGAAACAAACAAACAAACAAACAAACAAACAAACAAACAAACAAACAAACAAACAAACAAACAAACAAACAAACAACAAACAAACAAACAAACAAACAAACAAACAAACAAGGAACCTCCCCCCCAAAAAAAACCAACAAACCAACAAACACCTCATAGACGAGGTAATAGCATTAGTATAACTTTGATAACTTTACTACAATTTTAGTATCATTTAGGTTTTTCATAGTGTTTTGTTTCAGTCTAGTTAATATAAATTTTGTATAGCTTTTTACCCAACGGAATTAAAAAATTTCCGAAATCAAAACCAACATATATTTTACGTAAATATAATAGACGATATACTGTACCTTATGTGAAATAGCACTAATCCACACGTTGGAAACAATTGATTTTGAGAAAGTTCGCATTTCAAGAATTTTTTTAACTGCTCTTTGTCCACATGTATCAAATCTGATATCTTTTATAAGCATACCACCTTTGTTCTAAAATTAAAATAACAAATAAGGCATTTAATTAAGAGAAAAATTGGCTTAAGGAATTTCATCAGAATTATTAACAGCTCACTATGTTAAATAGTACGTCATGAAACACTGCCTAATGCTGCACGCTACTAATTTATTCAAATGTTAAACGATTGCTTGTAGTTTAAAAGGCGATAGTTATACAATAAAGTGGATTTTATTTAATTCAACTCATTATATGTAATTATGTATATAAATAATTAGCGTATATATTTTTCCTGCTGGTGCTTGCGACCTGTTGACTAGAAATGAGGGAGACTGTGTCAACAGGCCAAAAGCCTAAGAGATAGATAACAGACATGGTGTCTTTACAAACTTAACTCTTTCATCAATTTCAATGTAGCTCCATACGATTCCTATACATAATACTTAACAATACTGGATTGATGTACTTTAGGCCGGTAACCTAGCTTCTTTTTCCTTGTGATGTGCAATATGTTCATGAAATTCTCCTGTACGATTTTTTACATTCTGAAAAATATATTGTTGTTATTTATTTTTGAAAGGTTGTAACCATAGCAACAATATGCCTTGAAGATAGTGTATCTTTAACCTTTTTATCTTTTGTCTGCCATTCACCGAGTTTCCTTTGGTGAATTTTTTTTTCAAACTTTGCAGTCTTGAGGAAATTTCTTTGCTGAACGTTGTGTGAAGTAAATGTGGGATGGTTCAGACGTTTGTTTGTTGTTGGGGTTTTTTCAGTTAATGATTTTTTTTAATTTAATTTAATTTATTTTATTTTATTAGCTTTGCCATATTTTTACATAACAGAAATAAATTTAAAAAATAAATACACAGAAAAAATATAAAGGAACACGATACTCGATGGCAGGGAATCCGCAACAGCAGCGCCAATTACTGCGGGCCCAACAACAAAACAAAAACGAATAAATATTAGTTACAGATTAAAAACAACACGAAATATTTAAGAGGATACGGACGGAGTTACATTTTACACAAATAGTTTTCCAGGTTCTAGGATCATCTGGATCATAGGCGGATTGTAAAGCATCAAAGAAATAGTCAAGTAAAATAGTTCTAAAAACTATAAGGATTGGTACTTTAAAGATATCATAATCGTTAACGAGAGTGTTCCAAATTCTCACAGATCTGTTAAAGAATGAGTTCTGAAAGGTAGTAGTTTTGCAATGACGAACAGAATATTGAAGATTGTTGAAGTTGGATCTGGTTCTATTTGACTGCCGGAGGGTAGGAATTACATCAGGATTAATATCTGTATGACCATTCACAATTTTAACATTAATTATATGATTTGTCTCTTAAAATACTTATGTAAAAAGTAATAAAAGGGTATAAGCTTCTTGTTGAATTGTGAAAACTTTTAAAACAGTGTACTAATTAAAAAGCACTACAAACGGTTTTGCGCATGTTCTTTGATATTTCTATTTTGATACGATCTCCTGGAAATCCAATATGCTAATTACCATCATACGCGGCCAATAGTTGTGTTGATCTTGTTCGGATACAAGATGGACAAACCGTCCGATACAAACACTGGTAGTAGCAGAAAACTATATTATAGGACCAGAGATGCCTGTAAGGTACATTTACTTGATACTTTTTTTAAATAGAAAGAGTTTAAAGAAGAAAGCAAGCTGAGAAGAGGTCAGAACGTTTCCGTTGTTTTGTTTGATTTTACGATGCTGAAAACCTGAAAATCACTAGTAAGTATTTGAACGTATTCGTCAAAGACTTTTAACAAAATGTTATTAATTTTATTATCAAATTATCAAAATTATAAGAACTCAAATGAAAACATAAACAATCATATGGAAATGCCCCAAATGCCCCCCTTTAAGGAAATGAAAGATATCTGCATGTATTTTTGGGCGATTTTACGCGTATAGACGTTAAACATTTTTAAGATTATCAGTAAATTGCCCTCAAGCAGCTCTCGCGCAGTTACAAATAGCTAGAGATACCTCAAAGAAAGTGCTGACTATTTGTTAATAACTCGAACTAAATAGTTGAATGTGAAAATATTTTATGATTTTAATCTCGGATATTCAGGTTTCTGTTTGCGAAATGGTAATAGGAATGACGTCAAGGTAACCATTTGTGTTTCATTACTATTTTGGAAATAAAAATCTCAATTAAAACATGAATAAAAACTCAAATCAACAAATATTTTAGCATTCAACTATTTACTTTACTTAAAAAAATTGATAATTTATGAAGAAAACAATGGAAATCAGTAAAACCGAAAACAACCAATAACGAAACGTTTTTAAGCTGTTCAAAACACTTCTACCACGTGTTTTGCGCACTCAATTTTTTTTAATTGATAAAACACTGCTGCTCATGTCTTAAACATTACTTATATATCTCATTAATTAATAATTTATGAAAAAAACACGAAGAAAAACCCTATTATGTCCGTGGTTATATAGTAATCCATGAGGACCGGCACGATGTGTGAAAAGATTTAGAGTTAGGTGATGTGTTACCATATAATTACGGTGTGACGTGAACACCTCTATTTGCATTGGCGACCGGATATAATAGGCTTATAACGAATGTTTGTCAAACTTGTGAGTTAATCGAATCCCTACTAAAACGTGTTCTTTAGTTTACATATTAAAATGGTAATTGTACCAATGATTAACCGAACGATATATTAACTAACCAGTTAGTGCAGCATAACACATTTTGGGGCGCGAAGTATGATTTACGCGAAGAAGGAATGGCTGAACATCCGATGATCATCGTATTTCCGTAGTTATTCGCTAAGTTTCGACACACAAGTACTTGAAATCAGCATAACGAACGCATTAAATCGTTATTCAAAAAACAACGATCTTCGAGACAGTGACGAGAATCGCGTTTCTTACTAAATGACACGGGTCAAGCTGCAATACGCAACATTATTTGGAATTCTGATGCTGTGCGACCTCAAGGCTCAACAGAGAATTGCTCAACGCCAACGGTGAAGTAATATGTAGTAGATAAAATATGTGGTGAGCACGGTTTGGTGGGAAATATGAAGTTATAGCCGCGATCAATGATTTAGTATAGAAAGAATATAGACATTAAAAAGATATAAGCTTGTGATAACATTTAGAATCCTTTCAATGGAATCTCTTGTCCCAGAAAGCTGTAGTCATCTTTTCCCGGCAGATCATGAAGATGTAGTCATCTTTCCTTAATCAGTTCGCTGGAAGCTAAAGTCATCTCTTCTTAATCAGCCGAACTAAAAGCGAATCTTAATAGCCGTCACGGCCGAATACGCGCTTACACGCGCTACCCAGGATAAGGGAAAATATAAGCATTGTAATAAGAATCCTTTCCGTGGAAGCTCTTGTGTCATAAAAATGCAGTCATCTTTTGCTGGCAGGCTATGAAGATGTTGTCATACTTTCTTAATCAGCTGAAACTAAAAGAAATCTTTATAATTGTTACGACCAAACGCGCGCCTGCATGCGCTACTTATATGGTATAAGGAATATATAAGCGCTGTGACATTATTAAGAATCCTTTCAGAGGAAGCTCTTGTGTCAGAAAGATGATGGGCCATATTTTGCTGGCAGACTATGAAGATGTTGTCATCTTTCTTTCGGCAGTTGAAGCTAAAAGCGAGCGTTTGGTAATTTCGCTCTAGGAAATTATAGTTAAGAAGTCTGATCCAGTAAATATTTATTGCCGGCAGATTATGAACATATTGTAGGGAATTGTAAAAGTAACGCGCTTATATTCCTCGGGCATGTTGTGAGGGTGAGCTGAATATTATATAAATAAGAGTTAACGCCCACTTTTCAACACTTTACGTTTTTAATATGTTTTAGTCGGCACAAGATATCGCATTGCGCATTCTTACCAGTTATTTTAATTTATAACCACAACATTAATAGTGCCCCGTAACGTCGGACCCGTGGAGAATTGATGAAGCAAACTCAGATTCATGAAAATTTTCACTGCTAAATTGTAATGGGATTAGGCCAGCTGGTTTTCGGAGAAATGCCCTTTCAAAATGCAAAACTTCACATTTTTAGGCCGTGCATGCGGTCGTCATGACCTGATTTAATTAATTTTCCTGCCTTAGACAACGTTAAGTTATTTTTCTAAATTTCACGCTAATAAACGTACCAATGGATCGTTTTGAAGCTATATTCAAAACACTTGCAGTACGCGCTTTTTCAGTGCTGCACATGTTTTATATATTACATATATACATAGACCAGTATTAGCAATATTGTATTTTGAAGTGATAGGCAGTTAACATCTGTATACTCAAACCTGACACATTTGATGAGCTTCTTTAAGCGTCATTGCTCCTCCGTGGTAATAGTAACAAATCGAGCCAATTAAGTTCCAACCGGTGGGACAAACGACTAAAAACCAGATTAAAGTTCATTGCATAAGTACGACGTGTTGGATAGCCTGTGTAGCAGGCGTTTCATTTGGGGCGGGAAGCAAATACAACGCCGTGCTACAGACTCCTTTGCATATGACATCAAAGTGGTCGATCTGCAGGACAACATCGAAGTTCCGCATTTCAACAGAACGAAAATTTAATTGTTTAGAAAGCATTTTACCTCCATCAAGAGATTAATTGTAAAAGGTCGATTTATAAAACCTTACAAACATTATTCATATAATTGACGTTATGTTTACGTAGCTAGTGCTAAACAAAAAGATGCATCAAGTGCTTTATTAAGATAAACCCAAACTAGTGCTTTATTTTCAATATTTTTTGGAGTCGTTTTGACGAAAGAGTGATGACTATTCAAGTTAACGACTTATTTTCGCTTTTAAACTTATAAACGCGGCCTTTTTATATGTGCAAAATTTTGAGAGATGTGGATGCATTACTTTGATAGCATACATGACATTAAAACTTTCAAAAATTCGGTTTGCCTTGAAGGACGTCATAACATTCCCTATTTGCATTTTAAAAACACTTCAATAACTCAAAAACAAAAATCAATATCTCCAAACTTTCAACATTCTTTTAGAAGTGTTTTTAATCAAAACAACTTAAATTTTAGAGTTATTTAGCTCCTAAAATCACTCCGCGAAAACAATAGAAATGGGATGATTACGGTATTAATTCTATTATAATAATATTCATGATTTTTTTTTTCAATTTCGATTAGGCGAAAGCAGTGCAGAAATAAAGAAATAAAAGTGCACATTTTTGGAGCCAATGAGCCAATCAAACAGCGGATCTTAATGAATGGCATTTTCTAAACTTGCACCTACGTTCTTTTTTCCAAAAATCATCAAAAATAGCGGCTAAGATTCGGCAGAGTGGAGAACAATTCGTTCGAATTTGAAGCTACTTATTCTTTAATATTGTCAAGTAAAGTGCCTGCAGTGGGAGTATAAGATTCTTTGTGCTTTGAGTAAACTAAATACAGGTTGGAAAGTAATGCGTTTTTAAAAACCAAATGTACGAGTGGACAGGCCGATAGGGTACTGTCGAAAATAAGTTAAACGTTAAAATTAATCAAAATAAAAGGCGCCGTTCTTCTTACGTATTGGGTGGGGAACGATAGCGTATTGGATGCAGCATAATGGCGTTTTATGCTGTGTTTCTATATAGTTATAATGGATTGATGGCGTCGGATAATAACGTATTGGACGAATTATTGATCTTTCCATGTTTTAATGGAGTTTTAGTATGCTATTGCAAATACTGCAATCTGATTGTAGTAGGAAATTTGGTACCAGAATACGCGCAGCCGTTCAGTAAAAGAACATGGAGGTAACGAGGAGTGAATATTTGTTATACCGTGCTTTTTCTTCTCCCAAATAATCCCGATGAATCAATGTATACAAGTTACTTTCTATCTAGTAAAGCAATTATATTTTATCACTTTCAATTCCTATTAGATGATAGTTGACTTAAAGTGGCACTACGATGAAAAAATCGTCAGTCTTTTTTTATCTAATCATAAAGTACAGTTTAAATGAGGATGAACGGCGTTTGTAAATATCTCATCTCGTTCAAGAGATATTCACGTTTTTGAAATATGCAAATTAAATTAATGATGACGTCATTTACTCCAAACGAGCGAATTGAAAATCGTAAAATTAGGAATATCTCTAGAAATAAACAATAGAAAGTGCTCAAATTTCGCGTGCTGATAGTATAAAATAAAATAATTTGTTTTCATGGAAACTGCTGGTGCCTGAACTCCTCCAATGATAAAAAAATTAAAATTTTCTTATTTATCAGCAATCAAGTAGCGTTTAAAAAGTGAAGCGAATAAAAGTGAAGATTAGATCTTATGTAGGCATTGTAATTTAAACGTTTAAATCTTTCTATTTTTAAACAATGAGGCAAAAATGATAATTCCCTTTTTAACATTTAGAATAGCCTGAGAGCATGCGCTCACCACGGCAATCACAAAGGTTCCACAGAGAAGTGCATTTTATTGGATACATAAGCCTATAAAGTTTAAGCTCGTTATATTGTTTATTTCTAGAGATATTCTTAATTTTACGATTTTCATTTCGCTCGTTGGGAGCAAATGAAGTAATCAGCCCTAAAATTTGCATATTTCCAAAACGTGAATATCTCTTGAACGAGAAGAGATATTGACAAACCACAAACGCCTTTCATCCTTATTTTAAATGTACTTTATGATAAGATTAAAAAAAGACTGACGATTTTTTCATCGTAGTGCCACTTTTAGGTCCACTCTTGTCAACTATTCCCTCATAGAAATTTGTAGATCATAATCTAATTGTTAAACTAGAAACACGGATTTTCTGAACCAATCACCGCTTGCGGTTTCGAAATGTTATTTATATAAAGTTTTAGTATAAACCAACTATCGGACTATTACAAGCCATGCACTCTGATTTGCTGAGCTAACAAATGTGTATTGACGATAGCTAGACCATTAGTAATGAAATAACAAGTTTTAAATGCAAAACAATAACAGAGAACTTGCGTTTTGTAGACTACAGCTCATAGACAACTCGGATTCGTTGTCTAATTATTTAATAGAAATACAGTTCAGCACTAGCCTTTTTGAAATGTTTTTTTATATAGAGTTATAGAAACACAGCTTTTAACCAACCATGGTTTGCGTTTTTTAAATGTTATTTTATAGATAATTTTACCTGTGCTAAATATTTCCATTGGAGATATAAGAAACGGTTTGACAGCAACTACTGGAAACTGCGATGGCGCACTCGTAATTCTCTTCAATAATGTTTCTTGTAACATATAGCCAAGCCAGTTGAATCTTGCGTCAAACTGGTCAGTTGTATTTTTCACTTGATAATTCGGGAAAACGGCGATTTCGCGAAGATTTGCCGGGTTAACTATGTAATTTCTCTGAATTGTTTTCTTACTTCCTCTGAGAACAATCGTTTGTAGATAACCAGCATTCATAGAAAACATATTCTTTTCACAAACTCCAGTCTTGTTGCCATTGGATCTTGTATTCCAGTTTAATACGTATCTCATAAAGTTTTCGAAAAAGAGATTTCCTATGATGTTCGCCTGGAAGTTTTTGATGGCAAGAATGTCAGTAGAGTGGTTAAGATTGTTTAGCGCTAACTCGTTTCCAGCTATCAGTACGGAAGGGCTAGCGTTATCCGTTGCTTGTACAAGAATAGATTCACTTCCGTTCATATTGGAACTGATGACGTTGTTCAAAATCTTGCAATTTAAGTCAGATGAGTCCGTGTGTACATGAATACCACCTTGGAAGTTGTCATGAATGAAGTTGTTCAATACCTCAATGTCGTCGTTGTTTTTTCCAGAAATCTGAATACTTGGTTTTATTCCTATTCCACGACGACCAGAAAAGGTTATTTGATTTCGTGTTATAATTAGCTTGGAGGAAGTTTTCTCTTGTTCCATAAACTGGATTGCTGGACCTTCATTGTTATAAAACTGACTTTCCACAATCATGTATTCAGCTATGTCGTCGTTACGAGAGTGATAGTCTTGATTGACTATAAAACGGATGAAATGCAAACAGCAAATAAAATGGACATGATTGTGCTATAAGTATTAATTTCTCGCCGTTTCTGAATGTGCCACGTTTGATATACGTTATCCATTTAACAGGCATTTTAAAATTCATAAATAATTCATATATCATCCAATTATAGGGACGCATACGGTCGCGGGATTGCGTTTGGAAACCCCGGTGAAACATCCTCGTTCGGAACACTAAAATACATTTGATCGGCATAGGTAATTAGGAAATTTGAGCAACATCACTTGTAATATTCCTCAAATAGCTTAGTTATACCTATGCAAACTGTCGAATTTTCTTATCCAATCAAACATAATCTATACTTGTGTGTTCATTTGAGAAGCTATTTAAACAACTCGAGAGAGTGTCCCACAGGGGTATCGAAACACTCGAAATCAATTAACAAAAACACTCGGCGTTCTGCCTCATGTTATTATACATTCATTTGTTTTCCTGTTAAAGTGCCTGTAACCCCCAAAACCTTTTTTATTTATATAAAATCCTGGCATAATTTCTAGTGTTTGTCTTAAAAAAAATCCGATTTTTATGGCAGTTTAAAATTGGCAAAACTGCGATCTTAACTGCATGGCACACTTGGTACTCGTCACGCAAGGTAGTCGTCTAGCGCCTTCATGCAACCTTCATGCTATAAATTTCCATATCTATATACATATGTTGCGTTTGCTGTCTCGTTGGAAAGCTTGTGAAAACATGGTGCTTAATTAGTTGTGTTGCTGCCAATTGTACAAATAAAGCGGGTCTCAAAGATGGTATAAGTCTTCACACCATTCTATATTTCAACGATGACCGGCCAGACGCTAAGAAGCGAAGAAAAATTTGGGTTGATTTTGTCAAGGCAAAACGTGTCTTCGAACCTTCGAAAACTTCAACACTTTGCTCAGATCATTTTAAGCCTGAGGAATTAGGGGGAAGATATTGCTTGTTACCTGGTCAAACAAAACCGAACTATCAAAAATTAAGGAATGATCATCTCGGGATTTGTGGATTTCCAAGTATTCATGCAGCTCCGAAAGATATTTCAGCCAATTTGGGGCAACGTTTTGCTTTAAACCATTCGCTTTGTATTTCCACGGAACCATTTAGTCTTTTCATTAGCTTTTCCTCGACCTCTACCCGTTCATGTTCTTCTCTGTTGTAATTATACAAATCTTCGTCAGCCAAATGTTCTTCGGCATATGCTATTGCCGGAGTTACTTTCCTCTCCGCTTGAATATTTATGATATTTTCAGATTTTCTGCATCCTCTATCACACGATATTCCCGAATAAAATTTTATGTCCGAGTCATCAGACTGATAACTGATTTCAGAATCTGATTCACTGATACACATGATTGCTAGACAATACTGAGAACTTTTATAAGAAGTTTACCGAGTCGATCGGATCGATCGAATGATATGTAGATCAAAGCAGCTCAGATGATCGAAAGAACATCAAAGATATATATCGATCACCTTGCGTGACGTCAAAAAGACGTGCAAAACCCAGGCTCCTGGTTATAAAAAATTTCGACGGCACTGGGTCACCAAAAGCCAAATTCAACACGCCATTGAAAACGGACAATTTATCCAAATTGAAAACTTTTTTCAAAAAAGCACTATAAAATAATAAAGAATATATTTGAAGAGCTGAAAATTGATTTGGGGGTTAGGGGCACTTTAAAAGATCAATAAGTATCTCATTCATAATTGTCTGTGGCATATAATAAGGCTCCGTTCACACTATACCAGATGGCTTTTGTCAGCCGGTACGAAAACCGTACCGAATAAGCGTTCTGTTCATACACAAAACGCTGTCCCGCCGGGCACAATTGGTTATTGTACCGTTTCAATCTTGAACGAGAAGTACATCTTGTATCGCATAGCTTTTTGTACTACCGAATAGGTTTTCGCGTGCCGGCACAAAAGGCTATCGAGTATAGTGTAAACGAGGCCTAATAATTTTTTATAGTTTTAGAACTAAAAAAGTTCTTTACCACGGTTTCAAAAAAAGACGAAAAGACGATCGAAAGACGAGGCGAGCGATAGCCGATGAACGTTAACCCTTATACAGTACCAAAGACGTACTCTAGTATACAATCTATTCTTGCATGGTAAGTGTCGTATAGCGATGATTGATTAATTAATTAATAACTAACCCGGACACGCGGTGAGAGAGTTGATATTCGTATGTCATATTATAAGTATAGGTTAGTGACCGAAACCGAGGTCACTGCGCTGGATATTAACCCCGAGGGCCGCAGGCCCGAGGGTAATAACCAGTGTAGTGACCGAGGTAAGGTCACTAACCGACTTAGTTTATTCATGACACAGACGATATTTGTTGTTCTTTAACAAAGAAATGGTATTCTAGACGTAGTTTTAAGCGATATAGTAGGTCATTTAATATGCAAGGTCAATAACCTATATATTAACCGCGGCACATCAAAGCTAATTTATGCATGAATAAACTAAGTCTAAGTAGACTCGTGGAGATATGTAGATCAAGTATCGAAGTATACACAATAAAAACTTTATAAATCCGTACAAAAGTCGAGATACTACAGAACTCCAGACGACTCATACTCGTCAATAGGAAAACCCTTCAGTTGGTACTCTAAGGTTTAAAGTTGCGACAATTTTTAGACGTTTTTACCACGGTATCAAGACCGGTCATGGTTATTATTTTTCTTTGTGATTGTGAATTATTGATGATTTGAGGAAGTGATATATTAAGAAAGATTTGAGTGCATGCTTTATAATACGATATTACTGATATATGAATTCTACGTAAAGTGAATAGTTGAATGTGAAAATATTTTTTGAGCGGAGTCTTTATTTAACAATTAGACAACGAGCCCGAGTTTTCTATTTAACAATTAGTCACCGAAGTCGAGGTGACTATCGGTGAATATTTACCGAGCCGCGAAGCGGCGAGGTAAATACACCGATAGTCACCGAGACTGAGGTGACTAATTGTTTTAGTATAATTTCAGAGGTTGATAAAAAACCAATCACGTTGAAACAAAAACTTTTAAACAACTGCTTTCATTTTAACAGTGGTGATTCTGTTTATTCACAGACGATGTTAGCAAGCCACAGTCTTTGTCAGTAAATAATTTCAAAAAAAGAGTAAACAACATCCTACTTTGGAATTGAACTTGTACATACATTCAAATATATGCTAAAAAGACTTTTATTCTGGTGTTTTGGAACTTGTGTTATGGCTTTTTTGCACTTAATTCATGTTCAATCTTATGTTCTTCACTCATGACGAAGTTCTCGCCACGTCGCTACGACCAAAACGTAGCCAAAACATACAAAAAATACGAAGAATTATAGAAAATATACTTCCTTACCTTTATAAAGTTTTGTTTTCACGATATTTGATATGTACAACATCTCAGTGATAAATTTTTTCAGTGTTATGCTCTTTTGTTTGTCTCAAAAACTACAGACCCCATTTTGAAAAAAAATAATCAACAGTTTAATGAATCGACAAATTCTAAAATCTCATACTTCAAAATGACAAATCCGAGGGGGAGACTGAAACGAGTAAAGTCAGTGCAGTGTTGAATAAGTACCAGTCTCTTTTCCAAAACTACTTTTGAAGAACAATTTCTTGTGATGCGATAGTCACCGCCTAGCGCGGTGACTATCACCTCAGCTTCACCGCTGAGCGGACCAATCAGAAAGCTGGAAAGCCTCTTTTCCACTATGAAATTATACTAAGAGCGAATAGTCAATGTAAACAATTTACTTTTTTAACATGGAAATAAACTAACACCGAGATATCTCAGAGGATAGGGATAACCCTACCCTCCGAGACAACTTGCCGCATGTGAACAGGATCTGAGTGGTAAAGGGTTAATGGTATAACTGAATAGCATATTTTATAATTATTTTTTCATTAAAATCTTCGGTTTATTATAAGAAAATAGAGAAGCAAATACAAATGCCTACTTTGACGTCATAGTCATTACCATTTAAAAAATGCAAACCTCAATATGACAATAAATAAAAGCTCAGATCAAAAAATATTTTGGCATTCAACTATTCACTTTACATCGAAGCCATATCAGTAATATTGTATTTGGAGTTATAGCCACTTTAAGTGTTTCATCAGGAATTCTAAACACGAGGAATTGTACCCAGACGCACGCGCTAATGCTTCAAGTGGCTCGGGGAATCTCTGTAAATGTGAGCGTTCTGATTGGCCTAAAGAAACAACGATAAAAATTCAAACAAATTCAACAAAATAAGAATTTCACAATGTACACTATGTTTGACATAAAGTACATTTGATATAATTTGGACAAACCTAATAACGGCAATACAACACATTTTAATTCGATATACAATGTATTATTAACTGATGTGATACTAAATCATATTACGATTATCTCTCAAAACAACAGCCCTCAATCCCATATTTTTTAGTTTCGCCAACTAGTTTTCCATGTGCGCGTTTAAAGGTGAGATGACCAAAACAACACTTTCTTCCCTCGAAAGTCAAACAGCAGAGGAAGAAGTTGATAAATAAATAAATAATTCATTTGCCAAATCCAATAATACAGGTAATACAGCTGTGGTGTCTACTCCGCGAACAATGGCTGTTATGGCATCTTTCTGTTCTCTCTTTAACACTAAACTAGATTATCCCGGCCTTTATAAAGCACATCGCACGCATAGCTTCGTATAGCCCACGATTCGTGATGGTTACGATATGATTTACACGAGATTTATTGAAAGGAGTAAAAATGATAAGCCGTTACCAAGGGTCTGAGTACAGAGTACGAGAGTTTGGAATGCGCCTGTTACGTTTCAGGATTTGCCAGAGCCTTGCGAGGGGGAGGGGGGACGCGTGGGTTGGGTACGAGAATGAAACGTGACGAAAACACGAGGTCAAGTCTAGGTGTTTTTATTGTCTTCGAGTGTTAAAACATAATGAACCAGTTGTTGAATTGTATCTCAATTGAACGATTTTATTTAGATATCTAACTGAAATGCAATTAAAATAAACTCCCGTGAGATTCTATTCCCGACGGTTTTAAAATTTACTCATACACCAACTTGTTTATCTTTCATAGATAAAGAAACTGGTATACGATTCTAATGTGTTTTACTGGAGTACCCCGCTTCAATCAGGTATTGAATGAACTGTTGTAATTGTCTGATTATCTCATGTATTTTTTATGAGTTTTAGACGTAAACGCATGTCTCCATCTTTGTTAGTTTATAATTAGTGGCATTTTACTTATGGCGAAATTTAAACGTCACTGAAACTAGTCGACATTTGTTGCGATGGATTTTCTGTTAACCTATCTCACGAATTAAGAAAATCTGTTGACTCGTTTTGCTCGAAAAAAATGGCGTAATGTAAAACTATTTTTTCAGATTCGCAAAGGTTTTTGTGACAAAGCACTAAATGATGTGTTTGTGGGCGTAAGCAAAAAAGAAAAAGAGAAGAATTGAAAGAAACCCCTCATCCATATTCATCTCATATCTTACTAAAATGGTCGATATTAAAAACTTATTAACCAAGTACTGTGAGGTCTATAAAAAAACAATTATTTGTCTGACGTTTTCGTATAGATCGGGAGACGAAGGACGCCAGCTGTGCGATAAAACCAAGGGCAAATACTCTTTCGTACAGGCCGAGCAAACGAGGTTGATAAGAAATTTATTATATGGCTATTCGGTCTTTCTATTTTTAAATTCTGAACGTTGTTTTCGTCTTCGGGGTTTGTATTACCTTATCTGTTAGCCTTTTCGTGTCGCTTCTTGTTTACACCAATTTGGCATTCATTTGTCATGTTTTTCGGCAAGTAGCTTTAAAGAAAACCACCAGTAATTTTCCAGCACATTATATTGTTCGAAATATTTGAATAATGTTACCTAGTTCTCTTTATTTGGTATTCAAATCAACTAAAAACATTTTCCCGCAAAAACTTACCGGTACGAGAAAAAGCGTGTATTTAATGCAGAAAATAGCATCAAGTAAAATACTTGGAACATTATATACTTGATCGTATGCAAATATATTATTTTACCCCCGGGTATTGCGTCAGATATCGACCGAAAGATAGCTGAAATTTTCTTTAATCTGATTGTAGTCTAGGAGCTATAGGTGTTGGGATTATGGTTAAGATTATACTAAATTTACCTTCAGTGGATAGGGCCTACCCTACACGGTATTCATAAAGGTGGCCGCCAATTTACGTTCACTTATATGCAATTTAAATCAACCTTTCCAGCCTCGTTCTTGTGTAAAAGTTCTTTTAAATTATAAACACAACAACGAATGTTCGAAAGAATAATTTAAATGCACATAATAGAATAGATTGGCGGCCATCTCTGTTGTAGATATGGGGTATTCTTCTCTGGTTTTTGCTTCCGTCCACGAACAGATCCATCGGCAGTTCCTCACGGAAACATCTTTGCGGAGGAAAGAATCAAAATATAAAATAGGTTATTACCTTTTTCATGAATCACCTTTACTTCAGCTAATAAGGCCGCACCATTGTAATTATTCGCTTCAATAAACAGGGAGTTTGAAGACGTATGGAATTCTTTAGACGTGTGATCTCTATAATTCCTGTAATCAATGATTGCGATGTGAGAAGACAATGGTGTTACACCATCATAGATGTTGATATAATCACTTCTCCAAGAGGTAGAAAGAGACCACCAAGTTAGAACTTTAAATGTAATCGTAGTGTTTTTTGGAGAAGTTATGGCCTTTGAACACGATCTTTCAGCTCTCTGTAAACGTGTATAAATGTAGCTAAAGTTTTTAACAAAAAATGTAGGTTCACAGTCACACAAACTTGGCAGTCCATAATATGATTGGTCCAATGATACACTTTCCATCGAAGCAATAACCAATCCACCATAATAAGTATTAGAAATACTAATATTGGTAACAAGTATATCTTCTTTGTTTCCTAATATAGTTATCCCACGGGACCAACAGCTCCCATGTACGGTAACGTTCTTAAGCGATGTAGAATGCTGCGGTAAGACCATTTGGATACCGTCAATGCCGCCATTTGTTATTTTGACATGTTTAATTACAGGTGAACGGTTTATGATTTGGACAGCGGAAACCTTGTCGCCATGCAAATTACCTGAACCATCAATGTGAACATTTTCTAGTATTGAGTGACCTTTGCCAACAAATGCTCTTAGTGGAGCAGTAATACGAATATTGCCCCAACGCTTCTCACCACTACATACCAGTTGCACACGATAATGACAATTGGCATCTACCAAACTGCATTCTGTCAACAAGCTTTCGTGTTTAACGCATTTAAACGATTTCTGCCAGACCAAACTAGAATCGACATATTCCTTTGTGAATGAGCTCTGTGCACCGTGAAAGCCCAGCTCTCTGCAAGCTGCTTGTGCGCTGTATGTGTCGAAATGATGGTATCCACAAACAAATTTCCAAGAATTCTCGACAAAAATTTCTAGATATCCACGCCGACTACGTACATGTAAAATGCCGCATTTTTTAACTTTATTTTGTTTTCCATCCCGCATTTCAGCATAGGAATAAAATCTGATTGGTTTATCTGTCGACCCAACGGCAACAATATTTCCAAAGATCAGCAAACCAACTCGTGGATAAATAAAAAGTGTGACGCCAGGTTGAATGGTGATGTTTGAATTGCAATTAATAGTCAAGTCTGATTTCACGAAATATGGACTGTTTTCTTCTATAAGTTTTAAAGACGAATTAATATATCCACCAAGCACACTTGAATTCCGGAACTTTGAGGTTTTAACCATGCTAAAGTTAGTAAAATTTCCGGACGTGGCGAATGGTAGATAATTCACACTTGGTCTGTCATTCCAGTCATCCAGTTCAAAGATTTTGTTTTCAATTTCATTTGCTTTTGAAGTACCCCACCAATTGTACCTCGCGTCAAGACTCTGATTGTAGTAGTTGTTAGCACCATAGACATAGTTATCAGTTCCTATGAACAGTTCGTTATCCATTTGTGGATTATTAAAAATATTATGTTTCACAAGATCATTCGGATTAAGACACCCAAAGATACCAACAGCAGATTGTTGAGTTTCTTGGAGGTGTTCAGGTGAACCATAATTACTTTCCACAACGTTGCTAACAAATTCAAAAAATGAGTTGCGAAAAATTCTCTGCATATAAAACCTTGAGACAAAACTGCATTTATTTCTGCGAAATTCGTTGTTGTTAATTATTATTGATGCACCAAAGCTTCTAAAATCTAGAACTCCATTCCCACTCGAAGCAGTGTTATCAACAAATTCGTTGTATTCAACGGTGATAGTGCGTCTTAGCCTGTTGTACCTTTCTCGAAGATTATCTGAGAAAAAAATCACTTTTGTATTTCTTTGAAAAGAAGATTGTGCAATAGTGAAGTTTACTGTACGACACGAAAGATAAATTGCCCAATTAGAGTGATCGATAAAAGAACAGTTTTGGATTTTTCCTGTTAAATCATAGTCAGATCCAATAAATTGAAATCCATAGTTATTATTTTGTAAAACGGAATTCTTGACTGCAAGTTGATACTGACCGTAAACGTTTGAAACATACACACCTTTACCACAATTACTTAACTCTATATGGTTGAGGTGAACATTCCCTTTAACCAGATGTGCAGATTCATTTCCTGAAAACGCAAAACAATAGTTATTTATTTATTTATTTATTTATTTACTTATTTATTTATTAACTTTGCCTCAATACAAGAAACACAATTAAGATATGAAACTACATAATTATACTATGTGAGGCTGGGTAACCGCAACAGCTAAAGCCTAAAATACTGCGGACCCTTAACAAACGAGTTATAAAATATGAGATACTGGACAATCAATCAGACGAAACGGTACGACTAACACACTAATAACAACACGAAGGTACAGTAACTCGAGATCACGACTACTGTTACATTTAACACACACGTCTTTCCAGGTGCGTGGATCGTTAGAGGAGTACGTGTCCTTTAAAGCTGTAAGGTATAGTTATAGAGTTGTGACTTAAAAGAGAAGTTATGGATGTTATGTGTGCACCTTCGTATACGTCCTAACATTTTGTTAGCTGCACCGGTTTGGTTTGAGACTTGTTTTGACCATGCAAGTAAGATATTCATTTGTCAGAACGCCTAGGTCGCGTTCACACTTTCTCTCTAGGTTGTTGTTATTCAGGCTGTAGGTATGGATAGTTTTTGCATGCTTTCTGGTGATAGGACTTTACATTTTTGAGGGTTCAGTTGTAGATTAGCGTTCGAAGAGTGTGTTTGGAAGTTTGAGAGATCTTGTTGCAAACTTATAGGGTCCATCTCGTGTCTAATTTCTTTAAAGATTTTTGTGTCGTCTGCAAACGCTGCATGGAGGAATTAGTGACAGATGAGTAAAGGTTGTTGGCGTATATCAGAAACAATACTGGCCCAAGTATAGAACCTTGTGGTACCCCAGATGTTACTTGTTGGGGTAAAGAAGTAGCACCAAGAACAGTTGTTTGTTGTCTACGGTTATTCAAGTACGACTGGAACCACACAAGCAAATTTCCTCCAAAGCCGAAATCACGGAGACGGTTGAGAAGTTGTTTGTGGCTAACCTTGTCAAATGCCTTTGACATATCAAGATAGATCATATCTATCTGCTTTCCAAGATCTAACTGACTTCCAATCTTGTCAAGAACTTCGATTAGTTGTGTAACGCAAGATGCAAGTAAAACCATGTTGACAAGAGTTAATTTTGGGAAATAAACATGTTGTTTAATATTGAGGAATACATAGCGTTCCAAGACTTTAGATATGAGGGATAGTAGCGAAATAGGTCGGTAATTTTCTGCTTGTTCATTGTCACCTTTCTTATGCACTGGAACGACATTTGCTTTTTTCCAGTCTTGTGGTAAAGTGCCAGTTCTAAGTGATTTATTAAATAGGATTGTTAATGATGGAGATATTTGTCGGGCAGTTTCTTTAAACACCAATGTAAAGTTATTCCTGTTTGTTGTAAATTAACATAAATAATAATATTAGTAACTAGAAGGCAATCTATAGAAGAAGTTTACAGGGAAACAAGCCATCCCACTAAATAATTCATGAGATAATCAGGCAATTACAATAGATCATTCAGTCACCTGATTCAGTAAAACACGCTAAAATATTATACCACCCAAGATATTAGATGAAAACCGGTGTTCATCTAATTCTTAAGATCTCAATTATCTATGAAAAATAAACAAGTTGCTGTATGAATAAATTTTACACACACTCATGAATAAAATCTCATGAGGGTTTGATTTAATTGCATTTTCCAAATGTAATCGCTCGATTGAGATGCCATATCAACAACTCGTTTATCATATTTCATCAGAGGAATCCAAACACTCTAAAACAATGATGAAACACTCAAACTCGTTGTTGATATATTACATAATAGTAATCAAGATATGGTTTGAAAACTCGGCAAACTTCAAAGCGCTTATAATGGGCTGTGAATTGATGTTGGATGATCCTTACCGTACACAAACCTTGCTTATTAGTATAGGTAATAGCATGGTTTCGAGTGCAATTTGGAAAAAAACATGCACGAGTGAGTTTTTCAAATACTGTCAAAATAGCACGAGTCCGAAGGACGAGTGCTATTTGAAGTATTTGAAAAACTCACGAGTGCATGTTTTTCCAAATTGCACGAGAAACCATGCTATTACTTATTAATAATATACATGAAAAAATGTTCAAAACAACTGTACTAACATTTTAACGTACGCATGTTTCACGGCGTCCACTCCTCGCATATTTATTTGTTAAAAAAACGCTTCGCTTCCTTTACTACTTGAAAAAGTTTACTCGAGGCATAAAGAAGCTTCTGGTCTTCTTGTAGGTACTTCACTTGGCAATATTAAAGCATAACTAGCTTCAAATTTGAACAAATTATCCCCAAAACCGCCGAATCTTGGCCGCCATCTTTGTTTGTTTTGAGTCGAGAAAAATCCGCTGTACAATCAATTTGATTGGTTCTTAGTGATAACAGATTTTTGCACTGTATTACACATTTTTGCACTGTGATTACAGATTTTTGCACTGTTGTTTGGGATTAACTGCACTGGAATCAGCCAATCACAGTCGAGATATTTTTTCATGTATATTATTAACATTTAAATTGCACGGTCAAGCGATTGAATTTAAACACTGCTATATATTGAACGGGTGCATTATTATGCCAAAAATACATTGTCCTCACCGCGTACAATCATAAACAAAAAGATTTTTTACATCAAAAACAAGTTTGAGTGTTTCATCAGGGGATCCGAACACGGAGAAACATGTTGAAAATACGAACCCGAATGCCGAGTGGTTTTATTGTTATCGAATGCTTGCGTTCTCCTGATAAACACAATAAATGAGTTGTTAATATGGCATCTCAATCGAGTGATTTCAATTGGAAAATACAATTAAAATAAACCCTCATGAGATTTTATTCATGATAACGGCATAGATAATTGAATCTTAATTAATATCTGATTCAATATCGTCCAATATCTGAAGTGGCATACGATTTTAGCGTATTTTACTGTATATATATTCAATAGTTTCAGAGTATATTTTCAATATTTTTGCGATCGTTGTTATATCTTTCTTAATGTAAGTTTTCCCTTTCTTTCATCTTGACAGTCCAATTATAGCTATTTGGTTTTTATTTCATTTTGATCTCTGGTTTTATTTTACAACGCTGAGAGTTTTTGCTGTGTCTTGTTGAAGAAGAAGGTTTATTTTTGACGGTCACCTATGCAAGTACTAACCATGTCTAACCGTGCTTAACTATTTGTGGGAGGCAGCGTCCTAACTTATAACTCAACTTTATAAAGAAATCGGAAAGTCCGGAAAAGAACTTAAGATTTTTGATGAGGAATCAATTCGAGAAGTCGTAAGCAGAACGATTTGAAGTGGCGAAATATGTAATGTGATAGAGTGACACACCCCCTGTTGTGATTGGCTGGAAAGAGAATGTACGCCAGGGATGAGTAGTTATTTTATTTATTTATTTATTTTATTTATTTTATTAGCTTCGCCATATACTTGACTAAATACATGTATGGTATCACAAAATAAACGAAAACGAGGACTATTCAAGCACAAATTTAAAGCTATGCCAGCGTCACTGCAACAGCGTGAAGGCCAATTAATGCGGCCCCAAAAAAATAAAAGTTAAAGTCAAAAATTCTAATAAAACTAGCCTGTGTAGCCGGCGCTGGGATGGTTGGGGATGGGAGCGCCTGCAGGCGCCTAATGTTATTTCTCGTGCCGCCCCCTAATTAAAACAGTCTATTTTTGGAAGTTAATATGGAAGTTGATCGAATATTTACTTCGTCTAAAAAACACGTATCTAGAATTAACTAAAATAGCTCAGTTAGGCCCGGTTCAAACGTCGAACTTCACATGAACCGATCCTAATTCCAACAATTAAGTTCATGTAAAGATCGACGTTTGAATCAGTCTGTTTCGATTGTTTTGATTAATACCGATCCAACGATAAAGTTCGACATCGCTTGTCGGATCGAGTTCGATTCAAACGTCGAACTTCACATGAACCGATCCTAATTCCAACAATTAAGTTCATGTAAAGATCGACGTTTGAACCAGTCTGTTTCGACTGTTTTGATTAATACCGATCCAACGATAAAGTTCGACATCGCTTGTCGGATCGAGTTCGATTCAAACGTCGAACTTCACATGAACTAAACGTACTGCATTTTATCCCTCAAGTCCCTCGCGTGTCGCCGTTATCCCTTTTCATAATTATTATAATATATTTCCTTCCCATATAATACCTGAAGAGAACAATATAGCAAGCTATTATAGAGGTATAATCGGCCAACCTATTATAAAAGTATAATGTTACCTAATCCGCCGCTTTAAAAACTCAAGATTTACTTATTATATTGTGAAGGGCGTTGATAGTCTAGTGGAATCACAGTGCGTAAAGTGTTGAAGCACGGGCTCTGGGACACGCTTGATATGGCTCGAGTGAAAAGTTGTCTCAGCATACAATTGTTGACAAAAATTTGTGTGTTTGTCGCGCCTTAATGTTCAATGAACTTGCTTATCTATAATACAAAGCATACGGTACCTTGGATTGCTTGAAATACGCTACAATCCTCCTCGTGAATATTCTTCGATTTCGGAACAGCCATGTTTACCCTACCCAATCTTTCAAACTGTCACGCGGCCACGAGTACTAAATATACAAGCTGTTTTATTGTAAAAATTGAGAGGGTATGATCAAAGTAGGCGTTGTGCCACACTAAGACAATCAGTTATCTGGATTGTATACCATGTGATCTGTTCAAATCGTCATGAGCGCGATGAACCTTCTGACGTCAGAGTAACGGCTTTTTCTAAAATTAACGAGGACAGGTTGTTTCCATATATGGAAGTTGAGGACACGTTTGTGCCATATATGGTAGTGTCCTTTCATCTCGCTCTTGACGATGAAAAAATTAAATGATCCTACCCTCTTGTTTTTTTGATTTTCTAGCCGGACATGTGACATCATTATTTAGTACGCGTAAGCCGCGTGACAGTTTGAAAGATTGGGTCGGGTAAACATGGCCGTTCAAACCGAAAAATATTCATGAGGACTTAAGAGGAGGATTGTAGCATATTTCGAGCAATCCAAGGTACCGTACACTTTGTATTATAGATAAGCAAGTTCATTGAATATTAAGGCACGACAAACACAAATTTTAGTTAATAATTGTATGCTGAGACAACTTTTCACTCGAGCCATATCGAGCCTGTCCTAGAGCCCGTGGTTGAAGTGGCTGAGATCGACGTCGCCGCGTCACCAGTTTTTCGTTTTATGCTCGTTCATGTGTTTTTATTTAGTCCGTTTTGGTTTTCTTCCGGCTTTTTTCTTGTTATTTAGTAATTTTGAAAGGTCCTGAGCTTACCAGGCAATGTTTTCGTGTAATTCTTGCCATTTCTAGGCTTTTCATCTGCGTAAAACTGCCGCTCCTTTGCGCTAAAATATATATTGCGCATTTTGTAGGGCGTTGAAGCCTGGGCGCAAGTTGAGGGACCCATAGGGGTAATTTTGAAACTACCGTATAGTACCATACAGCTCGGCTAGTAGCCGAGCAATCGGAGAGATTTTTGACGGCTGGTAGCCGAGGAAAAGCGTGCGAATCGGGTGAAGAGATTTACGCTTTCTGTCCGCCATTATTAAGGACTACCGCGATCATTACGTTTGTCTTTTCAGAAACCACTTAATTAAGTTCGTCGTTTGAATCAAGTTAGATTTAGGTCGACCTAAATAGTAAATAAGATCGGTTCATGTGAAGTTGGACGTTTGAACCAGGCTTTATGAATGAGCATGTGTATCAAAGTGCTTTTTTGATTCAGGAATTTGTGTGGTATATGTTCGCTGAATCAGCGTCTGACAACATTATATTATTCTGCTGTTGCAATATCTTGGCTGGTTTACGGTTAATAGTGTTCACTGCAAAATCTTTTAAATAATTAACAATTTATGTTAAATGGGCTACACTGAAAGCTCGGACAGATTATTTTCGTAGTTATAAAACATGTGTATTCATGTAACGACTATGACGATCAATATAAATATAATCATAACATCTCGCGACATTCCCACGCATATCAATAATACTGAGTTAAATTTAAAGCGAATTTTATTTTCCAATGACAACTGGCGCTGATGGCCAATGCAGCAGGAGAAGTACGCCTGAGTAGATCCCACTGATTCGAATCAAATGCGAGTGTAAGAAATTCTGCATGATGTTTTGCTCAAGCCAATGTCAGACAATTCAGTTACTCGCCGTTAAGTCGAAGTCGCCGAAGGGGCCACATCTTGCGTGAAAATCTTACCGTAATTAAGTGTTGGGAAACCAGCGAATAAAGATTTTCCTTCGAATGCATATGCAGCTGCCTTATGGCCACTCTCTTCTCAATCTCAGTTTATTTTTAGCTCGTTTCCTTCTATTATGCAAGGCACATTTTCACAACGCTCTTCTTCGCCAACGTCTGCAGCGGAAATTCAAACTCTCTTTGATTGATAGGTCATTAGCGTATCAACAAATAGATTGCGAGCGTTCGCCGGCGAACGCTATACACGAAAAATAACAATGGGTGCCTGCAGGCGCTCCTTTCACTGTCCGTCCCAATCCCCAGCGCCGGCTACGCAGGCTAAATAAAACTTACACAATATACAACATACAATATAGAAATAAATACTAAAAACAGGAAGTAATGCTGCGGGTAAGACTGCGAGAATTGTTACAATTTGTACATATAGTTTTTAAGAACGTGGATCGTCAGGGTTATAAGTATTCACAAGAGCAGTAAAGTAGTAGCTGAGCATCAGAGATCTAAATGTGGCCAGTTCTAGTGCACTGAAATTAATATTGGTAAGTTCGTTAACGAGCGTGTTCCATATTCTTGGAGTTCTGTTGAAGTATGATCTCTGGAATCTGGAAAGTGGTAGTTCTGCATTTACGAATGATGTAGTGGACAGAATTAGAGTTAGCTGAGAGTTAGAATGAGAGTTAGTTGTCGATAGAGCGCTCGGGCGAGAGCACTAGCTTAAAAGAAGGGTGCTTTTTTGTGAATAAAGGATATACGTTTATTTATTGTCTGACTGACTATCACATTTGGTGGCAGCGGTGCAAACCCATTTGATTACACCGCTCAAGTGAACTGGTATAGTCAGCTAGACAATAGCCTACGAATATTGAATATTTGAATCTGCACAGCACGTAAACAAGTTTGATAAAAACGTATATAATGGCACAGCGCCTTCGGAGTCGACGGGAAGATTCTCCAGATGATGCTAGCTCAGTGCAAGGCCATCAAGATTCGTCTTCGAACGACTTACTTGACTTTATGAAGATGATGGCTGAAGAAAGGAACAACGGCGCCAGGAAGCGGTTTTACAACGCTTTCACGAACTCTTCTCAACCATGTGGGAAAGACAGGAACAGATCGATAAAAATCGTGATGAGGAGCAATGGGAAGAGCGCTTGGAAAACGAACGACGAGAATGGTTCACCACTTTCCGACAGGAGTTGTCTAGCCGTGAGCCCAATTTGAAGCGCATGGTTCACAATGATGACATTGACAACTTTTTGACAATGTTTAAAAGAGTCGCGACGGCTTATAAGTGGAAAAACGACATGTGAGCTCTGAAATTAGAACCCTTGCTTATCGGACCAGCTCAAGCAGCGTTTGCGAACATGGCAAAAGAGGATTCAACTGACTAGTATCACAAGGTAAGAGCAGATATCCTGAAACGCTACGATATCAACGAGGAAACGTATCGGAAACGCTTTCGTACAGCGCGTCCAAAGCAAAACGAGAGCTTCACGTACGGAGTTTCAATTGCGGATCCGTGATTTGTTTACGAAGTGGACCCTGCATTCAGACACTTGTAAGGTCCTGAAGTTGGTCGATACCTTAATCCTCGAACAAGTGCCAAGGCAGCCGAATTGGCAGACAATCATTGGTCACTTTGTGCACGCGAATCCAAAACTCCGCTACCTCGTCGAAGCATAAAATCACCAGCGGACAGCAAAGCACTAGGACAGAGGGACTTTCAGACAAACCAAAGGACATCCGTTGTTTTTCATGCCAACAACTCGGACGCATTTCTACACCGTGCCCAGCAAAGCGAAACCCTAGCAATGGATCAAGCCACTTCGTTACAGACAATAACGAACAAAACAAACATTGACATTTTTAGATCTCCTCTGCCAAGAAACGAGTTTGGATGCACAGGAACTTTCGAAGGCCAAGATGTAGAGAATCTTTAAAATTTTAGATACGGGTTGCTCCAAAACGTTGGTTCATGCTGACTTGGTCGCCAAAGAGAAACTCAATTGGGAAAGAACAGTTAAACTGTGTTGTTGTTGTGCACATGGGAACGTTGAGACCTACCCGACAGCGGAAATCAACATTGTGGTTAAGAACCACACTTACACCTTGACAGCCGGCTTTTTCCCCAATTTACCTCGACCACATTACCAAAAATTGACGACAAAATGGCCGCCGCTTAAGGGCTAAATTACATATAGCCTCTATAAACTGGTATCCAAATTTAAATAGTAAATATATAGAGAGGAAATATTAAAATTAAAATTCTGGTAATTGAGTATCTCGCCTGGTTTTTGCCGACCTCAGCAATTTTAAATTTTAAATTATTCACTTCTTTTTTATTTAAATCACGTATTCATACGATCTGCCAAATGACTATATCTCTCAAGCTATATTGCTATCAGTGTTTGAGCCTCCATCAATCATGGTGAGTTCAAAATGCATTATTGTCTTGTTGTCATTACAAATCTGGTAGATGTTAAATTAGAGATATAAAACTTCAGCCAATTTGGTCAACATGTAAATCTATTACATGCAAGATAAAGGTTCCTCTATCAATTCTAGAACATTTGACCAAAGACGATTTTGAAAGTATCAAACAAAATCCTACCACAATCCAGTGGTGCATGACCTGCTTATTTGTTTACTATTTTCAACACGATTTGGCAGATCGTAAATATACCTGGTGAAAATAAATAGGCGATTGAATGATTGAATAAGGGTTGTTGTTTAGATCAGGAGGTCGGCAAATAGTTGGCAAGCTACTCAATAAGCAGAATTCTCACTTTAATATATTCGCCTTATATATTTGCTGTGCAAAATGCGACGCCATCCTCTAAGGAATATATGTAAACAACCTCGTACCCAGACTCTTTTCAACACGTAGCGCGAGGAAAAGACCCAGGTATATCATGGTCACGTGACTACCAAAATCTGGTTGTGACAAATTTTGTTTGGACAGGGATGGGGTAGAGAGGGTTTGAAGCTTCTTGCTTGAAAGATTTACCGTTTGAGAATACTAATTCTTTCTTGGATTCAAGAGTTCAGCGCTAAGTGGGCACAGTATGGCTATGATTTTCGATTATATTTACAAGAAACGGCTAACGTAGAAGAGACTGGCGCCACAGAGAAGCGAAGCAAAGAAGCAGGTGCAGGTCGCAGACGGTAAATGACTTACCATTTCAAATTCCTATTCCTTCTCTAGTTGCTCAAGATTTCTGCTATAATGCTTATTCTTACACACAACTTGTTTTGATGTGAATACTATACGTAAATTACCGGAGTGTGGAGTGGAGAGAAATTTGAAGCGTTCGACGATGGTCGAGTCGTAGACATTTACCCAGACGGCAGAAGTTTTAATGTAATTTGGATAAACAACCTAGACAATTAGCCGAGGAAAATATCACAACGCTTTGTATTTTTACGATTTATTCGGTGTGATGTATGTTGTGAATAATTTTTCATTTAAAATTAATGATCAGCCTACAAGTTTGAGTACTGATTATCTTTGTATATTTCACTAGTTTATATCAAAAATTTGACTCGTCCTCTGCGAGACAAATCAGTTCCCATCTCCGTCCCACAACGCGGTGTATTAAAATAGTAAGACTTTCTCTCCCCTACACACTTCGATAATTTGCGTGGTGTGTGTAAGGATGGCATTGTAGCCAAACCCTGAGCTGCTGAGCAGCTAGATAAGGAATCGAAATGTAAAACGGGTAACTTATCTACCATCTCCGACCACTGCTTTTATGCTTCTCTGCGCCGTGAGTCTCTTCGACGTTAGCCGTTTCTTGTGAACATGTTCGAAAATCATAGCCATATCGTGTCCACTTAGCGCTGAACTCTTGAATCCAAGATCGAGATATTTTCTCAAACGGTAAATCTTTCAAGCTAGAAGCTTCAAATCCTCTCTACCCCACCCTTGTGGCCACCCTTGTCCCTTTCCTTCACTATTTTTGTCGAAGTTTCAGACATTAATAATCATGAGCACCGCAGCGATATATATCTACGCGAAAATTGAAATCCAATCATGCGTTACGTCGTGCTCTGAGGAAACCCGCTAAACACTGAACGGTTGGATTTTGACACTTTCTCCCGGAGTGAATAAGCTAGTGATTTCTTGTGTGAAGGGGCGGAAATCCAAAAACATGGGTCTTTCGTGCAGGCGCTTCCTCCCTCTCCACTCGCTGTATCCACCCCCCCCCCCCCCCCCCCACACACACAACCCCAACCCCAAGCGCCGCTACGCAGGCTACGATGTAGCTCAAATACAGTTTAGAAGTTTATTGTCAAGAGTTAGGAAGGCCCAAACTACAGTTGAAGACTGGAAGTTACTTTTAAGTCGCCAACCCTCAAATATATTAAACTTGGCAGAATTTGATTATTCTATTAGACTTTATCATAGCAATGAAGATGTTGGAAAATGTAATCATGAACAACTGAATTTGCTAGACCAACCAACTGCACGTATTGATGCACGCCATTCATCTCTTATTGCGAAAAACTTATCTTTTGAAAAATTTTCGGGTTTAGAATCAGTAATATTTCTAGCAAAGGGGACTAGAGTAATGCTTACCATGAATTTATGGCCAACTGTGGGTCTTTGTAATGGAGCCACTGCAACAATCCTTGATCTAATTTATAAAGTTTGTCAACAAACACCTGACCTTCCTATTGCTGCAGTAGTTATGTTTGATGATGAAAGAGAGCGCTATATCTCTAATACAATGCCATAATGTGTTCCAATATGCCCTATAACTATTTCATCACAATCACTTACTGCTAATCATGAAAGGCAACAGCTTCCTCCTAGACTAGCATGGTCCTTCACCATTCACAAGAGTCAAGGACTTACACTGTCTAAAGCTTGGATTAATATCCGAAAATCAAGGGGGAACATCAGGTCTCTCTTATGTTGCACTAAGTAGAGTAAAAACCCTTTCCTCGTGTATAATTGAAGCAATGACCTATGAAAGGTTAAGTAACTTGAAAAACTCAAAATTATAAAATTTTAGATTCCAAGAAGAAACAAGGTTGGAAAACTTGGCACAAAATACAGCTGTTGATTTCAATCATTGAATAATTCCATCCAATAGTGGTTTCACATTTATGTACAGGATATGCTGTACATGTACTCTAACGCGTATGTACATGACCCATTGGTTCAGTCAATGTGTAGCATTTAATACACAAACGTTTTCCGAATTTTTATGATTAAAAAACTATATACATATAACTTATATGTTATAAATTCTTAACTGTATCATCATATTTACACAAATGTTTGTTCTCTTATAGAATAATAAAGGAAGTATGGAAGGTAAGTATTAAAGATAGTGTACTGTGAGGGGGACGGATATGTGGAAATGTCCCATTTCCCATCACTGTTTCATCAATCATTCATAAGTTCAACATCGATATGCACTGTATTACTATATTTTTCTAATGTAACTGTCTTCTTTTTAAATTATTCTTTATATCTATACTAAAACAGCTGTAAATGCCCTGCTGGAATCTCATATCAGAGCATTTATTGCAAAGACGTAAAAATCACATTACAGAATTTTAACCCAAACTTGTCAATGCGTACATATTCCGTTCTCTAAATTTTAAATTTTCTTTTCAGACAATGGAGATGCTGATATCCAGCGTTTTGTGCATGCTGTATCACCAATAAAGAAAGCGAATGCATCCGATAGAAAATACTTTAATTGTACCATACAAAGTAGAGAAAAAATTGTGAGAGCTGTTTGTTTCCCGCATGAAAAGCAACCACAGCCTGATACGCTTAAAAAAACAAAAAGTACAATAAGGCTACAGAATGGGAAACAAATAGCAAAGGGAAAGAAGATTACGTTATTCAAAAATCCACAAAAATTACCCCATTGACGAATCCTACACTGGATTTAAATTACAATGACCAGTTGGGAACAGCAGGTTTGGCAATAAGTACTTCTTCTCCACAACAAGTTGCTTCAGAACAGCTGCTCTCAATCAAAGGCCAAGTTGCTCAGGTGGCTCCTGTCAAAGTCATCTACACTCAAAACCAAGGAAAATTGACAAAACAGGACGTGATCATAAGAGACACGACCAGCTCCATAAAGACTGTCCTTTGGGAAGACTACGTCAATACATTAGAAGTCGATAAAACGTATACTTTCAACAATCTTCGTCTCAAAGTTACAAAATATGAAACGTATCTCAACACTGCAAAATCAGAAGAGTTTTCGTTCACAGAATCTCCCCCATTCACACACCCATTGGTCCAAGTTGACCAAGATCTTGCCACGATTACCTCAGCAACAATCCACGCAAGAATCATGGGCATACAGCACGCTTCAAAGACGAATTCTTGTTTATCATATTCCAAACAAGTTCTCGCTCTTCCAGGTGGAATGCAGGGAAGATGTGAGTCTTGCAATCTAATGCAAATGCTTAGTACCTGCAAGATTCGATGGTATTTCCGCATGTTAGTCCAAAACACAAAAAGCCCAGAACAGAGACTGCGACTTTCATTCCTCCATGCTCAGGTGGAAAAGCTTGTCTCAGTATTGGGGATGTCTAATTAAGTCATAGAATATCTTTTCAGTTACATATGACACATTATCATATAAGATAGGTGACATTGATCATATTCCAAGCGTTAATCACGAATAGACGAGTTACACATTTACATTTTCTTCCTGTTCCAACTCATGCTGTGACATATATCTGTACCTAATACGTAACAACATCTTGTTCATGTTCTAGATATATATATATTTTTTTTTTATTGCAAGACTTGAAAACATTTACTATTAAAACAAGTACTTTAAAACCTCTACTGTTTAATATATTTATAGACGATATAAATTATTCCATCTTAAATGTATCACTACGGCTTTACACTGATGACACACAACAGAGTATTTTGCGGATAACTCCCCTATGGTGTTAGAGTTTACGATAAACAACGAGATGAGCACCCTTGCAGAATGGTTCACGTCAAACTATTTAATAACAAGACGCCTGCTCAAGGCGTTCACTCGGGCTACTGATTTCTGAAAGCTTCGCGTAGCCTGTGCGTACTCTAGCAAGACTATATGGCAATGGCAATGCATAATTGCATAGATTTTCACAAATAGAATCTATGGTCTTATATGAACTGCAGCGGTGCAGGAAGCGCCGAAGGTTTGCTAATGTAA
Source organism: Paragorgia papillata (assembly GCA_035771165.1). Classification (NCBI taxonomy): domain Eukaryota; kingdom Metazoa; phylum Cnidaria; class Anthozoa; order Scleralcyonacea; family Coralliidae; genus Paragorgia; species Paragorgia papillata. Next base: position 342,260 of record JAWNZC010000022.1, on the reverse strand, counting down.
TATAAATGTAAACAAGGCCGTTTTTCTGAAAATTAAACAACGGATCTATAAATATATTTAGTAGACAAAACCTATAGTGTCGGATTCGGTAGAATCAAGTGATCATTTTGATATAGAATTTATTTAAATTTGGACAAACAGAAAATATTTAAACATGTTTTGAAACACGTACGCGTTTCCAAATGTAATACGACACGCGCACCCACGCGATATCTAGACATGCACTGAACAGTTCACAATTGATATCTTACCGGTATTTGCTCTATTCGGTGCTTATTATTATACTTGCATTTTGTAGTTGTCGGACTATAAAGCAGCAAGGCCAAGGGCCAACCTGTTTTGAAATAGCTCGTCATCTTTTACGTACTAGGTCTACCGCGAATCCGCGATCGCCGGCGTGTTCAGTTGTAGACATTGTAAAGTCTTTGTAAGCATGTTTGATGTTTATGATGGAGACAATTGTCAGCCGCTTTAACTGATCAACTATAACTCGGTCACTTGCAAAAGGTAAAGCTATTCAAACAAGGAGAATGCCGTTACTAGGTAAACAGTACGTATATGTTCTTTGATATACTGTGGCCCTTTCTTGTGTCTCTAGTCCTCAAGTCAAACTTCCTAGGCTAGGTACTGATGTCAACACGGCATTTTTTCGCGTCTGTAATAACTTCGTCTATTCTGTCTTCATGGACAAACTTTGTCAGCAAGATTACTGATAAAAGTCTAAACGTCATTCGTCACCGAAAAGTCAAAGCACTATCTAATTCTCCGATAGAAAACACAATTCGCAATACACAAAACACTATTGCCTGTATTTAAGGTAATAATTCCACACAGCGTTCATGTGTCGAGTCCCTTCGGGTGTTAAATATCAACACAGCACGATCATGTTTAATCAGCGATTGTATCAAGATACCTGCCAGCGAAATTACTGAACAATAACTACGTCTGTGAACACACTGAACATGTCCTAGAAAGAACACTTCACTTCACTTCACTTCAAACAACTTGATCAGACATCAGGAAAGCGAAGATTTATAGAAAGAACGTATGAAATTTTAGCACGCATCAATTTCGCAAAGCCTGACGGGATGACGTAATGATTGCCATTTCGAAACATAGACAAAAAAATAATAATAAAAATAATAACGGAGCCGAAACCTAGACTCGTCTACCACAGGTAGCCCGAGTAATAAATGCGTCCAAAACACAAGCTCTTGCAATTGGACCGTCAATTTATAATTATAACTTCAAGCTGAACGATACTTCAATCTAGATGAGGGATTCACTGAAATTCCTTGGTCTAACCATCGACCCTATGCTTACGTTTAAGGATCATATCAAGGAACACCTGAAAAAGGCGTATGCAAAAACTGGAGCGCTTCGTAGAATTAAACGATTTGTTCCGCCAGATGTAATGACACGATTATATAAAGCATTTGTCCTTCCACATTTAGATTACTGCGGTCCTGTTCTAGTTGGCATCGCAAAGACAAAATCAAATAAACTAGAGGACGCCAATTTCTATATTATTAGAACAATCTTGGGGCTACCTAAATCTTTCACTTACGGAAAGGCCTTTCACGCAATAAATTTAAGAACACTCCAACAACGTAGATATTTTCAATCACTAGTTTTATTATATAAATGTAAGATAGAACAAGGTCCATCATATATTCAGAACTTTTTAAAATTACGAATAGCTCCTTATAATTTGCGTGGCTCTGGTACACAACTGGAACAATGTCGCTTTAATTCAAAGTGGTTAAAAAATTATTTTTCTTACATTACCAGTCACCTTTGGAATAACCCGCCAGCTGAATTTCGAGCAGCACCAAATACAAACTCATTTAGAAAAATGCTCAATGATGTAGAACTAACCCCGTTTTTGTACAATAACTAATATTTTACATTGTTAACTAATTCTTATTCTAGTTTAGAACATTATTTCCTTCTTTTTTTTTCAGATAATTTTATAAGTAATCTTAATATTTGATATTTATAACACGTTTGCGTTTTAACGAGTTTGTAACTCCTAGGCTTTATGTACACGTATAAATAATATAATTGTATTGTATTGCATTGCATTGCACTGCACTGCACTGCACTGCACTGCACTGCACTGCACTGCACTGCACTGCACTGCATTGCATTGCATTGCATTGCATTGTATTGTATTGTATTGTATTGTATTGTAAACATTTATATCATTATTGTTACTTGCTCTTTTTCGACTTAAGAGTTATGAAGATAAGTGGAATATAAGGAGGATAAGAGGAAGATAAGGAAGATAACTGGAAGATGAGAAGAAGATAAGAGAAAGATAAGATTAATATCGGAGAAAGATAAAGAAGACAAAAGAAAGATAACAGGAAGATAAGGAAGATAAAAGGAGGATAAAAGGAAGATAAGAGGAAGATAAAATGACAATGGCCCTTATTATCCCCTACATCTCTTGGATGATTGACATCATTGAATCACTGACGTGATGACATCCCCTAAAATGTAATTAAATATACTATACTATGCAAATACATCCTCTACGTACGTGTCCACTCAGCCATCACATGGCCAAATAATATTTCGTTTCTATATCGCCACTTAAAATCGTTCTGCTTACGACTGCTCGAATTGATTCCTCATAAAAAATATTAAGTTCTTCTCACGATTTCCCGATTTCGTTATAAAGTTGAGTTATAAGAGAGCATAATTCGAATAAAACAAAGCTAACCATTCTCTATGGTTACAGCGCTGCCAAAACACGTCTCATTGGGTTTTCTGCTAATGATCTTTAATGCGTTTTCTACGCATGGCTTATGCAAATATCATTCTCAGTAGCAGCGGTAAAGAACTAATTCGTCTGTATTCAGACATGTCAATACGTTTTAAATCTTTGATCGTTCTTTTTCACGGCTTCTCGAGTTGATTCCTCGTCTAAAATCTTAAGTTCTTCTTACGGCGTTTTCACTTGTTTTATGAACGAGAACGAGGGTTAGTTAGCAATGAATACTTAGTTTGTAGGTTCTAAGCCTAATATAAGATTCGAAACTTATTCAAATAATGTTCAAGCTACACCACAATAGTTATCTCAACGTGATTTAACTATTTGAACCGTTCAAGACTCTCTATATTCCCAAACAAGGTTTAAGATAAATATAAAGTATTTTTATCAATTTCTATTCAGTCTAAACCAGAGACCTAATTAATTCCTAATAAAGAGAGACCTAATAAAGTGGCCAGGGCTTAGAAGATAAGGGAAATTGACGGGAAAACAATACATATGTTAATTTAAAATTTCAACACTGTATTTAGAAAAGTTTTCTAAATACAGTTAACTGTATTTAGAAAATATTTCTAAATACAGTACGGCTGTATTTATAAATCATTTCCCAATACAGTTTTCTGTCACTATAGAAACCAGTTCCAAATACAACAGATTATTTTACCTAACAGCGCTTCACAATATAAGCGACTACATGCGATAGGCTACATATATTACAAGTAAAATAGACTAACAAGAAACCAAACTTACGTTGGTGCAATTTAAGTTATTCGACGACAGACAGAAACCTACGAAAAGCGCTAAAACAATGATGTTGCTTGCAGACTGATTGAAGTAATGAAGTTCAAACGTCCATCTATCTTTCATAATATTATATAGATATAAAATTATACAAGACAGTCACCTCACGCTTTGTTTTCTCCGTTATCGACCATTAACATATTCTGTCTTCTTAAGTTTGTAAAGTTCTACATTATTCCAATTGTCATCTATATTTTCTCTGCCCAATATCAGTCCTGGCTAAATTGATCCTGCTGTTCAACATAATCTAATGTATTTTATCCAATAAATCCAACGTCTTGCGAACCAAAACTCCTGGCTGTTAATTTTAAAACAAAATTTTTCCCTGTCTCTGCAAGCGCTTGACGACCAGTCTGTTGTGATTGCCCTCATTGCAATGAATATCTAATGATGTGTGAGAAGCTATTGTTAACGGCACATAGGATTTAGAAACCACGTCTAAAACACTAACTCGAATTTGAAATATTACTTCCGGCACCATATCTGAGGTACCATATCCAGGGTGCAGTTAAAATTGTTCATATTATTTGGGCAATATTGAGCATGATATTAAGAATTATTAAAACCAAGGGTATTGTATATCGAAGCCGATAATACAAAATATAAACTATACCAAAAATATAAACCTTGTATGCTGCTTTATACCTCTGTTATTACTCAGGATACTTCTAGATTAAGCGGAAACGTAATAAAATGATTTTTTTGTCCTAGTTTTGCGTTTCTTAATATTGCTCCGATTTCAACCGACTTACTCTATATCTGATTTAATCACACAAAAAACTTACAAAAAAAAACAAAATTAGATAAACAGTTGTCAAAAAAAATAAAAAATAATTTTCTTACCTTTACTTGTTAAAACAAAAATCTTAGCTGTTGTATCGTAATATTTCTCAAACCGAAAATGAATTGTACCAGGGCCAACAATAACCACATCATTCGCTCTTAAAGTAACTGTTGTCACGTTCGGATAGTTCGCGTTACTGTAGCTGATAGTAACATAACGAGAAGACGAAGATACATAAATACTAGCTGTAGTTAGAATTCGGAGAACATGAACACACGACAAATCGCTATATCGAGACTCAAGGGACAAGGCTACAAAACTGTCTTCTTTGATAACTGTTTCGTTGTCATGAAAGTTGCATATATCCCGCGAAACTCTTTTTCTGGCAATTAGTACAATTATTGATTCTATGTTGGAAATTCTTTCAGTACCAAGGTCGTTCGAATGCCACCGTGTTCCAAAGAATATGCCACTCCAATTAATGTCTTCAATGCTGCTGTTGTAAACTGAAAGAGAATATGATTTACATCTGATACCAACACCCCAATAGTTCACGTTCTTTTTGATAATAATATTGCTAAAGGTTATCCCTTGGTTTGGAATTACTATGTTTATTCCATTAGCTTCAAACTCTCTGATTTCGATATCGTGGACATTCTGCCTTTGAGCATCAAACTGCAGGACGAAGTAATATTCATTACGCCCAGAGTAATAACTACCGCCACGTTCAAATTTGGCATACGCTATTTGACTAGGCTTTGCTATGTCGCTGAATCTTATTCCTCGCCAAAATCCAGGATTACAACGGATTGAAAGGGGTTTAGTATGGCAAGTAACATTCCATCCTTCAAATGGACAGCGTGTTATATCACTGTGGATGTTCAAGGTGCATTTAATATTCTTTAGCCAGAATGGTTGGACCTTTGTTGACGACCGCGGAGAACTTATTGTTCCTACGTATCCTTGGAAACCCAGTTGCTTGCATAAAATATCGCCGTTCGCTCTTGTCCAGCCATCGTCACAAATACTACCCCAACGTTCATTAAAGAAAACTTCTATTCTTCCTTCCCAAGGCTTAGTATCATGAATGAGTCGTATAGGATGTACAGATTGGTCAACTCGACCAGCACCATGGTAGCCAACGTCAAACACGATTGGATCGTTTTCTTCACCAGCAATTTCCATTTTCCCGTACACGTCAAATCCAAGATGAGGGATTATATTTACCTTGACTCCTGGTTCAATAAACAGTGTTGCATTTGGATAAATCACTACATCTCTGGTAACATGATAAGGAGAATGAGCCTTTGTAAGAACTATGTCTCTAACAAGATGGCCGCCAAGTTTGCCGTTGTTGAAAAATTCGAATGTTAAACTTTGGTTTCGAACTTTGTTTTTCATGTCCTTGGATGCAAGGAATGGTATAAAAAGGACATTTGTCAAGTCAGTTCTTGAATAAAAGTCATAAATTCTTGAAAGGATGGTGTCTGGATTTTGTGAGCCCCACCAATTGAAGCGTGCGTCGATAGTACCTTTTTGATCACGTACTTGCGTAGCAAATTCATACAAAGCTGAAGGATTTTCGAAGCAATTGCCCTTAAAATTAAATTGTCCGCGGACATGAACTATGATAGCTTCGTGTACTTTTTCCTCCGGCAACAAAGGATATTTCTGAATTATGTTATTGTTGACTAATGTATTGAAAGTAAACGACGAGTGTTTACCAAAACTGGAGTCAGTTTTATCAAGTCGAACCATGGCTGTTGCTGAGTTGTCCCGCCAAGTGTTTTTCGATATGTTGATGTGGTTTGACGAGCCCGTCGCCGCGACGTCTACAATAACTGAACCTGTGTTATTGGTAAATATATTTTGATAAAGTTGCAACGTGGTTTCTCCTGATGTGTAAAAATCAACACAATGTTTTCGATTCCCTTCATAATTGCAATTCAAAATGTGTACATTTAAGAAACCACCACGTATATGAATACCATTGTTACTATGATTGTGAATTGTACAGTTGCTGAACAATGTAGTGATGACAAAATTTCCTCCATTCCTCAAAAATATGCCAGTGTCGCTCTGTAGTAACGTTGTGTCGGAGACAAAAACGTTTTGCATTGGAATTAATACTATGTCAGTTTTTGTGAATTCCAACAGTAAGTCGGCTATTCTTGCTTCTGGTTTCTTCAGTATTTCTAAAACATTTAAATTAAAGAAGTAAATACAATTTTTTTAGTAATCACACAACAATTGTGAGAAGTATTTTTAAATACTCATCTCAAATTCTGTAATAATTCGTGAGCCAACTAACCAATAACTAAGATAAACATGATAATCCGATTGCATCACGAGATTACATAGACGTAGCATGTTTTTGCATTTTCACTCTGTCTGAAGATGACTTTAATATAACGTCAAAATATTACAGTTTACTTGTTGTTAAGTCTGCTTGGAGGCTATGTTTTCATCTCTGTTTATATGTTTGTTTGTTCGTTCGTTCGTTCGTTCGTTCTTTCGTTCGTTCGTTCGTTTGTTGGTTACTAGGACATCTTAAAACCCATTGAACGTATTTTGATGTAACTTTGTAAAAAAGATTTGCCACAGACCAAGGACCAACCCATATTTTAGTTGAATTTGGTGAGAGTTGAGTGATAAAAACTACCATACCTAAAGAGTCTCCATATAGAAAATTAATATTAAAATGCTCGATTGCAGGTATTTTCTTTAAAATATTATGCAAACCTTCAACTAAATATTTAGCTCAATTAACAAAGAACAATGGACTTGACAGTTCCATTGTTTATAAAATAGCGCAGTCATGGACCAAGGGACAGCAAAATTTTTCTTTGCGTAATTACTAGCCTGCGTAGTTGGCGGTTTTAGGGAGTTCGGGCGCGGGCGGTAGGCGGGCAATGCGAAATGCCGCCTGCCCGAAAAACATGTGTTTTTGAGTGGAGCATTCTGCTTGGTCAGAATAGTAATTTTGATTGACGGCAAATTAGTGTTGATTTCAGGAGTTATATAATAGTACTAGTATTGATAAAGATGGCTTCGAATGTGGCAGACATGACTGTGGATTAATAACAGAATGTATTGAGAAAGTGTTGAATTATTTAAGCGCTATCGCTCGTCAAGACGTTTTGAAGAGTGAACAGCGAATTGCAATTCAATATCTATTGCTTGGTAGAGATGTAATTCCAATTTTGCCAACTGGATTTGGCAAAAGTATGATACTTACCGTGTATACTTTGGCGAAGCATGAGATGACGAAAATGTCTGGAATTTATTATGATGGTTGTTCTGTATTCGTGGTCTCGTCCGTGAAGAGTATTATAAGTAAGAGTTATATACCGAGGATGGAGGCTTTATGCCAGATACATACCCCGAGGGGCCTTAGGTCCCGAGGGATCGTAGGCCTCGAGGGAATGTATCTGGCATAAAGCCGACATCCGAGGTCCAACTTACGTATTTAATAGTTGAAGAGGTTTTCTAAATACATCAATTACCAAATGTGGCTATGCATCCTGTGTGTAAAGGCTGACAATTTTTTACGGTAACTATCTTTATTTGAAATGCAAGCGCCATTTTGAAATGCATATCTTTATTTGAAATGCAATCGCCAGTGTAAATCATTACAAGCACTTGACGCGATCTTTTATGCAAAAGTAAGACATATTGTTTTGTTATGACCGGTTCAAAGATTACCATTGATCTAATATAAATTCACGCAATAAATTATTATTAGATAGTTGCCTATATAAACAACAACAGTGTAGACATGCGCATTGATTTAGTATTAGTCCCATATTTTATGTTCTAGGCAAAATGTAATAAATTCTTGAGATAACAGACCAGTTACGCAATGAAAGTTTGCCTCTCGTATAGGGCGCTGCCGCTACAAGCGGGTTCAGCGTAACCTACTTCGAGATAGGCAAATGCTTGTCTCTACTTCTCGATTGGGGGCGCTATCAGTGTACTCTACTCGAGATGGTTTGGCCAAGATCCCGTTGCATTGAGCAATGATATTGCTTATTTGCAAATTCACGGGATGTATCTGTATATACTGGTAAGAGGTATATATATATATATATATAACAAAGAAGGCAAACTTGAGTCACTTCATTTAAACATTTATTCGCTACAAACTTGTTTCGTATGACAAGCAAAGCTTACCACACTCATCAGGTGAAATCGCGTTTGATGTTATACTTAGGAAACTTGAGATGTTATATATACATGTTTGGCGTCATAGAAATAGTATTATATTACATAGGTTAGCTATTGGTTGCAAAGCAGGAAGTTTTTCCTGTGTCTGCAGGCTGACAATAGTTCGTTTCTAGAGTTCAAGGAGCTGAGTTGCGGATAATAAATAATTATAAACTTTTCATGTATATATACATATATATAAAGTATGAAGTATAGTTTTACCTTAAAGTCTTCACTACCAGAGGTTTCACCCTAAACGGGATCATCAGGCGACTGAAAAATATCGGTTAGTGGGCTGCTTAAATGCGTTAGTTGGGGCGTGGGTGTGGGCGTCGAAACGTTGCGCGCATTCCTTTGATTATTTACGTTGTTGATCCGAAATCTGTTTTTGTGCCGACAGGTCGAAACTATTTCTGATCTTTTGTTTAGTAAGAGTTGTTTGTCTGCCTTCATGATGAAAAGTTTTTCGTCCAAACATAAATTGCATCTTTTTTATCCCCACGTTGGGGGCAATTGTCCTAAATCCTTCAATTGCAACTGCTTGTAACTATGCTTCGTGGCTTGCTTTTCCTGATTGTGCGTGAATTATGTTTCGTGATAATAGACTTGACGTTGTTCATGCAACTATAGCTAATCTTGACTGTGTTTCTGTTAAAAAGTTTGTGAAGCTTGTGTCCTGGTGGAAAGTGCTTGTCAATAAGGCTAAGAAAGTTGCGTCCTATGTTTGTTTTGACATTTTTGTTAAATGGAGGGTTAAACCAGATGATATTGCGGTGTCTATTTCTGCGTGTTTACTGTGGTGCTTCTTGTGTGTAGTTTAGCTCATGGTTGAAATTGCTGCGCCTTAATGCATTTTGGTAAATTGGTGCGGTTTCATGGAATGTCCGCTCGTCAGACGAGAGGAGGGAAATGCGCTTGTTGATTGATGTAGGTAGCTGTCTTAAAATGCTTGGTGGGTGGTTTGATTGCTTGTTTATGATAATGGATCGTCATTGGGCTTTCGAAAAGGTTTGTATTTTCCATTGCTTAGGTCGAAAGTAACGTCTAAAAAGTTTACTGAATTTAAATCTGCTTCTGCCGTGATTTTTAAGCCAAACTGTTCGAAACTTTTGTGAAGATCTTTTCTTGTTTTGTCTGCCAATCGTGCGGTCTTATCTTTTAGTACTGCCAATCCGTCGTCTCTCTATAGGCCTATATTTTGGTTGCCAAACTTTTTCCCTAGGTCGTTTAGAATGAAAAGGCCTTTCGAAGACGACTTAATAAAACTCATTGAAAACACCTAATTTCGGCATACGAGCAGTCCATTTCAGGAATCTTTGGCAAACGATTTGAAGAAAATTAATTCGTCACCTAATATTTTTGTTTTCGCCGACAAAACTAGAAACATTTATGAAACCTCGCTCGACACATACAATAATCTTTTAAATGACAATATAACAAAAACATATAAACATGGATCAGAGGGTACCATAGAACAGATGGACAATGAACTGAAACACATTTCGAATAACTTGGGAATTGGCGACCGTATTGAACACATGAAAAAACGCGAAACATTTATTTCACTCAAAGACCATAAGGATAATTTCGAAAACAACCCAACATGCCGATTAATTAATCCTGCTAAAAGTGAGTCCGGAAAGCTTAGCAAAGTAATTATTGATAAAATCAACTCTAAGTTAAGGAACATTTTGAACGTAAACCAATGGAGAAACACACAAGAAGTAATCGAATGGTTTGGCAACATTGAAGAGAAAAGCAGACATACCTTCATTTCGTTTGACATTGTTAATTTCTACCCTTCAATTTCTGAAGACCTTCTGGACCAAGCATTATCTTGGGCCAGAAATTTGGCTATCATTACCGAAAGTGACATTTCAATAGTAAAACACGCTAGAAAATCGCTCCTTTTCAACAACGAAAAACCGTGGATAAAAAAGACAGCAACAGTTTATTTGATGTTACCATGGGTAGCTATGACGGCGCTGAAATATGCGAACTAGTAGGCCTTTTCATTCTAAACGACCTAGGGAAAAAGTTTGGCAACCAAAATATTGGCCTATATAGAGACGACGGATTGGCAGTACTAAAAAATAAGACCGCACGATTGGCAGACAAAACAAGAAAAGATCTTCACAAAAGTTTCGAACAGTTTGGCTTAAAAATCACGGCAGAAGCAAATTTAATTTCAGTAAACTTTTTAGACGTTACTTTCTACCTAAGCAATGGAAAATACAAACCTTTTCGAAAGCCCAATGACGATCCATTATACATAAACAAGCAATCAAACCACCCACCAAGCATTTTAAGACAGCTACCTACATCAATCAACAAGCGCATTTCCATCCTCTCGTCTGACGAGCGGACATTCCATGAACCGCACCAATTTACCATAATGCATTAAGGCGCAGCAATTTCAACCATGAGCTAAACTACACACAAGAAGCACCACAGCAAACACGCAGAAATAGACACCGCAATATCATCTGGTTTAACCCTCCATTTAACAAAAATGTCAAAACAAACATAGGACGCAACTTTCTTAGCCTTATTGACAAGCACTTTCCACCAGGACACAAGCTTCACAAACTTTTTAACAGAAACACAGTCAAGATTAGCTATAGTTGCATGAACAACGTCAGTAGGTAACCCCCCCCCCCCCCCCACTATACCGCCCAAAGGGATGCCGCCTCATCAAATATTCAGTGTGACGCCCGATGTGACGCCCTGTGTATGGCTACGGAAGTAATTAGTATTCAGTGTGATGCACGGTGTGATAATTAGTATTCGGTGTGATGCACGGTGTGACGCACGGTGTGCATCACAGTGTGATGCACGAAAGTAATAAACGGAGCCAGCATAATAGGACATGTTTGGACAAGACTGGGATATAGTTATAGTGCGCATGAAGTTATATAAGCTCGGACATTACGATGTTAGGATTACACCTGGTCTGGTCGGCTAAGTTCGTTGGACGAATCTATACTTGTTCGAGACTTTAGAGAAAGATTGGAACGTTTGTTCAAAGCCGTTTAGACCTGAGACATGAATACTCGACGATCTAGAAACCATAAATGTGAAGCCTGGGGAAATCAAGTACATGTCGATGAAGTGTCCGTTGTTGAATACCAAAAGCTGTTTCCATTAATAGAGACAATATACACAGACGCCATCGCCACTGAAATCGAGAAATTATACGAGGAAAAATGTTGTGGTTGTAAGATTGATCACTCCAGTCAGCGCCAGCATGATTGCCTCATGATGACCGAGGAAGAAAGATGGGAATTGTACTGTAAAGATGCCATTGCATTTGTTAAACGATAAACGATTAATTTGGGACGAGTTTATTGAAGCGACAAGAGGGCTAAAGATCAGGTGTCATAAAGACGCTCTTGAACGTTTAAGACAATTAGAAAACACGTCAGAGTCGATATTGTATGCACTGTGGCAATTATATAATAATGCGGAGAATCCAGAAATGAAATGTATTCTAGGATATCTTTCTTACTGGAGAGAAAGTAATAAATGATTTTCTTGTATAAATGTTGTGTTTTGTCTTATATAAGGCTAATAGTTGTTGAGCAATACGTTCCATTTTTTGTTCGGAGGTAAACCCTAGTTCATGAGCGAGGAAATTGTAGGAAGATAGAATGAGGAATCACTTCGAGAAGTCGTGAAAAGAACGATTTTAAGTGTCGAAATATGAACTAAAGGCAAAGCGATTTATTACTTTGAAAGCGTTGCTAGGTTAAATAATTCGTCGCTATGATTTAGTATGTTATAAGATTCTCGCACGTGCAGAACACAAAAGGGAAAAGTCATTAAAGTTACTAATGACCAAAACATAACCAGATTTGCATATAAGTAGAATATTTAATTCATTTTAGGGGATGTCATGAGTTGTGTGTGGATAACAAGGGGTATTAATGTGTGGGCATGTTCAGGCCAAAATATGATTAGCGTTACCATGGAGAATGTACAGCGTCGCGTCGTCTCTGAGTGTAATGTTTAAGTCCATGTACACTATTGGTGTTAATGACTCATCAGCAATTTAAACAAAAGAACGTGTCTGCGCGAGTTTGGGCGACGTCAGAGCTTAGACAAAGAAATCCTAATTAATATGCTTATTCACGGCGTCGGTTTTCTCGGCGTATCATTTGCTTGCTATTTGCTGTTGGAGTAAGACCGCAGAGATGGAGGGTTTTCTTGTATAAATGTTGTGTTTTGTCTTATATAAGGCTAATAGTTGTTGAGCAATACGTTCCATTTTTTGTTCGGAGGTAAACCCTAGTTCATGAGCGAGGAAATTGTAAGAAGATAGAATGAGGAATCACTTCGAGAAGTCGTGAAAAGAACGATTTTAAGTGTCGAAATATGAACTAAAGGCAAAGCGATTTATTACTTTGAAAGCGTTGCTAGGTTAAATAATTCGTCGCTATGATTTAGTATGTTATAAGATTCTCGCACGTGCAGAACACAAAAGGGAAAAGTCATTAAAGTTACTAATGACCAAAACATAACCAGATTTGCATATAAGTAGAATATTTAATTCATTTTAGGGGATGTCATGAGTTGTGTGTGGATAACAAGGGGTATTAATGTGTGGGCATGTTCAGGCCAAAATATGATTAGCGTTACCATGGAGAATGTACAGCGTCGCGTCGTCTCTGAGTGTAATGTTTAAGTCCATGTACACTATTGGTGTTAATGACTCATCAGCAATTTAAACAAAGAACGTGTCTGCGCGAGTTTGGGCGACGTCAGAGCTTAGACAAAGAAATCCTAATTAATATGCTTATTCACGGCGTCGGTTTTCTCGGCGTATCATTTGCTTGCTATTTGCTGTTGGAGTAAGACCGCAGAGATGGAGGGGTTATATGAAAAATTGTTTTCAATGTTCGAAGCTATTTACAATGAAACTTTGTGGGAAGAATATTCGAAGCTTTGTCATGAAAAATGCTACGGTTGTAGGACTAACCATCCTAGTCAGAAACAACACAGTAGCATGCCTAACAGAGATGAGCAATGGAGATCGTGCTAGGAAGAGACCAGGACAAACGTCGACGAACGTATCTGGATAGAGTTCAACGAAGCGATGCAGGCGTTGAAATTACGAAACCAAAGAGACAATAATAAATACTCTCAAGACGCTACAGAGATAATGGTTGTGTCGGTGGAAATTGACGACTCGCCAAATATTCTTTCTATATCTGTTCTGTTTAGCTGTCCATTAAAGTATCTGTACCAAGTAAAAGGCACTGGTGTAAAATTTACGAGTACGATAAAGAATCCTCGGGAGGCTTACGAGGAGTATCTTCTTGAAAAGTCTAGAAACTTAACGACGAAAAGCAATCTGAACTATATGTGAACTAATGCTATATGTGTTATGAGTTAATCCAAAGTTAAATTATGTTTTAAGTTAAATAAAATTTATTGGACTATTTAGTGTGTAAGAAAGATGTGTAATTTTATATGTGTGAAATTTTATCTGAAGAGAAATTAATAAAGACATATGAGCAACATTATAATAGTTCCTTGTAGTTTATTTTTATATTATAACAAATTACAGTGTACATATTGACAGCTAGTTATTTACATAAACAAATGTTTTTAAATAAACTGTCCTGCGTTTACCGTTTCTTCTAGCGCACCCACTTCTTATAGATATTGTTTGTTTCTCTGTTTTGCATAATATAACTCGACAAGACCTTTTATACGAGAGTTGATAAGCGGTAACTTATACATTTAACATGTACCAAAGGAATATCAGAAAGACATACGCATTATTTGTAAATACTTTATTTAAATTCAGCATAGTATAGAAGATAATGTTTCAACGATTCAACAGCAACTTTAATTCTTATAATTGGTGTCATTCCAATACTAGGGCGTTTAGGTTGATTGTAGGAATACACTAGTTTTTTGTAATAATGGTTTCTTTCGTTTGATGAAATCTAAACATATATTCAAAATGCACAGTCCTATATAGCCTTTAATAAACCATTATCAGTATGTCTCAATGTCGCTTTTCTCAGGTATTCAGCACTTATTCTTATACCCTGGGTTGATATACATAATGTGTATCAGTCGGAAATATCCCGGATCTTACTCGGATTTCATCGGGACATGTCGGCGTGAGATCGACAAACAGGTAAGAATATGGCTCTTTGGTTGCCATCTGGTAGGCTTGCTGGAAAAACTTTGTGTTGTCGGGATACAACTGTTTGGCAAGATGAGTCACTTGACTTGCATCACGAACATTTTTTGTTAGGACAAAGTAACTAGCGTTGAGAGAGATGGTACGATGGTCTTTGCTTTGATGAAACAAATTTTGCACAATATAAATCACGCTGAGATTACCATGATGGGATTTCTTCGTGAACAGTTTGGCAATAATCATATCTTTTTCACCCATCATATCACCAATGATAAATAGATTTCTTATTTGGGGATTAATACTATCCAATATAGATTCGGATAAACCTTGCACAAACAGAATCCCAGGAATAAGAAGTTCCATTTTAGCAAACGTGTCTTAGTACTCAGAATAAAAATAAATTATATTTTCTGGGACAGGGTCGATCATGATTTGGGCGTTGGCTAATAATTCCTTGACAAAGGTTGTCTTCCCAGTCTTGGTCCCTCCAGAGACCAAGAGTCCAAAGGGATGTGTTAATTGTATGGAGTATGTCTTTTTGTTGTCTTGGTAATTCGATGCGTTTCCATCAAATGGAGAATACTTAAATGTAGAATCAGTAGACATCGTTTGTATTGAGTAAATGAGTAACTCGTGAGTAAATGAGTAACTCGCGAGTAAATGAGTAACTCATGAGTTACTCATGAGTAACTGATGAGTAAATGAGTAACTCGTGAGTAAATGAGTAACTCATGAGTAAATGAGTAACTCGTGCGTAAATGAGTAACTCGTGAGTTACTCATGAGTTACTCATGAGTAACTCATGAGTTACTCATTTACTCGCGAGTTACTTGGGAGTTACTCATTTACTCACGAGTTACTCATTTACTCACGAGTTACTCATTTACTCATGAGTTAATCCCTTGGAGGCGGCGTCTACGTAACGTCCAAGTGACTTCCAGCTATGCATGCGCCTTGGTTCGTTTTGGTATCCCCACATGCATTAGAGAAGAAACTCAAGGATATAATCTTACTTTTCTCACATAAATTTTCACAAGTAGTTTGAGAGTTGTTGTGTGAACATGCCTAGCGCTTGTAATATTTGCGGAAAGAGCTTTTCAAGACAGTTTAATTTACAACGTCACGTAAAGGTCCTGCATGGGGGAGATCGGCCAATACAAACGATGTCTACTGATTCTACATTTAAGTATTCTCCATTTGATGGAAACGCATCGAATTACCAAGACAACAAAAAGACATACTCCATACAATTAACACATCCCTTTGGACTCTTGGTCTCTGGAGGGACCAAGACTGGGAAGACAACCTTCGTCAAGGAATTATTAGCCAACGCCCAAATCATGATCGACCCTGTCCCAGAAAATATAATTTATTTTTATTCTGAGTACCAAGACACGTTTGCTAAAATGGAACTTCTTATTCCTGGGATTCTGTTTGTGCAAGGTTTATCCGAATCTATATTGGATAGTATTAATCCCCAAATAAGAAATCTATTTATCATTGATGATATGATGGGTGAAAAAGATATGATTATTGCCAAACTGTTCACGAAGAAATCCCATCATGGTAATCTCAGCGTGATTTATATTGTGCAAAATTTGTTTCATCAAAGCAAAGACCATCGTACCATCTCTCTCAACGCTAGTTACTTTGTCCTAACAAAAAATGTTCGTGATGCAAGTCAAGTGACTCATCTTGCCAAACAGTTGTATCCCGACAACACAAAGTTTTTCCAGCAAGCCTACCAGATGGCAACCAAAGAGCCATATTCTTACCTGTTTGTCGATCTCACGCCGACATGTCCCGATGAAATCCGAGTAAGATCCGGGATATTTCCGACTGATACACATTATGTATATCAACCCAGGGTATAAGAATAAGTGCTGAATACCTGAGAAAAGCGACATTGAGACATACTGATAATGGTTTATTAAAGGCTATATAGGACTGTGCATTTTGAATATATGTTTAGATTTCATCAAACGAAAGAAACCATTATTACAAAAAACTAGTGTATTCCTACAATCAACCTAAACGCCCTAGTATTGGAATGACACCAATTATAAGAATTAAAGTTGCTGTTGAATCGTTGAAGCATTATCTTCTGTACTATGCTGAATTTAAATAAAGTATTTTCAAATAATGCGTATGTCTTTCTGATATTCCTTTGGTACATGTTAAATGTATAAGTTACCGCTTATCAACTCTCGTATAAAAGGTCTTGTCGAGTTATATTATGCAAAACAGAGAAACAAACAATATCTATAAGAAGTGGGTGCGCTAGAAGAAACGGTAAACGCAGGACAGTTTATTTAAAAACATTTGTTTATGTAAATAATTAGCTGTAAATATGTACACTGTAATTTGTTATAATATAAAAATAAACTACAAGGAACTATTATAATGTTGCTCATATGTCTTTATTAATTTCTCTTCAGATAAAATTTCACACATATAAAATTACACATCTTTCTTACACACTAAATAGTCCAATAAATTTTATTTAACTTAAAACATAATTTAACTTTGGATTAACTCATAACACATATAGCATTAGTTCACATATAGTTCAGATTGCTTTTCGTCGTTAAGTTTCTAGACTTTTCAAGAAGATACTCCTCGTAAGCCTCCCGAGGATTCTTTATCGTACTCGTAAATTTTACACCAGTGCCTTTTACTTGCTACAGATACATTAATGGACAGCTAAACAGAACAGATATAGAAAGAATATTTGGCGAGTCGTCAATTTCCACCGACACAACCATTGTCTCTGTAGCGTCTTGAGAGTATTTATTATTGTCTCTTTGGTTTCGTAATTTCAACGCCTGCATCGCTTCGTTGAACTCTATCCAGATACGTTCGTCGACGTTTGTCCTGGTCTCTTCCTAGCACGATCTCCATTGCTCATCTCTGTTAGGCATGCTACTGTGTTGTTTCTGACTAGGATGGTTAGTCCTACAACCGTAGCATTTTTCATGACAAAGCTTCGAATATTCTTCCCACAAAGTTTCATTGTAAATAGCTTCGAACATTGAAAACAATTTTTCATATAACCCCTCCATCTCTGCGGTCTTACTCCAACAGCAAATAGCAAGCAAATGATACACCGAGAAAACCGACGCCGTGAATAAGCATATTAATTAGGATTTATTTGTCTAAGCTCTGACGTCGCCCAAACTCGCGCAGACACGTTCTTTTGTTTAAATTGCTGATGAGTCATTAACACCAATAGTGTACATGGACTTAAACATTACACTCAGAGACGACGCGACGCTGTACATTCTCCATGGTAACGCTAATCATATTTTGGCCTGAACATGCCCACACATTAATACCCCTTGTTATCCACACACAACTCATGACATCCCCTAAAATGAATTAAATATTCTACTTATATGCAAATCTGGTTATGTTTTGGTCATTAGTAACTTTAATGACTTTTCCCTTTTGTGTTCTGCACGTGCGAGAATCTTATAACATACTAAATCATAGCGACGAATTATTTAACCTAGCAACGCTTTCAAAGTAATAAATCGCTTTGCCTTTAGTTCATATTTCGACACTTAAAATCGTTCTTTTCACGACTTCTCGAAGTGATTCCTCATTCTATCTTCTTACAATTTCCTCGCTCATGAACTAGGGTTTACCTCCGAACAAAAAATGGAACGTATTGCTCAACAACTATTAGCCTTATATAAGACAAAACACAACATTTATACAAGAAAACCCTCCATCTCTCGGTCTTACTCCAACAGCAAATAGCAAGCAAATGATACGCCGAGAAAACCGACGCCGTGAATAAGCATATTAATTAGGATTTCTTTGTCTAAGCTCTGACGTCGCCCAAACTCGCGCAGACACGTTCTTTTGTTTAAATTGCTGATGAGTCATTAACACCAATAGTGTACATGGACTTAAACATTACACTCAGAGACGACGCGACGCTGTACATTCTCCATGGTAACGCTAATCATATTTTGGCCTGAACATGCCCACACATTAATACCCCTTGTTATCCACACACAACTCATGACATCCCCTAAAATGAATTAAATATTCTACTTATATGCAAATCTGGTTATGTTTTGGTCATTAGTAACTTTAATGACTTTTCCCTTTTGTGTTCTGCACGTGCGAGAATCTTATAACATACTAAATCATAGCGACGAATTATTTAACCTAGCAACGCTTTCAAAGTAATAAATCGCTTTGCCTTTAGTTCATATTTCGACACTTAAAATCGTTCTTTTCACGACTTCTCGAAGTGATTCCTCATTCTATCTTCCTACAATTTCCTCGCTCATGAACTAGGGTTTACCTCCGAACAAAAAATGGAACGTATTGCTCAACAACTATTAGCCTTATATAAGACAAAACACAACATTTATACAAGAAAATCATTTATTACTTTCTCTCCAGTAAGAAAGATATCCTAGAATACATTTCATTTCCGGATTCTCCGCATTATTATATAATTGCCACAGTGCATACAATATCGACTCTGACGTGTTTTCTAATTGTCTTAAACGTTCAAGAGCGTCTTTATGACACCTGATCTTTAGCACTCTTGTCGCTTCAATAAACTCGTCCCAAATTAATCGTTTATCGTTTACAAATGCAATGGCATCTTTACAGTACAATTCCCATCTTTCTTCCTCGGTCATCATGAGGCAATCATGCTGGCGCTGACTGGAGTGATCAATCTTACAACCACAACATTTTTCCTCGTATAATTTCTCGATTTCAGTGGCGATGGCGTCTGTGTATATTGTCTCTATTAATGGAAACAGCTTTTGGTATTCAACAACGGACACTTCATCGACATGTACTTGATTTCCCCAGGCTTCACATTTACGATTTCTAGATCGTCGAGTATTCATGTCTCAGTTCTAAACGGCTTTCAACAAACGTTCCAATCTTTCTCTAAAGTCTCGAACAAGTATAGATTCGTCCAACGAACTTAGCCGACCAGACCAGGTGTAATCCTAACATCGTAATGTCCGAGCTTATATAACTTCATGCGCACTATAACTATATCCCAGTCTTGTCCAAACATGTCCTATTATGCTGGCTCCGTTTATTACTTTCGTGCATCACACTGTGATGCACACCGTGCGTCACACCGTGCATCACACCGAATACTAATTATCACTGAATACTAATTACTTCCGTAGCCATACACAGGGCGTCACAACGGGCGTCACACTGAATATTTGATGAGGCGGCATCCCTTTGGGCGGTATAGTGGAGGGGGGTTACCCAGTAACGTCAAGTCTATTATCACGAAACATTATTCAAGCACAATCAGGAAAAGCAAGCCACGAAGCATAGTTACAAGCAGTTGCAATTGCAGGATTAAGGACAATTGCCCCTACGTGGGCAATGCATGACAAACAACATAGTATACAAGGCATCTATTTCCATAAGCAACACGAACATCACTAAGCAATACATTGGCATGACAGCAAGTACATTTAAAGAGCGATATCGTAACCACACTAAATCTTTCCAGAATAAAAAGTATTCAAATGAGACGGAACTTTCGAAATACATTTGGAATCTAATAGAAAAAAAACAAAGTTTCGACATAACCTGGTCTATACTAAAACACTCAATTTCTTACACGGGAGGATAAGAAAGATGCAATTTATGTTTGGACGAAAAACTTTTCATCATGAAGGCAGACAAACAACTCTTACTAAACAAAAGATCAGAAATAGTTTCGACCTGTCGGCACAAAAACAGATTTCGGATCAACAACCTAAATAATCAAAGGAATGCGCGCAACGTTTCGACGCCCACACCCACGCTCCAAACGAATGCGCCGGACGTTTCGACGCCCACACCCACGCCCCAACTAACGCATTTAAGCAGCCCACTAACCGATATTTTTCAGTCGCCTGATGATCCCGTTTAGGGTGAAACCTCTGGTTGCGAAGACTGAAGACTTTAAGGTAAAACTATACTTCATACTTTGTATTTTGCTCTATCTATATATGGTATTGAGCACTCTCTAACATTTCGTGAACCAAAACTCACAACTATTTTGGGGATACGGTCTGTTTTAGCCGAGAAAATCGAAGCTAAAGTTCATGTAAATCAGGACGATGCTGTATCCGATTTACAACCACTCCTACGGTATTGATTTCTTTTGAATTTTCGTCATGAATTATCAATGAGTATTTTAAATATATATGTGTATATCTGTATATATACCTCTTACCAGGTATTTATCATAGATAACATCCTTACCAAAAACAAAGGAAACCGACTCAACTATTAAATAAATGATCACATATCTTCTCTTGAATCGCTTAACTACACAGCAGTTGAACTCTCTGAAGAAGCATTTGCGGATGTAGACTGCCTCAATTTATTTACTGCAAAGCAGAGAAAGCCATTGAAATAAAGTTCTTGGACGAAATGAAACGGACAAATAGCATGCCTCATCGGAGTATCGCTGCAGTTGTCGTGGATGAGTCGCATACCGTGGAAACATGGGCTGGAGAAAGGTAAGCTACTAAGCTTCAATATTGATTCGCAGTGCCTCAAATCTCACTCTATTTTGACCACCAGATATCAACAATTCAATTAACTTGCGATTATACAAATTGTTCTTAAATTCTAATGAAATTCATTATTAAAGAGTACTACTGAGCATTTAAAATTATTCTGTCTTTGTTTGACCACGATTTGACCTGGAAAATTTTTGGGCCATAAGTGTCAAGAATTCTGGAGTGCATATGGAAAACTGGGGATGCTACGATCAGTGTGCAAATAAGGTAAATGTTTATGAAATGCATGGCCAAATATTAACAAAACATGAGAAAATTAATTATCCTGCAGTACAATTTATTAAATAATTTTACTCCTCTCAACCAGTCAGAATGCAGTAATTTTGTCATGGATATAATAAAGTTAATTTATGAAGAATTATGCAGTCATTGGTGATTTATTCGTACTGGACACTGATACACAATAATTGCTTAATGTAACATTGTTTCCTAAATCTTGTTTATTTAGGCACACCTTTTCTGGCTCTAAGAGGCACAGCAGATGAAACTACTGAAAAAGAAATAACAAGCTTAAACATGAGAGATCACCAAAGAGTGTTTGTCAGTCCAAATCGGACAAATTTACGATTTGCTGTGGAGAAGGTACCAAAAGCAACTATTTAGATTGGATTATAAATCTGTTTAAAGAAAATGGAGTAATACGCCTAAAGTTATTGTATTTTGCACCACTCTATATGCGACCAGTAGTGTTGTGAACTACTTATCTCACCAATCCTGTTCATAATTTATTTTATAAGTCTTGTCTTGTCTTGTCTTGAGGGACTTTTAAATGGTGAGTATGACAGGTCTAATGTAGTAACATTGATTGAATCAGATTTCTAAAACATATCTTTATTATTTGTAAATAAGTTGTGACCTGCAGGTTTTGTTTATGTACTGCACTTCTAATTATCGAATTACTTTATATACACAATATATCCATATTTCTATATTATTGAATTCACACTGTATACTTTATGTTCCCAATGCACCATTACTGCTGATCGGTATCCTCTTTATCAACTGTATCCAAGATCATTTTCACAGACTCAGTTGTTCTGGCTAGTCTAGCAGCAGATGTTTCATTCATATTGGCACCGAGTCCTCTACACATTGACTTTACACATTTGTTTAATTGCCCCATTCGTAAATCCAATGGACTGCATGCTGCCTTTTTCACATGTTTGTTGAAAAACCTATTCCACTTCAAATTGTGAGCATCATTTTCAGACAAAATAGCAGAGATTTTAGCCAGGTACAACAAAACAACGTAGGAATACTTTGTTTTGCCATTTGCTTTGTACAATAGCAGAGCAAGTTTATATAGCTCATACAGACTACAGTCTTTGCTGTCAGGTTGTGGAGCAACTGTTTCACTGGTTGTTTCCTGAACACTTCTAATACCAAGTGCACCTTTTTCATATCTGGTATAAAATTTAAAATATTTTTCTTTAACGTATTTATCCATTAAATACAATTTATAAATGATTATAAATTGAATATCTTACTATCCAAACGTTATTGTGTAAGAAGCTGTGTAATTATATGCGAACTGACACCAGATAATAAACTGCATAAATTATCTGCATTCATTTTATTTATAACAGTAGATGTTGTTATTGTAAAGCTGTGTTGGTAATACAGCGCCAGCACAATCATTCATTGTAAGCTGTGTTGTTTGCAACATAATACAGCCTTCCAGCACACCCATTCAATGTATGATAGTTAAGAGTAATTAGATATGTTTTTAAGTTAGATGGTATAATTAGCTAACTCTGTAACGAGTAGAAGTGTGTTGTTGTAGTTGTGCATAAAATGAAAGTACAGTCCCCTGAACGATTTAAAACCAGTGTGCGGAGTGATAAAGTTCCAACAACTGTTATGGATGATCCTGGAGTGGGGTGGCCCAGATCCAGATCATAATGTATCCAAGATACAGACATTATCAAGTCACATTCATACAAAATATTTTAAAATCCTAGTCGTGTGCTCTCTTCACCCAAATTTTTCCAATTTTAAGTGAAATTGTAATCTGAATGACATTTATGGAAATTATTGAATGCATAAAATCCCAGTACGTACATGTACTTAAAATGTGTAATTTACATGTATACAGTATATATTTTATTGAATAAACAAGTCCATATGATAACTGGCAGTGGAAATGTCGAAATGAATCTTTCTCATCATCACCAGGTTCATATCTTTCCAACACAAGGCTGTGCTTAGTGACTTCATGTCTGGAAATATCAGTCAAATTAGACCATAGGTTAGTATCACATTTTTTATGGAAACCCGTCAACATACTGTAAAGTTATGAAAAAAAAGCCTTCCTTGAACATAATTGCTTTAAGGCCTGTTAAAACGGATCCAACATGTTGGGCCAACATCATATAACATTTTTGGATGCAACATATGTTGGATTCGTTTGAACAGGCCTTAACTTTATGTATATAAAAAATCCTTCCAATAGTAAGCCCATGCATCCCCATAAGAAAGCCCATTCCAGATAAGTTTCTCCTTTCCTAAAGGCTTCATGGGACAACAAAGTAAAAATTTGAAGAAGTTGTAATTACCTTACTCTGGCAGAGTGGAGAATATATTCAGAAGCACATCCTTCAAAACGACAAGCAAACCCTTCCTTTCTTTCTTTTTGCAACTCTTCGATTCTCTTGATAACTGGTTGGACCGTTTCACCCTCCAACAAGTAGGTATGTACAAACTTAGTTCATAACTCAAATAACCATCTTCTAGAATCTTAATTCTTTCAGTTCATTTTCATCTGGAACAGTGTAAATTGGATTATCTGCAAAAAATAATACATTGATGTAAATAAACACGAGGACTGTATTTCCACAATTTCTCCAGTTGTTGCATACTATGTGTTGAACACATAAATAAAGGATCATATTATTATATTATATTAACCACAGGGGGGGGGGGCTTATACATTTTAGGTTAACAAGATGGAGCTTGATAGAGAGGCTTATTTAATTTTCGAGATCTGCACGAGTAAGAAAAAAAAGTAAGGTAAAGTGAGGATTGAGGCTATAGAGGTGCACCCCCATCAGTGGGTACACCCACACACATAATTGTTTTGACACACCACCCCATAATAATTCACATATACTGTGTATATAATAATAAACTAGCTGTTACAGATATACTGCAAACATGCAATTGGCTGTACCTTCAAGTTTATACATTCCCGACGACTCCATGAATGCTGCTAGTATATGACCTTCAACCTCACACTTATAAAACTCCTTATACTCATTGTAATGGGACTTAACGCCTTTGGACGCATTTAATTTGTTTTCCCAGTGCGGTTCATGCTTGCGCGTGAGGCACAAATTTTACCAGCGGATGAGTTGTTCACAAAAGTATCATATTCAACCTTAAAAAATGCAAACTAATTAAACACCTAATATAATTTAAAAGTTGTAATACATTATGTTTTCAACATATATTAATCCCCGAGCCCGAGCGTAGGGCCGAAGGCCCTACGCTCGGGTGATGGTGCTAATCTCGACATGCGTGTAGTCCACTTTACACACGTGTAGAAAAAGCAAGGGAGACGAAATCTGGGAAATAGTTTATATATATATATATATATATATATATATATATGTTTGGTACGGTGTCACGCGGTAAGAATAGTTGGACACTGGTGAACAACCCGTTTAATATATCTTGATGAGAAGACAGAGAACTTGAAGAAACCAAACACCGTATGGTAAACAAAAACTCGATCTGCAGACTGTGTTTGAAGTCACTCCGTGGTCAAATAATTTTAAAGTTAACGGTAGGATTCTTGTTGTTTTCAAGTTTTCGCTTAACCTAAACAATATACAGCTTCAAGTTTTCGTTTTCCCTTTGCTCGTCCAAACCATAAATCAGCTTAACTAAAGCTAACTTAAAACACTACCTTTATAAGCTTATGTAGACGTGATGTTTTTCATTGGCATTGCATGCACCTTTTATTATTAAATACTCATGGGCTTTGGCAATTTTTTTGGCTGTATTTCCAAATTTTCGACTGAAACGTTGTCTGTTTAATACTTCTTTCCAGAATCCGATTCTACCGAATTGTTTTTATCTCGGACTCTATTGTAAATGTAATTTTTGAGCTGTTGACTTTTAATTCTGCCTTTGCAAAACATGTATGGATAGGAAAGCAATTTAAAGCTTGTTAAAAATAATCCCTTTTGAAACCTCCTAAAAACAATATATTTTTTACAATATTTTTGTACAACCAGAATTTAATAAAGAAATGTAAGTTTTGCTTTGATATGTTAAAATCAGTTTAGTCATCTTATCCATAATTATAGAATTATCTGGAGGATTATCATTTGTTTCTATATCTGTTTGTTTTTATATATTGGCTGTATATCAGGTGTGCTTATTTTAATCAGGGTGGGTGGGTGGGTGGGGGTGTGTTTCAAAAAAGCATTTAATAAAAGCGGGTGAGGGGTTGTTGCATTCATGTATTTCTAGTTATCTAAATTAAACTCATACCATGTACAAATTCAATTTGGCATGCCAGTCTGCAAATTCCGAGTCTGGATCCCCTCCAATCTGTCACAAGGACCATCCCCATTCTGATATGTCCATTGGGTGTTTCTGCACCTTTCCTCAAATAATTGGTCACCATGTAATGGTATATTATCAAGAATCACTTTGCCTTCCGGTGTGGTAGGAACGTACTTCTTGTGATTTAAAGTTTAAAGCTGGGAACTTCTGCAGCAACATTGGAATTATAACATTCAATGCCAACAGAGCACTAAATCAACAAGAAAGCAGCTCAGTATAATGACGAGGTAAGCGTAATATTTATGCTAAAATAAGAAGCCCTGGTAATGCCAATGCTTTCTTGTATTACCTGCAAATAAGTGGAATTTAACACTATTCTCTAAGTAAATTTACCGGGCATTAGACAACTGATTAATTAATAACCTATTTATTATACGCATGACAAAATTACTTCGTTCTGATTGGTTAAGAGGAGTACAATTATTTTATTAATTGTACTGCAGTACAAGTAGTGATTTAATTTTTGTCATGCATATAATAAACAGCTACTCGTGATCTTTGAATATTATGCTCTAAATTGCACTCGCCCAACGGCTCATACAATTTTGGCACAATTTTAAAATATCACTCAATTGTAGTGTAAATCCTTAATTGTACTCACTATCATACGATTACCTACTAACAACTGAGGGGTCTCCCTTTGATGAGTATATAAACTAATTTAGTGTACAGAATCGAATAATAAATATGGTCGTCTCTGCATGGGTGGTGCACGGTGGGTTAATCATTGGCTGCATGCACTCAATCATATAATCACATGAATACTAACACGTAATCAATATTGAAAAACATATATATTAATAGGTACAACATCTGATTTTTTATTCAACTCACTTAAGTATTTATGTGGAATGTGAAATACAACAGCTTTCTCCAGATGCTGAAATTTAGGTAAGTACTTGAAAATTACTCTGCTGACGAAAACTGTCCATATTTGAGTGAGGTTTTCTTGAACATCGGGACCTGGCAAAAGACTGCCCAGAGAGAAATCTTTCAAACTTCGCTGAGGAGTAACTGTGGGAAGACATTCTGAAATGTTGTTTCGGATGGCATATCGTTGGGTCCAGTGAATTGATCTATTGTGATTGGATTCACTTTGCATCCTTGCATGTATTTCAAAATCAATGTTATCACCAACCTGTATATTTTAATTGTGATATATTGTGTATTAATTTCTCAATAATTTTTTTCCAATACACTAGCTGGTGGAATTGAATTGGGATGGGGTATTCCCGCTCCTACATTAAATACAGTAGCAAATTTTTCAAACATTTTTACATAGGATTTAAGACCGATAAACGCTTGCATTTGCAAATCACAAGACTTTTTTCCATGCACCTCCTATAAAAATGAACTCCATCCAAGTTTCATTATATTATAATGGTAGCTATTTCATATATTTTGAAATTCATAAAATTGTTAGTTCAATTACAGTTGTAACTTCTCTAATGGAAATACCAAATTTATGCACCTGACAATGTTAAGCCCTAGGGGAAGGGGGACGGACAACCCAAGGGGATTTAACAACCTCCATGCCCCCGTGGGTTAGAAATTTGACAAAAACGACAATCCCGAGAGGGGTATTTGATAATTTTGCGTGGGAGTCTGGTGACCACCAAGTATTGAAGAGTGGAAAAAGTGAAAAGCCATCTTTTTTGGGAGTTGCTTCATGGTGTATAAATCTGATAGTTAAATGTGAGCTGTTTTTATTGTATTTTTGTGTTCTATTATCACTCAGGTTGAAATTGTGTTCAGATTCTTTGACAATATCAGTTTAGTATTCTTTGTTGCTGATATTTCATTTTTAGTTTGGTTTTTCTAGTTTATCATTTGTTCATTTGTTAATATTAAAAACGTCCAGCTCCCTGAACAGCACCACATACGTATATTTTGTACTGGCTGCTTTAGTTATTATGATGTTGATGTTGTCTCTTCTTGTGAATTAAAGTTTTGAGTTTAATATCAGTTTGGTTATTGATACAATAGTGGAACCACAGAGAAGTTTTTTTCTTTATTTGACACAGATGTTTGCCCCGTGGGTAAGGAATTTGATGTAAACTTTCAAAGCATGTCAAATCCCCTGGGCTTGCCCGTCCCCTCTTCCCTGGGGCTAAACTTTGACAAGTGCATTACAACAACAGTAATAATAAATTTACAACAAGAGTAAAAAATATAGACGCTTTGCTAAATACGAATAATGACATACCAATCCCAACTCTCAAGAAAGATGTCATACAATATTGTTACAATAAAAAATAAAGATAAATAAGATTAAGTAAAAAAGATTATGCATGTGGCAGGCTAAATCAGGATCGGATATATTTGCAAAAAGCCCAAAAAGGCTTAGTGCACAATTCGATTAAAGTATGAGGCTCAAACGGCTCTAGATTTACAATATAAAGCTTTTAATACCAGCTAGTCCAAGTCGGTCAATCGTGTTGACAATTACACGGGGGAAAACAGCCCAGGTAACCGAGATCTCGATGTCACAAAGCGAGATCTCGGCTCGGCGGGATGGCTCAGTTCTCATATAAACACAAGATGAAAATTAACAAGAAATAATAGCATAAGAACGATTTCGGCAAAACGTGCTAGCCGGGTACCCGGGCTGGCTCTTCTCCATATAAACCGACACCCTCTTACCAGTGATGTTTTCCAAATTTTAGAAGTGGGGGAACGCTTACTAAAGTCAAATGGGCGTGGTCATTGGTCGTAAAATTAAATGGGCGTGGCTCCTGTCGTGAAAGTTAATTTGTGTGTGAAAAGACGACTTTTAGGGGCCGTTTACATGAATCCGGATTGAGTTTCAATCCGGATTGAAAAGCGAAGTCAATCCGTGTTTACATGGGAATTGGGTTTCTGGATTGAAATCCGTCTGAAATCTGAAATCCGTAAATATTTGAAAACACGCATACATTGTTTGTTCTAGTCCTCTCTGTCACGTTTTTCATTCCGGAATGAAACTCGCACCGCGGCCTTTACATGATTCCGGAACGAAATTTCAATCCGGAATGAGATTTCAATCCGAAATGAGAACCGGATTGAACTCAATCCGGAATGAGCTAATCTCAATCCGGATTCATGTAAACAGATAAAGGGGTTTGGTCAGAAGCGGAATGAGTTCAATCGGGATTGAAACTCAATCCGGATTCATGTAAACGGCCCCTAAAAGCCGACGAGTACACTCATTGACTCAAAGCAAAAATAGTGCAGTGTTGAACGGTGTTGCACTACGTTTAATTTTTGTTAGGGGGAACGACGTTCCCCCACCGTAATTTTTGTCAGGGGGAACGGCGTTCCCCCAACAAAAATAGTGGGGTGACGCCGTTCCCCCGCGTTCCCCCTGCAAAACATCACTGCCTCTTACATGTAATTGGCTTGTCAGTAAATGGTATATTGGTGTAATCTTTTTACAGTTAAACCAAAAGGTTTTTGATCATTTTGGTACACCGTTAATGCCGTAATGCTATTTTATTATTAGCTCAAACAATGTACTTACTTATAATGGGGAAGTTTAGTGTTTGAAAGAGTTGCCACTGCTTCTTCTAGATGATCATTGCTTAGCCTGGAGCTACGACTAATATTTTCTAATAAATCATTGCAATAAGAATACGTTTTTTCAGAGTAGGAATTGTATGTCTCAATGATAGGCTTAGCAAAATCCACAAAAACTTCGAGATCCATATCATCATCTTTCTGAATTCCAACCTATTTTTTTGAAAAGATTAAAGATCTAATTAATAAAGTTGAATACACTGTATCAGAAACTTTCGGTTGTCAGAATACAGCCTTCAACATTGAATGAAAGCTTGAAATACAAGTCATTACATGTACAAAAAAGATTGTGGAAATCCTACCTGCTTTTCCCTGGTCTCATTAAGTAACAGCACAGACGCCTTATTTTCCTAGATTTGCTTTTTCCTAAATTTTACTTTTAGTTTCGCAATTCTCGCCCATTTGTTTCTGCATGCAAACAATGCTATCAGATGTCATGCAAATCCCAAGTTTACGTAGATCATCGAACTTTACTCCACTATGCAAGAGAATTGTTGAAATGCGAAAGGCCACAGCTGACATTTTTTGGTTGCGACATTTCGCAGCAATAGCCGTATTTAAGGTTACGTAACACCTTGGAGTAGTGCTTTGCGAAAAATGCAACAGCGCGTTGAGTTTAAAAGCAATCAAATTCAAATTTTTACAGTTTATAGAAAAATGATTGTAGAAAGGACAGTTGATTTACAATTTTGAAAAGTATTTAAACTTGTTTTGTTTGACAAAATACTGAAAACGCATTCGCTTTGGGCCGCGACTTTTGTTGAACTACAGTTTCAATCAAATCATGTAAAAATAGTTTAATTGAAACTCAACTAGCTGTTCTACAAAAGTGTGTGCGGTAGCTATGGGTTTTTTATTTTTTTTTATTTTTGAGATATAAGGCATTATTTTGCAACCTCAGTTAAGTTGTATGCATACCATGAATCGTAGTCGATTACTCAGAATTTAAAAAAATCGTATGGCTACCGCACACACTTTTTAAGCTCTTATAGTCTCCGATACATTGTAATAATTCTCGTAGTCTTACCCGCAGCATTACTTGCTGTTTTTAGTATTTATTTCTATATTGCATGTATGTTGTATATTGTGTAAGTTTTATTAGAATTTTTGACTTTAACTTTTATATTTTGGGCCCGCAGTAATTGGCCTTCACGCTGTTGCGGTGACCCTGCCATAGGTTTAAATTTGTGTTTATTTTGTGATACCATACATGTATTTATAGTCAAGTCTATGGCGAAGCTAATAAAATTAAAATTAAATTAAATTAAATTAAAATTTGAAAAAAATCGGACAAAACCAGCGTTCAACAAAAGTCTTTGAATACGGCAGTTTAGCTGAAATTTAAAGCTGAAGAAACAAGCCTTGAAACATTTAAATTTCGCGGGAAAACAGAGCTGCTTGCAATTTTCATCGCTAAATATCTTAATGAATTGCGCTTTAAACGAAACAAACTTTTCAAAACCTTTCCGCTTTGGCTTAAGGCAGCTAATTACGCAATGGTATTCTCAAATTTCTATGGTGTAACGTAACCTTAAAGCCATTGCATTGATTACTTTTTCTTTCACTTTTTTTCCCGGGCATGAAGAATTACATGGTCCATGTAAACAGCTCATCTAAAAGGGACATAATAATTCAGCTTCGTGGACAATTGAAAAACCAGCAATTTCAAGCGGAGTATTCCCTTTTAAAATTGATTCGGACTAATCGTGGCAATAGATCTTAAATTCACTTCCCCATATTGTTCTCCTCAACGATTCGAGTAAATTCTCTCGGAGGTTTTGAACTTTGAAAACCATATTTGAAACTGCCTTTAGGTTCCGCCGGAACGGTTGACGATAATGTCTTTTATTCCTTCATCAAATGTGCTCCGAGTTTCTACTTTACCACTGGGAAAAACAAAGCCAGTTTTAACTTGAGTAGTACTCTTTTCGACAAGCTCCTCGATATTTAGTGCAGATAGTGCATAATCGTGCGGCTCATGTCTTATACTGGTACTTGGCTCATTTGCAGCGTCAAACTAGTTCAAAGACTTTTTGATACCAGCTGATATAGAACATGTTTTCTTGGCTGGGCGAGAGATTCGTTCGGGTGTTGACACCGTTGTTGGCAAAAGCCTTTTAAATCGAACAGGACTCGATGTTGAAGAATACTTCGACGTCGATGATTCATTTCCAACTCGTGAACGAATGAAGGTGATGTGTTCGTTGGCAGTCCATATTTTACGGCCACCCGGTCTACATACGCGCGTAGATAATTGCTGCAAAATAACCACCTGGATTCCCAACGTATAACACATTTCTGCCAATGTCCCTTTGACGATGAATTATTTCATTTTCGAAGGTTGAAAAAGATTATCTGTGGCCATAACGATACATTCTTCGTTGTTCCCAAATCTAACTTTAAACGAGCATGCACATATGCATAATCTGCAGAAGTTATTTGGATCTTCTGCGTCGTTCTCTATTCATACACGCTTCACGGGTTTCGTTGGAGTTTTTTTGCTCGCCATGACAGAGAAAACATAATGAAAATATGAAATTGACATCTTTTGCTATCATAAATCACAGTTCGAGAGTTGTCAAACATTGACTTCACTATTACTAAATCGTTTTGATTTCGGGGGTAGGGGCCTGAGTTCAGCGTCAGGTGCGGATAATGGCGCATTCTGTATAGTAGTAAATAACGGACCATTATGCGTATTGTCTTGAATTTATTGATTTACGTACGGGGTTGGCCTTGTTGGGACCTCGTGTCCGTTCGCTAGCCCCTTATCAAACTCACCTTTTACTGTTTGTAATGTATCGTGATCTGTTGTTATTATTGTAGTACTGTATTACTTAGTGAGTTTGATTAAAGCTTCTATTATTTTTATTATTATTATTATTATTATTATTATTATTATTATTAGCTCACGTTCTAATTGGTTCTCTTAAACAAACATATTCGGAGGCGGTATTTCGCTTTGCCCGCCTACCGCCGGCGCACGAACTCCCTAATACAGCCAGCTACGCAGGCTAGTAATTACGGAAAGAAAAATTTTGCTGTCCCTTGGTCCATGACTGCTCTATTTTATAAACAATGGAACTGTAAGAGGTACGCAGTTTTTGATGAGTCCCCTCTGGTCTGGGCGGGCGAGTGAAATGTTGGGGTCCTGACCAAAATATATTCGTAGGTCTCTACCACCTTTTATCTTTGTTTAGTTTAATCAAACTGTAAAAAGCACTCTGGGTGGTGAATTTATAAGGCTACGGAGAGACCCGTGACAGCAATAAGAAATCCATAAAAGGTCTAATGACACAAACGAATCCGTATAATCCAAATTACACTGACAAATGATTATCGACTCGATGCAATGTAGTGATCAATGTTAAAACTTCAGTTATTGATTATTATAAAACTGAATCTATTTTCTTGAACACCTCCGATAATGCATTCGTTTGCTTCGTTTTGTTAAAATCAGCCCATTTTAATTGATCATGTCTTGAGTTTTCAGGACGGCATTATTTTTCGGAATATGCTCTATATGATGCTTGTACTAGAAAGTTTAGATAATATTTTAAGATAACTAAAATGAGTTCGGCAGAAAATTGCTGTTTTTTTCGTTTGACATTGCCAATTGGCGACCTTGTTTTCGAGAGCTGGAATTTTAGAAAACGTAATAAGATATGATATATACAATTAAAAAACCAAATAAATAAAATTTTCATCGCAAAATTACTTACCAGGTCTACTAAAGATGTATAGCACTACATCAGTCCGTGTCAACTGTTGAACTTGCATTGTTATTTCATTTCCCGTTGAGGTAACGATGTTATCATTTGGTTTCCAGTCGTTCAGTGCGTTGTTAATTAAGAAATTATTTGTTCTTTCATCAATAATTGTTAAAGATCCTCCACCGAACGACGACAATGTATAGATATAAACGTATACAAGATGGTCTGTCCTTGCAATAAATTTCTAGTTTGACGACAAATGTAAATGTATTGTTAATAGTTTTTATTGTTAACTGTTAATTGTTTTTGTTATTATTTATTAAATATTAATTGTTAATTAATTTTGTTGTTAATCGTTTTTGTTGTGAATTGTTTTTGTCGTTATTTTTGGTTGTTAATAGTCATAATTGTTAATTGTTTTTGTTGATAATTATTAAATTCTAATTTTTAATCGTTTTTGTTTTTAATCTTTTTTGTTTTTAATCGTTCTTGTTGTTAATTGTTAATTCCTTTGTTGTTAGTTGTTTTAGTTGTTAATTGTTAATTGTTAATTGTTAATTGTTAATTGTTAATTGTTAATTGTTAATTGTTAATTGTTAATTGTTAATTGTTAATTGTTAATTGTCAATTGTCAATTGTTAATTGAATTGTTAATTGTTAATTGTTAATGGTTAATTGTTAATTTTTAATTGTTAATTAATCGTTAATTGTTAATGGTTAATTGTTAATTGTTAATTTCTAATGAGTATCTCCTTGAAAAAGCGACGATTCTCCGTGGAAATACGCGCATGTCCGTGGAAATACAAACGTTCTCTGTGAAATCTTACCACTTTTCCGTATAAATAACTGCCTCCTAATTTAAGCGCACGTCTGCCAAACCGAAACCGCTTCATTAAACACTCTCCCCGGAATTACCCTTGGATTTTGTTATATTGTATGCTCCGGAGGGTAAATTGTTTATTGTTAATTGTTAATTGCTAATTTCTAATTATTAATTGTTGATGGTTGATGGTTGATGGTTGACGGTTGATGGTTGACGGTTGATGGTTGATGGTTGATGGTTGATGATTGATGAATGATGATTGATGATTGATGGTTGATGGTTGATGGTTGGCCGGTTAGTTCTTAACATGGCCAGAAAATAATTTTTGCACAATAATGACTCCATCAGCATCATCAAATCGTAGAGCATCGTGCAACAGAACAACAATTTTTGTGCTATGTAATTTCGCAGGCCCCGTTTCGTCCACGTCTGAGGTGTTTTCTCATTACGGTGACCCGTAAAGGTCCCCACTTCTCCGTACAAAGACGTAACTTCTCCGTACAAACACATAGCTTCTCCGTAGAAACCGAGCTTCTCCGTGGAAAAGCGACGATTCTCCTTGGAAATACGCGCAT
Source organism: Paragorgia papillata (assembly GCA_035771165.1). Taxonomy (NCBI): domain Eukaryota; kingdom Metazoa; phylum Cnidaria; class Anthozoa; order Scleralcyonacea; family Coralliidae; genus Paragorgia; species Paragorgia papillata. The sequence continues at coordinate 307,720 of JAWNZC010000022.1, read as the reverse complement.
GTTCCGTGGAAATACAAACGTTTTCTGAGAAATCTTACCACTTTTCCGTATAAATAACCGTCTCCTAATTTAAGCGCACGTCTGACAAACCGAAACCGCTTCAACATGGCAACAGTAAACTTGTTCAAGACTCTATTCAAATACGTCTCTTCTCCATTGAAATATGCCCCTTCTCTGTGGAAGCATATGCACCCCCTCCGTAGAAACAGACGCCTTCTCCCTGAAGCTTTAAACACTCTCCCCGGAATTACCCATGGATTTTGTTATATTGTATGCTCCGGAAGGTTAGAAAGCTAACGTCATGTTGTTATTGTATTACCAAATGAAGGCGTTGACAAGTCTGGTAATTTAATCATCTCAAATTACTGTCATAGATCACTTTAGGATCTTTATGGCTTTGGCGTTCGTATTTTGTATCCAAGTCTACAGTCTGTTAACGTCTTCGTTCACCTTACTTACCCGCTTGGTTGGTTAGGTGCAAGCTGTTGGCCGAGGGGGCCTTGGACTGGAGCGAGAAGTGGTACTTGGAATCAGGTTGAGGTCCAATCAGGTGGTATCTTGAGCTGACCATTCCCTCGGGCCAGCTAACACCTTCACACCAATAAATTGGTGGAGAAAAACTTACCATTCTTTTTTAATTGAATTGAAGGGAGGGGGATGGTCGGTGTTTGAAATTTGCGGAGCTCTCGAACTTGTGTGTGACAGCAAGTCGAGCAATAGCGCAGTAAGCGATGCGCGATAGCTCGCCACCGTCGCCAAGTACTCCCCTTATGCTGTTTGCTAATTGCGTCTATCCTGTGCGACGTGCGGTTACCTACAATCATGGAATAATTACATTGGGACAACTTGCAACAATGTCACTTCTAAGCAAAGATGCATTTTGCACAGTTAAGTTATCCTCCTCCTCCCCCCCCCCCCCCCCCCCCCCCCCCCCCCCCACAATACAATGTTGGTTCACAAACATGGTATGAAGTGCGGGTAAGACCTACCCCCAGGGACCAACATTGCATGGTGGGGGAAAGGGGGGAGGGTAGACTTGTGGGGGTAGAGGAAGACCTGTGATGGCGGTTTGGAGCAGGCGACAGATTGTTTTCTTAAAGAGGTTACGATGTCGTCAGAAATCGCGCTCCCACGGAAAATGTCCAAATTAATTATTCTATGATTGTCTGAAATAGGTCAGCCGGAAAATATTAATGAGCAAGTGAGAAATTTATAATTTATGCGCTGCGAAACGACCAGTGGTAATGCTCAAACATAATATCGCTGTTTGGTCATATTATATTTCACGACTTCACGGCTAATTAATAAGGCCTGTTTAATTAGTTAGACACGATTCTCTACCACGGAGCTCCACTAAAATACCGGGATTTTTCATTTCATCAAATTGGGATTTCCCTATAGTGTTAACTATTGATAACTCCCCATTCGTACACTAATCCTCGCGAATGTTTTTTTGCTTCCCGATGTGTTGTTCTTGAGTTATAAACGGTGCTCCAGGAAAATACTAACAATAACAGGGCTTATTAAAATACTTTAGTGTACCGCAGATGGAGAACCGCTGAAAATGAAGATTTATAGGGAGATTCTGACTCAAATGTGACAAATATAGATAAAGTCTTATGTGCTGTAAAAGCGACTGCGACAACAAGCGTTCATTTTATGTTTAATTTGTAGGAAACAAGACACCTGGTTCAGGTGTTCACTCGGGCTATTGGAAAGTGCAGAGGTCTCTATAACGCGCGAGCAAAGAGGTGGGAGTGGGCCGAGGAAGATCAAAGGCTGAATGTGGTGCAGGACTATCCTGAATTGTCAATTTAAAGTGTCTAGAATTCAGGATGATCCTGATGCCTAGGGGCCTAGGGGACTTCTCTGTCCGACATGCAGGATGTTAAATTAAAAAGCATATAACAAAAAAAAAAAGTAGGGGTGTTGTGGTCAGGGACTGAGAGGTGGAACTTTCTCCGGGGAGGGGGGTTGTGGTTAGATTTAGGGTTACAGGGGGTTGTCGTTAGGTTTAGGGTCAGGTTTAGAGGTGGGGTCAGGGTTGGGTTTCATTTTCTTTAATATTCAGGATTATTTGGAATTCTAGACCATTTCACAATTGAGGATAATCATGTAAACAAATACAATAGATATGAGTTTAAGGTCAGTAGCAGTAAGGTTTAGAAGAGAGTATGTTACAGGTCTGGATGAGAATTGATTTCAAACAAAAAGTTATTGACATCGTATAAAGCATTAACTAATAATTACAGCATTAACGTAGAGATTAGAAAGTTTTTTGATTTCTGATTAACTGAAGTAGAATCTGGTATTGAGCAAGGTAGACTACTCAAATGTTTAAATATGCAGTTCAAGTATTAACTAGCTTAAAAAGTTTAGAACAGCACTTAGAAACTAGTACATCTAGTTCTGAACTGTTTCTAGTGATTCTGACTGAATTATTGAGTTGCACAAAACTATTAAAAGGAATATTATAGTGACCTGTATAACGTTTAAAATAGATGCCAGTATGATAATGGTATAGTAGTAGATTAACTGTTTTCAGATTAGCAATCAGATTGTATGATAAATCATCCTGCCAGTTCAAAAACTTAAAATATATTTAGTTGCCCTGCATTGTAGTCTTTCAACCTTACTGATTTTAGTTATTTTCTGAGGTGCCCAAACTTCACATGTGTGGGCCAGGTGCAGATGCACTAGCAAATATGCAATAAGTGACTAGTAAAATATACCTGCACCCTACATCTATGCAATATCTTCATACAACATGAATCCTGATTCCATGTTTTTTCTTTAGAGCATGTTGGGAAGGCTCTTTAACTCTGTAGTGCAAGTACTGTAGTTGAATGTCAGACACTCTAATTTCTCTATACATTTTGGTACCATCCACATATAACACACACTTGGCTGCTGTTATAATGGCCAATATGTCATTAAAATATTACTGTATATATATGAGGAACATGACTGGTTCAAAGTTGTTTCTATGATGAATATCTTTTTACTCAATCTATGCCTCAAAATTTATACAGTATCAAAATGAACATCAAGATATGGATAACATACTTGTCACAAAATGACATACTCAAAGGTTTAAAGCACTTTGAATATAAATCTTAATGAATCAATAAGACTACTGTCCATATTTGTCGATCTAAAACTCCAAAGACAAGCAACAGTCGGTAAAAACACAAATGGTACATACTGTAGGTGTGTATACGAACTTCCTACTCAGCATTAAACAAATATACAACTCGTTCAGTAATAAAGCACATAAATAATAATGCAAAAATATAAAGATACTGTTACTGTCAACAAACTGTTTCCTTAAAGTCTGTCATCTTCATGAATGTTCCTTGTGTTCTCACTTCTTGGATTTTGTTTGCAATAGTTTTCACGAGGTTTACAGGTCCTGAGTTCAAACCAATTCACAGACAGTCGTGATCCAGATCATTGAACAACTGAACATTAGTATTGCTGAAGCCATGTGAAAAACCTATGAACATCGCAATTGCTCGACCAAAAGCATGAGAAAGTGTATGCAATGCCAATATAAAGTTAGAATGTTAGCGTTTTGATCCTCATCTCTGTACCGGCGGTATTAAATATTTATAGAATGTAGAGACCTGTTTAGCCATGAGAAAAATATACTGTATATCGTTGTCGGTTATTCGGTTGCCACTTGGATGCAACAGCTTCGGCTAGCTTTGCCTTTGACGAAATTGTTGGTAGGTTTTCCAAGTAAATTGCTTATATGGTTGATCAGTGATGTGCTTGATACAAAGTTCCACAGAATAGGAACTACAAAGGAACATGACTGTCGATGAATTTTCGAAGTGACCGAACACTCGAAGTGTAGGCTCCATATATGGGAGGTATTGAGCAATTTTGCAATTTTGTGTCGCGAAGAAAATAATAATAAAAAAAATAACAAACGGAGCCGAAACCTAGACTCGGCCACCACAAAATTGCAAAATTGCGCAATACCTCCCATATATGGAGCCTACACTTCGAGTGTTCGATCACTTCGAAATTTCATCGACAGACATGTTCCTTCGTTCCTATTCTGTGGTTGTATCAAGCACATCACTGATCAACCATATGAGCAACTTACTTGGAAAACCTGCAAACAATTTCGTCGAAGACAAAGCTGGCCGAAGCTGTATGTTGCATCCAAGTGGTAACCGAACAACCGACAACGATATACAGTAATTTATATTTTTCTCATGGCTAGCAGGTCTCTATATTCTATAAATATTTACTAGTATCGCCTTTACAGATATATGAGGATCAAAACGCCAACATTCTGGATCTTTATATTGGCACTGTATACACTTTCTGATGCCTTTAGTCGAGCAATTGCGATGTATAGGCTTCAGCAATACTAACAGTTGTTCAATGATCAGGCTAACGACTGTCTGTGAAAAACAACCTCATGAAAACTATTGCAAACAAAATCCAAGATGTGAGAACACAAGGAACATTCATGAAGATGACAGACTTTGAGGAAACAGTGTGTTGACATTAAAGGATGAGTGTCCAGCTAATGCATTACAATACAATACAATACAATTTTATTTAAAGTGGTCAAATGCGCTTAGCTAATCCAACTAGTTTACAGGCATGCCACTGTTTAGATAAAAATATATAAACTACTATAAACTATAAAATACTAATCTATTATAAATTTTCAGAAATTTGTTCTATTAATTAATAATGTGAAGTATTTAATTTATTCTACGTCCAAGTTTCGTATCAATTTGATAAATAAATTAAAATTGTTTGTTTCTCTCGCAGGTTCTGGCAGTGAGTTCCAAAGTTTCACAGCAGTGTAGCGCCATGATTTTAGTCCATATGTTGTTGTTTGTACTTTAGGAAGTTCTAGTATGTTCGATCCTCGAAGATCGTAGTGAGAATTGCGCTTTGATAGTAGTTCTTGTATTGTAGTACGAGACCTTGAGTTGGTTAAAGCATTAAAGACAGTTTTTAATATTTTACAGAGCCGTTCGTTTGAGAGCGTTAAAAGCCCCATGTTCTTTAAGAGAGTTTCGTATGGTGAGTTTCTATCATTGAATACGAAGCGTATGGCCCGTTCGTTAACTTTTTCCAGCTTTGTTGCACATCATTTACTGCAATTATGCCATGTTTCAGAGCAGTATGTAAAATGCGGTAAAATAAATGCGCGATACAGGTCCTTTTTTACTTCAATCGGCAACATCTTCTTCATACGTTTCAAGACAAATATTTATTGAGTCACTTTTCTGCATATTTTGCTAACTTGTCCCTCGAATTTTAGTTTGTCCTCGATTGTTACTCCTTGAAGTTCAATTTCGTTGGTTGTTGGAATATCTCCATCTCCGGTTTGGAACTTGATGGGCTCCTTGGTTTTGCCGATAATCATTGCCTGATATTTTGCAGCGTTTCTCTTCATTCTGTTTTTGTCAAACCATGCATCGGAGCGACGTAATTAATCGCTGTTTATAGCAAGTTTTAATTTTGTCAGATCATTTTCAGTGTGAAATATTTGTGTATCATCTGCATATGTACTTAGAGCACACTGTTTAATTGCATAGGTTAAGTCATTCATGAAGATGTTAAACAGCAATCGTCCCAAGATTGTCCCTTGTGGGACACCCTTTGATAACTTTTGCCATGTTGAATATTTATCGTTTAGTTTCACTCTTTGGTATCGATTGGAGAGGTAATTTTTAATCAAGCTGATCGTTTTTCCGTCGACACCATATTCCTGTAGTTTTAATATAAGAAGATCGTACGGCATGGAGTCAAATGCTTTTGACAAATCCATTGAGACAAGTCCGACAACTTTCAGTTTGTCTAGTTCTTTTCTCCATTGTTCTGTCAGACTTAATATAGCTGTTTCGCACCCGTGATATTTTCGATATGCAAATACATTCTTGTGATAGATCTCTTCAAAATGTGGACTCATGCGTTCGCATGCGTTCGCATGCGTTCAGACGCGTTCAGGCGCGTTCAGGCGCGCTCACAACCTTGCTCGCGACAGTTTTCGAGCCACGAAATACAACAAGTGAAGCAATCCCTCTGAGCAATCCTTGCAGTAATTTACTCAATTTATGTTTTTCGTGACAGCAAAGATGATTTAGTAAGTAGTTATTGTCATATTTTTGATAATATTTGATTACACTCAGAGGGCCGTGGAGTTGTATTTCGAGACAAGTATTCGTCGTTCGGCGTTTCTTACAAAACCAAACGAAGGACAGACAAGAGATCGTAACTAAACGTAGACACTAAATTAGATGCCAGGCTAGCTAGGCTCAAACTTTTGTCATTTCAGTAAGACGCATTCATATACTGCTGTTAGTTGTTTACAAGAGGATCGTTGGATTGCATCTTCGATTAGGATATGTTTTGATTAGGCGCTCTTGTTCTCTGGCGTTTAATTTTCAAATGCAATACTGCAATTTATCGCAGTGTTTTGTTTGTAGTTGTAGGCTCCTTTCCCTTGGAATAGGCTACAGTAACACAACAGTGAATACCATCCAAATATTTTTGAGTTCTCAGACAAAGACAAATGTTAATTTCACGCGGAGCGTCAAAAGTAGTAAACATATTTCTCTTCGACACGTGTAGTTTCCTATGAAAGCCTGTAAGATATTTTTATTCCCAATATATATATTCTATGATATGAGCAGACGAACAGAAATACGTCAGAAACGTGGAGCGTGTATACAGCATACAGAAGTGTTATCACTGTTTTAATATGCACAGTCTGTAAAGTGCGAAGTATGTACTTGAAAGGCCGTTGTAATCAAAGCCGTTGCGAATAGAACACGCTGACAGATTCGTGGAGTGTCGTTTAAAATTATTTTCGACAAATTCTGAGTCAGACATCGCTAGCGCTAGAAATCGATTAAAACGACTTTTGGAAGCTTATAATATCATGAGAAACTTACTAGTAATATATTTTCCCGTATGAAAACAAAAACACAAGCGCGCAATGCATTAGCTGGACACTCATCCTTTAACAGTATCTTTATATTTTTGCATTATTATTTATGTCCTTTATTACCAAACGAGTTTTATATTTGTTATGCTGAGTAGGAAGCTTGTATACACATGTATGTTCTATGTACCATTTGTGCTTTTTCTGACTATTGCTTGTCTTTGAGTTTGAGATCGGCAATGGACAGTAGTCTTATTGATCCATTAGGATTTATATTTTGAACCTTTGAGTATGTCATTTTGTCACAAGTATATTATCCATATCTTGATGTTCATTTTGATATAAATTTTGATGCATAAATTGAGTAAAAAGATATTCATTGTTGAAATAACTTTGAACCAATCATGTTCCTCATATATATATATATACAGTAATACATTAATGACATATCGGCTATTATAACATCAACAGCCAAGTGTGTGTTATATGCTGATTGTACCAAAATCTATAGAGAAATTACAGTGTCTGACATTCACCTACAGTACCAGTGCTGCAGAGTCAAAGAGCCTTCTCAACATGCTCTAAAGCAAAAACATGGAATCAGGATTCAGGTATATTTTACTAGTCACCTATTGCATATTTGCTAGTGCATCTGTACCTGGCCCACACATGTGAAGTTTGGGCACCTCAGACAATAACTAAAATCTGTAAGGTTGAAAGACTACAATGCAGGGCAACTAAATATATTTTAAGTTTTTGAACTGGCAGGATGATTTATCATACAATCTGAATGATCATCTGAAAACAGTTAATCTACTACTATACCATTATCATACTGGCATGACTTTAAAGATCTTATCTATTTTAAACGTTATACAGGTCACTATAATATTCCTATTAATAGTTTTGTGCAACTCAATAATTCAGTAAGAATCACTACAAACAGTTCAGAACTACAATCATGGCCATAAATAATTGGGACAGCAGTGCAAATGAAGAGTCTGGTAGCCTCACACAAGAAAAACTACAATATATCGCCTTGAATCCTTACCTAACAATCTCTACCCTCCCCCCACCATCAATGTTGTTTCATTTTATACTTGGTGTGATATAACGACGAAAAAGAGCAATAGAATGGCAACATTGAAGGGGGGAAGGGGGGGGGGGGGGCAACTTCGAATGCGAAGCGTTTTTTACGAACTGTCCTAGTGTTTTTGGCCATGATTGTCTGTATAGAGATTCCCCTCGATTCGTTGCATTTTTACGACATTTTAAACAAGAAACGGTATTATTTGTCTTTATATCGTTAGACAAAAGTTTACTACGATCCTAAAATGTTTCAAAACGGTTTTTTTTTTGGCTGCATATTTTATTTCGGCTGCATATTTTATTTTGGCTTGGTTATTTCGGCATTGGAAGGGGATAGTCCATTTTCATGCACCGAAGAATTTTTGTAAGCGTGATTTGGAACTAAATAGCGATACACCATACTTCGCGACGGCCGACGCTCCAATGACGCTAATAAAGTCCGGCTCCATCGACAGAGTAAACACTGAAATGACTTAACTTTTGGAAGGTCAGTCCCGAGTCGTGTCAGATTCGAATGTCCCCATGTCCTCGTTGCTTCGCTGCTTTTCTTTGTGAAAACGTTAAATGCCGTTTAAGCGCATTAATGACCTTATTTCTGTTTATACTAACACTTATAAATCTTATTGCTGCCGAGCGTAGCGAGGCAGCACACTAATCTTGGCGTGTCTTGACTTGGGTTCGCTGTGTCTCATGCCCAGACCTCTTTACCGAGCTATGTATAGTCAACGAAATCGAGATTTTGCGAGGGATGTTGACTTTTTTATGACGTTTTGTGACGTAGGAACTTTATCATGACTTATAATATACATACGCCAGGTGGATCTTCGTTTGTCGGAATGTATCGGAATCAATTTACATTGAGTTCGTCAATGCCATGAGGTTATTAAAGCTAAAAGCATTCGAAGTCTATCTTTGAGCGTGTCTTGTGTTGGTCAATTTCGGTGATGAAATATCGTCTTTTCGAGGCAACGTATCTATTTTCAGGTTTTTAAGAAATTATATATTTTGGTAAGTGATTTTACGGTTGTTTTCTTCAATTTTTAGGTGTATTATTGGTGTGAGTTTATTGCTTCTCACAGGAGCCATTGTGTTCACGCTGATCAGCATTCTGATCAGACACTATCTGCGTGTGTGTATCACGCAAATCAAATCAAACGAAGCCATTGTGCTCGTCAAAAATATAAACGAAGCCATTGTGCTCGTTAAAATCAAACTTAGCGAAGTCGTAGTGCTCGCTGAAAACTACACAAACGAAGCTAATTTGTGCACGTTGACTGTTGACAAACGTTGTAAACGTACTCTTACTGAACCAAGCTGCAGTGCTTGTGGAAAAAAGAAATATTTGTATAGGTAAGACTTTTAAATATTTACGTAACTAATTCAGTAAATGGGTATAACAATTGAGCAATATCGTGCCCAAATTGGTGCACACAATAATGTAAGAGTCAAAGAGTATTCAACTCGACATGAAGGTGACTTTTGTGCTATAATGTTGATGTTATTTCAGCTGGTAGTAACAGTACTGGTATTATTAATATTGATACGAATATTTTATCTGGGTGTATTATATTTGCCAACAAAGCGGTTGGTAGAACAATATAAATACTTCAGTCAAGTGATTGTGTTAGCCTTCACTGAAATGTCATGCTACAATGTGTATGTTCCATTGTTGTTGAGAATGGCAAATGATGTCGAAGAAAATCCTGGACCCACAGTATATGATGTGGTTGGCCCTACTAAAACAATATGTGCTGATTTTAGCCAAGGTAATACCAAAACGTTTAGACAAAATGCTGGTAAACAATGTGTAGCCATGTCTTTGACTGCAGTAATACATAGTCAAATAACAATTAATGTCAATGCATGGGATTCATCATGCTTGAATGACATATTGTGTGCTGGAAACAGCCTTTATACTTGTATAAGCAATTCTATTAATAAAAATTTTTTGCTTCTAACTGATGTGCCAGAAATGGTTGCAGTTTCTAATAAAGTGTGTTACTTGCAATACAGTGACCCATTTGCTGGTGATTTTTTTATGGCAACTAACAATCTACCATATTATTCTTTGGAAAATGCTTTAAATAATCTGTTTTAGATTCTCATTTAAATTATCAACATTGCCTATTGACTATTGATTGCAACACAGTTGCAATTTTCAGGACTTCTGAAGGACACTTCAAAATTTTTGACTCTCATTCAAGAGATTTATATGGTATGCCACATCCATTTGGAAAATGTGTATTAGTTTCTCTTGGAAGTATAAACAATGTGGTGATTTATTTCCAAAATACTGTACCTCGAAGCAGTGTAACACCTTTTGAAGTTAAGGGGTTAACTGTTCAGTTAACAAATTCTGATATAATGCAAGAAGGCTCTAATCCTTCATTAGTCCAAAGTACAAGTATTCATAGTGAGAAACAAACTAGAATTCTGGAAAATTCTAGAAAATATCAGAAAACCAAACGAGTGGTAGAAACTGAACATGAGAAACAAACCAGACTTGAAAATGCTAGAAAATATAGAAAAAGAAAACGAGCAGAGGAGACTACTATTGAAAAGCAAGCTCAACTTGCAAATGCTAAGCTGAACAAAAAGTGTTCCGACAAATCTGAAATTAGAAAATGTACTAGACCTAAACAAAGTAGTACTAATAAAATTACTAATCAGGATTATTTGAAAGAATTTGACATTAAGAAAAATGGTAGTATTCAGGACCAAGAATGGTCAAAATCCAATATTGCTAAATTTCGTAAATCCGTTGAATATTCCATCAGTCAATGCACAATTTGTCAAGAGGCATGGCCACTGAAATCTAAACCACGTTCACCCAAGAATTATGTGTGCTTACGATGTTCTAGAGATACCAAATCTCCTAAAAAGTTCTCATTTGAAAATTCAATGATACCTTCATCAGCACCATATGAGTTACAAGATTTGACTCAACAAGTTGAGGAAATGTTGATTGCTCGTGTTCTCCCTATTATGAGAGTTTATATTAAACCAGGTGGACAAAGAGGTTACTCAGGGCATCGTATTAACTTGCCACAAAATGTGAAAGAACTGGCAACATCATTGCCGAGATATCCGAAAGAATTATCTGTGATTATTGCCAAAGCCAAAGGTAGAAATAACACATTCAAAGATGTGACTGTGAGGAGAGAAAAGGTACACAATGCATTATTGTGGCTGATACATAATAATCCTCATTATTCTGAATTGAAAATTAATGTAGATGTATTAAACTCTTTACCTGAAAATGGTGTTCCAGCAGATCTCATGACTGTTGAGACTGAAGATGAAATAGTCTCAGATGATAGTGCTATGCCTGATTTAGGCCTACCTACTGATAACCCTTGCGAGGACACAGTTTATAATGACTCAACTGAGATGAGTATTTTCTTACCTGTTGGTGAACAACAAGAGCAAGAAATAGAAGCAGTTAGAAATAAAATTTCTGCAAATGAACCAATGGCATGGCCCACTGTTGAAAATGAGCCATTAAATGAATATCAGATATCACATCTGGCCACTATGGCTTTTCCAACATTATTCCCTGATGGGAAAGGTGATCCTACCAATAAAAGTCTCTTGAGAGCTGTGCCTCTTCAAGAAAGAATTAAGCATCTTTTGAAATATGCTGAAATTATTGATTGCAAATGGGTGTATCGTTTTGCTAACCACCCCAGATTTTCATACTGGGCTTTCAACATGATTCAGAGAAAGCGCATTTTGCAACAAAGTAGAATATTCCTCAAACAAAATCCAGGTGAAGCTCATCTTACTATTGACGAGCTGCGTGAAATGGCTGCGAGTAACAACTCAGCTGTATTCATGTCTAAACTGTCAAGGTATGTTGGCAATATTGCTGGTACAAATGCTTATTGGAATAAATTGAGAGAAGAACTCAAAGCTATTATTACTAATGTTGGAGCACCAACATTGTTCTTTACTTTTTCATCAGCAGATATGCATTGGCCTGAATTACATGCTCTGTTTGGAGCAAATACTGGTAATGCCACCAGTGAGACGAGGCGACAAAATGTCATTAACAATCGTCATATTGTGGATTGGTTTTTCACACAAAGGCTAGAAAGCTTTGTTAAGCACTGGCTTTATGATACTCTTGGTACAAAGTGGCACTGGTTCAGATATGAATATCAACGTAGAGGTAGTATTCATTGTCATGGTACTGCTAAACTAAATAATGACCCAGGGTTGTGTCAACTTACTCAGACTGCTTTGAAAGGGTTCTTAGCTCAGACATTTAAGAATGAGAATGATTGTGCTAATACTACAGAACTAGACCAGGATACTGAAGCTGGTAAAAAAGCTGCTGACACAGCATGTCAGTATGTTGATTGGTTATTGTCGACTGTAAACCCAAACCCACCAGATGAGGACATGTGGATAAGACCTCAAGTTCATCCATGTCAGAAACGTCATAATGACATTCCTGAGTTTGAAGTAGAATCTGATTATGTAGATCTTTTAAATATGGTTCAACGACAAACTCGTTGTAGCACAAACTACTGTCTTAGAAAAAAGTCGAGTGAATCAGAATTGAAATGTAGATTTCATTTTCCATTTGATCACCGTCCTCAGACAAGATTAGAATTTGAAAAAATTCACAGTAAAGGTGATAATGTGCAATATAGAGCAAAGATTGTAACGAAGAGAAATGATTCTAGGTTAAACAACCACCAACAACTCCAGCTACAAGGTTGGAGAGCTAACTGTGATATTCAAGTTGTTATTGATCACTATGCTTGTGTTTAATATCTCACTAAATATGCTGCTAAAGGTGAACCAAGGTCACCTATGGTGAAACAGGCATTTAATTCTATTGTCCAGAATGTTGACAATAATAGTAACCCTTACAGGGCTATCAAGAAGGTAGTAATGAAAACTCTCGGTGAAAGAGATTATGCAGCTCAAGAAACAATGCATCATTGGTTGTCACTAAAACTTCATAGCTCATCTTTTAAAGTGATTTCAGTGAGTCTTAATGGTTTACGTAGAGTACGTGACAATGAATCTAATGAAGATGGTGTTACTTGCACTGATAATTCACTTCTTGATGTATATGCTCACCGTCAACAGTATGACAGTTCACATGGTATTATGAATATGAATTTTGTTCAGTTTGCTACAACGTACAAAGTTGTTAAGAATGAGCTAACAAAACTACCAGAGAATGTTGTTCCAAGAATATTTCCAACTTATGCTTCTAATCCTAAAGGACCAAATTTTGGTCTTTATTGTAAGTATCAGCTTCTGAGGTATAAACCATGGAAAACAACCCAAAACAATGCATGGGGTGACCAAGAACCAACTGATGAGATTTTAACTAATCATTGGCAAGAATTCTTGCAGACACCTTATGGACAAGCCAATGTTCCTGACTGGTTTGACAAACTACAGACTGTTATTCAGAGTCAACAAGAACCAGAAGATGAACCTTGTGAAGAACAAGGCAATACCCGTGAGGAATGGATGATCTTATCCGAACTTCACACTCCATTTGAGAACTCTGAACAAACATCAGAGTCAACACATGACTGGCATCAAGACAGAGTTCAGTATTCTGAACAACAAATTTATGAAATGCCGACATGGATAAAAACAAAAAAGGATAATCATGTCATTAATGAGCAGTATGAAGTTGTAGATATAAACAGTTTCAGTGAAATGCAAGGACTTGCTTATAATATTGTCAAGTCACATTTTGATGATACATGTATTTCATCAGAAAAAGAACCATTATGCCTTATTATTATTGGTGTTGCTGGTACTGGTAAAAGTTACCTTATCAATGCTATTCGTAACCTTTTACGAGGTAAATGTGTAGTTACTGCAACAACTGGAAAAGCTGCGTATAGTATAAGAGGTATCACTGTACACTCGTTGTTGAAATTGCCCATTGGTTCACGGGGTAGAAAAGATCTAACAGGTCAAAATCTGTGTGACTGCAAGAAAGCTTAAATGGAGTTGATTACATTCTTATTGATGAATAATCTATGCTTGGTCAAGTTGCTTTTGGCTGGATAGATAAGCGTTGCAAACAAGCAACAGGATTTCATAACAAAGTTCTTGGAGGAAAATCTCTGATTTTAATTGGTGACCCAGGTCAGTTACCACCCGTAGCAGATAAGCCTCTTTATCACGCTAAACCATCCAGTGCTGATGGTGAAAAAGGCTATCAAACTTACAGAATGTTTGATAAAGTTGTTAAGCTCACTGTAAGTCAGCGAATACAAGGTATGAGTTCTGAACAGGTTAACTTCAGAGATTTGTTGTTGCGACTTCGTAAAGCTGAGTCAACAGTTGATGACTGGAAATTACTTTTGACTCATCAGCCATCAAACATCCCAAATTTGTCTGAATTTGAAAATTCAACCAGACTCTTCTACAGCAATGAACAAGTTGCGAATTACAATCATGAACAACTGACTAAACTGGAGCATCCAGTTGCTCATATTAATGCTCGCCATTCATCTACAATTGCAAAAAAAATCTCTTCAGAAGATATGTCTGGATTAGAACCTATGATTTTTCTAGCAAAGCGTGCTAGAGTCATGCTAACCATGAATTTGTCTCTGCAATGGCGCTACTGGGACAGTCATTGATTTCATCTTTGACAACAACCATCAGCCTTCAGCCTTACCTGTTGCTGTAATTGTTCAGTTTGAGAACTACAGAGGTCCTTCGTTTAATGAAACCCAACCATCATGTGTTCCAATATGTCCAATCACTGCCTCCTCACAGACAGAACATGGTTTCCATGAGAGGCAACAACTACCTCTCAGACTTGCTTGGGCTCTAACAATACACAAGAGCCAAGGACTCACTTTACCAAAGGCATGGATAGATATTGGTAAATCTGAGAGAACGGCTGGAGTCTCTTATGTTACGTTGCAATCAGTAGAGAAAAACACTGTCGGCTTGTGTTATTGAACCAATGACTTATGAAAGATTGACAAGCTTAAACTCATCAGCAAATTTACAGTTTAGGCTTCAAGAAGAAATACGGCTTGATCATTTGTCACAGATCACATGTAGTGCATATAACTCATCAAACCATTAAGGTTGAATAATATCAGGAGATTTCAATTGTGTATCTCAGTTAAACCAACATGTACTGCTATGTGCATGTTATACAATGGAATGTTTTATTCATTTCAGTTTTAACTCACAAATTATATCTACTTTAATTTATAGTCTGTATATATAATCTATAGTCTTTTGTGTTAAAAATTACGAAGATGATTGGCAAGGTCAATGGTAAGTCTTTATATCTTATTCAATGTAAATTATTAATCAACGTGAAATTCCAACCTCTCCCAATTCCCTGTGTTTGGCATGTGTGAACTCATATATAACTTATAATACAGTATGCATGCTAATAAACAATTTTGTCTTTTTATTGATTTTTATAATTTGTGATATACAATACAAGTAGTGCAATGTCTACTGGCTACAAGTAACTACAAAGTATCCTCAAAAGGAAGGAATTATCAAAACTGTTCTTCTTCAAGTGAAACTAAGAAAAGTCATTGATTCACTAAAGACAATGAATCTGTTAAATATCAATCACCATGGATTGAACTATATACAAAATACCATCTCTTTGACTGCTGTACAGTATATCTACAAGAAGTAATTACTTAGAAGAAATGGATTATCATTTCACTAAAAGCACTCTTACTGATGTGATTTACTTCCAACAGAAGTATTAGTGTGTCCTGGATAACCATGTTTGTTATACAGTAAATACAGTACTGTATTTATGTTCTCTTAGAAAATAAACTGTGTTTTAAAAGTAATGGATTGTTACCAATGACTAACAAAAGTCAGAAATTATAAACAATGGGCAACTCCAAAATGCTAGACCACATCTTGGAACATAATTATTTTACTTATACAAATTCTGTGAAATAGTCTGATGTACTCGATGGTATATTGCTGTATAATTTTTCAGCTGTAGATTTGTCATAACACGAGACACTTTGAATTGCATTGATAGCCTGGCCAGAGCAAGAGGCATGGTTATTTATTATTTGTATACTATAATAGTGTGTAAGCTCTGTATATCCTGTCAAAACCCTTGCCAATTATATCAAGAAATAAGTTATAGTAATATGTAATTTTAAATTTTATAATTAGAAAATTAAAAATAGATCTGTAAATACTCTGTGTCCGTTGCAATTAATAATATTAACCTAGGGTTTTTTGGGGGCAATTTTGTAAAACATCAGGAAACTATAAACCAGGAAATTCCTGCCATTTGAGGCAGCACTTCACTTGCGATAGTAATTCTAGTAATACCCTTATTCAGTTTCCAGCATTTTAGCTTCGTTTACGTCATTTAAAGTTTACGTAATACGATAATAGATCTCTGCTGATGAGCTTCCTTCTGTGATATTGTGACATTTCTCCCTAACATTTATGTAAATAGTGTTGCCAGTTTTCGTTTATATTTGTAAATTAAATTTACATGAGTTATATGAAGTGTGTATGATGTGTTTTAGTATGATTTTGGTGCTAAAATATAACGATATACGCTTTTCCCAACATTTCTCCCTGACGACAATAAAGTTAGTTTGTATCGTTTATTTATAGATGGTCGCAGAAGGGATAGATATCTTCACGTGCGAGCTGCAGTAAATAGAGAATAACACGCCGCAGACACAAACAATGCACTTGAACGAAAAAGAAATTTAATTGGAGTTTTAACTTTGCATTTTACAACGATTTTGTGGGGAGAAATGAAGTGGGAGAATTGTGCCTTTGTTAAGTGTAAATATATAATAGAGGATATCAAGTAACATATCCTGTTTGTGTCTCTCTTTGTCTCCTTCTGTCTCTGTCTGTCCCTCTCTACCCGCTATCTCTCTCTCTTTCCCACTCCACCTCTCTCAATATCTTGTCCGGTATCCCTTCTTTCGCAAAATTGGTTACTATTGATAATTAGTCAATTAAACGCTAATTATAACCAGTTAGACGCTAGTGTTGCACATGTACCTTTGTAAGTGGTACAGACAAATGATAAGCAATAGTAGAACAACTTGGAACAAAATATGTTAGACGAGCACCAAAGTATTGCTTGCCTATACATCATTGTTCACCTCAGACAATCATGGCCATAAATAATTGGGACAGCAGTGCAAATGAAGAGTCTGGTAGCCTCACACAAGAAAAACTATAATATATCGCCTTGAATCCTTACCTAACAATCTCTCCCCTCCCCCCTCCATCAATGTTGTTTCATTTGATACTTGGTGTGATATAACGACGAAAAGTATGTCACGCTTGAGAATCATATACATTGTCTTTCCGTTTTATGTCGAGGAGTTCGCAGTTTTCCGCTCTTTTAAGCTTAGAAATCTTTTTCCCTTTTTACAATTTTAGTTTTTGCCGCAAGTATTGTACATAGTCGGCTTAACTTGGTTTTAATAAACGTATAAAATCTTGCTGTCCGTTGTGTACTTCACTTTGGTTGACCTGGCGAACTCCAGTACTCAGCACCCCGTGTTCGTTATATTGGGGAACGCGACAGTAAAAAGTCTATTGTCACGAGAAGCAAATCGAGGTAAGCCGTATCGTTTAAGTAGAAGCATATGATGAGCGGCCAGGGAGATGAGAATCTAAACGAAGAAGCCTCGGTACACGGAGAAGTGGTATACGCCGCGATTCAGAAAAAAGGCTTAGAACCTTATCGAGAAAGGCTGTAGAATACGCGATTGACGAAAAGCGTCGCGAAACGAACGCTTTGTACAAAACACTCAGAGAAAGAATGCGATGCGCTGAGGCGCTAAACGAAGGATGAGACCTCGACAATGTCTTGCGTGACCTCGTAGGCGCGTCGGAACAATTTTAAATCAAACTCGAAGAGTTACGAAGCCTCTACGTGCAAGACGAATACAACGATTACGGAGATAAACAAGAACTTCTTTCCGATGAGAGCCTAACTCTCCACCAGGCGCAAACACTAACTGAAGAAATAAAGGGCAGACTGAAAAGCGATAAGTTATTGGAGACAAGCTCGCGCCTATATCGTCACTCTCGCCGCAGTAGATCTTCGTCACGTACATCTACATCGAGTACGGATGCGTGAGCAAGAACGCGCTCAGTACGAAAGAGAACTGTCGATTCTCGCCGCGAACAGAAAAGTCGCGATCGCAAACGCGGAACTAAAGGCGATCGAGCAAGCTATCGAATGGGGGTCCCGAAAGCTAAGAGCGAGGAGAGAACATTCCCTTACGAAAATTTCATATAAAACTTCCTATATGATTTCATATATGAAATGTCAATTTCATATATTAAGTTTGTAATTTCATATATGAAATTAAACATTTCATATAGGAATTACAAATTTCATATCTGAAAATGTTCCAATTCCATATATGAAATTTTTGTATGTAAAATATAAAAATTTCATATATGGAATAAGAAATTTCATATATGGATTTGGAACGTTTTCATATATGAAATGTGTAATTCATACATGAAATGTTTAATTTCATATATGAAATTACAAATTTAATATATGAAATTGACATTTCATATATGAAATCGTAAAGGAAGTCTTATATGAAATTTTCGTAAGGGTTAAATTGGGTCCACTCGACGACAGGCACGGAAATCCCCCCTAATGCCCCTAAGAGGATTAACGCACCGCAACAAAACAACCCAGAGAAATTGCCAGAAATTCGGCCAAGGGAATCACGCACGCCAAATAACAGACACGAAAACGGTGGTGAAACCCAACACGCACAAAGTTGGTGGTTCTTCACGTCTACCCCAATAAACATAACTGGGAACCAATTGATTGAGACATTAACCTCAACTAACCAACAAATTGTCGCGGGGCTAGCGAGACAAAATCTGCCTAAATGCCACCCAGATATCTTCAACGGAGACCCCACGTTCTTCCATCCGTGGAAAGCGGCTTTCAAAGATATGATCACTGACGTTAACGTGTCTCCAATCCAAGAGATTAATTATTTCCGCAGCTTTACGACCTGAGAAGCGCAGAAATTGGTCGACAATTACCGGAAGCGAAACGAACGCGACCCTGGCACGCTTCTGGGCAGCCTGTGGGCGGAGTTAGAGAGGAGGTTCGGAAGTGCGGCCGCGATTACGAAGGTATTGTTGGAGCCCCTAGACAAGGCTGCGGCGTTCGGTGAGGAAGAAAACCTTAAATTACAAGAGTTTTCCGACCTTTATGCCGACGTGGAGAACCAATTAAGCCATCTTCCCGGACTTGCATGCCTGAATTTCCCAAATGCGATACAGCCGATTGCCAAGAAACTGCCCTCGTCTCTGCGCCAAAAATGAGAAAGGGAGATCGCCAAATACGCGGAGAAATACGGAGATAAGTATCCCCGTTTCCCGACCTTTGCAAAAGTCGTGCAAAACTAGGCAAGGATTAAGAACAATCCTCATAATATATTCACCGGTACCAAACACACCCCTGTTACACCCCCTCCTCCACCCCGTGGGAGAGATCGAAAAAGGCTCAAAACCGAGACCCACCCACCTAGACCTAATGAGAAACCAGAGCTACCGTCTCGGGACGAGAAAACGGAGACGAAACGCTGTCCTTTCCACGAACGAGACGGACATAGCTTAGAAGAATGCAAAGCATTCAACGCTAAGACTTTAGATGAGAAAACCGAGTGGATCCTCAGAGCCGGGCTCTGTTTTCGTTGCTTAGGCGAAGGGCACAGAGCGAACAGCTGTAAGCAAAAGATAAAGTGCAACATATGCAAGGACGATCGCCATACCGCGCTCCTCCATAGAGAGAGACCAGCCGGATCTGACGAAAATGGTCAAAATGTAGGCGCGAAATGCACATCCACATGTAGTGCTTCGGAAGGCGGCGTATCGTGCAGCAAGCTGCTGTTAGTCGACGTGTACAGCAAAGAGAAACCGACTAAGATCCACCGCGTCTATGCCATTATAGGCGATCAGAGTAACTCGTCTCTCAGCAGCAGCGACCGGTCCAGGGGAGAAGTACTATCTCACTACGTGCAGCGGAGAAAAATAGACTAAGTACGGACGGCGCGTCACAGGTGTAACCGTGCGAGCCACGAGCGGAACGACTTCGGATTTACCAACCATTATCGAGTGCGATAGCATCCCCCACGACAAACGCGAGATCCCACAACGGCGACGGCAAGGAGATTCCCACATTTGCTAGAGAACCCCAGCGAGATCCCACCCCTCGACATAACCGCTGATATACACCTACTTGTCGGAAGAGACGCCCCAGAGCTGCTGAAGGTTCGAGAGTTCAAGAGCGGGCCCCCAGGAACCCCTTGGGCACAACGACTTTCCTTAGGCTGGACCATAATCGGACAGATGTGCCTAGACTTCGCCGGAGGACCAGCACATGTACTCGTTCGCGGCACCAGTCTCTTCACGACCGCAACGGAGCAACTCAGCCCAAACGATACGAAATCGTACCGTGTCCCAACCAGCTCAGAGTTAAGGAGGATTTGTCGGAGCAGCGGGGCCTCAAGGACGACGTCTTCCACACCACCCACGAAGACAACGACGTTAGTCTATCCTGCGAAATCGAATGTTCCTGACGATAATGGAGAACGGCATACACAAGAACGACAAAGGTAACTGGGAGATGCCGCCTCCCTTTCTCCGCGAAGACGTGAAGATGCCAAATAATCGGAGGCAAGCAGTCAATCGGTTGAATGGCTTAATCCGCACGCTGCGAAGGAAGCCACAAATGGAGACGGACTACGTTGAATTCATGCAGAAAATGCTGGATAAAGGCCACGCGTCCCCAGTGCCACCAGAAGTGATCAACGTAACGTCCCAGTCCGATCAAGTATGGTATCTTCCGCATTTCGGTATTTACCACCCCAAGAAACCCGATCAGATACGAATGGTGTTCGACTCCTCAGCAGAGAACAGGGACACGTCCCTTAACAAAGAGCTGTTGCCTGGTCCTGACATGATGAACAGCCTACTAGGAGTACTAATTCGCGTTAGGAGGGAGACAACGGCTGTTATGTGCAACATCGAGCAGATGTTCCATTCTTTCTGCGTGGACCCCGGCCACAGAGATTTCCTGCGCTTCCTCTGGTTCGAAGATAACACGCCCGGCAAGCAAATAACGGAATACCGGATGAACGTCCACTTGTTCGGCAACGGTCCTAACTCAGCCGTAGCTATGTTTGGCCTACGAAGGACAGCAGCCGACGGCGAGCAGAAGTTTGGTGAAGAGGTCGCCGAATTCGTTCATCGCAACTTCTACCTGGACGACAGTCTAACCTCCCGACCTACAGCGCAAGAAACCATCTCACTCGTCACTCAGACCCAGACCCAAGCCATGCTAGCCACGGCTAACCTGAGACTTCACAAGATCGAGCTCTTAGGTAACACACAAGAGAAACTGACTTTTTTCAATGACATCATTCATACGGGGTTAGATGCCATTATGCCTGCCAAATCTATTAAGTTGCACGTGAGCGACGTTCCATATGGATGACGGGTCATTTAAAGTCGCTAATCCATTGCCGCCAAAGAGCCCTCAGTCAGAACCGTCCCATCCTGTTTAGATTCTACCGTAATCGGGTAAATAAAGAACGAAAACTTATCAAAGCTAAATATTACCATGGAAAGTTAAAAGATCTGAAAGATACCGAACCAAAGAGATGGTGGTCTGGATGTAAGAGGCTGTGTGGAATGTCGAAATCCAACAAAGACCTAGTATCCAAATTGCTCCCTGGTGAATCTCCAACTTTTGAAACCCAAGTCAAGTTAGCAAACGACATAAATTCAGCATTCCTGGAACCACAACAAGGTTATTCACAACGCTCTTCGACCTATAAGCTCGATACCACTGGTCATGAAATTCCATCTGTGTCAATAGAATCAATAGCCAAACAACTCAGTTCAGTAAGCGTATCCAAAGCCTGCGGTCCAGATAACATTCCAAATTGGATTCTAAAAGACCTTTCTTACATTCTGGCCTCACCTATCTGTTCAATAATCAACTCATCTCTTAAAGAAGAACAACTGCCACATATCTAGAAGTGCGCTAATATTACACCCATACCTAAGAATCCATCAATTGAAGATTTCAATTAAGACCTCAGGCCTATATCCTTGACTTCCACAACGTCGAAATTAATCGAAGACTATGTAGTTCGCTGTGAGCACGTCAATCCTGCAGTCCTTAGACGTATTAGACCTGAACAATATGGATGTATCCCTCAATCATCTACCACTCACGCTCTGATTAATCTAGTCCACAATTGGTCTGAAGCTACGGACGGCACCGGTTCGGATGTGAGGGTTATTGTTATGGATTATAAGAAAGCTTTTGACCTTATCGACCATACATTACTTATTACCAAATTATCCAATTACAACATTAATCCTCACATTGTCAATTGGATTTGCGACTTTCTTAGTAATCGACTGCAAAGAGTAAAATTGGCAAAGGACTGCTATTCGGAGTGGAAAGAAGTCCCGGGTGGAGTTCCTCAAGGGACCAAATTAGGACCTTGGCTATTCCTTGTCATGATAAATGATTTAAATATTACCTCCTCCAATGGTACCGTGATATTTGTAGATGACACAACGGCTTATGAAATTGTTGAAAAAGGAAAACAAAGCCAAGCACAATCAATTGCTGACGAAGTATCCCACTGGTCCAGAAATAATAAATTCCAAATCCAGCCTAAGAAATGCAAAGAACTAAGAATCTCCTTCAAGAGATCTCCTTCGCCTTACGAAAATCTGAGCATTAATCAGAACATCATAGATATAGTTGACTCTACTAAAATCCTTGGAGTGATTCTTCAAAACAATTTAAAGTGGAACAAACATATCGACAGTATTGTCAACAAAGCGTCAAAGAGACTCTATTTTCTAACCCAACTAAAGCGTGCGAACATACCACCTATTGATCTCGTCAGATTTTACGTTACCTGCATACGTTCAACTCTGTTGTATGCATGCCAACTCTTCCATTTCAGTTTGCCAGAATACCTAAGTGTCTCATTAGAACGCATCCAGAAACGAGCATTGAAAATAATATTTGGATATGATACATCATACAATAAGGCTCTAGAATTAGGTAGCCTAAATAAACTCTCAGAACAGCGTTTTCAGCCCTGTGATAGTTTTTTTTGTTCAATTTTAGCAAATTCTCACAGCAAACTGTTTAACTTGCTCCCCCATTATACAAACCCTATAAGTTCCTTGAGAAATACCAGACATTTTACCATACCCTTCTGTAAGACAGACCGGTTTAGAAATTCATTTATAAATTCCGCTGCTAAGCATTATAATAACTTATATTGTAATTGAGGATTTTATATTTTAGATTAAGTTTTATGTAATTTTATTGCTAAATTAACTAGCCCATTGGATGTAAACAGTTTAACTAAAAAAAAATTCAAATTCGTAATTGTAAACCTTGCCAATTCAGTTTTTGCTGTAATAACTAAGGTCTTTCTTAATAAAACGATCTATCTATCTATCTATCGTGCCAAACTCGGTCGAAGTAATGGAGGCCTTTCCCACCGAGGACAGAGGGACGGGTGTACGGGACCTAGACCTGCACCGCGACAGCCTGCCAGAGCAACGTTCTCTCGGAGTGCACTGGAACCTCGAGGAGGACACATTCACCTTCCACCCAGTGTCTCTGCCCGACAAGCCGTTTACCAGAAGAGGAGTACTTTCCGTCGTCAATTCAGTGTACGACCAACTTGGCCTAGCAGTTGCAGTACTATTGGAAGGGACATTACTGCTGCAACAGCTTGTATTCATGGGGAAGAAGAACAACGACGACGCGCCCCTCGGAGAAATCTGGCGAAAGTCTCAGTCCCAAGATATTACCATCCCACTGGCTTTGGCAGGATCACTCGGAGAGATTCGCACGTTCTCCGATGCAAGTAAGGACGCGATCGGGACTGCCGTCTACCTGCGTCAAGTCAACGACAAAGGAGAAGTCTGCACGACCTTGCTCTTCGGCCAAACTAAAGTAGCGCCTGTTCAAGTGACCAGGCTTCCTGGAACATTGCGCTGCTCTTCTAGTCGCGCGAGCGGCAAATAAGATCCGTAAGGAGATCGACCTGGAGATCGACGAAGTCACGTTCTACACGGACTCGAAAGTTGTGCTCGGGTACATCCAGAATGAGAGTCGGTGATTCTACGTTTATGTTGCAACTCGTGTCCAAATGATTCGCAAGATTTCCAGTCCCAGCCAGGGAAGATACGTAGACACAAGCGAGAACCCCGCAGACCTCGCCACGCGTTGTCTAAGCGCACAAAACCTCACAGCATCAGATTGGCTGACTAGTCCAAGCTTCATTTGCAACGGATCGAGCGCAGCCGAGCAAGAGCCGGGAGAGATCACGTTGAGGGAAGACGACCCAGAAGTCCACAAGGAAGGATCTACCCTCACTACGCGAACGAACAAGCGTCGCGGCCTCGGGGCAGAGAGATTTTCACGCTTCTCCAGCCTCTCTTCATTGCAACGCGCGATTGCCAATCTTATCGCCCAAACAAAGGAGTTCAAGCAGAGAAAGCGCGAACGCCAAGGAAGGAGAGAGCATAGATCGTCAACGACAAAGGGCAAACAACGACTGAGGAGCCCTACCGTGGAGGAACTTCTGCAGGCCATGACGGTGATAATCCTGGCCTTTCAGAGAGATATGTTCAGCGATTAACTGAGTCTCGATCATCCCACCGAAGCGACTCCACAGAAAGAGGATCGAGAGAAGACCCAAGAGAGGAAGCGTTACCTGAAGCAAACTTCGCTTTACCGTCTATACCCCTTCGTCGACAGTGCTGGAGTGCTACGCGCAGGTGGTCGCCTGCGGCACGCAAAGTTGGGCTACGAGGAGAAACACCCAACCCCACTGCCTAAGAACCACCACACCGCCAATCTGATAGTGCGTCACTATCATAAGCAAGTCCATCATGAGGGACGGCAGATAACGTACGGAGCTATTCTTCAGGCCGGATACCGGCTTGTCGGTGGTCATTGAACCATAGCCAGGGAGCTGAGCAAGTGCGTCGCGTGTAAGAAGTCAAGAGGACCAGTCTTAGAGCAACGTATGGCCGACCTACCTGCCGATGGAACAGAAGCTGCACCACCATTTACAAATGTCGGCTTCGACGTGTTTGGTCCTTGTACAGTCAGTGCAAGAAAAACACGAGGAGGATACGCGAATTCCAAGCGTTGGGTTCTTGTGTTCACTTGCCTAAGCAGCAGAGCCATCCATATCGAGGTGCTCGAATCTATGGACACTAGTTCATTTATCTGCGCACTGAGAAGATTTTTCGCACTCCGCGGACCCGCTTCCCTACTCAGGTGCGATCGGGGCACTAACTTTATCGGAGCGAAGTCGGAGCTGGATGACGCGCTGGGAGAGATGGATGCACATAAAGTAGAAAGATACGTCCGGGTCAAGGGTGTGAATGGCTGTTCAACCCGCCACACGCGTCGCACTTTGGAGGAGCATGGGAGCGCCAAATAGGAACGATCCGTCGTGTTCTGGACGCCATGTTTGCTGAGCTTGGAGGTGCACAACTAACGCACGAACTGCTGTGACACTGATGGCTGAGGTGACCGCTATTGTCAATGCTCGCCCTATTACGCCTCTACCGTCAGATGTAGACGAACCACAGCCATTGTCACCATCCATGCTCCTGATCCACCACCTGGCGACTTCGTACTGACCTATCTCTACGCACGCCGCCGCTGGAGACGCATCCAGTATCTCACTGACCAATTCTGGACAAGATGGAGGCGAGAGTACCTACAGAATATGCAGATTAGGAGCAAATGGAAGGGGGAAAGACGAAACCTAAGTGACACGACGTGGCGTTCGTAGGAGAAAAATGGGTGTTCCGCAAAGACTGGCCACTAGGACGAATATCGGAGACCATCAAGAGTGAAGACGGTCGAGGTAGGAAAGCTCACGTAGAGATCTACAGAGAAGGAAAAAAGAAAATATTCCTGCGGCCCATCAAAGACCTCGTCCTTCTTGTATCTGCTGCGAATGACCATCACCCACTACCCCCCCTCAGACAAGCACCCCCCCCCCCCCCCCCCCCCACACACACACACACTACCAACTAGAGAGCTGCCCAAGAAAGGATCGTGGTAGCAAGGACTGAGAGTCCTTGGGCGAGGAGTGTCGCGCTATTGTAACAAGAACGCTAAAGAGATTTATTTCTTATCTTTTATATCATAATCTTGTTTTGTTTTAATCGTAGATTACCAAATATCCGTTTCCTTTTTGGCTATTTGTAAATCATTGTCCACGCTATTTCCTTTACGTAATACGTTCAAAGTAAGTTCCTTTAAGTCTAAACACGCAAACCCTTTAGTGAGTTGTAAGGAGTTGTTCTAACCGGACAGAGTACAAGGAGTTGTTTCAGACCTTTATCGGAGATTTGGAGATTTGGAGATAATTTAGTTCCGGAGTCAAGAATAGACGTAAGTCACGCTTGTGAATCATATACACTGTCTTTCCGTTTTATGTCGAGCAGTTTTCCGCTCTTTTAAGCTTAGAAATCTTTTTCCCTTTTTACAATTTTAGTTTTTACCGCAAGTATTGTACATAGTCGGCTTAACTTGGTTTTAATAAACGTATAAAATCTTGCTGTCCGTTGTGTACTTCACTTTGGTTGACCTGGCGAACTCCAGTACTCGGCACCCCGTGTTCATGATATTGGGAAACGCGACACCCGGTAACCCTAAATCTAACCACAAATCCCCAGGGAGAAAGTCCACCTCTCAGACCCTGACTACAACACCCCTACTGTTGTCTTTTTTTGTTATATGCTTTTTAGTTTAACATTCCGCATGTGGGACAGAGAAGTCCCTAGGCCTCAGGATAATCCTGAATTCTAGACACCTTAAATTGACAATTGAGGATAGTCCTGCACCACACTCAGTCTTCGATTTTATCTTCCTCGGCCCACTCCCACCTCTTTGCTCGCGCGCTGCCTCCTCCACAGGCCCTATTGCATCATGGACAGGTCACACTGTTGAGAGGGCCTGCCAGATCCTGTAAACAAAATGGTGACCGATCCCATTATGCACAGCGAGACTAGGCCCTAGAGGGGATAGTTTTGAGAGGGCCTGCAAATTTTTTCCGGCCGCTGTTCGACAAACGTACGTCCAAGTTCTTTAAACACTGTGACCC
This sequence comes from Paragorgia papillata, assembly GCA_035771165.1. Classification (NCBI taxonomy): domain Eukaryota; kingdom Metazoa; phylum Cnidaria; class Anthozoa; order Scleralcyonacea; family Coralliidae; genus Paragorgia; species Paragorgia papillata. Next base: position 280,513 of record JAWNZC010000022.1, on the reverse strand, counting down.
ACCAGGAAATTCGGTCTAAACTTTCTTACAGATCATGACAATGAAGAAACCAGTATGTTTTAGAATTACCGACCTTCTGCCAATAATATTTTTAGCGACAAAAAGGAATTGAAGGGGAAAATATCTGCCGAACAAAAGCAAATTCGACGGTCAGGAAAGTAACAGGTTTTTCGTATTGTTTTTTGGTTTATTTAGCTATCGAAGACTGTCAACTGACCAAGAGTTAATGAGATTTAGTTTTGTTAAATTGTAGGCTATAGTGTAGTGTAATTCAAGTTTCAGTTGTTGTGGAATTGTGGAAACCGAAAAAGTATAAACCAAACACCAAAGAGTCTCTGGGTAGACTAAATAAGGGGCTGTTTACATGGGAGGCGGGACGGGACGTTTGCCGGGATCTCGCCATGCATGTATATCTCTCTTATTTATCCCGTTCCGTTTATATGGAAAGATGTTTGCCGGGACGTTTTTCATCCCGGCAAATCCAAGACAATTTTTCTCATGTAAACACTCCGTCCCGCTTTGCCGGGACGATATTATGCTGACTTTGCAACATTTGTCATGTGATGCAAAAACAAAAATGCCTAGTCGTTTGCCACTGCGAACGTTTTCTCAAGAAATAATCCACTGTAGAAGCTATCAAATACACTGGAAGAAAGATAATTCATCTGGCTACAAAATACGTACAGTTTATCCGACCAAATAGCTTAGTTTTCTTAAAAAAAGCGAAATACCGAACATGTCCAAATAATAGCGGCCGCTATTTTGAAATTCTTTTTCGTATGTATTATAATCTGTCTTCTCCGAATGTTTTCTTGAGAAATAAACCACTGTAGAAGCTATCAAATATACTGGAAGAAAGATAATTCATCTGGCTACAAGATACGTACAGTTTATCCGACCAAATAGCTTAGTTTCCCTAAAAAAAGCGAAATACCGAACATGTCCAACACGAACTAGAGATGCTTGTTGAACGTCCCGGGTGGTAGAACTCATGTAAACCCGTGATGAAAAACGTCCCGTCCCGCCTCCCATATAAACAGCCCCTAAAGTGTATTTTCGTTGATTATCCCGGCCGAAAGTTGACAAAGTTCAACCGTAATTGCTTTCTTCAACAATTCCTGCATTTTAAAGCTAGGATTCGTATGTAATAAGTCTTCAATGGCCTTCAAAATCTTCGGATATAGCCATGGCTATTAATAATGGTAGTTAATTATGCAAATTTATTCCGTGCCAAATTTTGCCAAATTTTTAACAGGATCTTGCAGGCCCTAGATTCGGCGTGTGTGACCTGTCCATGATGCAATAGGGCCTGTGGAGGAGGCAGGCTCGCGCGTTATAGAGACCTCTGTACTTTCCAGTAGCCCGAGTGAACACCTGACCCAGGTGTCTTGTTAGAATAACATATAATGAAGTGCGTTATGTATTAATACAGATATTAACTATTGTTGCTAATACTTTGTTCTAGAACCGTTTCCGTTTATCACCGCATGAATTCATAACTCAATGAAGCAAACGATTTAGTGCGGCAGTAATAATTTCAAAGATTTTCGAAAACATTCCAAGGAAAGTTGTGGAATTTAAATAATAAAAATAACGAAAAACGCGTCACGTACATTTTCAGACAGGTCTGAAATAGGGCAGCCGGAAAATATTAATGACCAAGTGAGAAATTTATAATTTATGCGCTGCGAAACGACCAGTGGTAATGTTCAAACATAATATCGCTGTTTGGTCATATTATATTTCACGACTTCACGGCTAATTAATAAGGCCTGTTCAATTAGTTAGACACGGTTCTCTACTACGGTGCTCCACTAAAATATCGGGATTTTTCATTTCATCAAATTGGGATTTCCCTATAGTGTTAACTATTGATAACTCCCCATTCGTACCCTAATGCTCGCGAATGTTTTTTTGCTTCCCGATGTGTTGTTCTTGAGTTATAAACGGTGCTCCAGGAAAGTACTAACAATAACAGGGCTTATTAAAATACTTTAGTGTACCGCAGATGGAGAACTGCTGAAAATGAAGATTAGTAGTTATATTATGCCGATTCTAGGACATTTTGCAACCGGTTCCAACCACCCCAAACCGGCTCCCATTATTTAGAACCGGTTCTTACTTTTTTAAAAAAAAAAATATGAATTTAAAAAAAATTCATATTTTCCGAAAGCCGAAGCCGATGTTTTTGAATTTAAAAATGACCCAGTAATTATACGCTTAGTCGGTTGCTTTGTTTTCCTCCTTTACTGCGCTCAGTTGGTGTCCGTATGCCAATGTATTAATTCCGTCTTGGTCATGCATACTTTCTGATCACATAAGACAGGCACATATGTAAACAGTCCGCCATATCGTCAGCCTTTTTCCTTGTTAATTTTACCAGAGAAATAGTATCATCTCGTGCACGCATTATATCTTTGGAGTGTTCGGTAACCCACTTTTTTCTTTCTGAATACTTTTTAAATTTCTGACCAAATACAGATGTTTTGTAACTAGCAGAATAATTAACAACTTCCATTTCCGGAAATTTTATAAAAAACCACGTCCAAATATGTTGCGCGATTTTGATTGCGTTTACATTATGCCTAACTTGTTTTTCTATGAGGACAACGTTTATGTTTTCCAAAGCATTTTCCAGACTATTTAGTATATCCGTAATATTTAAAAATACTTCTTTTGTTAATGGTTTTTTCCCATCTTGGGATGATACACAGGTATTTACCAGTATTAAACTTTCTCCATGTTTTAAAAAACATGTTATTAAATTTTCATTGTTTTCAGCTACGCATTTTACACAGTCTTTAATATTGTATTTTTCTATACAATAACCAAAGTTTTTAACACCAATATCGAAAGATAGAATTTGTAATGTGTTTTGCATATTTATTTTGTAAAATAATAGTATAAATAAAAAATGAGTATACACTATGGTTATGACAAACATAAAATTGTGTTACCAGATCAAAAACAGTATAAAACTGTTTTCGATGTTAACTTGTTAAAAGCGGTAAAAACTGGAGACTCTTCTAAAGGAGTTAGAGTTGGAAGAGTGCAAGACAGTGAGTATTCTCTTTTTCAAAGCGAATATAAAAGAGGTCCGATACCTGGATTAGATTTTATACAAAATACCAGAAAGTGTTTTATGATATTTAAATGTCCGGAAATGGTTAACATTAACATTTCTATATTTATCGTGTTACGCGTTATTGGCGACACCAACAATTCCGGTTTGTGGGCGTACATTATTGGCAACGATAATGGTGGATTTGATAAATTCATTGGATATAAAACTGGAACAACAAACCAACTTTCATATGGTGGAGGTTTTCCAACAAAGGAGTACAACTGTACAATTCAAAGTGATGTTAATATTTTTGAAAAACATTTAATTTCATGTCATTGGTTATTAACCGGAAGTTGTATATACATAAATGGCGTAAAGTCAGCAGATTCAGATTTTTTCGCGAATCCAAAAAGTATTGGTGAAACATGTGGAACAATTTTTGTGAACGACAGATTTACAGGAACCACTGGACCATTATCAAGACCTTTTACAGGAGAAATATATGGAATAAAAATAGTTAGCGGATTTTTAGAAACGGATGATATAAATAATATAAACAAAAAAATAATGAACGATCACGGAATTTTACAAGCGGGGGATACACTAGCTTAGCTGAAAATTAAATTCCTAAGAAAAATCTTAGGAATTTTTGGTTTAATTTAGATTGATCTCCAGAAATTTTAGTAGTTTTACTCATCATCGTCACTTTCATACATTTCATGTTCGAATAAATTAAAGGAATCAAATTTGCTATAAAAAGCTATTTGATTGAAAGAGGTATTTTGTTCTTTAAACATAACTGGTAAATTTGGATTATATGGAATAGTGTAGGATTTATCCCCATTTTTTATTATTCTTTTTCTTTTAAAGTAAATAGAGATATTTTCATATTCGATATTATAATTTTCTTTAGTTTTTTCATGATAAACATTAACAACATTATTGTGATTAATCATACTGTTTAATAGCATTTTAAACATTGGTTTTAGTGCGATACCAATTACATCACTTTTTGAACGTTTTTGAAATACTTCAATAAAAGCATAAATCTTTTCAAGTTGATTAGCTGGAAATATTATAAAGTTCGAATAAACTTTTTTTTTAAATTTATTAAAAGAAGGCATTTTGTTTTGAGCGAGTAAATCCTGAAGATAGTAAACTGTTTTGTTTAAATTTAATTCATACATGTTTTTCCCTTTTATTATAGCTCTTTTACTGCTATAATAAAGAAAGATGATTAAAACATTAAATTATTACGTTAGCCAACTTTCACAGAAACGTGCAGAAATTCACTCTAAAGATTGGTGGACCGTTGGTTATATAATTTACAAACAGACCAGTGGAAGTGAGGATGGATATACCCTTTGGCATAATTTTTCAAAGTGGGATACAACAAACTATACCAAAAATTTTACAGACAAAAAGTGGGAATCTTTCAGAAAAGCCAGTTATCCAATTTCTCTTAGCAAACTTGCTAGTTTTGTAAATGATGATGGTGGAACAATATACAGCAATAATCACCCACACCACATTGAAAGTGAAGACATACGGAATTTTGTTTACGAAATTATAATTCCAAAACTTTCTATACGGAGAACAAGAAACCTGTCCGCTCTTACTAACTTATGTTCCGCAATGTATCATATATCTTCAGGAGAAGACATGGATGCAATGCTAAAAGTAAGTAAAAGAATTAAGGACAAACATTTAAGAAGTCTTTTTGTTGCAAGCTGGGATTATAAAAAATTTAACCATTGCTGTAATGTTAGTGACATTATTTACTGGCATAATAGTGATGAAAAAGAAAAACCACATCCAAGAGCAACCAACATCAATACATATACCCTTGGCAATCCACTTTGGTTAGAACAAACTACTGAATATTTGAAATCTTATGACAACGCTGGTTTTACACCAAGATATTTTAAGACAAGTGTAGAAAAGCGTGAGAATTTAAAATTAGCCATAGCAAAGCGAAAACATGCAAAATTCAGATCAGATTTATGGAAGTTAACTTTGTAATATAATAAAAGAGATATGTTAGTTAATGACAATTTTATTAAGTTTGCAACAAAATGTGAATTTAGAAGCAAAACCTGGTTTGATATTGGAAAACTTATTTACAAACTTTCAGAAGGAAGTGATGAAGGTTACAGACTTTGGGTGATGTATAGCAAAATGGATCGGGAAAACTTTGATGAATACTATTGCAAAGAATACTGGGATTATTTAGTTTCTTATGCTTATAGTGAATCCGAGATTAAAGAAAGCGATGATTGTTAGCAAGTGGAACAACAAAATGGTTAATTTAAATTTCTAAGAAAAAATTTTAGAAATTGAGTTTTTTTATTTTAAAGAATACATTATAAAAGAGAGATGATTGTTAATGATAACGGATTAATATTATACTTTGAAAGTATTACTGATGTTATTGATATGTATGGCGGTGACCGTGTTGTGTGGGACTTTGTCGAAGAAATATTTATTGTGCAGTATGAAGAGGATGCAGATGAAGGATATTGTTCAGAAGATGATGTAGATGACGAAATTCCCCCAATACCAGAATGGTGGTAACAAAATTTAAATTTCTAAGATTTTTTCTTAGAAATTTTTATTACAAAGTGTGAGCGTAGCGACTGTTTATATTAATTTGTGTAGTAGCCATCCACCTCCTCCTCCCATTAGTCCAACAGCCATAATTTGGTATTTTTTCATTTCATCTGATGGTTGGTAAAAATCTTCCAACCTGGGAGGTGGTATTTTACGTTGTTGTTGTATTTTTTTGAGTTCATTAAAAGCTTTGTCGGTATTCTTCATATCACTTTCTGCATCGTATAGTTCAGCTCTCAGTTTTCTTTCTCTGTCTTTTCGCGCTGTTTCTTTTTCTAAATATTCTTCTTTTAATTTTGAAAGTTCTTCCATTGCGAGGTTGTGTCTTTTGGTTTCTTCTTGATAATCTTTTTTGTTAAATGTTGAGAACAGATAACCAGCTCCTGCAAAAGCAACCGCGTTAAATATTCCTCCTGCAACCATTGATACCATGTTTATTTATACATTTAGGTTTTTTGGGATATATCCTGCGGATTGACCTTTTTTAATCAGAAAGCTTCCTGCTGCGACGGCAACAGCTAGTTTTGCGGTTTCCTTTAGACTGGCTGGTGCAGCTAAAGGTTGTCCTGTTAAACGTTTTGAGGCCATGCTTACAACTACAGCTCCTGCTGTAACTAGCGCGGCATTATATAAATCTTGAATTACTTCCTTTTTGTTATCACCCATTTATTAGTGTAAAAAATTTTACATTATTTTATTATTATTTCCAATAATATATCTCCAACCTCATGACTTGTTGTAAACTTTAGTTCACTGTAAATTCCGTTATCCAGCTCAGTTTCACTATTAATGTTGTTATAGTGTGTAACAGAACCCTTTAGTGATTGTGTGGTTGTGATTGGAAGTAATGCAATGGTATTATCACGCTGTCCTTGAAAAGATGTTTTTGATATATTAACAGCGTTACACTTAATGTTAACATACTTTAGTCCGAGATTGACGTTAACTGGGAAATCTGAAATTAATGTTCTTCCTTTTGACACTTTTTGCCGTTCTTTGATAAATCCAAGTATTGGAGCTAAATTTAGCATAGTAAAGTTTTCGGTTGGAGATGAAATTTGTATTTTAGAAGAATGATGAAGTAATTCTGCTTTTATTTTAAATTCCTTAAGTTTGTCAATAATCATATTGGCTGTCCAGTAACCAGATTCAAATCTTACTTTGGATTTCCCATGAATAGCATGAATATGGTCTGTGATATTATTGAAATCCCAGAACACACTTGCACGCTTTACCGTCATTGTTTCATTTTCGATAACCAGCGGTTCATCGAACTTAACAGTGGTTTCATTTCCACCATCTTTTTTTATAAGAATTCTTAGGAGTCTCATTTATTTTCGTGGAAAAAAAAAATCATATGTTTTAATTTACATATGATTTTACATGGCTTTGTAGTTCAAATTTAACTTGATACTATTTCATGGTTGTATGGATGTTTTAGATTAATTTCTAATCTACTATATACTTTGTATTTTTTAATGTTTCTTTTATTTTTTTTTCTTCTTCCTTACTAATGTCTAAGTAGTCATCTAAAATAACTTGCATGTCTTTCCTATTTGGATTGTAAAATGAAACTAGTTTAGAAATGTTTTCACGATATGGTTTTGCAATAGATGTAAGTTGCTGTGTTATTACTATTGTGCTAATATTCATATGTCTTGTTCCAAACCCAAGTTTAACTAATTCGCTAGTACGGTTTTTTACTGATTGACCGGATGCACAATCATCTAAAATAATTAGTGACGGACTTCCCTTACAAAAGTTAACCACAAATTTTAGATAGTCTTCTGTTTGATCTTGATTACAGGGAATAACAAAAAAGTTTGGATCATTTGTATGACTCCATTCTAAATATGTTTTATTCCACTCAAATGTTGGACAGATTAAAAAGATGTTTTCAAACTGTTTAGCATACTTTTCTTCTAACATTTTAAGTAAATAATAAGTTTTTCCACAGCTTGTCATCCCAACTATTATCATATTAAAAGGATTCATTTATTGGTAAGAACCATATTTTGCTAGTAATTTAATCCTCGGTATTCACCAGCTTGTACTTTTAACACACCATCGGATAGAATGAATACATGACACATGAGATCCTTTGTGGTTGCTTTTTTGGTAATTTCAAGCATGATGCCGGACTGTGTGGAAAGAAGTTTAACACCATTTCCATAAAGATTTTTGTCATCAATGGATCTAAGATCAATAACCAGTGCGAACTTGTTTCCAGTAAAGAAGTCCTTTGCTGTAACGGCTCCTGGAGCTTGGTTGAATAGTCTTTCAGCTTCTTCAAAAAGTCTTCGTGTAACTATTCCTTGTGAGTAAACGCTGTTAGGGATTCCTTCGATGGTAACTTTAACATTTTCAATGTTTGGGAATACAAACTCTTCACTTCCACCACGAGTTTTGTTTGTAAATAACAGAACAACAGCTCGCATACTTTTTCTTGGAAGATTGATGGTTTCGTTGATAAGTGTTGATGTTTTAAGCCATGGGACTGTTTTCATTAGTGTAGCGTGTTCGAAACTTAAAGCTCTGCCAACATTGTATCCACTTTCAACCTCATTGACCAGATCTAAGTTGCTAATGGTTTCATATTCCAGTTCCATGTTTTCCAACCTGTAACCATCTACAACTTGGTTGTTTTGAGCCTGCATGATTTCGACAGCTTTAGGTAAAGTGATAACATACTGTAAGTCATTAGCCATGTTGTATGGTGCATACAATCCGTGGTCCATCAAAATTTTACCTAAACGGATTCGTTGCTTTGTTCCATAGACTGCTGCGTACGCATCGGCGGTGGCATCATCAGATTTTGAGATAACCTTGCGTTGGTTTTCACTTGCGATGCCATCTTCTAACATATTATCGCGAACGGTTTTGTCCATCCACAGATCTTCGTAGGTGCCAAGCAAGCTTTCACCTGAGTTATCGTATACCTTTTCGCCAGCAAACTTTACTTGCAGTCTTTCTTGAAGTTGCTTTGCAAGGTTGTTGTTGAACCAGGATTTTGTGTTCTTATTTTTGAAGTCAAAAACAAGAAACATTTTGTCTGGAACTAATGTGGTACCAGGTTTTAGTTTTGGGATTGTAATGTATATTGTTTCTCCGGGATTCGCGGTGTTCGGATTAAATGTAATTACATGACGAGTTCGTTCGCCTGTTATTTCACCTTTTTGAATGCGCTTATAACCAGGTTTTAATTTGGTTTGTCTTTCACTGTTCATTTATTAGTGTAAAAAAACAAAAACTTTTTAAGTATTTTTTTAAAATGTTTTTGAGTCTTTATATATCTTCATCATCAAGGTTATTATACTTTATCGCTGTTTGTGTTGTTTGTACTGGTTTTGCGGCAACAAATTTTGGTTCATCATTAAAGTCATTTTTAGTGTGTTCCTTTCTAACTTCCACTTGTTCCTGACTAAAAGTTTTCCACGCAATGTAGGTTCCAACTAATCCAGTTGCAACGCTAATTAGGGATATAGAGGTTGTTAAACTAGGTAACTGAAAAGAGTTAAAATCATCATTTTGCTGGGTTTCAAGTTTTTCACGTTTTCGCGCTTTGGCTGCTAAACTTATTTCAGCAAGCTTTTTTCCTTGTGCTACTCTTTTTGGGTTTTTAACTTTTTCCTCTGTAGTTGGTTTTGTAATGGTTTGTTTCTCTGTTTCCATTTATTAGTAGCATTAATTTTTGTTGCATTCTGCTTGCACTTGTTCAAACTAGCTTACATTTTGTTTAAATTTGCTTAACAACTAGCTGTATAGCTAGCTCAAACTAGCTTACATTTTGTTTAAATTTGCTTAACAACTAGCTGTATAGCTAGCTGTAATTTGCTGTATAGCTAGCTGTAATTTGCTGTATAGCTAGCTGTAATTTGCTGTATAGCTAGCTGTAATTTGCTGTATAGCTAGCTGTAATTTGCTGTATAGCTAGCTGTAATTTGCTGTATAGCTAGCTGTAATTTGCTGTATAGCTAGCTGTAATTTGCTGTATAGCTAGCTTAGTTTTGTTATACACCCCCTTAAATAAAGTAAGGATGAAGGAATGGCAAATAACATTTAAACGTCTTCTTAACGAAATGCGAAAACAGGAACCACTGATTACCAACGAAGATGGTTGCGACCATATTATATTGGAGTTTAATGGCTCGTTAATGTGCTTTACATGTGGAGAAGTTTTTGAACAGCTTTACCAGCAACATCGAAGTGAAGGTGACCACTTTATGGGAACGGAAACAGAAGAAGGTAAAATCTCAAAAAGAGTAGCAGCTTACAACAGAAAAAAGAATGAAATGTTTCCAGATGTTTTTATTCCAAACGGAGAAATGATAATAATGGATATAGAAAGAAGGTTTTCCCAAGTTAGAAAAAGTGGAGAGTCTTTTCCAAACATGAAGGTTGTAATTCATTTCATACTTAATAAGTGTGAGATGATAGATCTTGCTAGTACAATTACCCTTCCAAAAAGTGGGAGATCACAAAAGATTCTAGAAAAACTTTTTAAAGATCAGAAAGACACCAGCAAGTGAAGCTCCAAAAACTAGCGGTAGTACCACTTCTGACTCTGGTTGTGCAAAATTTTTTGCGTTAATCCGCGGATTAACTGGGATTTTTTGCGACTCTAGCGGATATTCTAATTGTGGTTTACTTTTGACCTTGTTAATATTTACATTATTACCAAATGTCATCTTTCCTGTTGCAAGAGTAAGAATGTTGTTGAAGCCGCTCACTGGATTAATAAGAATTCTCATATCTGATGGTATTAAAATTAAACCCGGTGAAATGGCGAAATTTAAAATAACGTTAGTATTGCTAATAGCCGTTCGCATATTTGAAATGGCTACAGTTGTGTCATCTTGTGCTATTGTATCTTTCACAAGTTTTAAAAAAACATCTTGCGTTTGAGTGCTTTCTATGGATTGTTGAAATAGTTTTTGACCTAAAGGAGTTATTCCTTTTGAAGTTTTAGGTATAAAAAGTAAAAAGTCATTATCTTTTTTTGGTTTTCCTCCCATATATTTTTCATATTTTATGTTTGCACCGTAATTAATATAATTGGCATGATCTTTTACATACCTCATATTTTTTATAATGTAACCTAGGTTTTCTTGTTGTTCTAAAAATTTTTCTAGTTTCATAGTTGTGTCACTGTATTGTGTCCTCCATTTTTTTCTAACTGGCGTATGTTCTTGTAGAAAATTTAGTTGTTTTCCAACCATATATTTTTTAAGTTTTGTTGGATTTCTTAAAAACCTTCTTAAATGATAAGCAAGGTGATACTGTGCTATACTTGTAATTATATTTGAGCTAGCTCGTGGAATTTTATTTGTTAAATGTTCTGCTGAAATTCCACACAAATTTGTTGTTACATAAGTGGCAGCTATTGCTGTAAAATATGGGTTGTTTAAGTAGTCGAATTCCTCTTTTGCATATGGTTTCTTTTCCTCTGCATTCTTATCAACAACAGGCTTCACGTAAGCTGTATTTAGTTTTTCAAAATGTGCGGTAAACTTTTTGTCTTTGGTTGCAAAAATAGGAATAACATTTAAATTTATTGAAAAATTTTCATTGAGTTTGGGATTTGGTAAATCTTGGGTAACAGTCCACTTTTTTGGCCAGTATAGGTAACCCACCCAATCAGGGTTACTTAAAAAAGCTTCTGAAGTTATGTCAAAAGAAGACATACTGTTATTTGGATCTTGAAAAAATATGGATTTATCACCAACCGTTCCATCTTGGTTAAATGAAACATCAAATTCAAATCTTTTTACATCCGCGTTTGGATAATCCGTTAAAAACTTTTCTTTAAGTTTTTTCTTTTCTATGGCACTCTCTTTAAGAACTTTTTTATAGTTTTTTTCACCATAATAATCCTTTAATGCTTGAATTTCTCTTGCATTCATTTTTATTTATACTAAAATAAAATAAAATGACAACTTTAACATTACTTGACCTTGAGTTAAGAAATATATATTACAATCCTGTATCTGGTTATCAAAGTGCGGAAAAGCTATACAAAAAGGCGGTTGAAGAAAATGTGGAAGGAGTTACAAGAAAGTTGGTAAAGGAGTGGTTATCATCACAAAGTACGTACACATTGCATAAACCGCTAAAAAAAACACGTAAAACGCAAAGAACCTTTGTTAAAAACCTAGCTGATCAGCTCCAAATGGACTTAGTGGATATGGCTAAGTTTAGTTCTGTGAACAAAAAGTTTAATTGGATTTTAACGGGTGTTGAAATTTTAAGCAGATTTGCTTTTACCGTTCCTGTACACAAAAAAAATACAGAAAGTATGGTAGTCGGTGTTGGTGAAATGCTTAAGGAATTTAAACATCACTTTCAAAAATATCCTGAGGTTGTTCAGTTTGATAACGGTAAAGAATTTTACAATGTTGGAGTGAAAACCCTTTTAAAATCTCATGACCTAGAGTTTCTCAACACTTTCAGAACGAAAAGCAGCTATTGTAGAAAGATTTAACAGAACCCTTAAAACTAGAATGTGGAAATATTTTACATTTAAACAAACCAAAACTTGGATAGATGTTTTAGATAAATTTACTAAAAGTTATAACAACACATTCCACTCAACCATCAAAAGAAAACCTGCTAATGTTAATACAGATAATCAGGATGAGGTATTTAAAACTTTATATGGTTTACCACCGCTAACGCTTCCAAAACCAAAATTTAAGGTTGGCGATTATGTAAGAATATACAAATACAAAAAAAACTTTGCAAAGGGATATGACCCCAACTTTACAAGTGAAGTTTTTAAAATATCAGCTGTGTATCGTGGCGATCCCGTGATGTACAACATTGATGACAAAGATGGAGAAAATGTTATTGGAAAGTTTTACAATGAAGAGTTAGTTAAGGTTAAACAATAGGAAAAATTTTATTTCGCTTACAAATAAAATGGAAGGATTTGAATTTGACACTTTTGGTGAAAACAATGAAATGGAAAGAATAATAGAAGAAGAAACAAGCTTTATAGACAACGATTATAATGACTTCGATGATTATGATGACTTCGATGATTATGATGACAACATTGATCTGGATGGTAGAACAGACCTAAGACCATTTAACCCTGATGAGTGGTTGCAAGAAGGCGACACAAACGCAGCAGCGGAAGAAAACGAGGAAGAAAACACAATACAAAACAGGCGTAAGCGGTGGGAAACTGCTGAAAGGCGAAGAATTACAAGAACACGAAAAACATTTTTTCGTAATGAGTTTAACCTTGAGGTGGTAATGAAAGATGGACCTGCTTCAAAAAAGTTAATAGACAGAAGTTTAATTTCTGTAAGTGAAAAAACCGGAAAGGTGAACGGAATACTTTACAATGATGTTAGAGTTGTTGTTAAAAAAGGTAATGACTTTGTGCTAAGTAGTAATGAAAAAACTAAATCCGTTGTGCAAGAGTATAGTAGCATTATGGAAAAAGCACGACAAGAGCATAGCAAAACAGCAAATGGCGCTATTGAGGAAATTGTTGGTGATTTGCCTGGAACATCTAATGTTAATGGAATTAGAGCAAACATTATTGATAGAATTCAAGATGAAATAACAAATAATGATAACGCAGTTGATAGAACACAGCTTAATGACGAAGAGCTAAGAGAACTTGGCGGGATACTAGCAACAAAAAATATAGAAAATTTAGACGCTGTCGACATAGCTGTTGAGTACTGGAGGGACAAATCAGAAGCCGAGGTTGATGCAAGAAAAAAGGCTATATACAAAGACATTTCTGACGTAGCAAAACTAAAAGCTGATGAAATTAGACTAAAACACAATCAAAGACCAGTTAGCGAAAAAACAAATGAAATGATTAACGAAGATGATCTTACAAAATACGAAAAATTTAAAAAATTTGCACGTAACAATTTAGGATCTCTAGCTGTGGTAGCTGTTACCATTGCCGGGATTGTCACGGCGGTTGTTTTGGCTGGAAGAAAAGGTATAGTTTCAGCTGCGAAAGCAACAGGGGCTATCGCAAAAGCAGTAGCCAAACTGGCAAAAGCTGCTTTGCCGGTACTAGTTCCGCTTATAAATATGCTTGCAACAGCGTTAACGTGGGGAGCAAAGGGTATTGCTTGGTTGGCAAAAAATTTGTGGATGTTATCAGTTGCATTTGCTTATATTCTCTATAAAAACAAAAATAAGATTTTCCGCACTAATAAATGAACACAGAAGAACCTCAAAATTTAGAAGACATTTCACCTAATCCGTCATGTGATAACCTTAGGGATGAGCTAATCCGCTTGTCAGCCGCTAAAAAAATTAAGTATTCGGAAAAGTATATTTAAAAGGCTTCTCAAAGCGCATCAGAAAAAATTAAACAAGACCATCAACGCGAGCAAATGGACAAGGTTAACTCACAACTAACAGAAAGTCTTATTACAAAGTTTTCCGACTTAATGATGCAGCTAAATATGGTAGAAAAGGATGGAAAACTGAACAAAGAATTATCATCAAACAAACTTCTTTACGACGATGTAAAAACAATGGTAATGAAAGTATCTCCATTCATTCCTATGATCGGATTACTATCCGGAGGACTAATAGTCGCAAAACATATGTGGGACAACACAAATAAAGGTGAACAAGATGAACCTAAGGTACAAAGCGATGGTACAACAAAAAAGTTGCGTGCGTAATTGTGGGAGTCGAAATAAAACAGAAAAAAGCCGTAAATGTGAAAAAAACATGAAAAAAAGTCAAAAATAAATGTTTTTAAGTTAATATAAACATAAAAAATAGTTAAGTTATTCCTTTCACCAAAAAGAAACCACTTTAATAACATTAAGTAAAAAACTGCTCGCGTAAACTTAAAAAGAAAGAGTTTTAAAGCAATCATACTAATATATTTCAGCTTTTGATTTAAGTCCCTTCAAAAAGGTTGCGTGCGTAATTGTGGGAGTCGCAAATCCTACGTGCGCATGCGTAGTTACGAATTGGCTTAAAAATCGCTTTTTTTTGCGTATATAAAGAAAAAAAATACTATAATAAAAGAAACACAATGACAACATATACACTTAGACAATTACGTCAAATTGCAAAAGAACAAGGAATCAAAAACACTTCCGTAATGAACACAGCAACGTTATGTGAATTACTTAATATTCCGTTAGTAAGAAACCAAATTTTCGACAAACATAACAAAGACAAAATAACCAAACCGGTTTGTATCGTCTTCAAGAACACTGAGGAACAAATAGAGTTTCCAAGTATTTACAACGCTGCAAAACATCTTAACATCAATCCGAGTTGTATCCCCTTTTACATAAAAAGAAACTCAACTATATCCTACAAAGGAAAGGAATACACAGTTGAACGAAAAAATTAAGCTTCACTACGATTTCTTATAAGATTTTGCCTTATAAGAAATTGAATCGATTTTTTTTGTTTAAAAAACACTATAATAAAAGAGACATGAACAATCAAAGTTTATTAAACTCAGACATTCCGAATATTTCTACACCATTATTAAAACCAACAAAGTATAAACCTGATTACCAGGATACAAAAGTTGGTGGTAAAATGAGTGAATGGAATGATTGGTTATTTAATCACACTCCTAACACTGCTAAAAAAAAAGGTAACAAATGCTTTCAACGTCATAAAGGAAAACATAATGGGGTTATTCAACAAAAAGAAAGAACCTAAATTAAAACCAATATTAAAACCTACAATGTATGTTCCTAATTATCAGGATACCAAATCCGAAGAAAGAATGAAAACCTGGAACGAATGGCTAACCAACCATGTTCCTAAAACAGTTAAGAAAAATGTAACATCTGCATTCAAAGCTATGAAAAAAAGTATAATGGGGTTATTTGGTAAAAGGGAAACAGAAATACAAAAAAAGCTCTTAAAAATTTATAACACAGAAGCAAGAAGACTTCAACTTACCACACCAATGCTAGTCACAAGCGCATACAGAAGAAATACGGAAATGTGGATTATCAACGGCTTTGACTTTAAAGATCCAGCAGTCTTTTTAGACACCTCCAGACCTGCAGTTGAAAATTTAATTAACGGAACAAATAGCATTGGAAAAAAGGTAAACTGCGTTCTTTTTTGCGCGCTAGTAAATTCCAAAACTGTTAACAAAGTAAAAACTCGCCATTTCAGAAGTAAAACACATACCATAATTTCAGAAGAAGACACCACAAATAGTTACACCCAAATGCGTGAAAAAATGTTGGAAAATCTATCCAAGTTTCAAAAAGAGGGAAGTGGGTGGAAATTACTTTATGTAGACAAACTTGATATATTTATCACAAAGTTTAAACCATTAAAGGGTAAAAGCTTCAAACCACTTCCAAAGCAGCTAAAAGAAAAAAGGGCAATCAACAACATAAAAAACGATGATAACATGTGTTTTAAGTGGGCTGTTACAAGAGCTTTAAACCCTGTTAAAGAAAAAAACGAAAGGGTAACCAAATTATTAAAATTACAATCCGAAAAACTTAACTGGAAAGAAACAACATTTCCAACAGCAATTAAGGATATTCACAAGTTTGAAAAAGCAAACGAACTTAGCGTAAATGTTCTTAGTTACGATGACGAAATCAAAAAAATATATCCACTAAGAATTAGTCAAAATGAAGACGAAAACAGTATAAACCTGTTTTTGTACGACAACCACTACAGTGTTATCAAAAGTCTAAGTAGACTTATTGGCCCTCAACTTAGTAAACATGGTCATCATTTACACATCTGTATCCGTTGTCTTAACGGCTTTGGCAGTCAAACTTTGCTAGACTTCCACAAAGAAATCTGTAACACCCATGATTTCCAAAGACAAGAATATCCTAAGGAAGGTTCCAAAGTTTATTTCAAACAATACCACAAAACAACGGACGTGCCGTTTGTAATTTACGCAGATTTTGAAAGTTTCATACTTCCCATTGACACCGTGCAAAAAGACAATAACGTAAGTCATACAACGGCTTACCAAAAACACAGCCCAAGTGGTTTCTGTTACACAGTAAAATGCACTAACGAAAGCGTGTACAAAAACAAAACCGTGCTTTACACAATGGAAAAAGAAGGAGAAGATATCGGAAAAAAGTTTGTACAATCCGTTGAAAAGGAAATGAAGAAAATTTACGAAATAACAAAAGATAACAAACCTATTGTAATGAGCAAAGCCGAAGAAAAAGCTTTTAAAAACGCTGAAACCTGCTGTGCCTGCAAAAAAAGATTAGGTAATGACCGAGTTAGAGATCACTGTCATCTCACCGGAAAATACCGAGGTGCAGCCCACAACCTATGTAATTTAAAAATGAAAAAGCCAACTTTTATTCCGGTGCTGTTTCATAATTTGGAGGGATACGACAGCCATCTGTTTGTAAAAAGTCTTGGCCTTTCTGAGGGAAAAATTAACTGCATCCCAAAAACAGATGAGAAATATATAAGTTTCTCTAAGGAAGTTGTAATGGAAACAAAAACAAATGAAAACGGAACAACATGGGAATATAAATACGAACTAAGATTTCTTGATTCCCTTAAGTTTACATTAAGTTCCTTGGATACATTAGTCAAAAATCTTGGAAAAGATCAGTTCATAACAACAACCAAGGAAATGGAAAAATCTTTCAACCCCGAGCAAATATCATTGTTAAAGAAAAAAGGAGTTTTTCCTTATGAATTTATGTCAGAATTTGGTAAGTTAAGTTACGACAAACTTCCAACAAAAGACCAGTTTTACAGTAAACTTAACGACTCCCATATTTCTGACGAAGATTACGAACACGCGCAGAATGTGTGGAAATCCTTTGAATGCAAAACAATGAGAGATTACCACAATCTTTACCTAAAAACCGATGTCCTGTTATTAGCGGATGTAATGGAAAACTTTACGAAAGTTTGCAAACATAACTACGGACTCGACCCGCTTTGGTATTATACAAGTCCAGGATTAGCCTGGGATGCGGCTTTAAAGTTAACCGGAGTAGAACTAGATCTTATCTCAGATCCTGATATGTATTTAATGATAGAAAAAGGAATCCGTGGCGGAATTAGTATGATAACAAAAAGATACGCAAAGGCAAATAACAAGTATATGCCGGGATTCAACCCACATGAATTAAATGTTTTTCTAGCGTATTTGGACGCCAACAACCTTTACGGGTGGGGAATGAGTAAACCACTTCCAGTTAAAGACTTTAAGTGGATTCCTAAAGAAGACCTTAACAACTGGGAAAAAATGCCATGCATTTTAGAAGTAGACCTGGAGTATCCACACGAACTCCACGATCTCCACAACGAATACCCATTAGCAGCGGAACAAATTAAAGTCAACAAAGTTAAAAAGTTAATACCAAATTTGAATAACAAAGAAAAATACGTAATTCATCACGAAGCATTAAAGCAATGTTTAAGTTTAGGTTTAAAATTAACTAAAATTCATCGAGGAATTACATTTGTTGAAAAAGCCTGGTTAAAGAAATATATTAAGTTAAACACGGACTTACGAACAGCCGCAACAACCGACTTTGAAAAGGATTTTTTTAAATTAATGAATAACTCCGTTTTTGGAAAGACGATGGAAAATGTAAGAAACAGGGTGGACGTAAGACTAACCACAAATGGCAGTCAACTAGAAAAACTAGCTAGTAAAGCTAACTTCAACGGCGTAAACATTTTTACAGAAAACCTTGTTGCCGTTCACATGAAAAAAAACTCAGTAAAACTTAATAAGCCCATATACTTAGGAATGAGTATCCTAGATATCAGTAAAACTTTAATGTATGATTTTCATTATAATTACATTAAACCAAAATACGGTGACAAAGCAAGCCTGTTATTTACCGACACAGACTCATTGTGTTATGAAATTAAAACCGAAGATTTCTACAAAGATATTAGCAACGATGTTAGCTCTAAGTTCGACACAAGTAATTTCGAAAAAAGACATCCAAGCGAAATACCAACCGGAGTTAACAAAAAAGTTATCGGGATGATGAAAAGCGAAACGGGTTCTAAACAAATCTCCGAATTCGTCCGACTAAGAAGTAAGCTGTACGCTTACAAAATGGACAAAGAACTCAACGCGGAAACACAAAAATGGGACAGCGGAGTGGAAGAGAAAAAATGTAAAGGAGTTAAGAAAGGTGTGGTGAAAACCGAAATTACTTTCGAGGATTACAAAAAATGTTTGTTCACCAAAAAGAACATCCTAAAAGGCATGAATACGTTTAGAAGTAGACAACATGAAATTTATACCGAACACATAAACAAAATAGCACTTTCGGCAGACGACGACAAAAGAATTATTTGTAAAGACGGAATTAATACATTGGCATACGGACACCAACTGAGCGCAGTAAAGGAGGAAAACAAAGCAACCGACTAAGCGTATAATTACTGGGTCATTTTTAAATTCAAAAACATCGGCTTCGGCTTTCGGAAAATATGAATTTTTTTTAAATTCATATTTTTTTTTTTTAAAAAGTAAGAACCGGTTCTAAATAATGGGAGCCGGTTTGGGGTGGTTGGAACCGGTTGCAAAATGTCCTAGAATCGGCATAATATAACTACTAAGATTTATAGGGAGATTCTGTCTAAAATGTGACAAATATAGATAAAGTCTAATGTGCTGTAAAAGGGACTGCGACAACAATCGTTCATTTTATGTTTAATTTGTAGGAAATAACTAAAATACATGGAGTACCGTATTTGTTTATGTTGAAGTGTCAAGGATCAAAGCTCATTAGAATAACATATAATGAAGTGCGTTATGTATTAATACAGATATCAACTATTGTTGCTAATACTTTGTTCTAGAACCGTTTCCGTTTATCACCGCATGAATTCGTAACTCAATGAAGCAAACGATTTAGTGCGGCAGTAATACTTTTAAGGATTTTCGAGAATATTCTAAAGAAAGTTGTGGAATTTAAATAATAAAAATAACGAAAAACGCGTCACGTAAATTTACAGACAATCATGGAATAATTACATTGGGACTGCTTGCAACAATGCCACTTATAAGCGAAGATGCATTTTGCACAGTTAAGTTATCCTCCTCCTCCCACCCCACCCCCCTACCCCACCATACAATGTTGGTTCACAAACATGGTATGAAATGCGGGTGAGGCCTACCCCAGGGACCAACATTGCATTTTGGGGGGAAGGCCTTCAGGGGGGAGGGTAGACTTGTGGGGGTAGAGGAAGACCTGTGATGGTGGTTTGGAGCAGGCGACAGATTGTTTTCTTAAAGAGGTTACGATGCCGTCAGAAGTCGCGCTCCCACAGAAAATGTCCCAATTAATTATTCTATGATTGTAGTTGTTAACCTTGGTTATTGCAAAACCCCACTTAAACAAACACCGTTAGTTGTTTTTCGAAAAGGAAAAGGTCAATGTTAAACACGTGAATAAAGTTTGAAATGAAGTCCTGTACTCATAAAGTCCTGAGAAACATTGCGCTGGCTAAAAGCAAAGTAAATTGATTCTTGGCACGAAAACTTAACAATATGGCAAGAAACCTTAACAATATGACATAGAATAGCCTGCAATGCGCCGTTTTTGTCACAATTGTGGAAATTGAATTAGATGTAAGTATATTAAATTGTTTTCGAGATTTCAGCTGTTTGTTAACATATTTTCTAACAGTGTCTCAAACCCATGGTGTATAGGAAGCATCCAGCCAAAAACTGCAGGTAGTCTGAATAAAGCACATAAATACTAATGCAAAATAGATATTGTCAATGTCAACAAACTGTTTCCTCAAGGTCTGTCATCTTCATGAATGTTCCTTGTGTTCTCACATCTTGGATTTTGTTTGCAATAGTTTTCATGATGTTTTACAGAGTTGGGACCAATTCACAGACAGTCGTGAGCCAGAACATTGAGCAACTGTTAGTATTGCTGAAGCCATGCGGAAAATCTATGAGCATCGCAATTGCTCGACCAAAGGTATTAGAAAATGTATACAGGCCAATATAAAGATCCAGCATGTAGGGACCTGCTAGCCATGAGAAAAATATACTCTATATCTTTGTCGGTTGTAGTCCTGTTCCAGACGCAATGTCGGTTGCACTTGGATGCAATAGCTTCGGCGGGGCTTGAACACCGGCGAGAAGTTTATAACTTTTTGTCCAACTCCGCGAAAGGAGCAAATAACTTACAATATGCCTCACTCAGTCCACTCAGTCACCGGAAGTATAAATATTAGCGAAAGTAAAAAATGCAAAAAAAAAATCGTGACACCCAAAAAAAAAAAAAAAGAAACGGAGCCGAAACCTAGACTCTGTCTACCATAGGTCTCCCATAAGGTAGCCAGAGTAACAATGATTAAACAACAATTATATTTCTTTTCAAAAACAGTATTATTTAGCACTGACAGATCGTTAAGAAAATGTAAATGACAATATTTAGTATTGCTAGGCTCGGTTGGAATGAAAGCTATAATTTAAGACAAAGGACAACCGATACTTTTCTCAAATTTTTTTTCTTAAATATAATCACAACAACATAATAAGTCATAAAACATATTGCACTCTCCAAAACAAACTTGGAATCACATTTCAGCGAGTTTTATTTGCAGAGACTTCATAGATTCGATAGTCACTTTTTTATTTGGAAACTGATGTTGTTTACGGTTTGTTGCAATTAAGTACCATTGTTCTGAAATTGACACATCGACTGCCACAGCTTTCACAGCCTTCTTGTATTATAAATGTCGCTGTCACGCTGTGAACCATTATCTGCCATATCATCTTTCATCACCAAGTCACAACTCTGGTGATCCAAACACGATGGAAAACTCCCCGTTTAGCACCGCTTTCAGTCGATCGAACATCTGACGTGATGTTGTTCAGCGATACGGCACTATATCATACTATAAATCCCAAGAGAATTGAGGCGACTGACTTGATCAGGCTTCGCTCGGCTGGATAGTGAACCAAACATTAGGGGCAAGGCTTGAAATAGTGGGGACTTCCCAAATCCAGTAGGAAAATTTACGAAAAGATCCTTTCTCTCATTGACGACGTATTTTATAGTATGATCTTGATGTTTATTCAACCTTTTAATGCTAAAAACTTGACAAACTTTGATAAGCGCACTCTCGATACTTCCTGTCATTTCAGAAAGGAATTGTTTATTTGCCTTCACTCATTAATTTTGATTCCAGGCGTTTTCGTGTTTAATTATCCCGCACAAATCCCGCGCGTTAGTTCTCAGTTTTTAAGAGGTAAATTCTGATTGGATAAAAAGGTATTGCATCACGGAAATCAAATCTCGCCTCGGGACCAGGGTAACAGGGTTCGCAGACCCTATTTTCCAAGGGAGGCAACGAGGGCGGAGAAATCCGTCTTGGTTCGCAGGCTAGCAACAACACTGTCTTTTGCAGGCATTGGACTGGATTCGATAAAATTCGAGGCTCGTTTGCCTGAGGACAAGATTGATAAATGCGTCGTATCAATCACAGATTTCCTATGTTGTAAGAACGTTACTTTGAAAGAACTCCAGTACTGGCCCCAAATTATCCAGGCGCCAGCCCGCCGTGCCAAGGAAAACCAACACTCACCTCGGTCCGCACAATTCCTTACAACATCATATAGCACAACCTCGTACCCAGGGCCTTCTCTGCTTTCAAAATGGCGCGAGGAGAAGACCCTGGCAAAAGCTGGTCACGTGACACCAATAATTTTGGAATATCTTGATGAGTGACTCACACTGTACCGGGGGGGCGTGGTACAGTCACTGTTATGTAAAACTATTCAGCGAACTATTTAGGCACTCAAGAATAACCAAATCGTACAAATAACAAGACATTCTAGATCTTAACAAGTTTATCAAATCAGTTAATGACCATCTTTAGTAAGAAGCGTCTACACTACAACATATTTGCTTTATTATGCAAGCAAGAAGTGAATATTTCGGTTTCTGGACTTTCCGAATCTAATTTAAAAAGTTTAGAAATATACAAAGTCAAAGTCTTCAGTGCTGATCTATAATGTTCGTCGATCGTAGTATTGTTGTTGATCGAATATTTGTATTAATAAAGTACAACCTCAAAGTCAACGAGGACAGCAGATTCGAAATAAATATGCCGTTTGAGTATAAATCGACAGATACAACAATTAAATTTCCACAAATCCCAAACGTGTGGACAAGAAACATAAATGTGCTATATTGGACGGTAAATAAACTTCCAACAATCAACAGCATTCGAATATATTTTAAGTGTATGTAGGATGTAGCAGTACCTCTTTTAAACCGCGGCGCAGTAGTTCTATAATTTGAAAGCCAGTTTATGATCGTTCGTCGCCTTCGGCTTCATTTCTGGCGATTGACGGCAACAACTAATATGAATTATCCAGCAAATGTCGTAAATTTTGAAATATATCTAATTTACCGCTCGAATTTAACGTTACAGGACATGCAACAACCTTCTACGTTTATAAGAACCGAATCAACCGCTCCCCCCAGGACGGGCGAAGCTCAAATTATCCACTTGACCAAATACTCCAAGAATCTTGGAGTATTTTGGAATCACGTGACCAGCCTTTGCCAGGGTCTTCTCCTCGCGCCATTTTGAAAGCAGAGAAGGCCCTGGGTACGAGGTTACATATAGCAAGGAGGTTGATCTACTGCCGAAACGCAAAATTAGCCTATTTTGATTTGTATTTATACATTTATACACTACTTTTATAATAAATAAATACTCTCGTATGTAACAACCTTTTACTGTAATGGCAAAGAAGCGTTCCTAAAATATCGTTGCAATATATTCCTAAAGTTGACCAATTCATTTGATGAAAATTATTGCTAACTTCCTGTTTTTAATTTGATTGGTTTCTGGTTTTTAAACAACCAATAAGAAACAGGATTATTTGCTAAACACTGATCAAATTCAAAACAGAATTCAAAACAGGGAATCGTCAACGAATCTGATCAAATGAATTGTTCAACTTGAGGAATGTATTGTTCATCGTTTGCTGCTCTTAAGAAGAAGTTTGCAGTTAAAACCGCAGTGCCTCGTCTATTCATTTCTAATTTTGAGAAAAATTTGAGCTTCAACAGGATCATGATGGATAAATCATTTTCCGCTAGTCTTCTCGCTCGATCCCTATTCTGTGACGTCACCAAAATAAGCATCGAGAGAAAAGAGGACTAGGAACTAGTCTGGTCTTCGGCGAGACATTAAAGAGGATTAAAAATTTGGTTATCTTTCCTGTCTACATTTAACGACCGGTCTTCCTCGACGAACGGTGGGAAAGTTCGGAAAAGTTTAATTTGTTTACCGATGCTGCGGGCGCAATTGGATTTGGCACTATTTTTTATCACGAATGGTGTTATGTGTCATGGCTTGAAAGTTGGGCTCATAAAAATATTGCCTTTCTCGAATTTTATCCGATAGTCCACAGTTTATGCTTATGGGGCCATAAAATGCAAAATCGCAGTATTTTAGTTTTTACCGACAACGAGGCCTCATAAGCAATCTTGCCAAGACAAATATCTGATGTTTTTTATCCGCAGGCTAGTACTCGTTTGCTTGCAGAACAACATAGTATTTAAAGCAAAGCAAATACCAGGTATTCATAACAAACTGGCTGATAGTTTATATCGCTTGCAGGTAGAAGTTCTCAAACAGCAAAGGTCACAGTTTTCGCATTAGCGGCGTCACACGCTGCGGAGCGGGGAATGTCTGATGCGCAAACCCGAAACCTTGGTCGTTGGAAGCCGAACGCATTTCAAAAATACATTCGGATTCCAACCTTGTCGTCTTAGCTCTTTAGTTTTATTCATGCACGTTTGGTAACTACTTGCGGGGCGGTGTTACTAAGGATGCTCGGAACCAGTCAGATTGTCTAGCAAGGGCGGACATCGTGTCTTGTCTCGCTAAGTTATATTTTCCATACTCATTTGTATGTTTTCTTTCTGACACGACTATCTTAGTCTCACTACGTGTAGGCACGTCAGCTTTTTATTCTTTCTGACGCAATTCACAATTTAAATTTGCTAATGTATAATTATTAATTCTGACAATCATCAGGCGATTGTCACAAGGTTGCACCGGTCACTACAACAGATTACAAGGGTTCTGTTTTCCTGACAAATGATGTAACAAGTTGGTAATTATTTTCTCAGCCAGCAAGGGCTGCTACGTTAATTAATACACATATACCTCGGTGTAGAATTTTCTGGGGTGGGGCGGCGTCTACGAGTCTTCCTGATGCTTTGGCGTTTTGTTGCCCTCGCCTTTACTGGACATCATCATTAATTGTATCCAATTTTAGAATATAAATACCTTAAATTTATAGTATGGTATTTTATTGTACAAGTTTAAATACAGCTGCTATGAGTTCGATCTCATAGCCAAATTATCCCAGACAAAGGAGTAACTATGTTTTCTTATTAGCCAACAAAGTCGGTTTTCCTTGATCCACCGCGGGATATATATCACGAATATCTCGAAAATCGGTGCTATAACCTATATACGGCACTCTTGCCAATTACTTACGTCAAATTAATACCCCAAGAGAAAACCTCCTTTGTTGGCTAATAAGAAAGTTACTCCCTTGGTTTATAAAACAACTAAGGGTCGGTTCAATAACCCTTACTTAATTCACGTTTTTAATATTGACATTTTCCTCTTTCAAAAAGCAACTAGCGCGGTTAAATTAACAGACTGCGTGAAATGATTACATTGCCAGACTTGGCAACAGTTTGATTTGGTAATGCAATGGAAACATGACATTAGTTTTCAAATCTCCCAGAGCATAAAACATAACAAAATCCAGGGGTAATTCCGGGGATGGGTTTTAAAGCTTCAGTGAGAAGGCGTCAATATGTTTCTACGGAGAAGGTGCATGCTTTCAAGGAGAACGGGCACAATTCAACGGGGAAGAGACGTATTTGAATAAAGAAACGTTGCGCATTTTTGAAGAAGTTTACTGTCGTCATGTTGAAGCGGTTTCGTTCGTGGCGGCAGACGTGCAACAAAATTAAGAAACGATGGAAAAAAATATATTTCCGACTTACCCTTGAACATGACGTCGGGTTCCAGCTTCCAGAACTTGTAAAGCGTACTTCCACTGCAGTGTAGGTAACGTTAAAAACACTAGAACTACACAGGTCAGTCTTTTCCGTAAAAAGATAGGTGGGTGGTAAAGACTCAAAACGTACCCCGACAATGCCATATTGTATTTGTGCAGCTCGAAGAGTAAATTCACTGAACATTGAACTTTTTACTTCAATACCATATGAGCAGTTGTTAATTGCAATATCATGAAGATGAAAATCTCTATTTTGCGGATTATAAATCTGAATACCTTTGTAGCCTTCACGAATCTTGACCCGTTCTATGCGATACGATGCTGGAGTGCTCGCGTTTACCTTGGTTACTTCATGTATCTGATGTTTGATTGTTGAAACTTCAATGCCATATAAGCAATTTATAATGGTTACACCACTAAGATGAAATCCTGAAAAACCGGAAACGTTACGAGTCTGAATTGCAACGCCTTTCAAACAGCGAGATATTGTAATGTTATTTATAGCAGGGCATGTCCCGTCACATTTAATTGCCGCTACCATTGATGTCGAAAAGACTGGTATATGCTGCTGTCCAACGTCATAAATGTTCACATAAACTAGAGACGATTTTAAACTCTGGATTTGGGTCGTAGAGGTGAACTGTATACCCTTCCACGGATATTTGTTGCTGAGCAAGGTGACGTCTTGAGCGGCCGTGAGCACGATAGAACAAATCAAACCCACATCTTCGGAATGAACTAAAAAGATAGATAGAAATTTAAAGAATATCTATAATCCTAAAATGGTTTAATAACAATTTAAAAGAAACTTTAAAATAACTCATTTCTGTTTAGTAAATCGACACCAGTCTATTGTGAAAAAATAGGCACGCTCAAGCGTGCATGTTTCTACTGCGATTAATGCCTATACTGCATTTGTCTTTACCCACTCTGTAAAAACAATGTTGTTGTAATTGTGTAGTTGTAGCAACATTGTATACAAGATTTTTGCTGAATCAAAGCTATGGTACAAAAGCTATGGCAATATAGTATAGCAGTAAAATTTAGAAGACCAATCAAATTAAGACCAATAACAACTTACAAAATTTGATTAAATTATATAAAGAACTTTGTTACAACGATGTTGGCTAATAGTGCAAAGAAGCAATCTAGTACTGTAGGTTTAGCACTGCTGTAAAGTTAGGAAATGAAAAAGATATGTCCAGCCTGGTCATCTGAAAATCACGATAGCAACCATACATTGGTTCTTCTTCAAGACATGTGCCTTGGATGAATGATGTAAAATCTAGAATATAAATCTTTACATATTTCCTGTATCAGACAAAGGTTGAACATGCAATTTAATTTATAATCAAATAAATTGCGGTATGCTTTACGGTCTCATTATAGGCTGTCTGTGACATCAAATTGTCTGATTAATTTTTTTTACAGAAACCACCGTACGGCCATTTAAGCAAATACCTAAATCAAACGCATTTATATCGACGATGAGTCGATGTTAGCGCAATTTTCTCGTGGACTACACTAGCTACCACACGTTTTGCATGTTATTGCCTGACCGCAGAACCAACACTTACACACGTTGGCCATATTCAATATATATTTACCACGTCTCAAAATATAATTTGTCGTCATTCTAACATCATCTAGTACATCACAATTTGACATTTACTACAATTCATACTGAAAATACTTACAAAATTTGTAAAAGCCTTCCCTTCTTCAATACAGAGCGACAAATGACTGAAAGGAACGACATCGCCAACATCATAGCATTGACTTATCAAATACTTGGTGTGGAGTAGTTATTTTGGTTTCGGTGGTTGTCCTAGTTGTCGTTTCATTCTATGTTTTGAATGGCTCCGAAGCATTCCTTGGTTAACTTACATTACAAGCACGACATCATAGTATATACCCGCGCATGCGCAGTATCATATACACGATAGAACACGAGTTTGGGTTAATATCGCATTTGTATTCACTACCTGCTAAGTAAACACGTCGTCACTTTATATACCATACCTAAATTATATACGATACGTACTAACTTTAGCTAAACCGCCGGCTACACATGCAGCAAGCTATATATATATATTCAAACAAACAAAGTGTTGTTCGCGATAAAGAGCGAATATACTATAAGTGGGCTTACCTCAAATGTTGATGGTCGCTACTGTCAGTTTCACGCTGGGCGATCTTCAGGCGGCTCAGCGTGAAACTGACAGTAGCGACCATCAACATTTGAGGTAAGCCCACTTATAATATATATATATATATATATATATATATATATATATATATATATATATATATATATATATAAATGTAGTTAGTTTTGCTGCCTGGCATGCAAAGTATTATGTTAAAAAGTACATGCCGCCATATTTTTTTTAATATCACGATAAGAAGCTCACCACAATTGTGAATTCCAAAACCCAGGTGAATACAATCAGCCAAAGCAGAATGCGAGTGTTGACATTGTACATCATCTATCCAAATTTGTCCAGTTCCAGGACCAAACGAATTTGTGAAAGTTCCCGCACCAAATCCCAATTTTCTGCAAGCAACAAGAGTATTCACCTCGTTCCAACCGTCGTCACAAACTGTACCCCAAAGTCCGTTAAAGAAAATCTCGAGGCGCCCTGTATTGAACCCATTTCCGTCCACAAGTCTTGTATTCTGGGAACTGTGGGAAGGTGTTTTAATAGAATGGCTTGTGGTAGCATTTGAGACGCCGCTGAACGTTATTTGAGAAGAATATGTGCCGTTTGCAACGAGAGCACCGCGGATAATCATACTGCAGTTCTCTGTAAATTTCATTGTCACCCCTGGCTCTACTGTCAGTGTGACATTATCTCGAACTGTGATAGTCTCGTTGATTACGTACGCTTCGTTTCTGTTTGGAATAACTCTGTCTTTGTGGACAACACCACCAGTAAACCCTTGTGAATAGTTGACGCACCATAGCACCAGAAATGTGGCACAAAACATCGCGCGCTTAAATTTTTCACGAACCATTGTCCGTCTCACGAACAGACTAGAACTCGTCTAGAACTGACACTGAGTCGTGCTCGTATTACGGAGAACAATGCAATTATATTTTCCCAACGAAGTGTCAAATTCCGAGATAAAGCAATAATGGCTGAGTATCAGTAGTGACAGGAAGTTGATGGGCTAGATAATGGCAAGCAGGCGGATTATAAGATTATAAGAACTGTTTGCGAGATACTATGTTTGACTACACGTTCAAGAACCGTTTCTTGCGAACAAACATCGGCAAGACCTAGAGCAGACGTACAGAAAGAAAGAAAAAAAGATTTATATCCGATTTTAGTTAGGGGTGAATCGACGTGAATCACTCTCGCGCGCGACCAATTTCCGCATTCTTCATGTCTTATGTGGTATTAATAAAATTACACAATCGTATTCTAATGTACATTCTTATATGCTATTCATTGTCAACTCGAGTTGGTAAGATTTATAGTTTATCAGAAAGTTTGGAGTTTTCATGAAATCTTATCTTGTTACAAGAAATTATTTCTTAAATTAAGACTATTTTTCTTGGTAAGAAAACGATTTTTTGCTGTGAATGATTCTGGAATTTAACACGACTACACTATTTATACTATAAGTATGATTAAAATAAAAAAGATGATTCATGTGACAAGACACTGCACGTTTTCGTGGATTAGCGTTTATGGTTACAAGATTATCTCGTCCATTTATTAAATTGGAATATATTCGAACACACTGTTCCCAATAGACTAAGTGTAACTCATCGGTAAACTCGATCAGTAAATGATCAGATTTCCCAAAATCCTATTCTGATTAAATTTTTCGACTTGACTTTACAATCTTGGATAATTCTTGAAATTTTAGCGTTGTTTACATGGGCAAACTTTAAGTATTGTTCATAAACGGGCCGGAGTGTTTTATCGGCCTACTAGTGGGGGTGCCTGACGTTAATTGGCTGCGGGGGTGGGGGGACGGGGGGGGGGAGGGATGGACAAATTGTAAAGGGCATTCCAATATATACTTTTAACCTAATCCAGCGAGGGTAAAGTTATAAAAGATGAGGGTTTAAAATCAATATAATTAGTTCAAAACCGGTCACGCTATAGAGAAAGTCGAGCCACATCATCACCGAAGTGTAACACTTTAATTATTATCGAGGGCTCTGCCCTTGACAGGTAGAACCGTCTGGCGATAGAAAGAGTAAAACATTCTGGCGTTAGAATGAGTAAAATCGTCCGGAATTAGACAGAGTAAAATCGTCTGGCGTTGGACCGAGTAAAATCGTCTGGCATGGGATTAAACAGAATAAAGTACTAAGCATACAATGTCTGGTTAAGGAAAGCTTTTATTTATGACAATAATGGGACATTTTAAGGACATAGAGGATCTCAACTCTCTACATTATCCCGGTCACCTTAACCCTGAGTCCCCAACTAATCTAAGTCATTACTCATCCCTGACTATATGATTTAATTTTGTAGACTATGAAAGTGTATAAACATTGAATCCTAGAATTAAGCAGATATAGTGTTTAAGCCAGATAATAAAATGCAAGTAATAATTGTAATACGTACAGCACATGTCGTTATTGGTTCATGTGGATATCAGCATTTAGAACTGTAGCTACACATGTAAATTTATATTAAAAGAAGAAACCATGCAATCATCTTTCATTAGTCAAGTTTTTATAAATCCACATAATCATACTGGACCAGGGCGCTTATATACTGGGCGGCGCAACGACAGTCAATTCGCTGATCGACGTGTGATGCGGAAGTAGACTGGCACGAGCGAGTTTTGAAGAAAATTCGAGCAAAAGCAGCAATTCGTGTATCGGAAGATTATCACTATTTTTTCTTTAAGTTTTTCATGTGAGAAGAAATTTATTGGATTTACAAATAAAGCATTACTTCTATTACTGCATCAGTATGTATTTTGTGTAGAAACTCCTGTGTCAAAGATAATTTATTTTGGATAATGTCCATGCCTATTAATGCCTTTCATGGAAGCTAAACTTCACCACGAGCGCATTGTATGTTCTTCTACTACCAACGGCTAGAGATTCAGGTATGTTGAAGTTTATTATCTTACTCTTGTTTGTTAAAATTCTGGTTAAAAGCGGAGATGATGATTTTGAGATGTCATGGCTGAAACTCGACCCTTATCAATGCTTGACTTCTAGCGGTTTAACCTTTCAAATTTTGTAAGAAATATAAACAAGACGTGTTGTTTTGACATATGGCGATTCTCTTTAACCGTGTCATTGTATTCCATACGTTTCCGGACTGTTGAAACAAAATGATTGTAATTTCTAAACAGATTCATTTCTTTATTCGATTAATTATAATACGAGTTTTTGGAAGTATAGTCGGCGCATTGTGTGTTAAAACATTGCCAATACCGTGAGATTTTACAGTGACATAGGTAAGAAGTATCATTTTCATATTTGGTAGAAATAAAACAATTTGTGATTGATCATTTTTTTATTTTGACCCTGAAACTTGGTGTACTGTGTGGAAGCGAGAGGTTTCTTCTATCGAAGATTGACCTGTGCTTATGCATGGCTTTTGCAAACTTACAACTGAATATGTCGCGTCAGGATTGTAATGTCGTAAGCAAGTTTCAGCAATTTTCAGAGTAAAAGAAAACTAACCTTGTCACATACTTACCACGTATATAAAACGAGCTAAATCCTCAGAAGAACTTATTTCTTCAATTGGTCAAAGTACGGCCTTATCTTATACAATACCAGCAATTCAATTCATAAGAATCAATTGTACTTGCTAATGAAATTTCGTAAGAAATTTTAACTTTGCTTTGCCATTTCTGTTAAAAACTACCTAGGTCGAGCTATTATCTGAAAGCAATCAACCTGCAGCATTTGTTGTATCTGTACCAACCAATCTTCAACAGAAGATTACTAGATTTACAAACTGTAACATGTTAATTCTAGGTGCTGTATCATTACATGATAACTATCAAATCCTAAATCCAAGAAATGAGTACCAGTTCTAAGCATACTCGATATGATTATTATGCCTTATTGCCTCTTTATCACTGTCAACTCTCTATCAAGTGGTTGAGTAATTACTCTCTGACAAGCATATATCTTTTCATTTTTACAGTCTCTGGAGGATAGTTTTTTTAGTGAAAAACAGTCAGTTCTAAAGAATTTCAAGTCAACTGCTTTCTTCTTCACCTTCAACTTCATGAAAACAAGCTTGAAAGTCTTGAAATAACTCTGAGATGTACAATTCACAAATTCTTATTTTAAACCAAATTTAATGGAATCCAATGCTGGTGCTAGTGCCAATGTAATATTTTTTATTTATTATATTTATCTGCTTTGTGTAAAAAATAGTTGCCAGAGTTTGTAAACAGTTATTACATTTTTAATGAAAATACTTGAACCAGTTCGGTACTCTCACAATGTTGAATGCTTTAATACCTTATCTTCACTATTAGTATCATCCAACTCAAACTTGAAATATTTTTTAAATCCAGTTTGCTAGACATATTTATGGTTTTGTTTCAATTTTATTTTAATGTTACCGCTTTATATCGATTCATACCAGGCCTAGTTAGTTTAATAACCCCCTGATACCCAAGCAAAAAAATTGTTGATAAGGAAAAGAGTCATGTTATCAACCATTGCAACAACCGCTGACCGGTGAATATCAATTACTCGTTGTTATGTATGTATATAGGCTATAGCTCGTCACCAGGCCGCAACAATTGTAGCCGGACATACGGGACGTGTTAACATTGGAGCATGCTTTTGGGATGTGCTATGTTTTTATGAGTTGCCCTTGTTTCGAATTATATCACTGTTACGTTTATATTTAAAAGATTGCTTGATTGGACCGGACTTAACATTGGCGACGAGATCACTGAACCCGAAGGAAGGTAGGCAAACTTATTTTATTATTGTACGATCAATTAAGACGACTGACAGTGACCGAAGATGCAACGGGATCACCAATACGAGTCATCACAGAGACTAGGAATTTACGATCTCAGCCATTCATCGCGCCAGAAGAATCGTGTGAGACTGGCAACGCTTGGGAAGAATGGCTAGAAGGCATCGAAAGAGAGTTCAGATATTTTAAAATTACGGATCCAGTCGAGAAGAAAGATGCACTCATAATTTATGGCGGTAAGGAAGTGGCCAGATTAGAAAAGAGCCTACCAAATCCGGACGATGGCAACACGTACGAGAAATTGTACAACCATTATTTACCTTAGAAGAATAAACATCATGCTCGATACCAATTCCTAAAACTGCGGGAAAAAGCGATCGATTGTGAGTTTGGCAACACTCACGACGACAGAATTCTGGAACACATCATCCAAACGATTAACAACAAACCACTGATACCAAAGTCAATCAGCAAAGCATGGAATTTGACCAAATTTCTGAGAGAGGCAGCTCAAATGGAGAACATCAAGCGCCAGGTAACCGACATAACAACATCGCCCCAAGCTGAAGGGATTAGCCGCGTAGAACCACAGGGCCCCCGAGTTGACGTGAAAGGGGCTATCCAATTAGAATCACCGAGGCCACCCAACCAACCCAGATTTCGCCAGACCCGCCAGAATCAAGAACATGAGAGGAGACAAAGAACCAGCCCAATACAACGACAATGTAAATATTGTGGGTACAACCATCGAAAAGGAGATACCTGTCCAGCGTTTGGGAAGAAATGCCGAAATTGCAACAAGGACCACCATTTCTCATCGGTATGCAGATCACACGGAATCGCTCAGTTCCAGGCCTCGCGTGGACGCGCGCGCTGCGCGAAGCTGATATATTCAATAAACATGGCTGAAAGAAGCTAGAAAGACATAAACATGATGTGGTTTTTAATTTGGAAATTGGAATTCAGTGACGTGACTATAGAAATGATATCCGTGGCCGAAGAATCGTGGTTTCAACACATTCGGACATCCGAAAGCCGCCTGACTTAACAGTCGGTAATACGCTCGACAAGAAGCAGATAATACAGACTATATATGAGCGATTGAGCGCACGCTCGTATTCTTCCTCATTCCTCAAGCACATCAGTCAAGCGATAAGACTTTTCCACTACAATTCCGATGGATTTGACGAAGTATATTTGTGTGTTGCGTAGAACCTATGGGGAACTATCTCCTCGGACGTCAGCACTGGATTTTCGACAATCAAGATCTGATCTTTTCTTCAGCAAGATTGAGTGGGAAAAATTGTATTACAGCAAAATTTGACAACCAACTAAAGTGTGATAGTAAACCGAAATTTGTTAATTCGAGGAACACTCGTTCGGTGATGTTGCTGGGCAGTTGGTGTAGGAGCTGGAGAAGAGCTCTTTTACTATTTTGTTTAAATTGAGCCAGAAATTGAGCTACAGACAGTCGAGATAAGTTTTAATTTACAAACAGAACTATCATAATAATGACATTGCAGATTTTAACGTTGCAGGGATTGATTAACTGTTAATTTGTATTGTCTTTGTCACCATACATGTATAAATATCTCTGTAGTACAGTGAATTTTGTTGTATTAAACTTGCATGGCCAGGTGTTTTAATAATTATAAGTGTCATAACTGTTAAAACCTTGCCTGGACTGCAGTAGCTATCCAGAAAAATATTCTTATCAGTTGACCAAAATCAGCTGTTAGCTAGTGAAATGACTTTCCAGGGCAATGCTTTATGGTTTCAGTGCAAAAAGGCCAGGGTTCCCATGCATATATTGAAATAGACTCATTAAATTGTCCATATTCGGGTCTTTGTGGTAAACAACCCCAGTGGCCCAGCCTGCTCCAAATAGTGCAATCATGTATTGTACTTTTAATACAAAAGTATTCAAACATTGTTTCCATATAGATGTAAGACCCAGAGGAATATCGGTTTGATCATATGGTCTTGCAGATATATATTGCTTGTGGATCCAATGTGTTGTCCATGATTGTGCCTTTCAGCTGAGCAACTAGCTATGCTGTCTGCCCTTAAGGCTATATCCAAAACCATGCTTTAATAAGCTCCTTTACTGTAAAATGTCACTATATATTGAATCTCTAAAGAAGAGTCCACTTTGAGCAAGACAATAATAGCTCAGTAGTCAAAATAATCATTCAAAAATTATTGGTTGTTTTGATTTGGGGTATCATACACTATAATGAATTATAATACTTTATAGGCAACTGTACAGGTCTTTAACTATAATATTTTTGGGTATTAAACTGTACATGTTTGAAATTGGAAGCAAAACACAAGTGTTATAATTGTATTATTTTTTTATTAGTCGTGAGCGGGCGGAATCCTAGGCTTTCCTGCAATTTGATGGGCTACGTGAGCGGGCAGTTTTTTACGATATCTTGGACCGCGGTCCAAAAAGTTATTTTTTTACATTCTGTCATTAAAATTGATCGATTTTCATAACTATTTCGCTTGCCACAGAAAAAATATATTGAACAGAGACTACGGGGATGCATATGATTTTGATTATCCAAATGGTTTTGACAAGTTCATGTGTAAACAGCGAATTTTAAAAGAAACGTTGGGAAAACTGTGACAAAGCAAAATTTACGAGTTGATATTTATAAAGAAAACAGTTTAAAACGGTAGGAAAAACATACATAAACTTGTGAACACAGTATTTTGAATCACTAAATGAAACTATATAGAAGTATATATATATATATATATATATATATATATATATATATATAAAGTCATATATACCACGAGAAGATAGAAAAGCTGAAACCTTTTGACACTAAACTGTCTTTCTTCTGTTATCCAACCGCTATAAAACTGAACAAAACCGCAACAATTCTTTACCTTTTAGTCAAATATTTTCCACATGCCAACCTCATCGTGTCATATGTCCTTGAAACTTGAAATTACAAATGTGACCCTCCACGGGAAAACGTACGTTAACGCTTTCACAAACGGTTTGCAAAAACCGTTCGTAGAGCGTTTGTTATCCGTTCAAACGCTTTGTAGTTATCGTTTAAACGGATTGAGTAACCGTTTAGCCATTCATCATTTGCTGTTCAAACGCTTCGCTTAAAACGTTCAAACGCTCTGCCTGAAACGTTCAAACGCTCTGTCTAAAACGTTCAAACGCTCTGCCTAAAACGTTTAAACGCTCTGCCCAAACCGTTTGAACGCTAAGCTTATACCGTTCAAACGTTTTGTCTAAAGCGTTCGAACGCTCTGCCCAAACCGTTTGAACGCTAGGCTTATACCGTTCAAACGTTTTGTCTAAAGCGTTCGAGCGTTCGAACGCTTTACTCAAAACGTTTGGACGGTTAACTTTGCTTAAACCGTTTAACGCTTTGCCATCGTTTAATTTTAACCCTATGATCTTATTATTATAACTATGATAATTTATTAAATCTTGAAACAGTTGAAACACGAGGTGTATATATATATATACAAATGTATGTATAAGGAACGGCGACTAAGGACTCGCGTTACACACTCGCCTCAAGTTTAGTCGTGTTTGCTTCTATTTATCTCCAATGGTCTAATGCCATTGGTAAATCGAAGCCACGTTAGTTTTGAATATTATTTTAAAGTAATATAATTTTATTGTGAATTGTGAAACGCTTCGGAAATCAGCGTAATCGGATTACCTCACTGCGGGATTCTGCTAATTACCTGTTGTCTTGAAAAAAACCCATTTTTTCTCGCGGTGGGATTTAAAAAGCTATTATTTGCACTAATCAAAAGGCAAGCTAGTTTAGTCTTCGTCCAGTATCTAGACGAAAACAATGTCCGTCGCGAAAATGCACACAGCTTCGCTGACTAATTATTGGTTTAGAGTGGTTTGAAAACTGTGGTTTGACCAAGCTGCATTATAGTGACGTCAATTAACGCACGATTACAACGTAATCTTGTTTACAACGTAATCTTGTTAAGAATATGATGGCCAAGCGCAGACAAACACCTGGAAGATGTTGCTGTATAAGTATTGCGACGAAACGTTAGACTTAATATTAAATAATATGAACTTTACCTGTTTTATGATTTTTTATTCATGCCGACGTTAAATCAGTTATATTGTATGGCAATTTATACCATTCAAAATACTTTAACGTATCTATCCTGTCATCAAAGTTCCATTTTACGCTGAAATTGAATTTTACTTATCAACCAAACCGGTTACGTGTGATATTCGTATCACTGATGTACGATTGAATTAATCCTATGCAAAACAGGAAGTCATTAATTGGTTTCATGTTTTACCTATGTAAAATTACGTACGTAAAATTATCTGCGCAGAGCAGTGTTTACCTATGTAAAATTACGTATGTAAAATCACGTATGTAAAATTACGTATGTAAAATTACGTATGTAAAATTACCTATGTAAAATTACGTATGTTAAATCACATATGTTAAATCAACACATGAATGAAAGTCGTAAGATCGTATGCGCAAAGTTACCTATACCGGTGTGTGAAATTGTCTATGTAAAATTACGTATGGGAATTACGCTTTTCTCTGTTCATGCATATATGATGACAGGTATGTAGGTATGTGTAAATAAAATATGCTGTATAGTATCTTTTTTTCGTTTAATTAGTTTATTATTTAACTATTAAGTTTATTTAATTTATTTTCCTGTGTTATTATTAACAAGAAAGATGTTAGCCTGCAAAAGCAGCCGGTGTACTTTAATTTTGGCCCGTTCCTTCCCCACAAATCAAACGAAATAGATAAAATACAAAAATGATAAACTCAAACGCGTATTTTAACAGAAAAAAAACAAATCTGATTCGTGTTAGAATGAATCACAGACAGCGTTACTAATATACAATGGTGTACATGCTTCCAGGATTTTCATGGTATTTTTTTGTGTTAATTTTCACAAAAAGTTCACAAAAAACTAATGCCACTGTGGCCACTGTCAGATATGTGATTGTTTTAGTTAATAAACAAAAAAGATACA
Source organism: Paragorgia papillata (assembly GCA_035771165.1). Taxonomy (NCBI): domain Eukaryota; kingdom Metazoa; phylum Cnidaria; class Anthozoa; order Scleralcyonacea; family Coralliidae; genus Paragorgia; species Paragorgia papillata. The sequence goes on along the minus strand of JAWNZC010000022.1, from coordinate 242,859 downwards.
TAGATATATATTATACAATACCATTTAAAGTTTTCTATGTTAAACACAAATGTTTTGTATGAAGACGTTTGTGTAGAAGTAGAGAAACATACAAATTTTACATTTATAATTAACATTACAATATTAAAGTAATTTGATGTAATTTCCAAGTTTATTTAACTCCTAGTTGTCCGGCCCTATAGTCATCCGCTAACAGTGACGGATCACTTTGATTTGTTGTGAACCTGCGAGGTTTTGACCAAAATTACCCCCCTAGGGCTTAAAATGATCCTGAATGATCCCTTTTTAAAATAAGACCTTTATAACAATATGCCATGAAGTATTACCCGAGTTATGACCTGACTTCCCTTCTGTTGAAATCCCGCGAGGATCATGGAGTATGGATAAGAACAAAATGGCTTTTATTTGTCAATATATAAGCGAAACCAACGAAAATTTAGGCTCTAACAACTCCGAAAGTAAGTATAAACATTTGTTTGTTGTAATTATTTCGTAGATTAGCAATAATTTGGTAAAATTTGACGAAAACCATCTCGGCCGAGTCAGGCAAATTTGAACAAAATTTGCCGAGAGTTGTCGGCGAGTTGTCGGCGTTGTAATACCCTGGGTGACAGAGGTTTTTCGACGCTCGTGGGGGATAACGGGGACACACGAGGAAGCCAGGCGGTAAAGTGGGAGGGGCCAACCCGGAAGGCGAGCGCGATAAACCTCTGGAACACCGAGCCGTGTTTTACTGTTTTGATTTGAAATTTGAAACCGCCGTTCCCGAGGGCCGTACGGGTAATGATATTTTAATAATCCAGAGTCAACTCTATTTTGTATTTCTCAAATAAGTAATAATGCTATCGTCTCGACAGTCTTCTATACATTAGACCACTAAAAATTGCTCAAATTTAATAAAACTGGTTTGATTTTAGTTCCGGCGAAGTGACGCTGCCCGATATTCACTATAAACTTTGAAATCCGCCGTCTGTTACTTGTCATGCAGACACTCAGACAGTTATAACTTCCAAACTATGCATTGTTGAACGATAACTTGTACGTATGTTGTTATAAATTTCATAAGCTTCCCTTTGATGTATGGCTTATGTTTCTGGGTTATATGGAACTTTTTCAAATGTCCAAAATGTTCACTCAATAATAAATAAATATTTATTTACTTAACGTCTCACATGAAGTCGGTTATAGAATTTCAGATATTTAATTATATTAAACGCAGGAACTTGAACGACTTGAACTACACTTCAAATGAAAGCTTATAGATTTCTAACAACATACGTACAGGATATATTTCAACGATGCTATCTTGTTGGTTGTTATATATATTTTCAATGACGAAGACGTCTCGTCGCTGAACGCTTTGATGCTCGTTGAGCTCGTAACGAGTCAAGACTTTTCCCACGCAATCAAAAAAATCCTCACTAGAGAGCAAAGGCATTCCAAAAAAAGTGAGTTGTATATCAACGTGAAGCGAAAGTATAGGCTCCAAAACAGAGAGAGAATATATATACAAGGAAATCACTGCTGATGACTGCACCTTCTAGATCTAGACGGTGTTGAATATTACACTCGTGTTATTAATAGAGGTGTACGATAGCCAATGAAACTTATTATTAAAAAAAAGATCCTTCGCTTGACCAATCAACGTCTTACGTCCAGATTTTGGAACGTACTGACCCAGACAACCTTTTCATTGGCTCGGCGCGATCAGAGAAACGGCTCGGTGTTCCAGAGGTTCTTCCCGCTCGCCTGCAAATTTACCGCCTGGTGTCCTCCCGTATCCCCATTGTCCCTACGAGCGTGGAAGAACCTCTGGCACCCAGGGTAGCGTTGTAATGGCAAACAGAAGTAAATATCACTCAAAAATAACTTAAAATCTGAATAGCTGACTTAAAAACGATCTTACTGCTGTATTTTGGTCGTATGTTCTTGTATAATTCTGTTTAAATTTGTAAATTTCAAAATAAGTTATATGATCGCTCGCGGCCGCACCATGGGGGGTCACGATGGGGGTCTCAATGGAAAATCATAAAAAATCAATATAATATTTGCTTTTTATTGTATTGCTTCAATTTTTTCAATTTGAATTTGTGAAATGCTGCTTTTCATTTTACATGATCCAAAATTTGGTGTAAAGTCATTTCTCGTTAAATATTTAACATTTTTTGGATTATAATAATATTATTAATAGTAGTAATTAGCATAAATTAGCATAATTTGCAAAATAGGTTGTCTGACAAGATCCGAAAACCCAAAATTTGAATAGTAGAGGTAAAAACGATTCAAATGATATATTGTGGTATTATTTTTGTGTTATTATGCCATGTTAATTCACAAATTGCCAAGACCACCTGCTGTGACTGGTTTTCGGATCGGATAATCAAAATTCTTAATTATTAGTTCTTCTTCTTCTGCATACTTTGGTTTTTATGTTCTCTGGCATATACATAAACACATATTTATAATGTGTTTCTTTTTTTAAATTGTTTATGGCACAAGAATCCTCACTCTCCTATTGTACATTATAGCTTATTGTTTTCAATTTTTCCACTTTCAAGAAGTCATTATATGGCCATCATTAGCCGAATATGATATGTGCATGTCTGTTTGATAATTAGCCCACTGCTACTGGATATCCATTTTCTCAACAGCGGTCAGAAGGTTGCTGCCTTGATTCTAACCTAGGAACGCGAAGAAATAGATGTAAGAACAAGAACTGTTCACAATATTCAAAATGTTAAAACACTGATTTCAAGAAAACACCAATTTCAAGCTTTGTTTTTCACATTTTAATTTTGCATCTGCAAGATAAAAACAATTTCAAAGAAAACAAACAAAAACATATACTGTATATAACACATTGTTATGTATGAAATGATATTTAGCATAAGTTAATTGTTCTGGTCAATTATTTAGTCAAGGCACCTGAGAACAAATTTCGTTAACAAATTTTCGTTATAGCGTTAACGCTATACGGTTTCACTTGTTATGATGAGAGTTTCCTGTTCCGAAATAGATAAGTGGTTTTGCCCAACACTTTAATAAAGGAATTTTAGGGAATTATAGGCGCGTCAAATTGAACCTACGAATTTTAGAGAACTAACCGTCATTCTAACCTTTTCCTAACCCTAAACCCTAACCCCAACCCTTACTTGCGAGACATAAATCAAAACCAACGAATGTTCGCCCCTATAGCATTTAATAGTTCGAGTGTTCGACCATTAGGTTCGACGTTTGAAACCAACGTTGAACTTTCTCGAATTTAATATAATTAGGTTCGGCACATGATAAGTTCGACGTTTGAACTAGGCCTGATTTATACAAAGTGATGAAATAGCCTATATATTAAATTGGTACCTTCTATCGGGTCTCGGTCCTCCCGTGTTGAAATCCAATTATAAGATGTTTGACCATGCACCAATTAGCAACAGTAAAATACTAAAGTCTGTTAGGTATTGGTCACTGAGAAGCTATACACCTACCCAAAAGAGTTAAGGATGTAGTTTTTAAATGCTTACTAAGTTTCGCCGTGGCCGCCCTTAACAAGTAAAATGCGTCCAAAATAGTTTATAAACTATAAGCGTTTGTCCATTATGCCGTTCAAATGGTTGTTTGAAAGCGTTAAAACGCTTCCCCAAAACCGTTCAAACGGCCGTGGATAATCGTTCAAACGGCTGGGATAAACCGTTCAAACGGCTATGGTAAACCGTTCAAACGGCTACGGTAAACCGTTCAAACGGCTATGGTAAACCGTTCAAACGGCTGTCCAATTCCGTTCAAACGGTTCTTCAAAATCGTTCGAACGTTAGCCCAAAAGCGTTCAAACGGCCGCCTGAAACCGTTCGATTTTTTTGGAAAGCCGTTTAAACGCTTTTCAAGACCGTTCATCATCCGTTTGCTATCCGTTTTTTTTTACCGTTCGAACGGAATATCGTTAACGTACGTTTTCCCGTGGAGGGTCACAAATGGCTTACTACAAGCATTTTCGTCTTCAAACTCGAAGAACACACTTTCAATTTTCATACAGTCAGCCAAATATTGAAAGCGACTTTCCAAGCGAACAGCCAAAAACGAGCAAGCGACGAAGAAGAACGACAAAGAATCTTTATCAACTAAACTTTAAAAACACTGACTGCATTTTGACTTCCCTGCGTAACTAGATCTTCAAGTTTTGAATGTTTTTTTATCACAAAAAAGGTTCCAAGCTTCCTTGTCAGACTACATGTCGGCAGTTGTTTACGACTGTCGAACGATAAACTTTGGACTTTTGAGTATCACGTGAATGTCATCTCGATTACGCAACTTAATTCAATTATGTTAATTTATCTAATTATGTAACAAAAAAATAAATATGTTATTTACCGTTTTCGTCGGTCCGTATAGAAAAATATTTGCCCTCGGTCTCAAAAATGTCCCTCGGCCTGCGGCCTCGGGCCTTTTTTAAGACCTCGGGCAAATATTTTTCTATACGGACCTCCCAGCCGGTAAATAACATATATGTATTGTACCCTAATTTTTCTTGCATTATTCCTATAATTACATGGTGAGTTTATCCTGGGCAAAATACAAATTCTAGTAGTTGCTATTAAAGCATTGTGCTTGTATATACAGGTACGATTTGTTTATACGAGGATGTACAATCCATGTGTGTGTGTGTGTGTGTGTGTGTGTGTGTGTGCATGGAGAGGGGGGGAGGAAAGAAAAATTTGTCCAACAGAAATAGTAAATGAAAGAACTAATCACAATGAGCCCAAATGAATTCCAACATCCACTTTCCTTGAGTCCAGGGTCACTGTTGCTTGACATGGCAGCTGAAACAGACCCACTTACACCCCCAGCACACATTGGATGGTATGTCTATACCATGTCTTTTATATTGAGAATTTGTTTTTATTACAGGGAGGGAGGAGGGTAAATTCTATTGAGTATTGTAAAAATTATGCACATAATTGTAAAATTTGTGAAATAAATTCCAAAGTTCACAGGGTACATGTTTCAAAATTCAATTCAAATATGTTAAGCATTTATTTTATTTAATCTTTAAAGGTACACTTGTGGAACTGGATATATTTTGACTTACTGTAAACGTTTCGTTTTCGTCGCATAAGTTAAGGCATATGTATAAACTCACTGATAACAAATTATTAGCAACATATTTTAAAACTGGAGAATTTCAGTCAATTTTCCTTAGAATATATACTATATACCAATGTTCAAACAACACTATATAATTATATATTTGTACGCGCTTGCCTTTGAGCTTCGGCAGTTATCGAAATGGAATATTTTTCTACTTCGCGGGATAGATGGATTTGGCAAAGCTAAAGGTTTCTTCCCGCTATTACGTTGGTCAAGCTAATATTCACAAATTCATTTCTAGGACACGTCTTTAGCTCTTTCTTCTTCAGACAAACCACTCATTTTTGTCAATACTTTCAAAACTCTGTCTTTGGGAGATTTTATATCACATTCTCCACGATGATAATCGTTCTTTGATCATTTAATGCTCCACTTGACGAAAACTACCGCCGCGGAAGTACAAGGCAATTTTCAAGACGGAGGACACCAACATGTACAACAAAAATACGTATTTAAAAGCGACGTTTACCTTGACAACGTTTCATTCAACATGAATAATTTAGTAGCTTAAAACTTTGCGCTCATTTTGGCTTAGACAAAATTTGTGTTTGCCCTAAAGCCTTCATCTTTTGCACGTTCATTGGTGAGAAAACTGTAAAAAAATCACAACATTGCCTATTTCTCTTGGCACAGCTCCTATATTCGCAATCGACAAAAGGGAGATAAATGCGACAGTATTTCGCTAAAAATATCGACAACTAATGTTGTCGTCCGTCTTTTAGTTCGCCCGTTAAAATCGAATACTGACGTAATACTCGCATCATAAAATGTGCAATATCAAAGGGAAATATGGTGAGAAAACGCTCAATTGCAGCTCAGAGGGAAAAAACGTTTAATATTTTATTTATAAGTTGCATTTCCAGCTACAAAAGTTTCATAAATAACTTGTACTTCCATGCTAAAGGTAGAGCATTTACGAGCGACTTCTTTGGCGACATTTTTTGCGATAAGCCGCTGACACCAAGTACCCTAAAAGTCGGCGCGCATTCAAGGCCGATGGGAGGAATTTGGCTGATTTGTGACGCCGTGTCAACAAGCAACAAGAGAGAGAAGCTCGAAAAACCAGAGACTAGCCAGTGGTCCGCATCAAACGGACCACTGAAGATGACTCATCAGTCAGCTCGGATGATGAGTACTTTGTGCAAGCAGCTACAAACAGCTTCCAAGCCAAGAAAATTACATGATCACCGGGAAGAAAGCAAACAGTGACTGTCAGATTACAAGATGTAGATGTTCAGGTGGAACCAGATATTGGCGCAGAAGTAAAGGTAATGGATGAACATCAATTCCAAGCCCTAGTACACGGGACCAATCATAAATTTACTTTGGAACATTGCCAAGCCAGGCTCAACACGCTAGAGCACCCTCTCAGGGTGAAAGGAAAATTTAAAACAATCATCCTTAACCAGACGTGTGGAAAGCCCGCAACATTCATTGTAGTGAAAGGAAGGATAAATTCACCTCCTCTCCTCCGCAAAAACACCCTCACTGAGTTGGGGATGCTTAAAATACAGCCAGATGATGGATTAACCACGCCAAATGCAATGGGAATAAAGGATGATAAACCACAGAACGTCAAGTCTACTAAAAAAGATCCTAAGCAACAGGAGATGGAAGATATTATCACTAAATACGAGTATCCATTTCAAGGAATTGGAAGAATCAAAGACAAGAAGAACAATAAAGAGATTTATGGACAATTTCATATGAAACCAGAAGCGATACCCGCCTCCCAAAAGCCTCGTCCTGTTCCATACCACCTGCAAAAACCACTTAAGGAATGGCTGCAACAAGGCATAGAAGAGGACATCTTTGAAGATGTCCCTGAGAATGGACCAGTAACATGGTGCTCACCTCTGGTGATACAACCCAAACCAAGATTTGCTCAGAGAGCCAAAGAAGAATTGGGCCCACATATGATTCGAGCCAGTGTCGACCTTCGAGTTCCGAACAAATGCATGGAGCGAAGCCGAATCACCCAGACTCCGATCGTTGAAGATTTCATCCACAAATTCCATGACTGGACCATTTGGACCAAAAAGGACCTCCGCCAAGGCTATCATCAACTTGACCTTGACCCTGCATCACGTGGCATTGCCACCTTCGCTACCCCCTGGGGAAACTTTGGACCAAAGCGCCTGGTATTTGGTGCAAAAGCATCCCAAGATCTGTTTGATGAAACGATGCAACGAATCTTTGCTGACATCCCAAGCTGCTTAAACCAGAGAGACGTCCTCTTGATTTGTGCACGCAACTGGGAAGAACACAACGCTAAACTAGAAGCTGTTTTACAAAGAGCTGACGACTATGGAATTACACTCAATAAACCCAAATGAGCGTTTGAACAGCAAGAATTAGAATTCTACGGCTACAGATTTAGTCAACAAGGGCTGATGCCCACGCCAGATAAAGTGAGAGCCATCCAAGTGTGTACAGCACCGAAATCGAAATCCGAGGTTTCCTCGAAGTTTCCTTGGCATGACAGGATATCTGGCGAAGTTTATTCCGCGATATGCCTCCCTCACACAACCACTGAGAGAATTAACGCACAAGGAGACCAAGTTCCACTGGGGCCCCAAGGAACAAGATGCCTTCGAGAAACTAAAGAACAACATCTCCAACGATGACACCATAGCATTCTTCAACCCAGAACGGCTCACCATGGTTAGAACGGAAGCAAGCTACAATGAGGGACTCTCAGCTGGGCTATTCCAGAAGACAGAGAAAGGATGGCAGCCAGTCCTCTTCATTAGGCGCCCACTTACCGACGTCGAGAGAAGATACAGTCAGACTGAAAAAGATGGGCTATGTGTGAAATGGGCCAAGGATCGATTCAGCATATGCCTCATGGGAGCACCAAGATTCACAATCATCACAGCACATAAACCACTGCTCCACCTATTTAATAAGCATACTGCCAAGCTTCCACCACGTATAGAGAAGTGGATGATGCGCATGCAGGACGTGGATTATGAACTGCGATATGAACCGGGAAAAGATTAAGCTGACCCCCTTGACTTTCTCTCGCGACATCCCTTGCCAGAAACAGGAGAGGACGACACAGAAGAAATCATCAAGAGTGTCACGGAGGCAGAACCAGCCATTATCCTTGACAAAATCAAAGCAGAAACAGCCAAAGACGACACTCTTCAAAAGCTTAGTCATGTCATGGGAAAAGGAGATTGGCTTGCCCACAAGAGAGATCCTGACATTGTACCCTTCAGCGCTATCAAAGACGAGATATACGAAGCCCGGGGTCTAATCTACCGAATGAATCAAATCATCCTTCCGGACAAGCTACAGCAGAAAATGATTAAGATCGCTCATGAAATGGCACATTTCGGAAAAACAAAGAACAAGCAGATACTCCGGAGAAAATACTGGTTCCCAACCATGAATACTATATGACCGATAATCTCATTGGACAATGTTTCGAATGCCAAGTAGCAACAAAACAACACACAGAAGAACCAATCAAGCCATCAACCATCCCACAGAAACCTTGGGAAGAAATTGCAATTGACTTCGGGGGACCATATCCTGATGGCCACTATAATCTTGTTGCTGTAGATAAAAGAAGTAGATACCCAGAAGTAATGTCACTCACTCGACATCATTCAAACCGACTCAGGTAAAATTGAAACAGATGTTTGGACACCATGGCATCCCACAACGTGTAGACTCGGACCACGGCCCTCCCTTTAATTCTGCAGAATTTGCACATTTCGCCAAACAAGAAGAGTCCACACACCACTGGATAACACCGGAGCACCCAAGAGCCAGTGCAGAAACCGAAAGGTTCATGCAGATCTTAAACAAAACAGAACAGATTGCACATTTACAAGGAAACCACAAATCAGAACGAGAACTATATATATATAGCTGTGCAAGACATGCTGATGGCCTATAGAGACACCCCACACACGGTCACAGGGGTGACACCATATGAAGCCATGCTGAACCGATCCATACACACCCGATTATACCACGAAACCTTACAGAAAAGCAACCAAAAGGCGAAAGACAAGATAATCGAAGAATGCGACAAGCGATACAAGAAAAGAATGACACAACAGAGAAGAAACGTGAAAGAACATACCTTTGTATTAAGAGACTATGTACTGCTGAAACAGAAGAAGAGTAACAAGTGGTCGACTGCATTTGAACCAGCGTTTTACGTCATCACCAAAATTAAGGGATCATCAATCACCATCAGACGCATCAAGGATGGTAGAGAGCTATGCCGTGATGCAAGCCAACTCAAACCCGCAAATGCTCTGGTGAAAACCGACAACGACATATCAACACGAATCACAGACGAAGAAGAATTAACTGAGGATCGGGATACAGATGGTGAAATGCCGGATAGCGATGTGGAGCAAGTAATACCCACAGACGACCAGAACATGGAAAACCACGAACCTAACAGACCAAGAAGGGAAACACAAATACCAGTACGACTGGGAGACTATGTTCTCACATAGCAAAGACAAGGTGACCCAAATGAACAAACGGTACACTACACATATCAACTAAAGTTCAGAACACTAATACTCGGAGTTCACTGCTAACACTACGATAATATTAGAGACATAGAAACTCTTAAGAAAGGGAGATGTTATGTATGTATATAGGCTATAGCTCGTCACCAGGCCGCAACAATTGTAGCCGGACATCCGGGACGTGTTGACATTGGAGCATGCTTTTGGGATGTGCTATATTTTTATGAGTTGCACTTGTTTCGAATTATATCACTGTTACGTTTATACTTGAAAGATTGCTTGGTTGGACCGGACTTAACACTCGTTGCCAGGCCCCGCATCACACATCGTTCAGCGCTCCCATTGCCGTTGCACCGCCCAGTATATAAGCGCCCTCCGTAAAACATAACGGCATGAAAGTTGAAGAATTCGTAGCATTGGCAAAGGCGACAATGGTTTTGAATACGTCGAATTTGTTGAAGTTTCCACAAAAACAAGTAAAAGAGGACTCTCCAAAAACTCTCGAGATTTCCTGCCCAAAATGTACGCTACTGGAGGTGAAAGATGCCTCGTCGCCTTTTTGAAAGAATACTTGTCCCATCAAACAGAAGCATTGCGAATGTCTGGTTCGTTTTACCTATCGGTCAACTACAAGTCCAAAGATAACACTTGATATAAATCTCAACCTATGGGGACGAACCGCATCAACGAAATGATAAAACGCATAATTGCTGGTACACCACTCGAGGATAATTCGAAGAAATTAACAAACCACAGCGCTCGGAAGACGGTGGTCAGTAAATTGAGGAAAAACAATGTAGAGTGTTCCTCCATTGTGAAGGTGACAGGCCATCGCAACTTACAATCCCTCCATGATTATGACGAAGGAGACGAAGAAGAACAGGAAAAAATATCATCCAATATATCCTGGAGAAATAATATCCAAAAAGGTCAAAGAACATCCACTTCAAGTGTAACTGGACATCAAATTAGTCTAAGTCAAACAGCCATATGCAGCAAAAGCAACCATTTGTTGTTGATCTTGAACAACATCAACTGAACTCCAATAACGCACATGCCTTAATCAACTGAATCAAGCAACGTTGAAACAACAAAGTCAACATCAAATGTTCAATACAAACCATTTTCATGGCTGCCAAGTAACCTTTTCAGTTGGTTCAACGATGACATCTCCAGTTATGCCCCAACAGCAAGATGTCCTCGAACGAAAGCGACGTCGCGCTTACGCGATTGACAGTGACTCTGATTAACTTAACTGTTTTGTTCAAAAGTGTCACAAAAATTAAGATGTTTCTTTTAAACTTTCGATTGCTTTGAGCTGACACGAGCGGACACGATCACTGCTTTGAATGTTTTTCACTTGTCGTTACATGTTATCCTGACGCAGTAAATAATTACATTATTTGAATTAATTAAAGTAGCCGCAAGGTCAAGATTCATTGTTTTGAATTAATTTTGTCTGGAACATTTTCCTGTATATTATTAATAAGTAATTATGAACTCCTGAACAGACACCTGAACTCCCTATTGCTATGCCACTGATGTACATCGAGATAGTGTGACCCTTGTGATAAGGCCAACTCTAAATTGGTCAACCCCTTTCTTGGTCACTTAGCTATCTTCAGTTTACAGATGATTTGTTGGCATCATTCTCATTTACATGGCTTATGTAAACAAAAAGATAGCCCTGCTGCCAGAATAACACTAACATTACTAAACTTTTGAACTGACACTAAGATTCGGGGTGGATTCAGGGAGAGAGGCCAGCCATCTCAAACTGAAAAATAGTGGGGCAAAAACTGCTTTTCAGGAGTGGTAAGTAGCTTTCACCTAGTTTTGGCCCCTCCCAAACATTTAGTCTGAATCCACCCCTGTGTGAGATCAGTGAAATATGATTAGTCTATTGATTTTGTCTCTTGAGTTTTCTAGAGCCTCTAAAATAAGTAACTGATTTGTATTGATAAATTCACATGAGTAATTCTTTTTTTGTATATGTTTTACTTTATTATCTTTTTTAAATTGGCAACTATAATCATGTATATTGTTTTTATATTGTATTTGTTCTTGCACAAACAGTTCAAATTCAAGCGACTGGTCAGAGACCAGTGAAGAGACCAGTGAAGATTGGAGTGGTAGCAATGTAGATACTGATGAAGATAACTTGTAAGTTACCTATTGAAGTAAAACTTGTAAATGTTGCAGAGTGTAAGGAACAAACTTTCCATATATCAAATCCAACTTTACGCTAGTCTAGGGTGAATTTGGTAAATTATTTTACATGTATTGATCAGCTATTAAAAGCTACTGTCTCTATGTATAGGTAATCATATATGATAGCGAGTACAATTAAAGATTTATACTAGGAGAGTGATATTTGAAAATTTTGCCAAAATTGCATGAGCTGTTAGGCAAGTGCAATTTGGTGTAATTTTCAAATATCATGAGTAGTGTAAATCCTTAATTGTACGAGAAAAATCATATGATTACTAATTTATTATATACATGACAAATACAACACATACACTTCATGCCCACTCACACCTTTAAAAACATCTTGTTTCATTACTTGACAAGAAACATTTTCACTCTGGGTGTTCTCTGTATTCATTTCAAAATATTTACATGGAATTTTTAGTTCATAGTGTACCACACAGGTCGTTGGAAATATGAAAACTTTCCATTGCAGAATTTGCCACCATTTTGAATGTTATTGTCAACATCGTTCCCAGGGCCTTCTCTATTTTTATTAATTGTACTGCAGTACAAATCAGAATGTAGTAATTTTGTCATGCATATAATAAACAAAGTTACTGTACTTACCGGTACGATTAGGTAGGTCTGTGTGTCACAGTAACCCCGTGCATGTAGCCCAGACACTTTAGTGCAGCAGAAAGGGCAGGCTAGAGGCTTATTTTCGAGAAATGTTGAAAAAAGTACATTGTAGACTCCTTAATCATGCAGTATTATTCAATTATATTTTCCTTATAAATTATTATAGGGGTATGTCTGATACAATCAATGATGAAACCCTTAGTGCTTCTGAACTCAGTCTGGTTGAAACTTCTGATTCATCAGATGATAATGATGGGAAAATAACTGAGCCCATGAACACTAGTGAGCCTTCACGAAAATATGGACCAGAAACATTGGAAGAAAGGAATAACAGATTAAGAGAGAAGCTCAAAACCTCTTTTGATTCATTAAATGGAACTGACAAATATTATTCAACATACTCTATCCACTTTGAAAAAGATCGTGTGATTGTTGATGTTGACATAATACTAGATATGTTCAACAATGACTGTTTGTACCCATCTTGTTTACAGCAGAGCAGAGTGACAAATTGGAAAATGGATGGTGGAGTATTGAGAGTGTCATGGGAGTGCATAGGAGGGCATTCAGGATATTGGGTGTCATCCAAGGTACTTTGCCAAAAGTCTGGACATGATATTTATGTAAACACTGTGTTGCTAGCAGCAGGAATTGTAGTCACAGGGAACCATTTTGATAAATTGTCATCATTCAGCAAGTTTTTGAAGCTTGGATTTCTTTCACGGTCAACATTTAATCGCTTACAGAGAAACTGTATTATACCAGAGATTAAGTGTTTCTGGGAAGAAATGAAGGCAGAAATATGGAGAATTTTCAGTGATGAAACAGTTATATTGTGTGGGGATGGCAGAAACGACTCACCGGGCCATACTGCAAAGTTCTGCATTTATGCACTAATGGAACAATTCCTGGATGTAATTGTTGACATCGAGATGGTTGACAAACGAGAAACGAATGGGGTATCAACGAATATGGAAGTATTTGGCCTTAGAAGGTTGCTAGAAAGACTTGTTGGGAAAATTGTTGTGTCAGAGATTGTTACAGATGCATCTGCATCTGTGATAGCTTTGGTTAGAAAAACTTAAAGGTACATGCAGACTGTTCATAGAACTGAATAATTTTTGTATTTTGCAAATTGTCATATGTACTGTAATGTACTGTATACTTTAAAAACCTGTACTTTTATTTCAGACTCATGTTGAGAATCTGAGTGTCCTGAACTGGAATTTACATTATTAACCCAGTGCTTAATTTACTACTGATAAATCCACTCACCTGGTTAACACTAGGGGGTTTTACCAGTAATTGTCAATTAGAGACTGTTGTTATCTGTATACTGTTAGTATTTATAATAAATGTACTGGTGGATAACATTTATTTATCTTTGCCAGTTGCACTCAAATCCTCAGGATTTATTGTCAAATTTGCAAAACATGTGTTATAACCTATTAATTAATGTGCACAAGTTTTTAAGTGATGATAATTTAGTTGTTACATAAATACTCCAGTTGAGTTTAATCTTTTAAATTTCTTCAATTACATTAGATAAATACCCAGTCTATTTTGCTGATCTTTTTCATGCTTTGGACATTTGGCATAAGTCAGTCAAAATAACAAAGAAGCTTGCCCAGGTATTATTCTAATCTTCATATTGGATTCCTGATTGGGGCAGTCAAATGTTTTATATACCATATTATATTAGTCTGTAAAATCACACATACAGTATCTAGGTATTCTCTCATTCCTTGTGTTATAGCTGTAATGACTTTTTCTGATTTTATTTCATTTCATTTCATTTCAGACTGCAAAAGTGAGGGGTTGCGAGGTCATCAATGAGTGGTCAGAGCCCATCCGTAACCACTTTTGGTATATTGCACAAAACAGCAAAGGTGACCATGAAAAACTAAAGGTACAGTATGATTATCCAGTAGTCATTTGTGTTCATTATATGCCCTGTATGTGTCTCTGTTAATCTGTCATATTGTGTTAATTATTTTTGAATTGTTTAAAGTTTCATTATTTATTTTTTTTAAATTATTATTATTTTTTATGTAGGACAGCTGGTTGGGGGTGTTACACCATATGGTTGGTGAACACGAATGGGCAGATGGGGAATGTGATCATGGCCCTTTGGTTGCAACCGAAACAGGAAAGACCATATTGCAAAAGAATTCCAAAGCCCTAGAAGCTATTCGCAAAGTGATTCTCGATACACGGTTTGTGCGCAGTCTGCATCACTACACTACTTTCAGGTATACTTATGTAGTATTTCTAATTGTTCTTGTCTGTATTGTTGTTAATGTGTTTATGCAGGGGAAAGTGCAGTTTGAAATACATGTAAACTGCTTACTTGAAATGATATAAGATTTGCATATATCACTTTCTAGATTATCAAACCTAACTGTACTTAGTACTAATGCATGCTAACTTACTTCAGCAGGCACACAAGCAAATTAGAAAATTTTAACTCAATGTTATTGAAGTATGCTCCAAAAAGAGTTGGATTTCAGTGAGTAAAATCATGCATCTAATGATTGGCTTGTACTTCTTATCCCATCATTAATTCCAAATTTTGTTTATAAAGAAATGAGTCATTTATGGCAAGGACTTTATTGGCAGCTATCGACCAGAACTGTCATGCATTTAGAAAGCCAGCACTTAGTGAAGATGGCAAGCTAAAGTACAACAAGTTGTACAGCAAGAGGTCCAAGAATTGGAGGGTCTAGGTTGTCAAGGAAGATAAGACATATCCCTTCTGGCCAGTTCTTGCTTCTCGGATATGTCAGAACAGGGTGCTAGATGAAGAAAGTATTGCCCGAAGAGTTGTCATTCCTGCAGACCACCCCAAAAACATTGCCCCATCAATTGCTTTGAAACCAATACCCAAAACATCGGATCTTGTTGAGAAATCATTATCCAGATTTGCCAAAGTTGAGCCACCTATTGAAGAAGCAAACTTCACTGGAATTGATTCTTTTACAGCTGAAGTCATGGAATGTGATTAACCATAATGTAGTATTAAATTTATTGTTATTACTGTACAAAAAAAAGTTAAATATCAAAGTGAAAGATGTTACATCTACAATATTTACAAGATACGTGTATGCTGCAAAAACAACTTTTAACACCTACTGCAACAAGCATCTATTCTAGGGATTTTGTATTTCTCCAAAATACTTTAGTATTCATGTGTCCACTTTTTGCCTTGCATAAGAATCACTGTTGCTCTATTAGAGTTTAAAAAATCTCATCAGTTAGCATGTTTTTGCTTATATCCAAAACACTGCCTATGCATGCAGTACTATACTTTGTTACACTCGTTGGATACAATACCCTCTAACCAGCTTGTGTTCTGGTTAAAAACAAATTTGGTGCTTAAGTAGTTCCATGTTCTAGTATGACATTACGGTAACCCAAAAGGCATCTTGACTTGTGATTGTTACATGTTTTACAGTGTAGTATAATTTTATAGTATCCGAAAAGGCATCTTGACTTGTGATTGTATGTATTAGATATTGTATCTTCTCCATTTATAAAATTAATGCTTTTGTTCATGTAAATGCTCAATAAAGGAAATACAGTATTTAAGGTCAGTAGTTATGGATTTTCTTCTCCACCATGGAGAAGACAATCCTTACATACTGTATTTCCTTTATTTAGCCCATCCCAATAACACCCCCCCTGTTCAGAACAACCATAAAAAAAATAAGCACCCAGCCTCTATTAGGCCCTCACCCCCATGGGCAGTGTAAAAAAAATAAGCCCCCATGGGGCTAAATAGAGGAAATACGGTACTGTATGCTTTTTGAGCTTCAATCTTCAGATCTCATGGCAACATTTACAAATAAAGACAAAACATATAGTAACAAGTTGAAATGTTCCCTGTGGTACCCTAATGGTAGTTAGATTTTCAGTTAGAACAAATTGGAACAACCTTAGATCCAGAGGCCTTTTTTATTTGGAGCATTAATTGATGTCTAGTAGAGCAACAGTGGTTCACAAAACAAAAGGAATTTCTTTTGATTTTTTCTATTTAATGCTAAAGTATTTTTTACATATTTTAAAATTTGTTAGCATAATTAACACACAACTGTCTTATGTTTGTCTTATGTTCAAAAGAAAAATTAATGAAAGAGCATTTAAGCTCTTCTGAATCCCATGTAGTTTCCATCTTCAGCAGGGTACATATGTCTAATAGCTAAAACTACACAGGAAGGACACACTCTCCTGTTTCCTCTGCCTAATTTTTTGTAACGCCACAAAATATATTGGCGGTAAGCAGCTTTGCGAAAACTGTTTGTGGAGTAATCTGGTTCTTCCGCTCGAAAATCACATCTACCCCTGATTGACATGACAAGTACATCCCTGTCAGTGCAGACATTTTGGAAAGTCACAAATGAAGTGACACATCTGATCTTGCCACAACATTTATTCTCCTCCTCATCTGGCATCGGTCGACACACACCACACGTACACCATGCAGGTTTCCCTGTAGTAGGAGGTATAGAAGGTGGTATAGGTCCGCCAAACTGTACAATGTTTTTTGCATAATCTAGGCTACCTTTACCATTTGATAAGATTTCCAATAAAATTTTATTTTTCTGCTGCTCATTTAGACCTCCCACAAATTCCTGGAAACCAAATACAATTGTTATAAAGGCCATGTGATACAATTAATAGATAGTGTTTTTGTAATAATATGCCAAAATAGATGCTTCATAAGATAACTGACAAACACTACTACGAAACTTACACACTGGGTGTCATTGATCATTCATACAAATTCTTATGAATTTTATTTAAAAAGTAATATTTATGAATTTTTTATATTCTTAAATAGTACAAGCAAATTGTCTGACTGGCAGATTTTATCCACCGAGTCAGAACGCTAGGCTTACCGTAATTTCTTCTTTAGCTTTATCTACAGCAATCTGATGGCGTTCGAATGCGTTCAGATTATTTACGTCTGTGATCCCTGCCGATACAGTGCTCGTTGATGGCCTTTTATTCTTACACGTTGCCTTCTTTGTACCACACGTACACTCAGCAACACATGTCAAGCTCTCGTCGCGACAAGGACAACCACGCTTTTTTCTTCCGCTGCCCCTGCTACAAGTATTTTTGCAACTACAAAACTAAAAGATAGAAGCACGCGATTAATCATTTGATCTGTTTCGTGTCTTTTATAGGAGGAAATATTCAATAGGTACATGTATCAGTATTTCAATAGGAATGCTTACTTGCGTTCGGTCTGGTTGTCGCCTGGTTGAAGGTTCCCCTTGATCAAGCTGCTCTGCGTTTTGCTCTTGGGTTGGTGACTCACAACAAACAGGCGATCCGTAATAATTGGGATTGTCTTCAGGGTCATAATGCTCCGACGCCAAGTCAGAATCAGTGTCCGACATTTTGAAATCACTGAAGAGGGATATCGAGCCGGTCGCAGGCTAAGTTCCCGTATGAAAACAATAACATAAGCGCGCAATGCATCACTGTGACACTCATCCTTTAAGGCTTGTATACATTTATGCTAATGTAGTTAACGTTGTTGTGTAAGGTGGTCATGCCGCCTTTCACCAGCACCTCTTTTGAGTGGCATATGAGAAATCAAGCCGCTCATTAAAGAGGAGATGCATAAATTTATACATACTGTTAATTTCAACAAAATACAGTATAAATACAATGTAGTTTTTATTATAAGTACAACTGTCCTATTAAAATTCAGGAATTACAATTTTAGGCAATAAAATGACATTACAGTACAGCATGTCTTGACTCTGTCCAAGTAGTGCTGTTTAGCAGCTTTTGTGTAAGGTGGTTTCAGTCGCCTTTGACCATTATCTCACTCAGGTGGCCTTCAATGAGCCGCCTGTTAGTGAGAACTGCAAAGATAGGACTCAAAGCTTGTATACATTTATGCTAATGCCGTTTATGTTGTTGTGTAAGGTGGTCATGCCACCTTTTACCAGCACCTCTTTTGAGTGGCATATGAGAAATCAAGCCGCTCATTAAAGAGGAGATGCATAAATTTATACGTAAACAATAGAATGAAGCTAATTATTATTCATAACTTTTGATAAAGATCACCAAGAAGGCTAATTAGTATTCCTAACTTTTGATACAGATCACTTTGTCCAAAAGATTATCTTTATTGGGATTTACAGACGTATACATGTGACTTGAATGCTACGTTTTGATTGCTTCTTAACCTCATTAATTATTCATGAGTTTCACAAATACTGTTAATGTCAACAAAATACAGTATAAATACAATGTAGTTTTTATTATAAGTACAACTGTCCTATTAAAATTCAGGAATTACAATTTTAGGCAATAAAATGACATTACAGTACAGCATGTCTTGACTCTGTCCAAGTAGTGCTGTTTAGCAGCTTTTGTGTAAGGTGGTTTCAGTCGCCTTTGACCATTATCTCACTCAGGTGGCCTTCAATGAGCCGCCTGTTAGTGAGAACTGCAAAGATAGGACTCAAAGCTTGTATACATTTATGCTAATGCCGTTTATGTTGTTGTGTAAGGTGGTCATGCCACCTTTTACCAGCACCTCTTTTGAGTGGCATATGAGAAATCAAGCCGCTCATTAAAGAGGAGATGCATAAATTTATACGTAAACAATAGAATGAAGCTAATTATTATTCATAACTTTTGATAAAGATCACCAAGAAGGCTAATTAGTATTCCTAACTTTTGATACAGATCACTTTGTCCAAAAGATTATCTTTATTGGGATTTACAGACGTATACATGTGACTTGAATGCTACGTTTTGATTGCTTCTTAACCTCATTAATTATTCATGAGTTTCACAAATACTGTTAATGTCAACAAAATACAGTATAAATACAATGTAGTTTTTATTATAAGTACAACTGTCCTATTAAAATTCAGGAATTACAATTTTAGGCAATAAAATGACATTACAGTACAGCATGTCTTGACTCTGTCCAAGTAGTGCTGTTTAGCAGCTTTTGTGTAAGGTGGTTTCAGTCGCCTTTGACCATTATCTCACTCAGGTGGCCTTCAATGAACCGCCTGTTAGTGAGAACTGCAAAGATAGGACTCAAGGCTTGTATACATTTATGCTAATGCAGTTTATGTTGTTGGGTAAGGTGGTCATGCCACCTTTTACCAGCACCTCTTTTGAGTGGCATATGAGAAATCAAGCCGCTCATTAAAGAGGAGATGCAAAAATTTATACATACTGTTAATGTCAACAAAATACAGTCTAAATACAATGTAGTTTTTATTATACAAAGTACAACTGTCCTATTAAAATTCAGGAATTACAATTTTAGGCAATAAAATGACATTACAGTACAGCATGTCTTGACTCTGTCCAAGTAGTGCTGTTTAGCAGCTTTTGTGTAAGGTGGTTTCAGTCGCCTTTGACCATTATCTCACTCAGGTGGCCTTCAATGAGCCGCCTGTTAGTGAGAACTGCAAAGACAGGACTCAAGGCTTGTATACATTTATGCTAATGAAGTTTATGTTGTTGTGTAAGGTGGTCATGCCACCTTTTACCAGCCCGTCTTTTGAGTGGCATACTGTATGAGAAATCAAGCCACTCATTACAGAGTGCATAAATTTACACATCATGTTAATGTGACATTATTCCAGGGGCGAGAAACGGAGACACTCTTTAGAAGCTAAAAGAAAACAACGTCTGTCTCGAAACAAAAGAAAAAAGAAAATGAATAAGCAGACAAAGAAAGAGCTCTCTGCTGGTATAATAGACAAGCTCAAGGAAGAAAATCAAACTTTAGGAAATTCAATTCAAATTGAAAAATCCATAAAGGAAAAATATTTTGAAATGTGGCGGATGTCTGAAGTTGGAATTTTGTCAATTTTATTACTTTCAGTTTGCCAAGACTGACTGAGACTACATTTTGTTAGTCTCAGTCAGTCTTAGCCAGGAGTGGTGAAAGACAAAGGTTATTGCAGGGCACAATGGTGTTCATGAAGCCTTTGGTGTGAGTTTCGGAAGATGTGGGCAGTACTGCAGATGACTTCCTCAGAATTTTTTTTATTCTTAGATGCTCTGAGTGAGATGCATTCTGGTGCATTTTTAGGTTCAAATACATATAGGAAGAAAAACTAATAACTAATAATGTTTAGAAGTTTGTCCGAGGTTCACAAGTTCATGTTGAACTAGGCATTTGATTGGCTACTAGCAACTAAGTAGCCAATCAAATGTGAAGAGTTTTGGAACGAACTTGTAAACATTTCTATCAAAGGCAAACTGAAACCAACTGTAATATTTTGTTTTACATTGATTTAGATCATTGCTGAATTTGAGATGATACTACTAATATATACAAGCATCAGTCACACATTCAAAGCCAACTTTGCACAAATGGTTAAAGGTATACTCCACCTGGCAAGGACAAAAAAAGTCACAAATAGAGAGGAAATGCAACTATTCCTCAGTGCTCTGGATGAAAGTGACCCTGATGAAGAGATGCTAGAGCACTCTATTGGTAAGAACAGAAATTTACATCACAATACACTAATAAGTTGTACATACACATGTAGTGCATGTGGTACATTTACGACCTTGGTGTATGGGAGAATCATCTACCA
Source organism: Paragorgia papillata (assembly GCA_035771165.1). Lineage (NCBI taxonomy): Eukaryota > Metazoa > Cnidaria > Anthozoa > Scleralcyonacea > Coralliidae > Paragorgia > Paragorgia papillata. The sequence goes on along the minus strand of JAWNZC010000022.1, from coordinate 221,792 downwards.
AACATCTGTTAGTTAATAGATAATTACTGAGGCCAACAGCATTATTGAATATATTGCAGCTAGCTGAGGGCTTAGCCCAAAGCAACTGAGGGCTTAGCCGGCACGCTTGGCACAAATGCCCTCGGAATCGCCGAAGGTCGCCATGCATTGCGCACAGCGGTTTTCCTCCAAAAAAGAAACAAAATGGCGGGGGACTTGCAACTGAGTTACTGGTCGTAGTTCGATTGTGCAGTAAAGAAGTATGATAGTTGTACGGCACTACTTCGTGATCGCTCAGAAACTGTTCAGCTTTCTCGGGTTGTAATTTTTTTACAAAATAGTTTCGGACTAGAAGGCCGTATGGTGTATTTATAACAAATGTTCGAAGCCGAAATGTCAAATGACTCAGATCTGGTTCTCTACTCTAGTTAAATATACTTGTCAGTAGAAAAATACTGTGAATTTTCGGTATTGTGCCATGCAATTATTTTGCTTTCACAATAACAATCTGCTTTAAGTTGATTTATTCTTAATATTGACTGGTGAAGGATTTGTTTGACAGAGATTATCAGCAGTCCTGACAGTGAGTGACACACCTCTTAATTCAAAATAGAGAGTCATTGTGGGTCAAGAATATGGTACAGCATATACCTAGGCAAATATCAATGTAAAACATTTTTGTACTGCCTGTACAGTATACTGTAGTTGAAGTATTCTAAATATGTTTCTTGGCACCCCCCTGAAAACATCAAAATTGTAGAAGAAAACAATTAAAACTTAGCTTCACTGCCTTTTAAATTCAAGAATGGTGTATCATGGTAATAGCTGCAAATCATTATTCTACCCTACTCTTTCCCTAAACTCAGCCATCCTCTCATCAAACCAATCAACCCCTCTCCCAATACCTACCCAGTCCCCCTCCCCCCACCCACCCACCCCCCACCCCCACCCCACCCCCACCACACACTCCTGCAAACTCTGCTTAAATTTTCAGTTTAATATATAAAACAAGACAGAGAAGAATTAGTATTTTGCATCTGATCACAGCATAGGTTTAAAAGCTGCTGTACTACAAAATCAAGACAATAAATGTATACTTCTTTTCCCACTTCATAAGTAGTGAAAATTGAAGCTCGTTTAAATTCTTTGTGCTACTATTTAAATTGAATTACTTGCGATATACACATTACACATATATTCAGGACTCTATAAATCAGATAGTCCTCAGTAACTGTAAGTAGATACAAGACCAGCCAGGTGGGTGACACTGAAAGAGATAAGGTCCCTTCATCTGGAACACAACTGTTCGACACTATAAACAGAAAAAGATAATATGCAATGTTTATAGATGTGCATATTCAGCAAATAAACACAGCTCTTTGATACAATTTATATTATCATAAGAGTAGACAATTGCATAATATAAATAGCTCTGTGTCAGTCTGTGTCAAAGACAAAGATTCATGTAAGAGCTCAGTTGTAATTGAAATAGCTATAATATATATAGAACAATTATTATGGGACAATGAACTCGGGTGGAGAATAACCAACCAACAGCTCCCAACTTGACCTGTAGCTAGTAAACCGAAGGTTGTGGGTTTGAATCCCAGCTGGGCCAAGTTGATTTTTCTCTACTTGTCCAGTATATGGTTCATCACTCAGTACAATATACAGTACAATGATAGCTTAACTCACATTACTAAGCCTTTGAGTGATTTAATAAAACAAGCATGGTACAGGTTGTACATCAACAAATAAACAGCTCTGATACACTTTGAGTATGAGCTAGCTCTGTAACAGCTGCACAGCTAAAACAAGCATAATAAAGACATGTTCTGCCATTTATATCATCGGCTAATATTATATGTAAATATAGCTCTGTGGCACAGTATAAATAAAGCAATAATACATGTACACAAGCTGTACTTGTGCACCAGCAAAGAAACAAAAACATATATATAAAAATATATATGTGACACTAAATTGAGATACTGTAAATGTAACCATACAGTAATGTAAACACATAGATAATACATATTTAAGCGACATAATTTATAAGCATAAGCTATGATTGAACAAACTGTGCTATAACTTAGGGCTAAGATGAGGCATGGCATAATTGCACACTATAGTTTACTGTACTTTACATATGTACATAAACATAACAAAACACAGCTCTGGCATTGTTTTACTGCACATGGATGGACCAATTTATACATGGGCTATCATTTGCATCTCTGTACGCTTCGAAATAACTAAATAAGTCCAACAAATCTATCTAACACGTTTCTTCATGTAAACAATTCATTGGCAATTGTACAGCAAAGACATAATGTATATTCTCTGCAGAAGCTCGCAATCTGCGTGCGATATCTCACAAATGTTAATACAATTCACTTCTTACCTGGTTATTTACTCCTTTCAATCGTCTTGACACAACTTGAATATCTTTAGTTTTCTTGTTTCTTCTATATTTTGTAACGATATGCAATTTCCAGGCGGTTTTACATCATATATCCCACCAACAAAACGAAGCACTTGTATCACAAAGACATGCCTCGGCCGCGCGCGACGTCTCAAGAATATCGCTCCAAACAAATTAATAAGACCCAAAGTCGAAAAACAAAAAAGAAACGAGCTTAAGTTAACACTTTGGCTTTCCGACAAGCACAAAATAAATACCAGATCGGTTAAGACTAAAAAGTTATTTGAAGCTTTAAATTGTTATATTTTAGCGTCCGGGCTCGAATTTCCAAATTCGCAAAAAGTGCTCACAAAGAATGAAGACATGATCGCGCGAGAACAAAGATCACCATGGCAATCTTGGTACCACTGTGATCCCCTTGTATTCCCCTACCACCCCCTCAAATATCGTATTTAACATAGGAACCCAAGCGCTAGAGAGCTATAAAAAGACGGCGCATATTTTTCAGAATTTAATTCGTCACCAGTCTCCCAAATATGCTGACAATTGCAAAAAAAAAAATGCGACACTTTCCTCTGGCGATTTTGATACATTTTGTGCCAAGCGTGCGCCCGAAGCTGGCTGCAATATCTCTCCTCTGCAGAGGCTCGGGGGGTGAAGCCACAGCGATGGTGCTCTTACTTCGCCCATGCCCAACCTTTACTCCCTGTGCCTCTGCAGAGGAGAGAGCCGCAATATATTCGATGGCATTTGGCCAAAGTGATTACCTATTCTAATTACTGACCCCTATCATAGATTCTGTTTGGCAATTTATTTATATATATATATATATATATATATATATACAAAGTATAAAGTATAGTTTTACCTTAAAGTCTTCGCTACCAGAGGTTTCACCCTAAACGGGATCATCAGGCGACTATATATATATATATATATATAATGATTGTATCTCTAATTGTGACATATTATTTCAGGAGGGTGATAGTTTTCTCCACGTGGCAAAAGCTAGAAAAGGAAAGTGTCCTGGAATTCTTGTCAAAGGATGCATCCAAGATTCTCCTCAGGTTGCAATTGTTTCTGAAAAGCAAGTTATTTGTGAAGTGGATGGAGGGATTGTTGAGTCAACGGTTGGGTTTATGGCTGTCAACTATGTTTTTATGTTTAAGTATGCAGCTTCTTTAAACAATTTTTGTTTGTTTTTACAAAAATGTGTGCTGCAAATCCAAGATGGAAAGAAGCTACCAGCTTCTGTTATTTCTTTAGTCAATGAACTAAGTGCAGTTGCTGCTGATCTGTAGACCATTTTTATACTTTTATTCTTTTAAGGTCACACGTTTAAAAATGCTTTAAGTTTACAACTATATTTAGTGTTTATATTATTTCCAATATGTATGTTGTTTCACATATTCAAACTCGAGCTAAGGGCAGGAGATTGTATGTCGGTTACAACATGGATGCGAATATTGTAAAGTATACTTATACTGTACTTATACTGTACTTGTGCACATAAAAATTGTTATTTGTTGAAAATCTTAATCCTGGAGATATAATGATTAATAATTATACATTTATATATTTTTGGTAAAGTGCATGTATGTCTTAATGAAGTTTTTTTATATTGAAATATAGCATTACAAACCAATGTGCATTTGTATGGTATAATTTTTATTTCAAGTTTATATAATGAAGAACTTTGATATGTGTTATTCACACACTCACCCTATACACAAAGTAACTATTCGTCAACAAAGTGACTGTGGGTAAGTCTTAGCAGAGTACACAATACCATCAATTTTTGGAGTAATGGTTATTTAAAGGTTTGGTTTCCTTTCTCATTACTTGAGTAATTTTTTATTTTACTCAAATTATAGAGTCACTGGGTGCATTTGAGCTGAGTAAGTAATACTCATTTTTTTGAGTAACATTTACTCATTTTTGAGTAATTTCTTGTTTTACTCAAAATAAAGAGTGACTGTGGGTGCATTTTCTCTGAGTAGTTTAAACTCATTTTTTTGAGTAAATTTTACTCACATAATGTGAGTAAGTTTTACTCACTATTATGTGTCACTGTGGGTGCATTGTTTTACTCAAAATTTTGAGTCAAATCTACTCAGCATTTTTTGCAGTGTACCGACCAGGAAAGCAAGTGCCAGTCGCTGATGCTCTATCATTAAGGCTCTCGCCAGAGGAGAATGGACCAGTCTTGAACGTACAAGTACATTAAGTTTGTCCACAATTCTCCAATGAATACCTACAGAAGATTAGATTGGAGACAGCCAAAGATCCAGAGCTTATAGCCTTGAAGAATGTGGTGTATGGTGGATGGTCGAGGTTAATTAAGGAAATGACCACGGTAGTAAGACCTTAGTGGACATTCCGAAACGAGATAACTATTGAAGACAACATCCTTCTCAAAGCCCACTGGATTATTGTTCCAGAATCGCTTCAGAGCGACATCCTCTCGAAATTGCATGCCAGTCACCAAGGGATAGAGAAAACTATAAGCTGAGTGCACGGACCTCTGTATTTTGGAAGAATCTCAACAGAGACATCGAGGAAGTTACGAAGGCATGCAAGACCTGCCAAGAGTTGCAAAGTAAACAAGCAAGGGAACCTCTGATTCCCAGTGATATACCACCCAGGCCATGGCACACGATTGGAACTGATTTGGGTTTTTTCGACGATGATGAATACCTTATAGTTCTGATTATTATTCCAAGTGTCCTTTTGTGCGCAAGATACCAAGAGGCCAAGGCAACAGTAAGACAGTTGCAAATTTAACAAAGCAGATTGTGAGTGAGCATGGGGTTCCTGTGGTAGTGAGGTCTGATAATGGGCCACATTTTCAGGGTCATTATCGTAAATTGGCAGAAGAATACGGATTTCAACATGTAACGAGCTCTCCGCATTACCCACGCAGTAATGGTTTTATAGAGAGGCAAGTCAAAACCGTAAAGAAGATCTTGAAAAAGTAAAAGAAGTCAAACACAGATCCAAATATTGCTCTACTTTGTCTCCGAGCAACTACGATATATGTCAACTTCTATCACCAGCAGAGCTGTTACAAGATAACCTGCCCAGAAACATCAAATGCAAATCCACCAACGATGTGATTAGTAGACTTCGGTAAAAACAGGTGAAACAGAAATATTACCATGACCAGCACGTGAAAAGCCTGCCGGCCCTTGTACCAGGGCAGAAAGTCACTGTTCAAAACCCTAGAACATTCGAATGGGAACCAGCTGTAGTAGAGAACAAACCAATCTCGTACCCAGACCCATACGCGCGCGGCAAGCGAATGGCTCTGGGACAATCCATTTGAAAATCGACTCTGATTGGCTTAACGCGTTGACGCCTACTGCGCTGCGCAGATAATTTCACACCCATTCTCCCATCGCGGTCTTCATGTAATATGGGTTCTTTTCGAGAAGGAGTGAAGTGAAATAACATGTTTATTGGGACTTAATCTGAGAAATTGAGAGTTATTCCTTTGCAAAACTCATTTCAAGGAGACAAGAAATACTTACTTGCCTTTGTGGTGTTTTTGGAACTCTGGTTCGAGTTTAAAGTATGACAGATAACAGATTCATCGTGGCCCATGCATCGTGGCCGTGCTTCGTGACGAGTTCACTTTTCAGATTTCATAGTTTTCCGTACTTGTATATAAAATAATTAAATATTTATGGTATGTCGTCATATGGACACTGTATTTGACTTCAAGAAGTATCATTGGAACGTATAAATGATGGCTATTTGAGTAATAAATAATTGTCTACATCTTCAATCACCTCAAATATTCATAATTAGCTGAGTGACTGATCAAATTTATATCAACATGTATGTATCTCCTCATATTTTTAAAGAAAAAATATATTGTCTTATGGCTGATGACACTGTGTTTATTACTTTTTATATATGTTATATGTGACATAAATATTCTTATAGCTGTACAATGTGCTACAAGGCAATAAGGCATTGTTGTTTTTTTTAATTTGTATCTACAAGTAATATACATTGGTTTGAAGGATTATATCCATATGGGGTAAGCATTAGTGGCTGATTTATACATTTGATTTATACATTATGATTTATACTATAACTATGTGACCATATTGGAAGCATGGGTGGTGAAGAGTTTAACTGCCTGACCACTGTGATCCAAAGTTATAAGCTTGATTGGATGGCGTTAGACCTTGGATGGATGGGTGACCACTTTGGACACCTTGTCACAGGCTTGAGCTTGGAACTCGTGTGAGTAGAGTTATTGTAGTTGATCTCTCCTGTGCTTCAAGGGTTTTTCCAGGTTCTCTGGTTTTCCCCCCTCCATAAAATTAACAATTCAATCTTAGGAGAACAACCTTGTAAGGGACCTTGAGCCCTATTCTTGTTTCTCCAGTATCAGGTACAAATGTTAATAAATAAAATATATAATAATAAAATAATAAATGGTGAACGTATTTTTCTATTTAATTATAATTTAAGTACAAGGAGATACCCACTCTATGTAGTGACCCCACATAGTTTCCTTTTTAATATCTTGTTTTAAGTGATATCCATATTAAGTGTTAACCCCCCTTACCCCTCCTAGCACTGAAAGGCAAGAGTGGAAGCTGCCCCTCCAGTGGTGTAGGAAGCAATTTGATCTTGGAGGGGCACAACTTCAAAAGGGCACTTTGTTCAAGGGGTAGGACTTCAAAAGGACACTTGAGGCACATGTTTTAACATAAAAAGGGTACTTTCATGTTGCAAAAAGGGCACTTCATGACAAGGTGGGGGGGGGGGGACATGCTCCATTTTCCCTCCTGCTCCTACACCCCTGTGCCCCTCCTGGCATACCTGATAATAAACAGACAGTGATTGATGGTTTCAGTCAATGTTTTTGTACACACTGTATCCAAAGTCTGCTTTCTAAGTTAAAGAAAATTACTTTGAAAATCAGTTCAGCCAAAGGTATTTTCATAGTAGTCACCAAATGTAGTTTTACTTTTGCAAACAACAATCTCTGTATTATTTCTTATGTACTGAAGAGCTGCATTCGGGATGTATTTAAAAGCCAGAAGTTAAGAATTCCCACCTCGAGAGAACAATTTTCTACTACTAACTCTGGTTGTTTACACAATGAAATTACTATTACATTTACTGTGTTTGACATTTTGATTTGGACCATAACCCATTCCTGTCTACACCAGCTACTAACTTAATTAGCTGATTAACATGGATCCTCAGCAAACCTAAGGAACAGTGAATTGACCCATTCAATGTGAGCTTGCAAGGCCACCCAAACCAGTTCATGCATTCCCTCTGCAGTAGGATAAAATCATCTGGCATATTAACCAGAATAAAATTCTAAATAGCTTAACCTGGTGGTGAAAAGGTTAATAAAATGATTTCTTAAAACTCATAATTTATTGCTGACTATGACTTTACTCATCTTATCTTCAGTTGGCACTTTGTCCAAAAGTAAATTTATCAGTAGAGTATACAGTACAAATGAGAGCCTCACTAACTGTGGACACCCTTGTTATAAATGGGGACTACACACATGCCAGTATTATCTACTGTACCTAGTGCTGGCAGAAGATACTACGGGTTAGCCTAATTTGTCAAAATTAATAGTAAGGTGGGGTGCATTGTGCTTTCCCTTGGAAATTTTAATCCTGACTGACATTTGGACATTGGTGGGTTACAAGTGGTCGATTGCAGTTGCTGGGATAGAATAAATCCTATCCCAGCAGCAACTCTGTCAATGACCACTAGTGACCAAATGGAAACCAGGCTTTAGTCGCATTTTAGCCCATTTTCAGAGTTACCAATGGAGCTTAGGAAAAATGTTAAGTGGGCTGTATCCCCCCCTAGTCCCTCTATTGTTACACCCTTACCAGTTACCAGACTGCACAAGATGCCAAGTCTAAAGGGTAATTTAATACCAGAAGCTGCTTTATTACAGTATATATATATACATGTACCAGTAATCAAATAATTGTAATGTTTTTAAGAGTAAAGTTGATATAATTAAGCAGTGTTTAAGGTATAAAGTTAAAAAGGTGGTGCCCTTGGTTTTACTTTGACGTAGGGCTCCACAAACTTTAGTAAATTTTACAACTGAACTAGACTGTGACAAATGAAACCAAAATCCAATATCATTATAAATCATATATTAGCTAAATGTGAGCATGTGTGCCACCTGCCCCTCACATCTTTGGTGTTAAGTACTTTAAAGTTAATGTTTAAAAAAATAAGTAAAAGAAGAACCTCTCACTTTGTTATTTTTTTATGCATAGAATTTTTTCGCCATACTCAAATGGGCAATAACTGGCCGTACAAATATGGCTGGTTTATAGTGAAGTTCAGCTACTGGTGTTTGAATCTTCAATCACATAGATCAGTATAAACTGATGTAATATGAATTAATAAATGATTAAACCTCATAAAGCTACAGTGTCGATTATTTCGATTACACACAAACAAGTGGATTAAAACATGTAACAAATTAAATGTTGCAAATCAACAAATGACAAATATACCACCAAGGTCACGTTTTATTTGAAAGACATACATATACATGAAATTAGGTTTTAAAATATATTCCAGATTTCGTTGTAATTTACCTTGTAGCTGTCTACGAATATTCGAATAATATTCAGAACAATAATACGATATTCTCGTATTCATAAGTTTGAATAAACAAGAATTCAAACTGGGTTTCATCAGAAGGTCATGAACTGGTCATCATCGATCACTATCACGCCTGGTGCATTATTTTCCATTTATCAGTCTCTTATCCAGAAATTTCTGCCAAGTAATACTTTATCGCATCACAAACCAGCCACGATTATATTCTTACAACATTTCTACTGCTATTTGTTACTATTAAATTCCAGAATCAGCGACAACATGTCGATGTATTTTGCAGAATATTGAACGGCCGTGCTGAAGGTTTTCGTGGGTCTGGGTACAAAAATACCAACTGCGCATGCCCCAAAATACACACTTTTTCCTGTATTGCAAATGGATTTTCCCCACTGATCTCAAATAATATACTCATTATACAACCTCGTACCCAGGGTCTTATCTTCGCTGCTCCGCCCACCGCTGCGAAAAGACCCTGGTTGCGGCTGGTCACGTGCCCCCTAAAAATTGGGGGGTTTTCAATTAACGATTTAAAAAATACTCAGGGAGGAGTAGTCTCCTTCGCAGCCGTCAGTTTGGGTTCGTTCTCACTCCCCTCAACTACCGGCTGCTTACCCGAGCAGTAAATTCCTTTCCAATTGTTGACCAATCAGAGCCAGACTTCCAATATCTGGAAACCTGACCTCCGACCTTGAGCTGCCGTTTCAATAGTTTGAACTTTGAACCAATATTTTGAAAACTATTGCTTATAATTTAGTAAAATTTTGCGTAAATGGAATCAATAAGATGATGTTGTAACTGTGAATCACAATATGAATACATGTACATGAAGTAAAGTTAAAAGCGCCACTGCATGGAATATGAAGCTGAATAACATTGAGGTTGCTAGCCAGACATGGCCAGACATCCCCGTAAAATTTATTATCCACTAGATACATTTCGCCGACATTTTCGATACATTTAGCTTTTTTAAAACCTTTCGCACAGATTTATTTACACGACCAGCAAGAACATATTCATAATACCATTCTTCGTAAATTTTGTAGAGCTCTGAGCTATAGTAAGCGAAATATTAGCTTTCAAGTAAACTAATTCGGGCAGTCGCTTCAGACACTATAAAACCGTTAACACCTTTGAGCTTTTGTTTACAATCTTAAATTTCTCTCAACGCTCTTACGCTTTACACTGACTTTCACGCTTATTTGTTTGCATAGGCAGCAAGAACATAATCAAAACAATATTCTTCGTAAATTTCGTGAAGTTCTAGGCTAAACTTTTCAAAATATTAGCTTTCGACTAAACAAATTACACATAACACTAGCCCAGCACGGCTTTAATTATTTAGCACGACAATGGTGTAATTTCATTGGCCCACGTACACAAAGGGAATGGAATGTAGCTCTCGGGTGAGCAGACGTTAGTTTGGGGAGGTATTAAGCGAGCCATAAGAACGTCTGCGAAGGGGGCTAAGGGAGGAGTGACAAAGGCACAATTACAACTGCTTCACCGTTTTGTTTATACAAATAATATATTACGTCTGGCGTCGTTGTCTGGCGCCAGGCTGTTGATCGCAAAATATCTGTTGAAATGAAAACAACAAAAAACAAACGTACTCGGTGTTGACAAAACATATCTCGCCTTCTTCTTTGGTGTACGTCGTCGAAGAACAAAAGATCATGTCGAATCCAAAGAAATCCCGAAGAAGATATACCAATCGACTCGAATCGACTATTAAATGCACCGTCGAATGCGTGTCGACTTCATCGCAGTGTTGGTGATGTGAACTGTGAAGTACCTTAAGCATTTGTACAACAAGGCAAATTTTGAACTGCATTATTTGGCCGAAATGCCTTACGGTAAAAGACTTCCTTGCGACGAGTGCTCTTCCTCGTTTAATCTAAAGGCCATGTGAAAGAAGATTACAAAATTTCACAAAGTTCAAGACGTTGGTTTGCGAGAGCCAAACCGCTTTCTCTCGCATCAAAAAATGCATTGACATTTCAGCCAATGCCCCGATAACCGCGGCGAAAAGTGCCGAAAGAAGCGATTCAGGAAAGTTGCAACTATACAATATCAAGCCGACTAGTACTGTCCTTTCACGCGCATTTGTCATCAACAGAAAGTCAGGTAAATGCAGTTGTTGAATCGCGTTTTTCATTCTTTCAGTAAACTTTATAGTTCGCCTAAATCTAATATCAGATTTTAGAATATGAGTATTAAAACTGGACTTGTGTTGTAGCATTGTCATTGAGTGTGCAGCTTACTAAAGCTAACCACCCCTCCCATGATTTAAAATTTGTTTAGGCGGCACGTGACCAGCCGCAACCAGGGTCTTTTCGGAGATAAGACCCTGGGTACGAGGTTGCTCATTATACTGGATAGAGCATCCGGTGTTCGCAGTGAAGTCGGAATAGATTAGCGGCGACCATGCATTTCCGGTGGGACCCACTTGGGTCCCATACAATATGGCGTAAATAGGAGTCGAAGCAGTTGAACGGCGTTTTTCGCCAAATTCTGGGATGTTACGAAGAGTTACCACCGAATTGAGGTTTGTAATCTTATTTTAAGTAATAGTTTAGTGTTTTGAACTATTTTTTTGTTTAGAAAGTGCTTCTCTTTACAAAATACGCTTGCCTGTTTATTTGCTGAACAGAGCTAGCAAAGTTGGTAAACAAATGTCTGGAAGTGACTGCCTGTGTATTTGTTTCTTTCTAGTAACGCGTATTATTTGATGATTTACGATGATGTGTTTGTTTAACTTTTGATTTATTTCATGCCGATTAAACCCCAAGAAGTCATAACTGTGTCTGTTTAAACTAATAAACTTACCCACTGTTGATACTGTTCACATGAAATATTCGAACTTTATAGATTTGTCGAATTTGGGCAAATGTTCAACCAGTTCAGATGGTTTTATTATGGTTACACTACAGTATGTATTTTGCCAAAGCCCTTGTCCCTTGATAGTATTTCATTTTGTCTACAGTATATCTCAAACAAAATATGTACATATTGTTTAACATTTTGAGTTAGTGGTAGTTTATTATGGTTAGAGAGCATCTTACTGGCCATTAAGAAGTTACACCCAAGTTTGATTCCTACTCGATCAATGCAGTTTTACTGTACATTTAGCAGATTAAAATTTTATCTAGTTTGCTGAAAGCAAGAAAAGTCTTTCCAGTTACATGCATCCAGGATTACTGTAGTTATCTAAGGATGTTAACTCTGCAATCTGGTTTAACTCCTACTTGATGCACTCAGATTAAAATTTCACCTTGGATGTACATTAGAGGATGCTTCTAGTTTGACTCTACCAAACACCAGAGATTTCTTCTGGGTACTCCGGTTTCCTCCTGTAGTAACACTGACCAATGAGGGATGACTCTTGCTGGACCTCTAGGAAGAACAGTTTAGATATGACTGATAGAGTTATCAGTATCCAGTATAAATAAAGTTAGTTTAGTTCAGTTTTCTTTTGTAGTAACATTGACCAATGAGGGGTGACCCTTACTAGATCTCTAGGAAGGACAGTTTATATTGATAAATACTGTTTTTCCAGTTACAGTACAGTTGAGTTTCCTGTTTGGATGCATGTGAGTTGAGTGCTTCCAGTTTGACTCTACCAAATGCCACAGGTTCCCTCCGGGTAATCCGGTTTCCTCCTGTAGTAACATTGGTCCTTAGATAAGGTTACGGTATATCCAGTGTAAGTACAGTTACCTGTAGTTTACTTTCCTTTTTTGTTTACATGTACAGATTAGTTTTGTTTTGATCCTTACTGATGCTGGAAGAGGACAAGATTATTCAATTTTTTTCTTATTTATGTACCAGAAAGGTTAGCTGTGGTTTCCTTTCCACGATGGTAAAAACGAATTTTGCTGTAGCTTTTTGCAATGGACTTGATAAGAGCAAAAACATGATTTTCATCAACAGGAGAATCTACCATATGGTTATCAAGCTCTGTGAAGATTGTGCCAGTGCTCCAGCCACCACTGGCGCTAGATAGTATTTTAAATTGTTTTGACATTTTAGTCCTTTGCGGCTTTGCCTTTGTACTGTATTAGAGAAAACTTAAATTAATTTCAATAAAATTGTTTGTACTATCCAGAGCAGCTTACACTAGCTTCAATTAAACTAAAATCTTATAAACATCTATATGCATTGTTATGATCACTCATCTCAAAAAAAAAATTAATGACTGATCTTGTCTTCTGCCAAGATCAGCTAGTGATAATTTCTGCATAAAAATTTGTGTGGATCTAATAAGGAAAAGACATATAGATGGGTATGAAACCTAAAAAGTTGTATGATGCAAAATATCGAGGTATGATAAATGTAGTAAAGATTGAAACTTTTTCAAAAATTTCTTGAAATGAAAGCACTTCTGTAGTAAATAATAGTTTGGAATCATCCTTCTCTTTGTTTATTTTAGAAAAAAGCTCATGACTTATTATCTGTTTCAAATATAAGTCTACACAAAGTACAGTAGTTTCAGTACACTGAAGTATATAAAATATAAAATAATATAGTAGATAATAACCAATAAATAATTATTTCTGTGTCTAAATCAGAGCTGGCCAAACCATGCCCCTTTATTATAATTTTTCTTCAATCTCAGATGATTCTACTCTTTCAAATACCAGACAATTTGACTTTGTCAAATAGAAAACCCTTGGCAAATCTCTCCAGCAAGCCTAGGCAGCCATGAGTTCATCACAGATATAATATATATATAGACAGGGTAAAATAAAGCAAGAACACACAGGTAACATGTAAAAAATTAGCCAATAGGCAAAAATATATATTTTTTATGCAAGAGGACAAATGGACAATTAATGTATAACAGATATTGAATATGCACACCATAAATGCTAGGTGAACAGGAATTATCTTCGTCAATATTATAGTAACAGGACTTCATCCAACTTCATCAATAATAGTAAAACAGTGAGTTAAATGCTTTAAATTTGCCTGTTTAATAAATAAAGTATAACTACAAACTTCCCATAAACATCTTCAGTTGTATAAAACCCTCAGATCGTCTGATCCAATATACGTTGAAAAAGACGGATATAGAAATGGTAATATTGTTACTTTGTCATAAAGTCACTGTCAAACTGCTAAAGTGAATACAAGATGTTATTTGTTCCTTACTTTAGTCCTTTAATAATTCTTCAAACTGTAGCCTGGTGGCCGGTGCTGATTTTCGTTCAGTAAAATCGTGAAATTTCGGCTGATTTTCCATGGTCCCAGCCACTTTTAAGTTGTCCCATAGCGACAGGTGCATTTTCTTGTTAAGAATGTAAAATTTAGCTGGTTTTCGTTAAAAATCCGATCATTTAAAGCGAAAACTATGATTCAGCAATAGTGATATAACTACGAAGTGGGTCCCACCGGATATGGCCGCCGCGAGATTTTTAGCCTCACTTCCGACTTCAATTTTTGCCAAGCGCGAACCTATAGATGCTCTATCCAGTATAATGAGTATATTATTTGAGATCAGTGATTGTCCCAGAGCCATTTGATTTGCCCGCGCGGCCGGGCATATTTGGGTCTGGGAACGAGATTGAGAACAAACTGAATAGAGTCCCTCGATCTTAAGGCGGATTTCCACTCAGGAAAATAAGCACCGGATCGGACCGGATCGGAACAAAATCAAATCCGATCCTGTCCGGCAATTGATTTCCAATCAAAGTACTATTGGACCGGATCGGAAAATTTACAACTCGGTCCAGTCCAACAAATTATTTTATTTCGCGCGGCTATGTCATATTTGTAAACAAAAATGGCAGCAGCTGTGAACAAGCGGGTTGTCCTTCTTCTTATTTTGCTACGTCGCCGTCTACAAAGAAGGAAAAAGCAAGAAAAATACAAAAAGAGCGTGTGGGTAAGAAAAATTTTTCGGGAAAAAAAGTGGACAAGTGAATATCACTTAGTAATTGAAGAGTTGAAGCTATACGACCATGAATATTTTTTTAAACAATTTCGCATGTCACCAGTAAAATTTGAAGAGCTGCTGTCTTTTGTTGCTCCAGTAATCGCCAAATCATCGCTCAGAAGAGAGGCCATTTCATCTGAGGAACGACTGTGGATAACGTTAAGATATTTAGTTACAGGCGACGCCAAAATTACAATTGCAAGTAGCTACCGTGTGAGCCCAACGTCAGTTGGCCGTATTATTTCGCAAACGTGTGCAGCTATTTGGACAGTTTTGCTCGAGAAAGGATATTTAAAAGTGCCCACAACCTCCCAAGAATGGAAGGAAGTAGCATACGTCTTTGAAAGAGAATGGAATTTTCCAAACTGTGTTGTGGCTATTGACGGAATACACATTGTGATGCAAGCACCAGCTAGAGCAGGTTCATCTTTCTATAATTACAAGGGGACCCATAGTGTTGTTTTAATGGCTGTATGCGATGCTCATTATCAATTCTTATTGGTTGACATTGGGGACAGTGGACGTCAAAGCGATGGAAGTGTGTTTGCTAGCTGCAATCTTGGTTGTGCAATAAATGAAAACAGACTGAACCTTCCAGAAGCTCGAGAACTAGATGGCACTCATGAAAAATTTCCATATGTTTTCATTGGGGATGAAGCATTTCCACTCAAACCAGGTCTAGTTAAACCTTATCCTCGTAACACATTGGATGATAATAAAAGGATTTGTAACTATCGGATTTCACGAGCCAGAAGGGTGATCGAAAACACATTTGGCATTTGTACTTCTAGATTCAGAATATTTCGAAGACCTGTAATAGGATCTGTTGAAAATGTTATTTTAGCTACTAAAGCTGTAGTTGCACTTCATAACTACCTTATGGCAGACCATAAGTTTTACTGCCCTCCATCCTATCCTCTCTCTCTCTCTCTCGGTCTCTTCCGGTGCAGACGTGTCTTCTCGAGCTCCCGAATATTTTCAAAGATAATATACATCCTTGTCAATTTATATCGCTGTTATAGATAATAATATATCCAGAAATGCTTTATCCTACAATGAAGACTCCAACTACTTCTTATGGTCTGAGGATATCCATTCTTTACAGAAATTCATCGTTAATATCCTTCAGAATGACCAAGGGCAAGAACCGGAAAATGCCGTCATCAACGAAGACAAACATCATAACATGTTTTCCTTTAAAGTGAACGACTGTACAGTCAAACACTATCGAACTACGCAAAAGATTGTTATTCAAGGCCCTGGTAGTTCCAACCTATCAGGAAAACTATCTCAGTTTATCGAAGACGGTGAGGAAACCCTTCAGGAAAGCTTAAGCAACACCATCAGCACGAGTCTTGGAATCAACGAAGCGTCTCTTGGCGAATGTCAACTAAATTCAACCGAGTTTGATTCAACCTGTGTCGCTTCCCAAGATTTTACGTTAAATCAACCTAATTGTGATTGTTTCCTTCTAAAAGCTGAATTAAAAAAAGTTCAACTAGATATTATTCTGTTGAAAAAAGCCGTTGATTAAAATTCTGGTTCAAAGTCTCATATGCAAATTGGGGAAGATGATGAGACGAAATTTAAGCTGCGTGACGAAAATGAATTACTTCGTAAAGAGGTCGATCTACTCAAAACAGAGAATAATAATCAATCGAATTTGAGTCATAAGCTTGAATCCGAAAAAGCCAGCTTAATTACTTCTCTTAGAATCCTGCATACCGACTTGAGAACAGGCGACGAAGCTGTATCTCAGGCTGCTCAACATGGTAGCGTTAACCAACAAAATAATAACACTCAGAAGCCTAAATCTAATTCGAAGAAGAACAAAAAAAAGAAGAATGCTCAAGGCCAAGAAGTCCCAAAAGACAACGCCGTTGATAAGTCTCCTGATCAAACGATTGATGATGATTCTGCATTAAACCAAAACTATGCCTCAACTAAATCTGTCGTAGCCTAATTCTTGGGGATTCGACTATCAAAGGCATAAAATGGTGGAAATTGCCGAAAAATGATAAAGGACCTCGAATCAACAAAAAATCTTTTCCTGGCTGTACTGTTGATGATATGGAAAGCTATATGCTACCATCATTACGTAAAGATCCTGACGAAATAATTTTACATGTCGGAACCAATGACCTTAAATCAATGAATCTCCAACAAGTGGCCGAAAGTGTGGTGAACCTGGCTGACAACATTGTACAGAATTCCAAAGCGAAGGTGTCGCTATCTGCTATTCTCCGAAGGTCAGATGATCCGGTGCTGTCAGACAAGGTACCCAAAGTAAACAAGGTATTAAAAACTTTTAGCACTAATAGGGGATGGTCTTTTATTGACCACAATAACATTGACCATAAGTCCTTAAATAACAGGGTTCATCTATCTTATCCAAGAACTTTATGGCGCACATAAATAAGTCGTTTTGATTAGATGATGTTGACAATTTTAGTGATTATGCAAATCGGAATTGTGGAGTCAGCTATGATACACCTTTGTTACTACCTAAAGTGAGAGGCTTTAAAATGGCCAGTTTAAATATTGCAAGCTTAGTCTTGCATATTAACGAATTAAGAATCATGATGGTAGATCAAACTTTGGATATATTAGCGTTAAATGAAACTAGTCTCGAGTCCACAATATCCGATAATTTAGTTCATATTAAGGGATACATAATAATTAGGCGAGATCGAAATCGCAGTGGAGGAGTAGTTTGTATATATCTTCGCTCGAATAGAAATTATCGACTCAGAGCTGATTTAAATAACGAGCCTTTTGAAATACTTAGTATCGATATCTTTAAACCAAATAGTGTACCCTTTAATATCACAGCCCTCTATAGACCTCCCTCTTGCAATGTTGGGTTTTTCTCCAGTTTAGAGAAAATAGTCCAAACTCTAGACGTGGAATCTAAAGAGTTTATTCTTCTTGGTGATCTTAATTGCAATTATATTACTGAAAATTATGATAACCAATTGAACCATCTAAAACAGATCAGTGAAACTTTCCAACTAACCCAACTGATTAAAGAACCAACTAGGATAACATCTTCATCAAAAACACTGATTGAAGTGATTTTTTCAAATGATCCTTCACGAATCATACTCACAGGAGTTGCTCACATTGGAATAAGTGACCACAGTTTGGTTTATGCGTTCGAAAAATTGCAATTCCAACAAAAAATACACATAAGTATGTAACAACAAGATCATTCAAAAATTTTAATGTCGAATCTTTCATTTCTGATCTTAAAGAAGTACCTTGGAATAATTTAAGCCACCGTAATACTTCGGATGAAATGCTATAAACCTGGCAGGAATTGTTTACATCTATTGCTGACGTGCATGCTCCAATAAGAAGCAGAAGAGTCAGAAATAAACAATCACCTTGGATTACATCACAAATAAGAAAAATGATTATTGATCGTGATAAATTGAAAAAGCGGGCAATCATAACGAACGATGCTAATCTATGGGTTAGTTTTAAGAAAATGAGAAATTTAGTTACAAATATAGTTAAGGAGGCCAAATCAAGATACTATCACTCACAAACTGAGAAAAATGTGGGTGACTCCAGAGCTATATGAAAAACCGTCAATCAGTTGTCACATCGTAAACACACTAGTAATAGTACTATTAACGAGTTGGTTGTCAATGAAGTATCTTACACTGAACCTTCCGCTCTCTGTGAGATCTTCAATGACCATTTTAGTAATATTGGACCAAAATTGGCAGCGTCTATGACGGATAGTGAGAAAAGTTTTTATTTCTATATTAAGCCTACCAAGTATTCCTTTAATTTACAGCCAATTACGCCTGAGTTTGTTTCAAGTATTCTCCTTAAGATGCCAACTCATAAATCTACAGGTCTAGACAACATATCCTGTAGGCTTCTTAAGGCATTGCTCCAGTTATTTGCTTTTCACTGTCAACTATTATTAACAAATCTATAGAGAGTGGTATTTTCCCTTCATGTTGGAAGAACGCGAAAGGCTTCCCTCTCTTTAAGGCTAATGATCGAACGGACCCAAATAATTATAGACCAATTTCGGTATTTCCGGTAATGTCTAAGATCTGGGAAAAAGCTGTATATACCCAACTTTATGGTTATTAACTGAACATAAATTATTGGCAAAATATCAGTCAGGTTTCCGTTCATTACACTCTACGGTTACAGCTCTGTTGGATGCAACCAACGAGTGGTATTTAAACATGGATGAAGGCCTGATGAATCTTGTCGTATTTCTCGATTTTGCAAAGGCATTCGATACTGTTTCTCATTATATCTTATTACAAAAACTAAAATACTATGGTGTCGATGGCCTTACTCTCAATTGGTTTGAGTCATATTTAACAAATAGGCAGCAGCAATGTGTTGTGGGGAACTGCACGTCAAAACCCAGAAAATTGACCTGTGGTGTACCACAAGGATCTATATTAGGACCACTACTATTTTTTATATACATCAACGATCTTCCTGCGTGTCTTCAGTGTACAACATCGCGCATGTATGCTGACGATACCACTTTGAGTGCTGCTTCGAAATCAACAATTGACCTTCAACAAAAAGTTAATTGTGACCTAAATAATGTCAAAACATGGTTGCTATCTAATAAACTTAGTTTAAATGTATTGAAAACTGAATACATGTTCATTGGTTCAGAATTTAGATTGTCTAATTTAGGCCGTGTTTCATCTCTAATATTTGACAACCAACCAATAAAGAGAGTAACGACTGCCAAGCACCTGGGGGTAGTTTTAGATGATAATTTAGCCTGGCATGAACAAATTTATCATATTTGTAAAAGAGTAGGTCGCTCGATAAACTGCCTCAAGCAAGCACGAAAATTTGTTACGAAGAACATATTGTTGGACATCTACAACTCACTTATCTTGCCATTATTTGATTATTGTGATGCCGTATGGGCAAATTTGAATAAGGGCCTTTCTAGCAAATTACAAAAACTGCAAAATCGATCGTGGGGCTCGCATCATTACTTTTCAAGGATATGATATCAGGTCAAGCGATATTTTAAATCAATTAAACTGGGATCAGTTGTCTGTTAGAAGAAGTAAACGGATATGTGTTATAATGAATAATATCATTAGTGGCATTGTACCTGACTATCTTAGCCAAATATTTATGAAAAGTGATGAAATTAACTCATACAGGCAAAGGTTAAGAGAAAGTGAAAATAATTTAATTATTACTCGTATTCCAAAAACAGTATATTGTAAGAAAAGTTTTTCCTATAGAGGTCCAAAACTTTGGAATTCACTTCCAAATGAGCTTAAACTCTTGCGGAATAAATATCAATTCAAAAATAAACTATCTGCATACACGGAAATTGTCAACTAAGTCAATCCCCTTTATTTTTCTCAAAATTCAAAATTGTAAAAATATTTACTATGTTGTATTTAGTTAGTTGACATAATTACTGTTAGATAGTAATTATTTTTATATTTTTAATAATACGGCTTTCATGGAAAGAAGTTTTATGTAACTTATCGAAATTACCGTATTCAAATAAAGGTGAATCAATCAATCAATTCAAGTAGTGGGTCGAGAGTTAGACCTGGTGACTGGCGAAGGAAAGTTTCTTGCCAGAATGGTTTAATAAATATATCTAGGGTTGGGTCCAATGACTACACAAATGAAGCAAAAAAAGTGCGAAACAATTTCTGCACCTACTTCTCATCTGATGCAGGCGCGGTATCTTGGCAATTTGATGCAGTAAATGATACATTAGATGAGTTTGACAGAAGTCAACTGTATTGCTAATTAATGGCAAATATGAAACAATTTGTAATGTAATGTAAAGAAATTTAATTTAATGCAATTTAATGTAATGTTGAATACAAATGTCAATAATAAATACAAATAATTTTTTTTTCTGTAGATGAAATTTTTTTTTTCTGTAAATAAATAAAATTCTGGTAATAAATAATTAAAATTTTGTCAATATTTTTATGAACAAATTACTATTTTACACCACAACAAATTATAGAACGTTAGGGACCAGTCATTAAATATGAAGGGGGTGGGACTGGAAAAGGAATTTATTTTTTTGAAAATTTTCCAGGTCACCCACTTATATGAATATTAATTTTGATGCCCCCTTTAAAACTTGCCCAAAATACTAATATACCCCATTTTTTTTTGGACCCTCTCCTTCACAAATATACAGAAAAATCTCAGGGACACCACCCCCAATTTCTCCTCCAGCCCCCTTCTCCATATTCAATGACCAGTCCCTTAAAAACATTTTTAAAACAAAAATAACATTCAATGGATATCGAGTCTTGGATGTAAACGTAACAAAAGTAATGCAGTAGTAAAATCACGCTACACACATATATCCAAAACAAATATACATCGATATTCAATCATCCATCAAACTCAATTTCAAACAGCAGCTGTTGAATTTTAGCGTTTTTCTGGGCATCCAGCTTCTTCAAGGTGTCTACTAAGCTCAAGCATAATAATACATCTGGCCCATCATTTTCTCTCAATCTTTGTTTTGGAGCTTGTTCAGAAGAGGAATTATCCAGACCTTTACTGAGGGTTTTCACAAGTAAAGCATCAATCCCAAGCTGTAGATCATTTGCTTTCTTTGTCTTACGATTTTCATACATCTGTTTCTTGAATGGACTGTCATAGCTTTGTGAAGGTGTGGATGTTGCAGCTGGTTCATCAGCAGGAGAAGTTAAATCACACTGATATGATACTCAGTGTAATCATCAACAGATAAACTGAGGTCATTGCTTGATGATGAAGGTAAGTTGCTATCGGTTTTTCTGTTGACAAGTGTGTCACGTAAGAAAGAAAGCTCAACAAAAAAATTGCATGAGGGCAACTTCTTTGTACCAGCACCAGATCTTGTAGCCTTTTCTCTTTTATTAAGGCTTTTCTATAATTGTCTTTCAACTTTTCCCATTCAAGCTTGATTACTTCAACTATAAAACACAAATAGTTTAAAATGCTGAAACCTTACAAAGCTTTAGAATTTTCAATTACATGTTTCTCAATAATTTTTAAAATACATGTAGGTAGTTAGTCAAACAACTATTCTGAACATTTAAGGACATACACTTGGTCCAAATATGAATCAAAATTCAAAAGAAAATTAAAAGTGGAGTATGGTATGTAACTTAATTACTAAAGTACTGTACTTCTTGTATTCCCAGGTACAGTAAGCTGCATTTGTATTTTTAGCGAAGTACCGTATAAAACCATCTTGTAAAAATTTTAAATTCCAGCAATAAATAACCAGCATTTATGAATTTTAATTATGCTGCACTTTTTAATTTGATTATATTTTTAATGGGCGCAGAAATGGAGTCATAAAGGGGTCAAGAAAGGGGGGTTCATGTTTCGTATCGATTACCCCTCTGCTTTCGACAAGAAAAAATACTTCTTATAACTTAATTATAAAATGGCTTGCACTACCATGAAACACATTTTGACGGGCAAATGCTTCGCCTAGCAAACATATGGTGATATGTAGCCGGCTCTTTTTGTACAAATAGGAGAACGAGTATTAAAAATCATAAAAACATTACAGAAATCTTACCAGATGCATTCAGCTTACAGGAAAGTTCACGCCATGCAGCACTTTTCTTAGTTAAATCTTTGTACGATCGTAACGTCGTACACCAAAGGCAGGGATAGTCAGACATTATTTCTACGATCCTCTCCCGGAGACTCAAAATTTCTTGGTCTTGCAGATTATTTGGTGGCTGAATTGGTGGTATAAATGGTTGTGGTGAAAGGGAAGAAGATGCTGCCAGCTCCTGGCACTGCAACTCGATGAGGCACAAACTGTCGTCCATCTTGTTTTAGCATGTGATATAAATACGGTATTTTGATTGGTAGACAGGATCGATCAGCATCACAGGACCAAAAAAAGTTCAAAATATTTCAACATTTTATTATCTGAACTCAGCGTGATCGGATCGGATCGGAACAGTAAATTTCTACTCAAGGAGCATGCGCGGATTTGATTTTGTTCCGATCACGTCCGATCCGGTGGAAATCCGCCTTAACAGTGCGTCGACGAAAACAGGTGCAGAATTACGCCGAAATCGGTCCCAGATTCGAGAATCTGCCTCCAAGAGAGTCCAATTTAACTTGGAAGAGAATCCAACCCAAACTCTGTCAAGAGAAGAGGAAGGTCAACTGTCTGAGTGCCCATAGAATCCAATCACAAAACACCGCCGTGCAAGTACAGTTGTAGAACAAGGAACTAAGCAGTACCGAACTCATAGTGCAAGAGTTATTAAACCACCAGAACGGTTAGACCTTTAAATTCTCCATTAGTGAACTTAAAGTATTATAAATTGACATTCATTATGAATCAACATTATTAGGAACTGAAACCTATTTTCTAAATTTATTTTAAAAAACATACGAAAAATAATTATTTTTATTATGAATAGAGGGATGTAATGATATGCTGACTTCCGGTCACGCGAGTTTGTAGCCCAGCATGCTTAGGGAGTTACGTAGGATATATATTATGGTTATTTTGTATTCACAGCAGTTCTTCCGTTAGTTTATGTTGTTAAGTTATTAAAGTATATTTTCAGGATGTGTATTATTGAGATGATATCTTGACAATAGCCTCAGATCAGCGGGCTAAAATATATTTTAAAATATATAACTTTTTCCGATAATTCATTATGCACATGTGACGTCAAAATGTTTACCTTATTACAGGAAATTAACGCTCTACGAAATTAACGCGAATTTGCAAAATTCGCGTTAATTTAAGTCGTGTTAATTTTTGCGAGCGTTTATTTTTCGCGACTTTAATTAAGTGGCCATGGAGCGTTAATTTCCGCGACCTTAATTTCTATTAATATAACCCTAAATTCTGGATCCTGTTCAGACGCTGTAAATAATCCTCGAAGTGGCCAGAGTTCTCCTCTTAACCCCTACATTTAGGTATTAAAGGTTCTCAAGCAATCGCCATTCTGGTTTTACATGCAGTATAGATTTATTTTTTTCAGGTTTTTTTATATTCAGTGTTAAAATAAAATACGTTCCGGTTGTCGCCACAAACTACGTTGCGTTAAATAAGGTAATTTGCATATTAAACAAACCGAAGTATCTCAACAACGAAGCAAGGAAACAAAAAAATTGGAAAAGATGCTATTTTATCGCTTTAAATGTTTTTCCGGTTTTCTTCTCTCGGTAAAATCAACACCTTGTTTTTAGCTGTGATCCGTGGTCAGACATATGTCGTATGGCGGCTGCCTGGAGTGCCTTTGATATGCTTTCGACTCGGCCACGTTGATCTGCGTCCTTCGCAATTCAGCCACTGTCTGAAGATAAGCATGATTAGCCCCCAGTATTTTCCTTTCCTTTCTTATACTATCTCACTCACAGGAATTGTTTCCTTTTATTTGTCTCTAGTGTCGTGTGTTAAATCATGTTACGTGGAAAACAGCTGCGGAACACAGCCATCCTCATATTGTTGATCAGACCAATGTATTAAGTTGATTTGCCGGTAGCTCATTGAGAAAACAGCATTTTAGCTTCTCGGTAATTTTGGCGAAGGAAAATTTCGAGTGTAGAATATATACAATACATTATAAGACCAAACCGGGATCAGTTGCGAAAAAATGCAACATCAAGGCCGCCACCCTGCGATGCTAGTGCACTGCTCTGACCAATGAGCTACGGAAGCCAAGAGCTTATTCTATATAATATGGTAATGGCGGGAGTAGAATTGAGTATATTACAAGTAATATTTGCATGGCAATTCACTCGATTAAACTGGATGTTCTAGGTAATTTAGGTGAAGGCAAATTCCGAGTCTAGAATATATACTTTATATAAGACTATAGCTCTCTCGCTCGCTTGTCATATCACGCGGGTGATCTGCAGCTTGACGAAACATAGTCGGGATATGAGCAATAGATTCATCAGGCGGAAAGCGTAATTTTGTAATGAATATAAGGCCGGGTTCAAACGTCGAACTTCATATGAACCGATCTTATTTACTATTTAGGTCGACCTAAATCTAACTTGATTCAAGCGTCGAACTTAATTAAGTGGTTTCTGAAAAGATAAACGTAATGATCAGGGGTAGCCCTTAATAATGGCGGACAGAAAGCGTAAAGCTCTTGATCCGATTCGCACAGTTTTCCTCGGCTACCAGCCGTCACAAATCTCGCGGATTGCTCGGCTACCAGCCGGGCTGTACGGTAGTATACGGTAGTTTCAAAATTATCCCTATGGGTCCCTCATCTTGCGCCCAGGCTTCAACGCCCTACAAAATGCGCAATAGATATTTTAGCGCAGAGGAGCAGCAGTTTTACGCAATAGAATTGGCAAGAATTGGCAACAGAAATGGCAAGAATTACAAGAAAACATTGCCTTGGTAAGCTCAGGACCTTACAAAATTACTAAACAACAAGAAAAAAGCCGGAAGAAAACCAAAACGGACTAAATAAAAACACATGAAAGGGCATAGGACAAAACGAAACTGGGGAGGCGGCGACATCGATCTCACCCACTTCAACACTTTAAACGATCTCGACGCCGGAGAGGCAAAACTTTGGAAATTTGTTGATGATTTAACAGCCGCGGAATTCGTATCAAAAAGTGATTCGAGCAATATGCAATCTGTTGTAAATAGGGTCAAGATACAATCGGATGATTTGAAATTTACGCTTAACGAGGATAAATGTAAAGAAATACGTGTCCAATTTTCCAAAGTATTAACCCCATGTTCACCTCTGATTATCAATGACAAGGAGCTTGAACTTGTAACTCAAGTAAAGCTTTTGGGAATTACAATAACTAACGATCTAAAATGGAATTTTCATGTCGACAGTATAGTTAAAAAAGCATCCAAACGTATGTACTTTTTGCGTCAATTAAAGCGGGCGAAGGTATCATGTAGTGACTTGGTACAATTCTATTGTACGTGTATCAGGAGTGTCATCGAATACGCATCACCAGTGTTTCACCATGCACTGCCCGCGTACCTAAGCGACGATTTAGAACGGTTGCAGAAGCGGGCCTTAGCTACCATCTTAGGATATGGTGCCATACAAAGAAGCGCTTGCAACTGTTGCAATGCCAACCCTACATGAACGCAGAAACATCGCATGCGGAAAATTATTCGGAACAATTGCAAATGACCCAAATCATAAACTTTACGACTTATTACCTGACTTTAACAACGGAAGTAGTCGATCTCTGAGACATGAAAGAGTTTTTAACTTTCCTAGGTGCAAGACAAACAGGTTTTCAAACTCTTTTATCGTTGCCTCTGCCAGAAATTTCAAACGCTAATTTTTTATTTAGGAACACTATTATATTAGAATTGTATTTAAATATTATATTATAGGACATTTTGTAAATTCTTAACATAACGCAATGTAATTCAGCTTTTGGCTGCAATGTTGTCTTTTAATAAAACTATTACTATTACTATACTGACTGTGTTATCCACTAGACTGTCAACGCCCTTCATAATATAACAAGTCAAACTTGAGTTTTTTAAAGCGGCGGATTAGGTAACATTATACTTGTATAATAGCTATATTCTTCTCTTCAGGTATTATGGGAAGGAAATATATTATAATAATTATGAAAAGGGACAACGGGGACACGCGAGGGACTTGAGGGATAAAATGCAGTACGTTTAGTTCATGTGAAGTTCGACGTTTGAATCTAACTCGATCCAAAGTCGAAATTCCCGACAAGCGATGTCGAACTTTATCCTTGGATCGGTCTTAATCAAAACAGTCGAAACAGACTGATTCAGACGTCGATCTTTACATGAACTTAATTGTTGGAATTAGGATCGGTTCATGCGAAGTTCGACGTTTGAACCCGGCCTAAGAGCCCAGCATTAAACTCGAAGGAGATGCATTTTTTAAAACTTGAAGGAAAAACCTTGCTTAATTTAAAGTAATTCCTCGGTACTTCATCCAGAAATGAAAAGTTGCTGAAACTCTCCAGTATTAAAGTTTATGATATGTTCTCCTCAAATTCATGAATATTTCATGAGCTAATTAGCCAATCAAAAACACGTATTTCGTCACGTGCGTGATATGCGAAACCCCGGTAATAATTACGAAAAATTGAATTAATAATTAGGAAATTAGATAATAAACGCTTTAAACAATAAAAAGCGTACATTACAACATTTCTAAATTATAAAAACAGTCAAAACAAAGAAAACTGTATTATTACCACAATTATAAATTATAAATGCAAAACTCAACACAGAAACCAATTAAGTTAGGTTTGCAAATTTTAATCACGCAAAATAAATCGTATGAACAACGACATGCACACTTATTACATTTTCCTCACTACAAAATTCACGTCAGAGTTTACAAAATATGGCATTTTTATCTACACGCTCCTCAGTAACTGAGGTGGAACTAACATTAACATCCTCGATATTCTGAGTAATTGAGGTTGAACTAACTTTTACGTCCTCGACGGTATTCTCTACTTTTTCGAAACTAGTCGACGGACCTAGAATTCGAGATACATTTGAAATTTGCTCTTTGCTTGCCTTCTCGTAATTAAAGAGCGCGTTAGAGCTATGCCTTGTTCTGTCTCGTATAAGCTTTTCATCAACGCCATGTTGAAAAAGTGCAGGGGCGCCAAGTCACCCTAAGAGAATGAGCCGTCTTGATCTTTATGCCCACACTCTTACACATATCCGGCAATATCTTACTCAACGTATTCACACCAACAGGGCTCTTTGTGAAACCCAAATTCTTTGTATTTGGCCGAAAATAAAATGCGTTAACTTTAGGTTCTTCGCACTTGGAAAGTTCAATATAGAACTTGTAAACTTCAACGAGGCAACGTTCATGTTTCTCACCTTCCTCGTGGCATACATGACGAACCTTCCTTGTGACATATTTCAAATCGCAAAGACCACCATGAAAAGTTTTGCTAACATTCTCTTCAAACTGGATATAATTACTGCCTACTTCAAAATTATTGAGCATTATATTACGATGCTCTCCGCGCCTAAGGCCAAACAACTTCCCATTATAATAATACACAGTATTAAGCAAACTTTTAGATGTACTCATGCCTAATTGTCCCGCAAGCCAAAATTTATCTTCTTCCTCATCAGTTATAGCTTCTTTCTCAGCCTTTTTGTGAGCCATACCGACTCCTTCCCTCGTAGACTTCTTCATTTCATAATCCAGCAGCTTTTGAAAACGTAAAAATCTACAAAAATTATACAATAGTCAGTACGGTGTATTACTAATCAGAAACCCAATGTGCTTAACAATTACAGTATACTATACACAAAAACATGCAACGCACCGTCTATCCGACTTATCCAAGGGGTTTAACGCTAATGAGCCATTCTTTTCGTCAAGATGCCTCTTCAAAGCGGCCACTAAACCATACACGCTACGTGGTGGATATCTCTCTCCATCTTTCCTAACAACCTCCTGAACAAATTTCCCAAGCCAGAATGCCATGCTTTCGCCATTCATTTCTTCCAAAGCCGTGTCAACAGTTTGCACATTGTCATCAACCTCGTCGCTTGTCTGGCTTTTCGTTCTTCTGTAATACTGCCATTCCTTAAACACATCGATAGCCCACTTGTTCTTGTATCGGGTAGAACAAGGAATAGCGGTCTGAATAGCTTCTGTCTCTTCTGTTAATGTCCTAGCTTCTCGAAATGGACGGCCATCTTTGCTTCCCGAATTCATATTCACCTTCGCTGGTGAACTAACGTATATGCTAATAATTTGAGCAGCACACCCTGTTATATAATAGCACGCCATCTAATTAGGGAATTCTACAACAATAGACTATTGTCAACTGAGAAGTTATTTCATAAACTCGTGGCTCGCGTTTTACCAGGGTTTCCAAACACTTGAGAACAATTGAATTCACTCGACTGTTCACCGCGCGATTTTCATAATTGTTCTCTCGAGTTTGTAAAACACTCAAGACAACAAAAACCACTCGACCGTACCGGCCTCGTGTTTTCATTGCCTTTCGTGTTTTACAAACTCTCGAGAACAATTATAAAAATCGCTTGGTGAACAGCCTCGTGAATTCAATTGTTCTCGCGTGTTTGGAAACCCTGGTAAAACACTCGCACTCGTTTATGAAATATTTCATAGTAAAATAACAAAAAAAAAGTTGGGGTCACCGAACTCGTTTAGAAAATACAACTGCCATGCAGTAAATCGTGATGTTTTCCCAATTTGTAGCTGTTTTGGCTAACTTTTCATTTCGTCTGGTTATCTTGAAAAATCCTTCTTAAAAGTGGAAAAATATTTGATATTTTAGATAGAAAATATGGATATGGAAGAAAAGATATGGAGGAATATTTGACGCAAAAATGACAATTGACAAAATAATTGAAAAAAAAAGTGGGTGTCACCAAGTGTCTTCGTGAGCTTAGGTTAAAGCTTGAACATGGAGCATTATTCCTTATCATTTCATCTATATAGGAAAGCACGCAACACATTTAAAATTTTTTTCAATGACCAAAAATTTAGTTAGTTTCTTCTTGTTAAAGTTATTAGTAGCTGATTTAACCTCCTTACTGACATTTTTATGTGTTTTCGTCACTAACACTTAGATATATCTTGAATTAGTATTGCAGAATTATGCGCAGAAAAGCTGCGCAGTGCAAAACTGAGGAATTACCTTAAAGGTCAACTATACCTTTTGAGGTTATTATATTTTCTGTTAAATTCGAAAACGTTTACTCCAAAACCGAAGAAAAAATTAAAATAGGTCACTCGGTTCTGTATTTATGTTCTGTCAAAGATCGAGTTTTGGCCATATTTCTGAACCATATTGAAACAACGACCGCGTTAAAAGGTAGCCTGGCAGTAGCAAACTTGTGACGTCATACTGGTAAAACAGAGATCGCTTCGGCAAAAGGCTACAACATTGTCAACATGCTAACCAGGAGAGTTTTTCGAAAAGATATCCGGCCACAAGTTCGACTCCACGACTTATGAAGAATGGCTATAATATTTTAGCTTACCAAACGGTACAGCAGTACAACGGGTTTTCGCAAGAAAAAAACACTACGCCAAGTATGGAGGGGAAGAAGGGTACGATTAATTTTTGTTTTGATAAGACAAAACTATTGAGTTTTAAACCACTGTATATATTTAGTTCTAACTATTGAGTTATTGATTTGACAGAAGCCTGGATATACATTGTTCGTCAGAGTTTTCCTTTTTCGAAATTGGATCTGCTGCCGTAGTTTCATCTATGTCACCTTCTACTTTAAATATCGCAAAACTCACCCAAATACAATTAAGAAGGCCCGTTGACAGAGTGTGAAGAAGATATACCTTAAAATGCCCCCAAAATAATGCTAATACACGTATTTGCATGAGTAAATAGGTGGCAAACCAAAGCTCGAACATTGGAATATTTCTGCGGTAATTAGGCAACTTTCCGGTATGACGTCACATAATATGTAGTACCCATTCTTCTAAACAACTCGGTCGTGCATCAAGAGGTACTTAGAATCTCCCCCCAGTGAGTCATGCGTCTTACTCCAAATTAATTTTTTTCTTCAATTTTGGGAAATTAGATGATAACTGCTTTGGAAATATATATAACCTCAAAACGTAAAGTTCACCTTTAAATGCTAACATAGGTTCTGCGCCACTCTATCTATTTTTATTTTATCTGTTGTCTGTCACCGATCGTTTATAATTCTTCCTCTTCTCTCACCTCTTATCACTTATTTAAACGCTTATTCTATTCTTTTATTTTATGGGCTAACTTGATTTGAATTTAAATTTAATTATTTAAATTTTTAGTTTTACTGTGATTGTAGTTTAGTCTCTGAAGATGTTGTAATTAGTACAACGAAATGTTTGCTCCCTTCGCGTTTTATGCTGGGCTCCTATATTCATTCAAAAAAGAATTGTCAGGCACATAGAAACATCCGTGCTGCGGCCATAGCGCTACACGGTTGCGTAAACGCAACCTGTTGACGCAAAAACGCGATCTTGCTATCTTGGTTAAATAACAGACAAGTGATGTTAGTTTGTGTCAGTTTTATGTTTTTTTGTTTTCTAGATTGTGTACAAGGAAGCTGAGAAGAAACCAGCGTTCCTGAAAGGAGAGTCACTCCTCTCTTAGCAAATGTATGTTCGCTTGTCTGTTTGTCTGTCTGTCTGTCTGTCTGTCTGTCTGTCTGTCTGTCTGTCTGTCTGTCTGTCTGTCTGTCTGTCTGTCTGTCTGTCTGTCTGTCTGTCTGTCTGTCTGTCTGTCTGTCTGTCTGTCTGTCTGTCTGTCTGTCTGTCTGTCTGTATGCCTGTCTGTTATGGCTGCAGTTAACGTTCACAGAGTGAGAACAGACAATGAAATGTTGGGCTAGTTAAGCTAAGTTTTTTAAAATGGTTTTAATTTTTTGTGTTAAGGTTACGTTTTTATGTAATTATGTTTTTATTCAAGATTATGTTTTGTCAATGTTTTTAAATGAAAATTAACCCTCTGGCTTTTCGCTCGGGATATATCATCTCTGGGGGTAATATTTCATCCAATTTCCCTCGCTCCTGCTCTATAGTGATAAATATGTTATCGTGATATCATTAGCGTGATATCCCGTTTCTCTATGAACAACTTCTATTATTATATAGCATGCTATCGGATATGAGCTTTTGCGTAATCTGATTGGTTCCCTACTACTAGGATATCAGCTCATATCCTACTAGTAGAGGAAAAACAAGATGGCGGCATGTTTTTTTAAACTGCCGAAAAGAGTTGAAATTGACGGATTTTTATACAGAAAAACATCAACACCCTCTAACAAATGTCTAAAAAAACAACATTGTGTAAAAATACATTAACAAATACACAATTTAGCATGTCAAATGGTAAAATTCACCTAAAAATTACGTCTTTTGACTTCAAAAACACGACTAAATTAGCGGGTTGATATTAATTTGTTGCCAAACAAAGAAACTCACGGTTTAAAATCAAGCTTACAACACACTTTTCGTAGGAGATCACCAGTAAAGAGACTTTTTTTATTTAGATAAGCATTTGGAGTAGTAAAAAGCATGTTCTTTTTCAAAAACAACTAACTAAGTAATTTAGTTTCACTGCCGAAGGTGTTTCAGTTTCATTTTTGCATGAAATCAAAACTTTTTTCACGACAGCAACGCTAATAACAACTGACCCACCTTTTGACTTCATAAAGGTACCTTTTAATCTTTTTTGTTGATCTGCTTAACACATTTTTTGCCTCTCGAGTAACATTTATACAACATTTCGAAGCTGTTTACCGAACAGCTCAGCGCGAGAAACTCTGTGTGAATGCAATCAATGCATCATTACGCATGGCGGAAGTATTAGTTGCCTATGCCGGAAGTTTATTGTTTGAAACATTTCGCTGTAATTTTGGTCTCTTGTACAGTGCTTGGCTATATAATAAAACAGTTATACCATTCGCTCTCGTCGTATACGAACTAATAGCCAACTCGGCGAAGCGCCTCGTTGGCTATGAGCTCATATACGACTCGAGCTCATGGTATAACTGTTAAATATCCTGCTAGTTGCGTTTTTGCGTTTTTAGATGAAGTTCAAGAACTATCTGTTCAAATCCAGGTTGTGAAAGCTGACCCGGAGAAACCAAACCCCAAGATTGGCGTTGGATATGTTTCGTTTAGTAAAAGCTGCAGGTTTATGGCTACGAGGAATGGTGAGGAGTCCGCCAGTCGTTGCTACTGACCTATGTATAACAGGACTGTGGGTCCCGTCCAAAAATTGACCGAACAAAGATGGCGGAAATACGGGGTTGTTCTTCTCATGGTATATAACGCTGACCCTATTTTTCCCCAATATGTTTACTTGACTATGGGCTCAGTCGCGCTCGCAGGCCGATCAATTCAGTTATAAATCTATTTATGAGATAACGGTCAGCCATTACTGCTATGAAGAAAGGACCCACAAACCGATGTCTTGGATTGGTCACTTATTGACAATCATTGATATAGGGAAGCCACAGTCTAGTTATATATAATTCAGTGGTCGTGACCAATACGTGTTTATTAACACTAGAAATTTCTAAATAACCAAGCTCCTTTCACTTCAATTCTGAGTACATTGTGTTGTCATTTCAGAGAATATGCCGAACACATTGTGGATCTGGGACGTTGTCACCTTAAAGCTTGCTACGATTTTAATTCAAATCTCTTCGATAAAAGGTGAATATATGTATGTTTTTCTGCGATGGGTTTGCTTATATGCTAACCTAGCACCAAAGTGCGTTTAACACAAAGTGGAGAGATCGGATTAGCACATGAATTTTGCGATATTTTATATATCAATTGAATATTGATATGATAGTTAACCGTTATAAGCAATTAGATAGTAGGCAATTAGTAGTTACTGCTTAACCCCGATGACAGAAAACCCCGATTTAGGCTTATCTATCAAGTGCAACGTTAAGTCTAAAGTCTTGTTTTGAAGTCCTGTCCAAAGTCTATTTCAAAGTCCTGTCCAAATACCAATTCAAAGACCAGTCCAAGGCCAAATCCAAAGTCCAGTGGACTCCGAAGTTTCGTCCATAGTTTAGTCTAAGGTCCAGTTCAAACTCCAGTCTAATTAAGTCTAGTCCAAAGTCAAATTCAAAGTCCAGTTCAAAGTCTTTTTCAATCTCCAGTCTAAAGTCTAGTCCAAAGTTCAGTTTAAAGTCATTTGGACTCCAATGTTCCGTTCAAAGTCCAGTCCAAAATCCGGTTCAAAATCCAGTTCAAAGTCCAGTTCAAATTCTAGTTTAAAGTACATTTCGTCAAAAGTCTTGTCCAAGGTCCACTTTAAAGTTCAGTTTAAAATCCAGTTCAAAGTCCAGTCCAAAGTCCAATTTATAGTTCAAAGTTTAGTTTAAAGTTCAGTTTAGTTCCAGTTTAAAGTCTAGCCTAAAGTCCACTCCAATATTCACAGTATCTTTTCTCTTATACATATATCACTTAATTTTTGGTAATAGAGTGGGACCCATTTCAAGAAAGATTGGCTTTGTGCACTGGTAACAATAAAATGTATTTATGGTCTGTAGCTGGTTGTGTCTCGGTTGAGGTTCCATCTGAAGGTAAGTGATACACGATTGCAGCCGTGTAAATACGATTGTACAACTACAATCAACAAATAAATTTCCAACGGAGCCAGGTGAAGTATCCAACATAGTTTGACGCTACTCTGCCTTAAAAGATTTTCGAACGTAGCTTAAGGTGTCTATGAAATGAAAAATTCGTTGGCGTTTTACTGAAAAGTGGAACATGGTAGCAGCATTCACTGAAGATTTCAAGAGAATCTAATGTATAGGCTTCGATCTCTTAACTCTCAAATTTTGCCATGGCTAGTTCGTTTGGTTTTTTTTCGAAAAATTTGAGCTTTCGATAACAATGCCATATGACGTACACACATAGGTAACCATGCATAAGAACAATGGATTTTAGCATCAATGATTATTTGAAAATTAACAAACCTGATTTTTCCGGAAAAAAAATTATTCGTTCTACAGAATTTTTTAAATCTGCCTACTGATTACTCATACTTCAAGAAAAGTTTTAATGAAAAAAACATTGGGGGTCACCAAAGTTTTTTTCGAATTAAATTAGTTTGAAGGGTAATTGGCAGCCATTTTGAAACGTCATTGTTTCCATAGCAACAACTGTTGCTATTTATTTGGTAACAGTTTTTGATTGTCAGATCTTTTAACTATGCATAACATTTAGTTTTAATTATTTTTCCGAATTGTTTATCCACGTGTTTTGGACTCTCAAACTTGTATTTTCCATTTTTCAAGAAACTGTATGGAGCCACCTTAAGATATAATTGTTTTATAAACACTTTAAGAGTTTTGCACGACCCAACATTTTGACACTCCGATCTAGTGTCTTCCTTTGTGGTGAACGTTGTAACGACAGGTCCCATATTTATACCATTGGATCTTACGGAGCTTTTACATGAGGCCGGCCCGAGCTTAGGCCAGACTGAATTTTGCATTTTGGGTTTTGTTTATATGAGGCCGGTTACATGTGACTTTTCACTCGATTAAACTAGATGTTCTAGGAAATGTCAAATTTTACTTGTAATATATCCAATTCTACTCTCGGAATTACGACATTATATATACAGAACTCGTGGCTAAGCTCTTGGCAACGGCTTCCGTAGCTCAGGGGTCAGAGTATTGCACTAGCATCGCAGGGTCGCTTGTTCAATTCCCAGCCGGAAGACCTTGATGTTGCATTTTTCGCAACTGTTCCTAGTTTGGTCTTATAATGTAAATATTCTACACTCGAAATTTTCCTTCACCAAAATTACCTATATAGAATATCCAACTTGAAATGATATGGCCTTGGTAGTAAAAACACTACAATTGCAAATAATGTTATACCATGACATGAGGGAGATTAGTGATTAAATGTCCCCGAAAGAGAGGGAGGTTGTGAACAAAAGAAACCGAGTCGATCATGGTTTTACCGACCTAAAGTCAGTCCGGCCTGGGTTCAGGCCGGCTTCATGTAAATACACCCTAATTATCGCTATAAATATTGGCTACGGCTTAACCTTATTAATAATTTATAAGATAAAAACAAAGGGAATCAGTACCGAAACGGAGTTGGGATATGTGATCAAACACTTGCATAAATTAAGTCGACTTTTCCCTCAAATTTTCCTTAAAATATTTACTCGTTTGAGAAGCTATATCAAACACTCGAAAGTTGTGATCAATCTGATATCCGAATCAAAACACTTAGAAATTGACCTTTGACGAGTAAAATCGTCTGACGTTAGACAAGATAGAGTTAAGACATGATGTATATTGCTACTCTGGTTTAAGGTGTAAACCAGTCAAGTTCTTTATCATAAACTGAGACTAACACAACTTTTGTGGATACCTCTTAGAAATAAAATATAAAATAAGCTGAAAAGGAAACTATACATGGGGTCACCACATAGAGTGGGTCTCTCCCCGAAACTATAATTATAGGAGAATGGCGTCACCACTCAATGTGGGTATCTCGCCGATACTAAATAAGTGTGAATATAAAATACAAAAATGTGGCGTCACCACTTAGTGTGGGTATCTCTCCGAAATTAAATAATAGTAATTATAATAATATGTGGTCACCACTTAACTCTTTCTCGATCGAGGGCTCTCCACTTGACAAGTAGAATCGTCTGGCGTTAGACAGAGTGAAATACTAAAGTCTGCTTCGTTCGAAAACGAACGATACGGTAGGCAAAGAGCTAACGTGGATATCTCCCCGAAATATATAATTGTAGGAAGATGAGGTCACCACTTACAGTTGGTATCTCCCCTAAATTAAATAATAGTGACTATAAAAGTATCGGGACACCACTTGACATAGGTATATCCCTGACGTTGAATCGACAGAAAAGAAACTTTAAGCCTGGTTTCCATATAGCCGTAAGAGCCGGTGGCATGTCTGCGGCAAGGGGCGATTGTCCAATCAGAGACAGTGTTGAATTACCCAGCAATAAAAAGCTGTATGCGATTGGACCATTGCCCCTTGCCGCAGACATGCCGCCGACTCTTACGGCTATATGGAAACCAGGCTTAAAGAAATTGACTTTCAAAAGAATAAAATATCTCTGAAAGATATTTCTCAAACTCATTAATAATTCATGAAGAAAATTCAAAAGAATAATATTTAATCAGTATTTACAAATAGGAGGAAGATTACAGTCAAATTTAGTTTCAGTGTTCATCCTCCTATGTCTAAATACAGCCAATGTGGTTTCGCCTCGTATTTTCAACCTGCTTGGCTGTATTTAAAAATGGGAGGAAGAACAGTGACTCGTGTTGGATATATTACTTCTAACACGGAAGAATGAAACAGAAAGAACCCAAAAAGAATGATTTGCAAAGAGTGACCAGAATATATCTTTGACTAGAAAACTAGTCAAAAGAGAAACCAAAGTAGTCATACAACAACAACAACAACAACAACAACAACAACAACAACAACAACAACAACAACAACAACAACAACAACAACAACGACGACGACGACGACGACGACGACGACGACGACAACAACAACAACAACAACAACAACAACAACAACAACAACAACAACAACAACAACAACAACAACAACAACAACAACAACAACAACAACAACAACAACAACAACAACAACAACAACAACAACAACAACAACAACGCGAGTGGAATTTCAACACATGTACACTTCTCGGTGTTTCATACCAGATCAAACACTTATTCTCGGTGGATTAATTATTGTGGGACAGCGAACTCAGGTGGAGAATAATAATATGAGTGAAGCGATGCTACTCTGAATGAATAACTACTGTATACCGGGTAAGTAGAGTAAACTCTGCTCGACCGCGGTTGGGATTCGAACCTGGCGGCCATGTTGGAGGAAAACAAACTCCAAACAATCGCTGCTAATGAGATTCTTTTGTTAGAGGTCCTCCAAATTAACTCTTCGTCGTATGTTGTCGAAATAATTATTGCAGGATGAATTATATTCTGTCGAAATATCAAATATAAGTACCATCATTCCACGGCCTGTTCCCAACTTGACCATGTAGCTCAGTCGGTAAAGCGTCGGACTAGTAAACCGAATTGAATGTCGCGGGTCCGAATACCAGCTGCGGTCGAGTAGAGTTTTCTCCACTCACCCGGTATAAATCATCACTCGGACTATAGCACCGAATATCATTACTCCTTCTCGTGTTTGATAATTACTTCTCAAACTCATTAATAATTCATGAGGAAAACATAATGAAATCAGTTACCGAGACGTTGTTGTGAAATGTGGTAATAAACGCCCATAAATTAAAACACGTTTTACCTCAAATTTCTCTTTAAATACTGATTTATTTAAGAAGCTATACTACACACTCGAAAGCCGTTTATTATCTGATTTAAAAACACCTCGAAGTGAGTTAAAAAAACTCGGCTATCGCTTCGTTTTTCAACACACTTCTCGGTGTTTTGAAATCAGATAATAAATGGTTTCTCGTGTATGATATATTACATCAATACCACGTGATCAAAACCTGCCAATCAAATGGCGATGATGTAGTAAGGTATTATTTAAAGATTGAAGCAATCGCGTGAGTGTTTTATCACGATTTACATCCACGAGTTCACTAGCAATGAACGAGAAATGAAATACTGCTCGAGGCGTAGTAGAGTGTAGTATTTAATTTGAGTTGTTCCTTGTTAGTGAACGAGTAAATCCTGATAAAGCACGAACAAAGAGTGTTTTAAATATTTTTATATTCAATTTGAGTACACTGGATATGAAATTTACACTTGCGAAATGAGTGACAATTTGATCATTTACTAGGTATCTTTGCGTAAATTTCCTCGCTTAAGAACAAGTTTCCTATAGAAACATCTAAAATACTAGTTTCCCTCAATAAATTGTAATATTCCAAGCTGTTTAATATTTTGTATCCCTCGGTGTAGCTTCACAATTTCAAAAATTTGGCAACCGTGCATTATTATTTATGTGTTATAAAATTCACTGCACGATTAATAACGCGTTGGAGCGTTGCCATGACATAACAGGGTATCACGTGGTGCAAATTATCCTATCAGAAGTCACTGAATGCATCATTGTTTTGAAAATTGAATATTAAATAACAAATAATCGCGTTCTTTTTTTCTTTCCAGTATTATTTCAAGTCAATTCGTTTCGCTGGAATCCCGATGGGAATTGTTTGCTTTTATTGGGCAAGGATAAAATGTGTCTGTGTTTTTTGACCGCCCAAGATAGCTGACGAGAACATCAATTCAAGAAAACCTTTAAGATAAGTGACGTTCATTCAAGCATAGTATATTATATTTAGAATAAAATTCCTGTATACATATAAGTTATAAAATATACCATTTGAAACACGTTATACAATACTTTGTTGTCTGTCTGTCTTTCTGTCGCCAGTGTATCTCAAAAAGTATTGCACCGATTTTCATGAAAGTTTGTAGAAGGATTGGCCATAGACAAACGACCGTTCTGTTAAATTTTGGTTGAATGTAGTTAAAATTTGGATGAGAAATTATTAAAAATCTGACCACAAGATTCTGCGTATAGAGGAAATGCTTGGTTGCGTTCACTATCCTTATTTGTATAGGAAATAACACGGTTCGAGAAGAATTAATCGCATGCGTCTTTGGCGAAATCTTCATAATTGGTATTATGCATATTTCGCCAAACACAAGTGTGATTTTTCATTACTTCTTCGAGAACAAGTGTTATTTCCTTTTAATAACATTTCAATCAATATTACCTTTTTCTCACAATAATGCAAGGCTTGACAAAACGGCGAAACTATAAACATCAAACTAAGCATATCAAAAGGACGTCGAGTTCTTTCACAGCGTGACATTGATATAAACAGCATCTTTGAGTAATGTCTTCATCTAATTTTCAACTGTTTTAAGTAACCTTTACTTAACTTTCTTCGTGACTAACTTCTTGAACGCTCGGTAAAAGCAAATAAACCAGGACTCGTGTTGAACTGACTTGATTACTATCAGCAATTGCTTCCATCTGACATGACGTATTTTTATGTCGTATCAAACGTTGCCGTATCAAGTCAGTTTGGCGAATGGAAACAAGTATTTACTGCAAACACCCGGATGTATGGTATTTAAAAAAAATACCACATGTGGTATTTTTTTTTAATACCCCTAGTAAAACAATTTAAATTTAATACAGATGTCATTAGCCAATCAGGAATGAGGGAAATTGATTGAAATGTTATTATATGCAAACATTTTTGCATAATTTTGGTACGAGTGCAATCAAGCATTAGTTCGTTCTTGCTGTATAATTGCATTATTAATATCTTTAAATATTCTAAGATATTCTCTACGTAATTTTCATGGCACGTTTTTTAAAACAAATGAATAGTCTTACTTAGTCTCTACTGTCTGGTTGTTGCCACATTTTTTTGCAGTGTTAAGTGTTTACTTGCAAACTCGCGCATACAAAAGTGTATAGCACACGAAAAGGGCCGGGTCCCAGAAACGTTGAAATAAAATATAATACAACATGAATATTAGTGCATGAGCCAGCATCCCAAAATTGATCGACAGTGATAGCACTTTAGGGGACAAATACTGTTGTTCATGGTGATGTAAGTCAACATCGATCTCCAGTTTACATTTTTGGATGATAGCATTTCCAGATTGTTCATTTTCAGGGAGAAATGCATACATAATTTTCTGAACCTAACCCCAACAGGCAGTTTTTAGAAATGTCATTATACATCGCTATTTAATTTGTTTTATTCTACTAAACTTTTATGATACTATTATATATCATATTTAACAAATTTTAACGTCTAAAAACATCGTACCCCCAGTGCAAAAAAATGGGAACCATTTTTGTCCATATTTTGCAAAATATTTTCTAGACCCTAGATCATAGATCGCTAAATAGAAGTTTAGATCTATCCAACATGGCAGCATAAGGCAAAATAATGTGCTAAATTGACTTTTCTGTAAAATGATAGGAAGATAACACTTTGGTAAATGCTATCACACTTATTCATTCACTACACATAAAGACCTTTTAAAAAATGTATGTCACCCTTTGTCCCCTAGAGTGGTACCAACAAACCGTCTAGCTCACACGCTATATACAAAATAAAATGTATAGAATACAATATGAGCGGCTGAACTGTATGGGCATCTACAACGCGAACCGAAGCCTTTATAAATTCCATACAGTTTGGACGCGAATATTGTATATGACTTATTTAATTCACACGTCTAATTGTTCAAGTTTATCAACAATCTTTAAGAGAGAAGCTGAGAATGATGTGTTGCGTTGTGTTACATAAAGCTAATAGCTAAGGTTTAAAAGCAGTCAAAACTGTGCTTAAAAAAGTGATTCTGCTTGGGTGGCGTCGACTAAGATCTTCGTGACAACTTCTGACCAAATACATGTGGTTCCTAAAATTTTGTCTTTGTTGCTGTTTTTTTCGTGAGTTTAAAGTCACTCTGAAATTTAGAAGAAAAGACGTATGTATATATTTGGATATTGTTTCTGCATTTGTTGTTCGTTTACTCTAACTTTTTCCTTGTTTTTCTCGTTTTTGTTCTTCCGTTTTTCTTTCCTTCCTTCCTTCCTTTTTTTCTCCATTCTTTTCTTCCTGCGCTCCTTTTTGCGTGCCTGCCTGCCTGCCTTCTTTCCTTCTTGCCTTTTATTCTTTCCTTCCTCTCTTCCTTCTTTCCTTCATTCCTTTCTTTTTTCTTTTCGTGCTTTCTTTTTATTTATTTCCTCTCCTTTTCTTCGTTCGTTCGTTCGTTCGTTCGTTCGTTCGTTCGTTCGTTCGTTCGTTCGTTCGTTCGTTCGTTCCTTCCTTCCTTCCTTCCTTCCTTCCTTCCTTCCTTCCTTCCTTCCTTCCTTCTTTTATTGTTTTTCCATTGCCAACTTCATTTCTCCTTTATCTTTGTTTTTATTTATCCATCATTTTTATCTCACTTTTAACTTCTTAAATTTGGCTAAACACTTTTTCTAGAAAAGGATCAACACCATCCAAAATTAAAAAATAGACCAAATAACCCATTGACGTAGATAAACATCCCCCGTGACCATGGGTTTAACTTAGGGAGAAACCAGATTATTATAATAGCGATAATTTGTAGTAACACTACGCTTATTATTTGTTGCTGAGCTTTTGACCTGTTGACTCAGGCCTTTATCAGAGCACATGCTAACATCGTGTTGGCTCAAGTCATATAAACAAGACAACTAAACAACTTATTTCACCATATAAAATGGGCCTTCGCTCGAAACATTAGAAATCTACGTTCAATAATTTTGGCAGTATTCCAACCTTACTATATTTCTATTTGTATTTCAGCACTGCCTACGCAGCACACTACTTTTATTTCGAACGATTTTGCAGGAGAGTCAGTCATTGAATGGAATACCGCTTGGTTACTCTCTCTGTCAACAATCCCGATTTCATTATGTAATTGATTAATTTTAGAATAGACGTAAGCACGTAACTACGCCATTGTGTTTTTACGTGATTCCGGTTGTTTAGTTTATATGACGTGAGCCAACACAATGTTGGCATTTGCTATCGTGTAGGCCTGAGTCAACAGGTTGAAATCTAAGCAGTAAATGATAAACCTGGTGTTACCAGAAATTCTCGCTTGTAATACAATTTGTCATAATGCACACAATCAAAGAAAGAAACCAGATTGCTTGTGCATGAAGCATTTAGTTTCTCGATTTCAAGACAATCTAAAACCTTTCTTACTTTGCTTATCATCTTGTAATTGGTTTTCGTACGGAGCTTCCCTTGTGTCTTTTAGCACTTCCTCGTCAGAGCTTTTACTTTCACTCCTTGTAAAATCTTGTTGTTCTACCTTGTCCGTGTATTCTGTACAATGAAAAGGAACGTTCATTTATATAACCTCTTGTCTATTCTTTGATGCATCGATGCACTTATTTATTTTATAAATTCTATCACAAATTTATTGGTTTTGTAATTATTTATGTATGTATGCTTTGATTCATTTATTATTTTGTTTGCCCAGTTAGTCCTTTCCTCTTTTGTTCGTCTGTCCGTTCGTTCGTTTGTTTGTTCTCTTTTTCTTCCTTCCTTCTTTCCTTTCTTTCTTCCTTCCTTCCTTCCTTTCTTTTTTTTCTTTCATTCTTGTTTGCTTACTCCCTTTCTTCCTTCTTTTTTTTCTTCCTTATTTTTGTTCGTCAACCCTTCCTTCCGTCCGTCCTTCCTTCTTTCCCTCTTTCACTCCTTTCTTTTCCCTCCCTTTCTTCTTTCCTTTCTTCCTTCCTTCCTTATTTTGTTTTTTTTTTCTCCTTTTTTTTCTGGTTTTGTTTTCTTTCTTCTTTCCTTTTCATTCTTTCTATATTTAATTTTCTTTCCTCCCGTCTTTCTTTATTTGCTTCGTTCGTTCGTTCGTTCGTTCGTTCGTTCGTTCGTTCGTTCTTCCTCTCTTTCTTTTCGTCTTTCCGTCTTTCTTTCTTCCTTTGTTTGTCTTTTTTTTTTGCTAATCCATCCATATACCTGTTTTTTGTTTGTCTTTTTAACTCCCCGTACTCTTATCACACATTCATCCGTCTATACTTTCTTTCTTCTTGCCTCCCTTTCTTTCTTTTTGTCTTACTTCAGAAACTTGTTTATTTCTCTATGCCTTCATTTATTTATGTATACCTTTAACTTGTATTGTGTTGCCAAACACAGGCAATTGTGTTGCCAAACACAGGCATATCTTTCTTCAACCATCTGTCGAAGTTTCTTATCTTTTCCTCCAACTCCACCAGCACTTTGTGCACTGTGCTAGGATAATTTCTAATCGAGGGTTTTCTAGAAGACACATGTTGCATGTTATTGTTACGCAATTTGGTAGCTGGAGTTAATTATGGATAATGAGTATTGTATTTTGAGTGTGGTCATTTCTAATTGAAGCTTCCCGAAAAGACACATGT
Source organism: Paragorgia papillata (assembly GCA_035771165.1). Lineage (NCBI taxonomy): Eukaryota > Metazoa > Cnidaria > Anthozoa > Scleralcyonacea > Coralliidae > Paragorgia > Paragorgia papillata. The sequence continues at coordinate 178,348 of JAWNZC010000022.1, read as the reverse complement.
TGACTATTGTTAATAGCAGTTTGGAAGAGGATAGTCGGAGTTAGTTGTTGATGAGGGACGTATTGCACTTTGGGTAGGGTCATTTCTATTTGAAGCTTTCCTAGAAGACACATGTTAACTATTGTTAATCCAATTTGGAAGAGGATAATAGTTAGGGTTGGCTGTGGATAATGAGGGAGATATTGTACTTTGGGTGGGGTCACTCCTGATCGAAGCTTCCCTTGTAGACACATGTTGCCGGTTATTGTGGAATTTGGAGGAGGATAGTTAGGGTTAGCTGTGCATAATGAGAGAAGCATTGTACTTTGGGTGGGGTCATTCCTAATTGAAGATTTCCTAGTGGACACATGTTCAAGGTTATTGCACAATTTTGAAGATGTTAGTACTGATAATGAGGGAGATAATGTAATTTGAGAGGGGGGCTATTTCTAACCATAGATAATGGAAGGGGAACTGGATAGAAGACGTACGCAACCGGAAACGATGTTTGCACAACCTACTAGAGTAATTATACACTTATAAGGGGCTAATGCATCTAACGGGTGGCCCCACATGGCTAGAATCAGACACTGCTAACTTAAGTACATTACACTATTGTTTAATTTCAGCAAAAGCTGATCCTAGCCATGTGGGACCACCCGTTAGGTGTATTGGCTTCTTTTAAGTGTATAATCACCATAGAAAGTTGTGTTTTTCCTTTCTTTCTTCTATTTTCCTTTCTTCGCAGTTTGTTGCAAAATGACACAAATACGCTTCCACATGCATGAACAACAGATTGTTTGTGGAGTATAGAAGGTTCGGTGAATATGCAAATTAATTAACAGTTCCAGTGTATGTCTTTTCTAAACTTAATGAAAGGCAAAATGTTATCGGTGATATCAAACACCAAGAAGTGTTGAAAAACCAAGTCGAAGCCAAGGTTTTTTTTAACAACTTTTGGGTGTTTGATATAGCTTCTTAAATGAATCAGTGTAAGTATCTGTGAAACGAAAATTAAGTTTGTCTTATTTGAATGAACACTTAAAATGACAAAGTAACATCTTTTGCAGTTTTTGGTTTCCTTGCTTCGTTGTTGAGATATTTCAGTTTATTTCATATGCAAATAAAGCAACTTGACGTCACATGTGTATGGTGACTTATGAGAGAAAGTAATATACCTTTGCTATTATGAATTCTACACGTTTGGTGCTGTCGGAAGAAGCACAGCCACATGCTTCTTACGGATTAATTTGGTTTGATAATAGCAATGACATATAACTTGCTCTGATAAGTCATTATGTACGCGTGACGTCAAAATGTTTAATTTGCATACAAACAAACAAACAAACAAACAAACAAACAAACAAACAAACTGAAATATCTCAACAACGAAGCAAGGAAACAAAAACTGCATGTTACTTTGTCATTTTAAGTGTTTCTTAATTTTCGTTCATAGGCACTTTAAAAATAAATTTGGCTTAATTTATGAGAGTTGGTCACATGGTCTCGGTAAACACCACTGCCAAACGTTTTGCGCCTGCGCGACATCAGAGCTCGTACCTCTGAAAAAGAGCGGAAAATATTTGGAATGGTCTGAGAGTCCAACACAAAAGTTAAAATTATAGGCATACTACCAAAAAGATAAGGTTGGTTATTTGTGCATTTTTTTTTTCTCTGACGCAGGGCCTTCGCTCGGAACGTTAGAAACTACGCTCAGTAATTTCGGCAGTACTCAAATCTTACTATATTTCGATTTCTATTTCAACGCAGCTGCCTGCGCAGCACACTACTTTTATTTCAATTTGTGCATGGCTTCTTTGTCAATATTGTAACATATTCTGAAATGCCCCCTTCGTATTTTTTATGCCCTTTTTTAGAACACAAATGAATAGTCGAGCCTTACTTAGTCTTCACTGTTTGGTTGTTGCTGCCACGGTTAGTTCCCGCTTCTCTTGCAATATTTACTCTAGCAAGTTCACGCATGCGCAAATGTTTGGATGTGTTGTCTCGGTATTGATTTCCTTTGTTTTTATCTTATGAATTATTAATGAGGTTGAGAATATCAGATAAGTAAATGTGGTACGTTTGCAAGCCTAGTGTAATGTATCAGAGGTTTGGTAGGTGTTCATCAAGCTCGAATATTCGGAAAATGCCGCTTAGACGCTCTAACGAGAAGTATGATTTTGAATTTACAATCTTAGCTCTCCATCTGAGCCTCAGTAGTCAATTTTAGAGCGTCTAACCGGTCATTAGAAGGTTGCAGGTTCGAACCCTGTCTGGGGCTCAGAAACATTTTCTGAGTATTTGAGCTTGACGATCGTCCACCAAACGTCTGTTACCTACGAAATATTGTTCGTATTTAAGAGGCAGATTGTACGAGTGCTCCCCATCAAAGTCTCAGTAGTCTAAAATAGATACTTCTAACATGTATTTGTCCAACTTCGTACCCAGGGTCTTATCTCCGCTCCCCCGCCCATCGCTGCGAAAAGACCCTGGTCCAGGCTGGTCACGTGCTGTCCAAAATATGGACAGTACAAAATAAATTTAGTGTGGGTAGGGTGGCACAAAAAAACTTTCTCGTCTTCCGGAGCAGTGTTTATACAAAACGCAAAACATCTGGCCGGATGAAATGTCAACGACTCACGAAAGGTGCACAACGGCTTGGAGAAACAATCCGAAACGAGATATAATTTAATAAGAATGCCAAAGTCTCAAAGATAAATATTTTGCTGGCTTTGCAACGCTGGCGACATGTGTTATTGATGGGAGAATATTCATTTTAAGCATTCGAATCGCGAGGCTTTTAACTGGACGTATACACTTAAATATAACGGCAGCTTTCGCGTGTGGTATTCAACAACGTACAGGTGAAACACATACGTATTTTATTGTTTATATTGAGAGTTTGAAACAGTCTTCCATTTCATTATCAACATTTCATTAAGCACCCAGGTTGACGATTATTAAACGAATGGGAACATCAAAAACTTTCATTATAAACTTAAATAAACACAGCGATTTATTACAAACTAAAAACAATAGCTGTCAAAACAACTTGTTTCAATTTTAAAATCGTGTCACCGGTTTAACCATTCATTTCAAAATCTAATACCAGAAAGCAAGACAAGATACGTATACATGCATTTCTTCGACTATTCCAGCGAGGTCAAACATTGATACGCAGGGGACCCTCCACAGTCGAAAATTTTGATAGACGACACGTGACCAGCCTGGACCAGGGTCTTTTCGCAGCGGTGGGCGGGGGCGGGGAAGCGGAAATAAGACCCTGGGTACCAGGTTGATATTTGTCTTGCTATTAAAAGCACGATTGAAACTTACCTCCTGGGACTGGTTTGAATTTCTTTAATACGATGTTTCAAGGAATGAAGGATCAATGGATAATTTGGGGGTGAAGATAAGCAACTTGGTCAATTCTACTTGAGTAGATACCCCCCCCCCCCCCCCACCACTATACCGTCCAAAGGGATGCCTCCTCATTAATATTCAGGATGGTGACTAACCATGGTGACGAACGGAGTAACAGGATAATAGGACATGATTGGACAAGACCACGATAGTTAGTGCACATGAGACTATTATATTGGAATATGAAACCTATGCGAATATATATAGTTTATACGCTTTTTATCTCGTGTCGACCTCTGTCTAACAGAATCCCCATTCTCATCTTAAGCGAATTATTTTACAATTCACCGATTCACAGAAGAACTCTTGCCACTACATTTGAACACTAAACCTGAATGTTTATATACAGAGTGAGACGCTAAATATTACTTCAAAATGCGTCAGTGTGATAAGGGTGAGTACGTGCAGACATAACTAAAGCTGAGCTTAACTTTAAACTGCCACTAACCCCAAAACAATTTTTCTCGGGATTCAAATAGCCCTTGTTGAGTATATTAGCACCAACATATCTTTTCTGTTATTGAACGCTTCTTTCATTTTTGTATGCCCCTTCAAACTTGCAAAATTTCGCATATGTTTGTCCCGTGGCGGAGCAGTGAGGGGAATGGGTATAGGTGCGTATGACGTAATACCAGGAACTCGTCTTCAAAAATCTATGTGTAGTACACTGGAACTATAATAAAATAATTAAAATGAAAAATATCGCCAAACTGGCTATAAATGTAACCTGGGTACGTTCTTTCCTATTTACTTTACAGTAAAAAAAGTTATAGAATTCCTGGTATTACGTCACAAACTCTTTTCGACGCAGTCTCCCAAGTGCTCCGTCGTGTCCGTCATTATCACCACTTCAATCGATTCTTAAATCAAGAGGATTTTACCAATTTAGTTAATTTATATTGCTTTCTTCATCATTTGGATTGGCGATGTTTATTCGTCCAAAAAACGTTTTGGGGTAAGTGGCACTTTAAGTATGTTGTTTATTACGGGAATATTACCGTTGAAAATACTATTTATTTAATATTACCGTTGAAAATACTATTTATTTTATACTAAATCTTCGTTTGCACAAAGATAATAATATGAAGCAAAAGCGAGGGAAAGTGGTGAGCACCTACTGCGCATATTAAACACTTTGACTTAAAAATTCGGTATACGGCGTCTGTCTTTTCAAAACCGCTTTATTACAATAAATATCGGTGAAATGTGCGATGAAGCTAAACACGACTCTGAAAGCGCATATAGTTTTCCTATTATAGAGACCAACTAGATCATATCTTGCAGTCATAAAACTAAAGAAAATTCTCCCTAACGGTGATCATGTATATATTCATATAGTCACGCGCTTGGCTCGTGATCTGGTATTCACTCCACGGGATGCCGCGAGCAGTCTGTATATCACTGCAACATCAGCTCGGAAAAGTTTGGGCACAGTGGCAATCAGCGGCGTATTTGGCATTAAACATAGAATAAGTAATTATGAACGTTTGGTTTAAAAATCTTTATTTTGTTTCACAAGTTTAAAAACACTTTTTAGTAAGGCCGTGTCCGGAGATGATATCTAGGCACTCTCATTTTGTAAGAATCTTGAGGTTGGGAATGATCGTGATGTATTGGTCATCGTGTTCTTCTGGTTCATGCGAATCTTCTTCATGTAATTCTTCCTCATGGAATGTTAGGAAACGGTGTAGTTCATTCGATTGAAGGGCGCTCTTATCGCCAACAGTTAATTGTGGCGCTTGTAGAATATCCTGCATTTGTTGCTCTGTATTATACGTAGCGTTGACGATCGGAGGTTGTTGATAAGATTGTTTTTGAATACTTTGCCAGGTTTTGTTGCAATGCACTATTTTCTCCAGGTAGAACGTTAGTCTTGAGACGCTGTTGGTCATTTGTAGTCGGTTTTAGATCAAGTATGAGATAGCCATGGGGCCGACTGGTCGCTTCCTCGTAGGTCTTCGTAAACTCTTGAACATGTCCAGGATTCACTTGTCGTGCCAAAATAGAAATATGCTGCTTATCCCTCGGAGACTTGAAGAGTACGATATAGTGTGCGTTGAGGCTGATGTTTCTGGTTTCCTTTCGATGGTGAAATATATTCTGAACAATATAGATAACTGAGAGATTCCTATGAAGACTACCCCTGATAAATAAACTAGCAATACGTTTATCTCCCCCTGATTGATCCATAAGATCATCGAGGACAATAAGGTTTCGCTTCGAAACATCAAGAAAATCTTCCAAGTCAATGTTCGTAGGTATTCCTTCATTCAGTTCAATGCCCAGTATAGTTTTGATCATCTCAAGATACATGTGTTGCCACTGCCCATAACACCAAATGATACGTTCAGGAGGTTGATAGTTGTTCTTGCGTTCTCCAGAAGAGTTTTTACCCATACGGTTTTACCACTCTGACTACACCCTGCAACAATGCACGTAAACGGATGCTGCAAGACTGTGGATCCTTTGACGAGAGGAACCGCCTGTCCTATTTGTTTTGTCGATGATCTATGAACCATCTTCATGTGACGGAGGAGATTACACTGTACTTGAATTAGCGAAAGATTTTCCACAAACTTCACAAACGCAGGACATGTTTCAGTTATGACTGTCAGATAAGAAACGAATATTTTTCTATTGGCCATCCTTGTTAATAGTGATTCAACACACTAGTCCTAAGACTATAGTCCTAGGACTATAGTCCTTATAGTCCTAAGACTATAGTCCTTATACTCCTAATCCTATAGTCTTAATTTATAGTCATAGTCCTAAGACTATATAGTCATAGTCCTATAGTCTTTATAACCATGGTCCTAAGACTATACAGTCCTAGTCCCATAGTCTTTATAGTCATAGTCCTGAGACTATAGTCCTTATGGTCCTAGTCATATAGTCCTTATAGTACTGAGACTATAGTCTTTATCAGCCTGGTTCTCAGGCCTCTCTTTTTAATGTCGAAATTAACAAAATTAAGTAGAAGAGTGTCCACATTCTAGGACGCCCATTGATACCAGCTTTGCTGACGGGTTTATCCTAGAAAAATATTAGTAATAATAATAAGGTATGTTCCTTTACAATTTTCTAGCCATTAATATATTCAAAAGTTGTAAAAACTGTTTTGTCGACAGATATGGAGTACGACAATTTGCTAGCGGCCGTGTCTTGTATGGAAATACCAAAAAAATATAATAACTTTAAACTTGTTATTTTATTTGTGAGGTATATATGCTAAAACAATTATTCACCTCAGTGTCGGTGAATAGTGTAGATATTTACCTCCAGCGGTTAAATATCATGTGCAGCTTCATCCAATAATTCTCTATTGAACGAAATTACTTAAAACTTTGCATGCATGTCTATACAGACAACTAATTAACTATTGAGCATCGTACAAGTTTTCTTTTTGCCAAAGTAATAGTATACTTCTTATACTTATACACTTCTAAGTTTTTACTAGAAATGTGATTATTCACAATCTTGTCTCTGCGTAGAACTGGGTTTTGGGTGAGTAAACACTCGTTGCGTCGGTGGAAATATCTAGCTCAACAGCTCGAAGGCCAATTGTATCCAAAATCTCCGACCGAAGGCGAAGGGAGCAATTCGTCGTGTGATACTACCGAGGAGTCGACGAAGAATTCCCAAGTGAATTTGATGGAAATGGTGAAAAGAAGTCACCGGAGTCTAGTATTCCTGGCACAGAATCTGGACCGTTCCAAGTCGAGGAAAAAAGTAAAATTTAACTTGCGACCATGGTAAGTCTTGAGAAACAGTACTTGTTTTATCCAACACAGGGTTTAAAGGTAGAGTTACACCCGCTACATTTTTCTCGCGATTCTCGATCAAAATATATCTCGCGATTTTATAGTTTGATTTCCATTCGTATTGAAATGCGCGACATTTAACTCCAAATTGATGATGTTAGTAAGCTCATTTCTTAATATTCTGCTCCATGAAAACACGAAATGATGGTCGGTTCAAAAGGCAAAGAAACTCTCGATCCTTTTTTAATGAAAATTTTCAAATTGAATTGAACTGGTATAGTTGCTCGAAAGATTGAGTTTCTGGAGTAATATCTACTCCTTAATGCATGTATAGCACCATACACGCCTTCGACATCTTTGTCGTTTCTTTCTTGTATGACATTCTGACTTTGTTCGATTCGTGATTTGCTCGTTGAGATCCAAAGTGCATACAGTCAAACAATAAAAGTAGCAAGTGGAAATCCACCTTAAGATGGACCAGTGACGGGGGACTAGTCACTAGCGAATCTTCAAACGTTTTGAAGATTTTACCATAGATAATGGAAGGGGAACTGGATAGGAAACCAATCTCGTTCCCAGCTCCCACGTTCCCACCTGGGAAACGAGAGACTCTGGGATAATCCGTTTCACATCGATATTTCATTGGCTGATGAATATGATTACTCTTCTTCCGGATAACAAGAATCATGTGATGGCGTGAATGGATTATCCCAGAGCCTCTCGCTTCCCGCCCGCTGGGTAAGGGGAACGTGGGCTCTGGGAACGAGATTGGATAGGAAACTTAAAACGATGTTACGAAACCAGAAACGATGTTTGGACAACTTGCTATGGTAATTTACACTTATAAGCGGCTAATTACCTAACGGGTGGTCCCATATGGCCACGATATAAGCTATTGCTGAAATTAAATACTTTAGATAGTGCAATATATCACTTCAGTTCAGTATAGTGTCTGATTTTAGCCATGTAGGGCCACCCGTTAGGTTCATTAGCCGCTCATAAGTTTATAATTACCATAGCAAGTTGTGCAAACATCGTTTCCGGTTTTGTAACATCGTTTTAAGTTTCCTATCCAGCTCTCCTTCCATTATCTATGATTTCACTAGGATTTTTCAAAGGTTTTGAAGATTTGTTGATCACTAGCGATTTTTCAAAGGTTTTGAAGATTTCCTAGTCACAAGCGAATTTTCAAAGGTTTTGAAGATTTGTTAGTCACTAGCGAATTTTCAAAGGTTTTGAAGGTTTACTAGTCACAAGTGAATTTTCAAAAGTTTGGAAGATTTGTTAGTCACTAGCGAATTTTCAAAGGTTTTGAAGATTTACTAGTCACTATAGCGAATTTTCAAAGGTTTTGAAGATTATATTTGTTAGTCACTAGCGAATTTTCAAAGGTTTTGAAGATTTACTAGTCACAAGTGAATTTTCAAAGTTTGGAAGATTTGTTAGTCACAAGTGAATTTTCAAAGGTTTTGAAGATTTACTTCACAAGTGAATTTTCAAAAGTTTGGAAGATTTGTTAATCACTAGCGAATTTTCAAAGGTTTTGAAGATTTACTAATCACTAGCGAATTTTCAAAGGTTTTGAAGATTTACTAGTCACTATAGCGAATTTTCAAAGGTTTTGAAGATTTGTTAGTCACTAGCGAATTTTCAAAGGTTTTGAAGATTTACTAGTCACAAGTGAATTTTCAAAGTTTGGAAGATTTGTTAGTCACAAGTGAATTTTCAAAGGTTTTGAAGATTTACTTCACTAGCGAATTTTCAAAGGTTTTGAAGATTTGTTAGTCACTATATAGCGAATTTTCAAATGATTTGAAGATTTACTAATCACTAGCGAATTTTCAAAGGTTTTGAAGATTTACTAGTCACTATAGCGAATTTTCAAAGGTTTTGAAGATTTGTTAGTCACTAGCGAATTTTCAAAGGTTTTGAAGATTTACTCGTCACAAGTGAATTTTCAAAGTTTGGAAGATTTGTTAGTCACTAGCGAATTCTCAAAGTTTTGAAGATTTACTAGTCACTAGCGAATTTTCAAAGGTTTTCAAGATTTCTTTGTCACTAGTGAATTTTTAAAGGTTTTAGAAATTTGCTAGCTAGTCACTAGCAAATTTTCAAATGTTTTGAAGATTTACTAGTCGCAAGTGAATTAAATTATTTAAAGATTTCCTATATACACACTAGCGAATCTGCTTTACTAGATTTGTTAGTCACTACCGGCTCTTCAAAGGTTTTGAAGATTTTCTAGTCACTAGCGAATTTTCCAATGTTTTAAAGATTTACTATGTAGACACTAGCGAATCTGCTTTACAAGATTTGCTATAGTCACGACCGGCTCTTCAAAGGTTTTGAAGATTTGCTTTAATAAAGGTTATAATGATTTGCTATATAGTCACTTGCTAGTGACTAGCAAATCTTCATCGCCGTGGGGGATTGTTGTTACTCTGTACTACTGCCCTCTCTCTTTTGGTTTTCTCTAACGTTCATGTGTTAAGATTATTTGTCTACGTCGTCAATTTCAGGACGCCTCGTATCCGCCGAAATCTGGAGACGACCTCGATTCTATTTCCCGGATTCACCAGAATTTTCTTGGCGCCACACTAGTTGCTCAATCTGTCTGGTAAGGACGTCATAGTTTAATTTCACTTTACTTCACTCTACTCTATTCTGCTTCACTTTTAGAGCACGGGTGGCGTGTGCTGTTAGCGCGCTGCCTCTCACCAAAAAGTTAAGCCCGGTTAGAAGGGGTTATATTTAGATGGGTGACCGCTTGTCGGTGACCTGATGTCGAGCTTGAAACTCATGTGAGTAGAGTTGTAGTTGATATCTCCTGTGTTTCGAGTTTTTTTCTCCGGATTATCCAGTTTTCCTCCCTCCATAAAATCAACACCTAACATCTTAGCCGTGATCCGTGGTGTGTCGTATGGCGGATGCATGGAGCGCCTTTTATATGCCTCGACATGGCCACGTTGATCGGCGTCCTTCGCAATTCAGAAGCTGGCTGCAAGTATGGATGATTAACCCCCCAGTCCGTTATCCTTTAGTTCCCCGGGCGCGGTAATTTTTGATTGCCCGCGCGCCTACACCTTACGCTAAAAAGAAGCCTCTGGGAGAGGCTCAGGTACGTAAATAGTAAAGCCAGCCATGGCTTTGTATTGCATTCAATATGATCAGTATAATAATAGGCACTCCGGAGAAACGTCTTGATGTTGCCGAACTTTTGCCGAACGTCGCGTGATAGCAAAACTCGCCCCATTCCCATTTCCTTGTCTTGCGCCGGAAATACATTATATGTCTTCTTTATAATAATAGACAAGGTTTGCAAGTAATTCACTATATAAAAACAAACCCCTCAACAAATACAAATAAACTTTGAAAACTGTAAAGTGAACTGATAAAAACCCCAACATATCAAACACAGATAATTTTACTAACTTCTCACAAACAAACTGTATTTTAAAACGACCGGGAAAGACGAGAAACGGACAAAAATCCGAAAATCTCTCTCTCTCTCTCCCAGTCTGCAACGCAAAATGGAATTTCTCTCGAAAAAACCCCCAAAAGCATCGACGGCAGTCATCAAAGCTTGAAAAATTTTAAAACGAGACGGACACAAATCAAAAACTGATTATTACCTTGCTAGCAAAATCATGTAGTCTTTCGCGAGTTTTACGGAGAATTGTGAACTTTTCAATGACAAAGTAGTAAAATTATCTGTGTTTGATGTTATTTTTTTATCATTTCTCTAAACAGTTTTCAATGTATTTGTAAGTTGTGAATTACTCTTCAACCTTGGCTATTATTACAAAGAATGCATACATTATATTTACGGCGAAAGACAAGTAAAGGGGAATGGGGAGAGTCTTGCTATCGCTCGACGTTCGGCAAAAGTCCGGCAACTTCAAGACGTTTCTCTGGGATGCCTATGGTATAATTTGCTTTCAATAGTCATTTTGCAGTAAATTTTACATTTTGTTGATATTTTGATAGCAAAATTCCAGAATAGTTAGCATAAATTTAATTATTTTGGTAACCCGATGGGCCGACATGACCAAACAAATGCAAATTTGAATAGCTTGATCAAAGGCAATTCTAATGATATATTTATACTCAATTGTTTTGGTGATATAATGCATTTTTGTGTCTATTGCGCATGAATAGTAGCACACTATGTTACGGACTGGGGACTTTGTGGTGTCACAGACGAACAGAATACGGAAAGCGACGGAAGTGTGCCGAAATGTCGCCATTTTGTTTTGCTTATGCGGGTGCACTTTCGCTTTCTCAAAACGGTGCTGAAAAGGAACGTTTGATGCAAGTTTTTTTTTTTAACACGTTAAGTACTGCTTGTTTATTTTTTATTGGCACACGCTGTATTCATTGTATTTGCACTGACCAACACTTAATACACTTCGGTCAGACCGTGCAAAATCAGAAACAAGCTATTGTGATTGTGAGTGTCTCTACGTAGCTTTATATATCTTAGTATAGATCTAGATATGCCGTACATATAAACTTCTTGAAAGCAAGAGAAGCTTCGTGTTACCAAAGCTATATTCTGGAATAAAATGCTATTTGTGTTTTAATTATTCTGTTATGTTTACTGTGGACTTACTCTCATCTGCCTAAACTTTGAAACTTAATATAATTATAATGACAATGGAGTTTGAATTAAAATTTTACTAAAGCATTTTTAAGTCGACATGACATATTTGAATCTTTTGCTGTGGCAAATCATTTATAAAACAATGAAATTTCGTCTCTTGCCCTAACTGATAAATTTTGCAATTAGCACAAAAAAGCAAGCAAGCCCAGCTAGGCGACCTAGCGTTTCTCGTGTAAACACGAATGAAAATCACCTCGTCAAACTGGGCTAGCCCAGCTACCCGAGCTGGCTGGCCTCTGTCTATACACCCTCTTAGGCATGTGTTGATAAGGGGAGATAAGTTCAAGTCAGTTGTATATTATTAATTGTAACAAACTTAACACAACCACTGTGCACAAATGTGCAATATGGATTATAACTCGAAGTGAACTATAATTAGATATCTATTTACATTAACTATATATTAATACATGGGTGAGTAGAAATTACTAATAATAGACTATTGATTTTTACTATGAAGCAGCTATTGATAGTAATTTTATAACACTCGTGTTGTATTATTAAACACATTAAGTACTGGTACTTAAGTTTGTATTGTTACTGCATGTAAACCCAACCTCATTCCCAGGGCCTTCGTGCGTATTGTGTTACTTGCAGTCAATTATCGAATTTTGAAGTTATCAGACATGCAGTAGACACATGTACGCGCTGCGTACCTATTTTTAATAATATATATTTTTAGCAAGCCTTTAAATGGCTTCCCTATGCATACACGTTTTGCAAAGGCAGAATTAAAAGTTAACAGCTCAAAAATTACATTTATAATAGAGTATGGGATAAAAACAATTCAGTAGAATCGGATTCTAGAATGAAGTATTAAACAGACAATGTTTCAGTCGAAAATTTGGAAATACAGCGAAGAAAATCGGCAAAACCCATGAGTATTTTTAATAATAACAAGATGCTTAGGTCAGGCGTTCACTCTATACCGCGCGAGTAAATGTGGGAGTGGGCCGGGGAAGATCAGATCGACGACGGGTGAATGTGGTGCATACTTCAGAGGTGAACATATTTACATCACTGTTAAACTACAAAGTCAGTCAGTCAGTTTCTAAATCTACCAACAACGTGCAAGAAGACCTTCAATCAAAATGCAAAGCTGTTCAACTTTTTGTCAAACTCCCAAAGCGAAAGGAGCAAAGAACTTACAACTTGCCTCACGGCCTCACTCCGTCACACGGCTAACAACTCACCGGAATTATGAATAGTAGCGGAAGTAAAACGTGCAAAAATGAAAAATCGCGACACCCAAAACACCAAAGAAACCCGAGTCGACCTACCACAGTAGCCCAGTAGTTTCTTCGTTGTTCTCTTAGTTAAGTAGAGCCGGCTCCATTTCGTTAAACGAAAGCAAAATATAGCCGAGATTTTATTGAGATTCACTTACTGATTTAGTTTTCTTCATCGCTAGTCACCACTGTGCAACTGCTCGCCCGCTTTCACATGATTTTTTGTAAGTACGCCCTCCTTGCCCCCTTTTTATTGGTGGCCTGGAAATATCCACACCTGTCGATCAAAATCTGATCAAAATATAGTTTTAATTCTAGTAGAATATTTGAAATAAAAAACGGCAGTTTTAATAACTCTAATTTTTTGAAGAAGAAGGTAACGAGGAACAAAGAAACATTTAAGGATGATATTTCGTAAAAAATATTGAGGCGAACAAAATTACAGGGCGCATTCAATTAGTCTATTATTTATTTTGTAAGCCCATCGTTAATAAAAAGATTGTTAAGTCTTAGTTTAACCCAGGAAAGCGTCTTCACGAAGACTAATTAATTTATTAAATCTTCGCTTTGATCACGAAACACACAAACAACGTTGATGTTCTATTTCAGTTCCTTTCAGCACTATTTAATCACACAGTCAAGCAAACGAACGCGTATCGAAGCGAGTTCAACAGTTTTTCATCCCGGTTTGCCGGGATGAAAACGATTACATGGACATTTTTATCCCGGTTAACCGGGCTAGCCCGGTCGCGACAACCGGGATCCGGACATCCGGTCCATGTAATCGCCCCCTAAGACGGCAGCCAAAGATCATAAAAAATACAACAGGCAAGCAAACTGACATGCAATGGATACGTTCAAAATACTATAAGGACACACAAAGGAGAAAAAAAAATTAACAGTGAGCAGGTAAACTCGAACAGTTTTGCTACTAAATGTTCCTAGCTGATTACTGAGAGTGGCTGCTCTATATTTTTACTGTAAACTTAAACTTTTCGCCGGCCTTTATTTCTTCGTCGGTTTTCCTCCTTTCGAGTTTCGGCTTGACGGGTTTCCTTCTACTCAAGACATTGCTTTGCTTTATACGTAGACGTTGAATTGTTTCTGTTCTTTTAAAAGTGATATATATATATATATACTGTATATATATTTCTAAAACTCATTAATAATTCATGAGGAAAACACAAAGAAAATCCATGTTTAATGAGTGTCTGTATACGTGATACAGATTCCTCTTGATTTACATAAACTTTAGCTTTGATTTTCTCGACTTAGACAACGTTTTTTTAGAAAAATTACTACGCCAATGAACTAACCAAATCGGATCGTTTTAGAAGTCATTTACAGAATTCGTGTCCGTTCTGTATCGGGATACAGGCACTCGGCTTCGCCTCGTGTCTGTATACCCCGATACAGAACGGCCACTCATTCTGTAAATAGTACATATACCAACAACTCCTTTCTCAAGTTTTTTCTTGTGAAGAATAAATTGTTGTTCCCCAGTGTCCCATAATCTCAACAATAACCGCGCATGGTCCGTCTACACATATATACATATAAATATTCAGATCACAGAAATTTGTGCGCATAAGGTTTGTCCACGCGTGTAAAATGATCCCACGCGTATCGTGATTAGCACTCTCACCGGGCTCCGGGCCGTCGGCCCTACGCCCGGGCTCGGGATTAAGGCTCCGCTAACTCTATACCGAATAGCCTTTACACCGGAACGAAAAGCATACCGCATAGGCCTGCTCTTCACGCACAAAACGCCTGTTCCGGTACATGCATTCTAATTGGGCGCGACACGCCGCTTCGATTTTGAAAGACATCTTGTATTGGATAGGCTTTTGTGCCGTTCCAGCACTAGCGTAAACGGAGTTCAGAATTGTTCCATACCATAATCGACCCTTTTGGAAGAAAAATTGTGCCGAAACAGGTGTCTTATGTGTGGATAAAAGGCCTATATATTCGCTGTGGTTTTATGCCGACACAAAAACTATTCGGTTTGTAGTGTGAACAGTTTATACTGTACACAGTATGTGCTGTTTCGTGCCTAATCTGTTCACACTATAGCAAACAGGATTTCTTGGCGGAACAAAATGTTATCCGGCATAGTGTTAAATATCTAATAAATAGCTTAGTATTAAAAGGTTTACATGCGTGATACACTCGTATTTCTAAATACTAAAAGATAGTTTATCCCAGTAACAAAACTAGAACTACAAAAAATATCAGTACTGCATGTGGGAGCTCATGAACAGTGGGAAAAGTTTACAGGACAACTGATGTACTGTAACTAACTTTTTTATTGCGAAACTTTTGTTATTGGGTAATAATACATAAAATACGCTAAACTTAGCAACTACAAAACTATACATGCAACCTTTCATTAACTTCAGTAAAAAGTTTACAAAACCTATTACTTTTTAGCGTTATTTAAGATAACATTGATTATAAGGTTTATAGGACACGCTTTTGAAATATATGAATGTGCATGCCTCACTGACAAACTAACAAATCACAAGGAAAATTATAGTCTGCTTGCAAGCTTGTGGGAGATCAAAGAAAGGGGAGATCTCGAGAGAGTCTGTACGGGCTTCATATCAATTTGAACATCCGTCCCAATTAAGATAAAGAAAATTAAGACATCATGCACTAGCTACACGCCATTATGTGTAACCGAGCAAAACAAATAAAATTCAATAGCATTTCTTGTAAACTGCGAGAAACTGATCGATGGTAAAATATTCATTGTGCATATCGTTTTGTCATTGTCATTGTTAGCATACTGCTATTTTTGGCGATTTTCATGTTCTTCTTGCAAGATTAGCCAATTCTTATTGCATTAGGCACTGTGTTTGTTTTTATTTCACCTCAAGGCTAGATGAAACTTTGATTGTATATTTTACCACAGTTTGAAATATACATTATGAATAACTTGAACAACGCACTTTAAGATTTGCATTTATCATTGCCATCAAAAGGAAAGCCGACCAATGAGAATTCTGCATTACGATTCAAGATGCCAATGTCTTAAATTCTATAGCATCTGTGCAGGCTCTTTCTCGCCTGAATATTCCCCTTTCCTCTATCCTTCCAAAAGAGTCTCGCAGGATAGGCAAAAAAAACAAAAACAAAAAAAACTATAGCTGAAGAAAGTCCTTTAGACTGGTTGTAGTATTATCTTTCTATTCCATACATCTCTTTATGGAATTTTAGAGAGAATCTTCTGCCTGAGCTGTAGATACGCCTGGTTCTTTTATTAAAGGAGCCTCAGTCAACTCCACATGATCTCCGATATCGTAAGCCAGGTTTTCTTGAGTTATGCGTTTGGGATCTTGTTTTCTTTTTCTGTAAACAATATACTAAAAAAAAAAAATCAAGGTATTTTTACCTGAAAGAACCACTGTCAATTTTCTAACTACTGAAGAAATATTCCGCAAAACTTATGCCATCTTTGGTACATATAAGCGGTTAACTAATTTTAGTTACATACAAGTATCATTTTATATGTACAGCGAAAAAATAATTTGAAAATTCTAATTCAAAATTACAAAGTAAATTACAACGGACTAAATAATTTAGATATTTTAACAATTTTGTGCGTTGTATATTTGAACTTGAATCATAAAATTTCTTATTTACTGCGTATATAAATTGGCACTCGTATAAAAATATATATAAATTTGTTAACTGCTTATCAGTTTAAAAGGTGCATATTTAAAGTTTATTATAACTTTGGCATCGTACGAAACATTTGAAACTACAGAAGACTCATCGGGTAGCGTAGTAGGATAGTGTGGGTATAGTGGCGTGGCGTCGTGTGGCGTGGAGTAGCGGTGTTTTGTATAACATTATTATCGATAGGAAGGTGGAGGGAGAAAATTATCCCTCAGTGGGAGGGTCGCAGTTTAAAACCAATGCCCTAGAAGTAAGGCCCATTACTCATTAGTGCAGTGTTTCTACAGGAGAAATTACCAGAGAAACGTGCGGTGTTTGGTAGAGTAAAACTGGTGGCGCTCTTCTCACAGGCCATCAAGGAAATGCGAAATTCCCAATTGATCGCTGAGCTAAAACACACCACTGCCGCCAACACCCCGACAACAAAGCGAGCACGCAGAGTTGGTCCTGTTTCATTAAATATTCTTCTTTGATTATTCAAGAGCGCCATGTTGGATATAACCTGCATGGGCAGTGTTCAGTTCAGTTAAGTTTAGGAGATAGACAAAATAAAGAACAAGAGGAGAATTGCGAAGGGTGCAAAAAGAAGCCTGCTAAAATTATATTTAAAATAGCGTACAAAACTATATTAAAAGGATTCATGTGTTCACTTACCAGGCCCTGAATAAAAATACGTACTATTAAAGTGCATATAAACCCTCCACAGTTTTTATTTCCCTGTTTAGAGGGCGAAAAAAACAGTTGTAAAGTTATTTTACAGTTTTTGATTTGGTCGTTTTGTTTCCGAGATATATCTCTTTGAACATTGGCAAAAAGTCCTATTCGCTGGAAAGTACCGCAAATGCTATTTGGTCAATATTGGGACTGGAACTACTTGATGTGACGTCATTTCCTCATTAATTCCATTGACTCAACAAAAACTGTAAAATAACTTTACAACTGTTTTTTCGCCCTCTAAACAGGGAACTAAAAACTGTGTAGGGTTTATATGCACTTTAAGCTAAACTTTTAGCAACAACCTATTGAATATTGCTCTTTCCATAACCTTTCAATAGATCGTTTGCAATCATGCGACATAGGACGCCACCTTGGTTGATTTCCAGTTAATTTAAGCGTGTTTTCAATACCCATTGCCTAAACAAACGGTATGTCAACAGTGTAAGCAAAACACTGATCTCGAAAGAAGACTCGACCTAGTAACTTATTGTTTATCAGGATCAAAAAATGAAGGCCGCAAAATGTCGATTTGGTCTCTTCCTAATGGCGCCGATCATGCAATTATATAGGTAAATTAATACGAAGATAGAAAATTTGGGACACAATGCTGTGTTTTTGTTTGTAAAAAGCAGAAAAAGGAAGAAACAGGATGAGAACAACTCCGTAGCGATATTTCAAACATGCAGTTGGTCCCTTAGTAATGGCAGATTCTGGCTTCATTTTCCATACAATAGTTGCTCGATCCAGTCTTCTTTCGAGATCAGTGTTGCCCACCGAAAAATCCACCAAGTTGGCGGACGTGACGTCATGTGCAAACGGTTGGAAGTGAGAAAGAAATTCGTGCTTCCTTCTATAAGATAAATTTAAACTGAATACTTACTCCAAAAACTGCAGCTATTATAATCAGCAGAGTAACTCCAACGATGATTCCGATTTTGCTAACAGGAAGTGGGCGATCACCTTCAGTGCCTTTTGGTGCTGTAGTGGTCTTTCCAAAAGACGTCTCCAGGAATGAGATATCGAATGTCAGCTTACCAATGTTCCCACTTTGATCTGTTGCGTCGATAATTGCTTGCCGCAACACGTTTTCGTCAACCCTATTGCTCGAAGTCGAAAAATTAACCGAAAGCTTTGCGATGACGCTACCATTTTCGAGACACAGCAAGAAAATGGCCACGAACCCTTGGATTTTCCTGAATTCAGGGGTCAAGGTATCAAGTATCTCTTTTTCTAAGTTCTGGTAGGCTTGAGTGGAAGGATCTTTAAGCTTGGCGTCGAAGTTTCTGTTGATTAAGCGGACATCAATCTTTAGAGCTTTGAACGTAACTGGAGTGCTTGTGTGTAACATGAGCGAAGATATCTGCGTTTGTGTCGGAGAAGGTGGTGTAGGTGTGCGTGTAGGTGTGTGTGTAGGTATAGGTTTAGGTGTTGGTGTTGGCGTTGGTGTAGATGTAAGTGTCGGTGCTAATGTCTGGATTTTGCCTGAATGAACAGTCATGCTTGAAATGGGACAACTTTTAATAGTTACAGCCACGGAAGAAGACGTTCGTAGGATTGCTGCATCAACAACAATGGTGAGAAAAACTTCCCGCAAACAAGGGTTTTCGCCAATGTCTCGTGCTACAATTGTCAAAGAATACTTTCCAGATTGCAAAGTTTTGTTGACAAAAAGTACACCGTTATCTTTTCCTATTTCGAAAAATCGATCGGGATTTGTTTCTTTGTCTATACTATATTCAACCTGTCCGTTTTTACCGCTGTCGGTATCCTCGGCGTCGACTGTCACAATTACAAAGTGTGGGTTGCTTTTTAGAAGAATATTGTAATTGGATGGTATTGTTTTAAATACTGGACAGTTGTCGTTCTCGTCTTGAATTTCTACTGTCACAATCACTTCTGAGCTTCTTCTTGGTAAACCCTCATCAGAGGCTGTAACTGAAAAACTGAAAGAAGTTTGTGATAGTTTTTCGTAGTCAAATGTTTTTATAGTGGATATTTTTCCGGTGGTTCCGTCGATGATAAAGTAAGATGCAATAGAGTTATCCACCAAGCTGTAGGTAACTTTTCCGCTTCTCCCGTGGTCGCTGTCGTTCGCAAAAACTGTTAACACGTGATATCCGCTCGGAAGATTCTCCTTTACCGTTGCGTTGTAAATTCTCTGTGTGAAAACGGGATTTTTGCGGTTAGTCTGGATTTCCCGGTCGCAACGTTCTCCGTCGTACATGCTGTAGCATTCGCATTTGTTAGGAGCAATGCAAGTACCATTGGACGAGCAATTGTTTAGACTGGTGCAATCTGGAACGCCACAAGATTTGCCACTCCAGTTTCCGTTGCATGAACATTCGTCAAATCCAATACAGGAACCGTGACCTTTAAAACAAAAATATATCAATTTAGAATGAATTTAATGAATGAATGAATTTAATGAATGAATGAATGAATGAATGAATGAATGAATGAATGAATGAATGAATGAATGAATGAATGAATGAATGAATGAATGAATGAGTGAATGAATGAACGAATGAGTGAATGAATGAACGAATGAACGAACGAATGAATGAATAAAGTTAGTTAGTTAGTTAGTTAGTTAGTTAGTTAGTTAGTTAGTTAGTTAGTTAGTTAGTTAGTTAGTTAGTTGGTTAGTTGGTTAGTTGGTTAGTTGGTTGGTTGGTTGGTTGGTTGGTTGGTTGGTTGGTTGGTTAGTTGGATAGTTGGATAGTTGGTTAGTTGGTTAGTTGGTTAGTTAGTTAGTTAGTTAGTTAGTTAGTTAGTTAGTTAGTTAGTTAGTTAGTTAGTTAGTTAGTTAGTTAGTTAGTTAGTTAGTTAGTTAGTTAGTTAGTTGTTAGTTAGTTAGTTAGTTAGTTAGTTAGTTAGTTAGTTAGTTAGTTAGTTAGTTAGTTAGTTAGTTAGTTAGTTAGTAGTTAGTTAGTAGTTAGTTAGTTAGTTAGTTAGTTAGTTAGTTAGTTAGTTAGTTAGTTAGTTAGTTAGTTAGTTAGTTAGTTAGTTAGTTAGTTAGTTAGTTAGTTAGTTAGTTAGTTAGTTAGTTAGTTAGTTAGTTAGTTAGTTAGTTAGTTAGTTAGTTAGTTAGTTAGTTAGTTAGTTAGTTAGTTAGTTAGTTAGTTAGTTAGTTAGTGAGAATATTTTAATTGCTAAGTCTTGAAGTCTCTCGGAAAATAAATTAAAAAAACCCCGGATCTTATTGCAAAAGAGTCACGAGATACAATGGTTAATCAATGTTCACCTGTTGGCTAAAAAATTTAACATCGCTCGTGAAGCTAAAACGTAAACTCGAGGCGTGTGGCCCCTCCTGGCTGTTTAGCTTCACTCGCGATGGTAAATCCTTTATCACACTTGTGACCATTGACTAACCTAATTATAATGACGTGATAATCGCTTAACCAACCTGAACAACGATTTAGTTTTTCACATGTAAAATTTAAACAACTTTCTCCTTCGTATCCATTGTTACATTCACACAAGTTAGGCTGAACACATTTTCCTCTTCCGGAACAATCTTTCACATCAGAACAATCATATTGGCTGCAGTTAGATCCCGTATATCCAAGATAACAGCTGAAAAATAAAACAACAATTTGAAAAGATTATTTAAACAACAGAAGTTACTGCACATTTCAGGTTTGCTTCTATATTTTTTACTCCAATTTCGGAAGAGCTAAAGTTTCGTAATCTATTTCTCTAATGGAGTGGAAGTTAATGAGGCTTTAGTTGTACTCATATTTCGTAGAGGTATAGTTCTTAGTAAAATTTTCGAGGTCAATTAAGTCAATTAGGTCAATTAAGAGTTGAGAACTACATTTACCAGGTTTGTTATAATTACTTTTTTTTTTTTATTATTTAAACGTATTTTTGACAACTGTTTGCTCCAAAAGCACAAATGGCTTATCTAGGGAGCTCACACGAAAAGCGTTTACAATAAAATGGCACACAAGTTAATATTTGACGGGGGGGGGGAATTAATAAAGCATACACACAAATATCATGCAATGGCCAGAGAGAAGCGATTTGAAGAAAGAATATAATTCTGAACTTCCCCAAAGAAAATGCAATTTGCTTCACAACTTATGTCCTCAATACCATTAAGAATATAAAAAACCTTAATTCTGGCGCTACTCTCTGACCATTTGATACCACAAATCCGCTCAGCCGAGGCAAGAAACAATACGCGTTGAGCAGCGAAACGGGGACAAGATAGAAAATAAGTATAGGTTAGTGACCGAGGTTAAGGTCACTAACCGACTTAGTTTATTCATGACACAGACGATATTTGTCGTTATTTAACAAAAAAATGGTATTCTAGACGTAGTTTTAAAGCGATATAGTAGGTCATTTAATATGCAACGTCAATAACCTATTTATTAACCGCGGCACATCAAAGATAATTTATGCATGAATAAACTAATGTTTGATAGTCTCATTCTCCATACCACAATCACATTTTGGTGATGAACAACAATTTATTCTGAACAAGTATTCGTTCAGGGCATGAAATCCAAGTCTTAGACGGGTATGAAGAATGGACGCCCGACGAGTAAGAAGTAAGTCAAATACATTCTTATACTTCAAAGGACAAAATACCGATCTCAATTTGGCTTTGAATACTGGTAATGAAATTGAATTGCGTATGTCAACGCTTAAATAATTCCATAAATCAATTGCCGTAGGAAAAAATGAATGATGAAATCTAAATGTTCGACATGAAAACAAACAAAAATTTTCACTCGACCGTGCAGAAAAATGCACCCGTTCGCCCATAGTATCAGGTAATAAGTCAACAAGATACAACGGATAAATCCTCTTGGCAATTTTATAAAAAAGGGCTAATTTGTGCATTTTACTCCTGGTACTAATATCCTCCCAGGCAAGCTCATTCCTCAAAGCTCTAGCACTTGTAACCTTAATGGCGCCGGTCACAACTTTGGCAGATTCATATTGAATGCTCTCCAATAATTGTGATTCGCCATCACTACAGTTATCCCAAATTATATCTCCATATTCCATTAAAGGTCTAATTAAACTCTTGTATAAACAAACCAACGTAGACCTGTTAACTCTATATTTTAATGGTTTTAGCATGTTTAATCGTTTCGAAGCTTTTTCAAAAATATTTTTTGTATTACTCCGCCAAGACATGTTAGCTTGGTAATTACTATTATATATTGCTAAGCCTTTATTTACCGTTGGTGCTATTTTATTACTTTACTAGGTTTAACGTTGCATTATTTTATTCTAGAGAATTCCAGTCGATTTTAACGTTTCTGCTTGATAATGGATCTCCTAGTCCGGTAACTATACAAATTTATTGTAATTCAGATCGACATTATTTCTATATGCTTATTTTATAACACCACGTTACCAAGGCAAAGTTAAATAGAAAGATAAATAAACAAATGCAACAGTTCACACGCGGTTATAAAACTCTAGAGATCAATCTCCATGTATACTGACGGCTAAAATTAAATATATTTTTAAACGTGTTTTTTCGATTTTCTCGTAATGATTTTAGAATTTATTTTCGCTCTTTTAGAGGTTTTGTAATTAATTTGAATTCCTGTATGTTAAAATGTATCAAAGCGACAAGTATATTAATTTCTAGTGTATTTCAGTATTTTTTGTGAATAGTTTTTCATTCAAACGCACAAGAGCGGCTGAATTCAGTTTAAGTATCTGGCTTTCTTCTGAAAATATTCTTTCATAACCTAAGAATTTCATTGTTAAACATGATTTCTTCTTGACATTTGCAAAAATGTACTTTGCATTATATTATAACATTTGTCTGATAACACTGTTTTCCCTTCAGCGCTTCATTAATTTCCGAGGTACCAGTTAGAAACTATAATAGTTCTGGTAGCACTCAATGTGGACTTTTTATTGTGTGCTGTTAATTATCCGTTTCATCATTTAGTGTTCATTGCACAGCTAATAATAAAAAAAATAGAAATTTTTACCTGCAGACACTCTGTAATTTCTTGTTAAGTATGCAAACTCCATTCTGGTTACAGTCTCCAAGGGAACTGCAGTTAAGTGAAGCGTTACAGTTGATGCCTTGATAACCGTCAAAACAATTACAGCTGCTCGGTCCTACACACTGGCCATTGTTGGAGCAATGGTTTACCTCTGTACAGCCGAAGATGGCGCAGCTTGGCCCAGTCCAACCAATGCTACACACACATACATCAAATGCAACACATTTGCCGTTCCCTAATTAACAAAATACACAAATGGGTGTAGTTTTGTTTTTAACAGCATTTGTCATGAATTGACGCAAGTTTACTTGTTTTGGGTGGGTTTTTTCCCCCCAATATAAAACATATATTTTGTAAGCTACAGCAAAACTAATAAAGAAAGAATAGAAACAAGAACAACAACAGCAGCAACAAAAAACAACAAGAAGGTGGACGGCAACAACAACATCAAAACACAACGACGACCACAACAACAACAACAACAACATCAGCAGAAGCAGTAACAGCCACCACAGCAGAAGAAGCCTCAACAACAAGAGCAGCAGCGATATAAAAAAAACGACGAAAACACCAACACAAACCTGAGCAATATTCCAGTTTTTCACACGATATTTCTTCGCATGTGGTACCATTCCATCCATGATCACATTTACAAGTATCAATATCAACACATTTACCATTTGAAGAGCAATTATTGACATTGTAACAAGTTGCTTTCACACTGCAATTGAAACCTGACAAGGAAAAATAGATTTTGGAATGTGCAAATAGCAAATGTTAATGATCGCCAGTACTTGGCACCTATCTCAACTAAAAAGTTTTCTGATTTGTTTAGATCACCTCACCCAAACAAAAATGTGCACCAAAATATAAGAAAAATATTTCTGTGCCTTAGTCCACGACTGCTCTATTCAATAAACAATGAAACTGTCAAGGCCATTGTTATTTGTTCTATCTAGCTAAATATTTTGTTAAAGATTTGCATATTATCAGGATAATGAGTACAATCATGCATTTTTCTTTTACTCAGTTTTACGGAGAAGGGATTTTTATAGAAATTCCATCCAGTTCTCAACTCAGGTACTGTAACGTTTTAGTGTTTGATCAACTAGTCAAATACAAAATTTATACACTATAGACCTTACAAAGCTTGAGTATTTTGTGTAAGCGTACCTATGTAGCCTGAAGAGCATAAACATTTATTAGTCGTGAAACACTTTCCGTGAATTGGTGACGTGCAGTGATTGACGTCATAGCAGGTTGCTTGCTGGTCACAGGTAGCTCCCTCCCAGCCCACCTCACATTGACAAAATCCTCCTTCACACTTTCCTCGAGAACAGTTTCCGCATTTTCCAACAGAGCAATCTCCACCCGACCATCCTTCAAGACAGCTGCACGTGGCGTTATTGCAAAGACCTTTTCCAGAACACTCGTTTGGACAACCTAGAAAACACATGTATGTTTCATCAATGACAAGCTGATTATACTAGACCTGAGTATACTTCCACTGTGTGAACCGAGTTCCCGTGCAGACTAAATTTTCGTGCCGGCAGGTGTGGCGGTCTGACATTTTATGATCAATTGCTTATAAACGCATAGAACAGTTGAGCTTTTCGGTTTGAACAATAAATTGTTGACTGATAAAACATCCCAGTACAAAGTCTAAAACGTTTTGAACTTTTCCAGTAGCAGTAAATTTGTCGCAACATATTACCGCGAGGGTTAATGACCGGTTAGACGCCGTAACCCTTGAGCCATTGAGGCTCAGATGGAAAGCTAAGCTTGCCAATTCATAGTCATATGTGCATGCTCCTAAGTGGTAGCGTTAGCATATGACATGTAGCTAAAATGATATAATGATATAAGTTGTATGTATACATGTAGTGCATGTGGTACGTTTGTGAGCTTGGTGCGATGTAACAGACGTTTCGTGGACGTTCGTCAAGCTCAATTACTCAGAAAAGTTTTCTGACCCCGGTGTAATGTAACAGACGTTTGGTGGACGTTTGTCAAACGTACTACATGCACTACATGTATACGTACGACTTATCATATCACTTTAACCATAGCCACTGGAAAGGGAGAGGGCTGTGAAACTCCGCTCTGAAACAATAGAACTTCCGGTTTGATGTTAAAAATCTCACGCCTGAGCGTCACGTGATCTTGAACCGGCATGGCCAGTGTATTCTTTCATATGGCTTACATTAGATTATAACTTTGTTCTTCGTTAAACGGCACGATGTCGGTTATGGTGACTTCTAAAAATCCACAAGAAACATGATATTTACAAGTCCAAAGGAGTATCGTTGTATTTCGTTAACAAAATTCGATAGGAATTCGGTTTTTGACGACCTACGAACTTAAGACAGCGAAGGTGTTGTATAGTGTATACTGTAGCCGTCATTTTTATGACAAATTTTATATTTTACATTGATTCTGCGTTAATTTTAGATATTAGTTTATTCAATAATATGATTGTGTGCACAAAGAAATCACCTCAAAAAGATCGGATTGGTTTTAACAGGACCGTGAGAGTTTTTAAGTCGCGCATTTCTCAAATAAAATATATATGGTGGTGCATCGTTGTGTAGATGATCGGCGTTCGGTTTCATGATGGACTTTATCGTGACATTAAAATGTCATCCCTTGAACATTACACAATCGTATCAAGCGCTAACTCATGCATGGCTCACTCAAATAATTCACTCTAGCATTGTGAGCAAATTAGCCGTAGCGCGAACTATTTTCTCCCCGCCGGACTAATTATTGTAAACAAACATTTATAAGATTCTCAGCTACAAAAATCTGGGAAAATATTCCCAGTGATTTAAAAACCCTTTCTGTTTCAATGTAAAAAATATTAAGTCACCAAGGTTGATCTGAATTTCATTCTCGTATTATACAATGTCTATTTTCTTACTTCGACACGATCTTAATATTTCATCCTCTTCTGATCCCCAACTTATTAATATGTCAAGGCAGTGATTAAACTCGAAAGCTTTATACTTTAATTACACTCTCACATATGTATATTCTTTCATAAAATATTTTGTTTTATATTTAACTCTGATTTATTTATGTATCACTATGTAAACTTTGTATTTTTCATTGTAAGTATTAAAAATAGTGTGAATAAATTGAAATTATCATAAATCGCCACATGTCTTACAAATTATTAATAAAAGAAAACCAAGGAACAACGCAGTCGAAAAGCATTTGTCGTCTCCGTGCCATTATTAAATCGGAGTTTTGCACTTTTGTTGTTAGATGGCAATGTTTCTTAATACTTTAGTTATATTCTAATAAACTGATACGCATACGACAATTGCCAGTCCTCGCCGTTGTTTATGAAACGCAATACACCAGACATTTAGTGCATTTAATATTCAATGAAGGCAACTCAACTTACGACATATAATTTAGCACAACCATTCATATTAAGACAAAAGCGAATTTTAGTTTTAGTTGTACTGTTGGCAAAACAGTATTGTATCATTATTTTACCTCGGCTCTCACCGTGTTCGGTCCGACCATTGATCGTTTATTCGAATTTACTGCACTTTATTAAATATTCTTTGCAAAGGGAGTTTTCATGAGGGACCATCTATGCATATAATGTCCAAATGAAGTGGAATTTATATCGAAACCATCACGGAAGAACTTCGTTGTAGCACTTGTAGGTACGCGCCTCGCTGCTCTAATGTAAAATCTTGCTTTTTAGTGCTCAATCATGCAGGTTCAACGTCACGTGATCTTGAATTTGGCGAACAATAACATGAATCTCAGTCACGCCCACTTTCACAGCCCTCTCCCTTTCCAGTGGCTATGCTTTAACTATATAGATCTCATATGCAAACGCTACCACTTAGGAGCACATATGACTTTGAATTTACAACCTTGCAGGTTTAAGCCTTATCTGGAGCTCAGACATATTTTCTGAGTAATTGAGCTTGACAATGCAGGAACGCTTTAAAACTTTATTTGACGTTTCGGCCACAGCCCTTCTTCATAATGTTCAAAAAAGGTGTGCCAACTTAATCAATGAAATACAAGCAAGTTATGATGAATATTAAAATAGGCAAAAAAATTATATAAAATCACGTAGATTAAGTCCGCTTTAGGAATAAAACTATCACGTTTATATGTCCAGAATGGGTATCTATCTGTAGGATTATGAATATCTGTCTTATCTATTATGTTAAGTGACAAATGATCAAGACCTTTGTGGTCTTGTTAAAAATACTTGCGTATAAATGCTCAGCTGGTATACCACGCTGACCCTTTCCAATCCGTATCGATTCAAACAATTTTTATGATTGTTGAAACCCTTACAGAAAGAGTTGATGGTACTACCTATATTAAACTTATTACACTTTTTGCAACTTATAATGTAAATAACTCCAGACGAGTCACAATCAAAGATATAATTAATATAATAAGTATGCTTAGAATCAGACTCTCGAAAGATGTGCGAACCGGAGACAAACCGACATATTTGACATCTTGATATGCCGCATGGCTGCATACCCTTCGGACCTAAAATTTCAATAGATTTAGGTAATTTAGCCCTAACTAAAGCATCTTTAAGATTTTTAGGCCTACGAAATAAAACAAACGGTGCCACAGGAAAAACGCCTGTGGTGCTGGCAGTACTAACCAATATAGGGTAACCAATATAGGGTAACCAATATAGTGCCCAACTCCCAAAAGTATTGATTATTTTCAATTAAAATAGGATGTCACTGAATTTGACAAATCTCTTAAGTGGAAATTATATTTTCACGATAATAATGTTCAAAATGAAAGTACTATTTCGAAATTTAGGAAGAAGTCAACTTGGAATCCTCATTTTTCGAAGCCAGCATTGGACTTGTTCCTCTCGCACGCTGAAGTTAGACTCCTTTCCATAACTGGTGAGGGAGGTCGTAATTACAATATTTTTTTCTAGTTCGGACAGACTGGCTCTAAAAAATCTTACGAATTACTAGGGTATAGTTTTGAACCAGCCGATAAAGGTTCGGGGGTTGTGGTTTTAGATCTCGATGATTACAAAGCTGAAGCGTATGGGCAGCTTGGTGATTTGGCTGTTCATGAGAGCATTAACTCTGATTATGCTGATTCTAATTGCTTTGAATATCTTATTAATTGTAAAGTTAACTTGGGAAAGTTTTACTTGCTTCCCAAAATACATAAAAGTATTGTTAAGTCTCCGGGTCGACCAATAGTGTCTAATTGTGGTATGCCCAGAGAAAAATATTGGAGTTTTTAGATTTTTATTTACAACCTTTTGTTAAAGAAATTCCTTCATATATTAAAGACACCACAGGCTTTTTAAATAAGTTGGAAGGTGTCAAGGATATTCCCGAGCAAGCATTACTCATTACCATTGATGTGGTAGGTGTTTAATATACAGGAAGTATTAGATGCACTTGAAAAAGCTCTTGATCGTAGAAATAATTTAAATATTCATACATCTGAGCTCGTGGATTTGGCACGTATAGTTTTGGAAAATAATTATTTTAAATTTGACGAAAAGCTTTTGCAAATATGTTTCGAGCGAATTTGGAAAGTCTTTTCATCACTCTGTTCCTTTTAAACCATGGTTGCGGTGGCGATTTTTAGACGATGTATTTATGATTTGGAAACATGGCAGGGCGCGTCTTGAAGAATTTTTGACTGCCTTAAATTCGTTTTATGAAAGCATTAAATTTATCTGTACAAGTGTCTTTGTCAGCAGGAGCTATTTCTACTAGTGACCTATACTGTAAACTGACAGACGCGTACGCAACGGGTGCCCATGTGTCTCCATGTTTCTGCAGAAGGACTGCTCCCAATCCTGATTTGGAGGCGTCTACGCAGATGGCTTTGTTTGTAACTTGGGGTCGTAGTATTTCAACATCGGACTTTCAGTGAGTAATTTCTTTACTTGGTCAAGAATGGTGTTGTGATAGGTAGACCAGTACCATTCTACATCTGTCTCTAGCAGTTGGCGCAGAGGAGCTGTCATTTCGGACAGATTTGGAATGAATTTTCCCAGATACGTCACCATTCCGAGAAGACGTTGCATGCAGATCTTGTTTCTTTGTTGGTAGAGGGATGTCTTGTATGGCTTCGATCTTCGTAGGATCAGGTTTAACTCCCTGGTCTGAGAATACGTGTCCGAGAAATATTACTTCAGTTGAGCCAAATAAGCATTTCTTTTCATTGAGTTTGAGTCCGCTTGATGTATTCTGTTAAGGACTGCGTTTAGCCTTGCGTCGTGTTGTTCTTTGTCACTGCCCCATATAAGGATATCGTCTTGCGCGTTTGCGCAACCTTCCAGTCCTTCAATAATTTCTGCCACTTTCTTTTGGAAAACTTCACTTGCGCTGAGAATACCGAATGGGAGACGCTTAAATCGATATCTTCCAAACGGCGTGTTGAATGTGAGAAGTCTGGAACTTTTCTCATCGATTTTGATCTGCCAATAGCCGTTAGATGGATCGAGTTTAGGGAAGTATTTCGCTCCCGACATTTCTGACATTACTGTTTCCGCTGTTGGCATTGGGGTATAGTATTCTCTTTTGATTACTTTATTGAGATCGTGGGGGTCTGGGCATATTCTCAGTTTTTCATCTGACTTTTCAACAATGACAAGCGAGCTTACCCATTCAGTCGGCTCATCCACTTCCACTATTATGTCTAACTGTTTCATGCGGTCTAGTTCTGATTTAAGTTTGTTCTTTATCGCGTATGGAACGCGTCTCGGTGGGTTTAAATACAGGAACTGCGTTTTCGTCGATCTTGATGCGATGTTCTCCGGGTAAACATCCTATTTCCCCAAATACGTCGAGACGTGTCAGATTCTCCACTCGTTTTATCAGATTTAGCCGTTGGCAGGTCTCCAAACATATTATTGGCGATTAATTGGTTGGCACTACGAACATCTGCAGAGGGCTGCTTTGTTTACTTTTCCTTTGCAAGTGAACGATATATTTTCCGATAACAGGAATTTCATTTCCATCGTAGGCCATCAGCTTTTCTTTGGCTTGGCATAGTCGAGGTTTCTTCGGAAGAGTATGGTATACGTTTTGTGGGAGGATGTTTACTTGAGCGCCAGTGTCAAGCTTGTATGTGACATTAATACCCGATGTGAAAATTTGCATGGTCCATTCTGTATCTTCATTAATGTTTCCTTCGATTGTTCCCACGAAGAACTTGCTTCTTTCTTTGCCTAGTACGTTTTCTGTCTCGACGTTGTTGATTGCTTTCGATTTGCAAACTGTGGCAAAGTGATTCCACTTTCTGCAGCTGTTACACTTTTTCCCGTACGCTGGACATTTTCCTCTTCCATG
Organism: Paragorgia papillata; assembly: GCA_035771165.1. Classification (NCBI taxonomy): domain Eukaryota; kingdom Metazoa; phylum Cnidaria; class Anthozoa; order Scleralcyonacea; family Coralliidae; genus Paragorgia; species Paragorgia papillata. The sequence goes on along the minus strand of JAWNZC010000022.1, from coordinate 147,571 downwards.
CGTGTATCCACAATATTGACAAGTTTTCGATTGCTCATGCATTCTTGACGTTCCAGGACCATTTGCTTTTGGTTTTTGCGAAGTTGGATTGCTCGTGTCTCGACGACGGAAATTTACAGCATCAACGTTGTCAACAGGAGGACTTGTTTGCATCTCTTCCGCTTGTTTCTTTGTCGTTTCAGCTGCCCGATAGATTGCCATTGCTTTCTCTAGCGTTAGACCAGTCTCTCTTAGTAATCTTTCTCTGACCAGATTGTCTCTCAAATTGCCAAATTCACAATGAAGACTTCTTGACTTAACTCATTTCTGTCCGAGGGCTTCTCCAGAGGTGAATAAAATCGTCTGGCGTTAGCCAGAATAAAATACTAAAGACCAATTTGGACAGGAAAGGGTTTTAAGCTCTGTGACATATTCATCAATCGTTTGTCCGCTTGTCTGATTGTATGTAAAAAAATTGAATCCAGTATAAGGCCGGTTCTTCTTGGGGGTAAAATACTCGTCAAATTTGGCCATCACCGGTGTTAGTTTCATGTCGTCCCATTCCTCTGTAAACGTGAACGTATAGTAAATGTCTCGAGCTTTCTCGCCGATTGTTGTTAGAAGTCTAGACGTCTTAACGTCCTCACCTTTCTCATTTGACTCTGTCGCTGTTAAATAGAACTTGAATTCTTTCTTCCATCTTTCCCAGTTTTCGCTTAGGTTACCTTCAAATCTTAGCTCTTTTGGTGGGTTAAATTTACTCATTGTTAAACTCCCGCGCCTGACACCATGTTACGAGTCACACTCACAAAGACCAGACTCGACACTTTATTATGAAAGACTACACCTCCTTTAGTATCAGACGTTAGTTATTAATTAACACAACAGTGACGTAATGCAACACTCACTACAGTTCTGAAGCTCTCAAAAGAAAACCATCTGCCAAAAATAATTCTAGTAGATTCTTGATTTTGGATTTTAATCCCTCTCTTTCTGGATCTCGCAATATTATATTAATGATCTTTACTCTATATTGGTTTATAGTACTGCCAGCACCAAACTGAGAAGTTTTTCTTGTGGCACCGTTTGTTTCATTTCGTAAGCCTAAAAATCTTAAAGATCATTTAGTTAGGGCTCTATTACCTAAATCTATTGAATCTTCAGGTTCGAAGGGTATGCAACCATGCGGCAAATCAAGATGTGAAATATGTCGGTTTGTCTTAAACTTGTCTAAACTTGATAGTTTTATTCCTAAAGAACTTAATTTACGTGATTTTATATAATTTTGTTTTACAATTTTAATATTCATCATAACTTGGTTGTATTTAATTGATTAGGTTGGCACACCTTTTTTGAACATTCTGAAGAAGGGCTATGCTCGAAACGTCAAATAAAGTTTTAAAGCGTTCCTGTCTTGACTAGCTATTTTATTAATCTTTGGAACAATCTTTGGACCACAGCTGGCACTTTGATTAAACTATATAACTATATATATATATATATATATATATATATATATATATATATATATATATATATATATATATATATATATATATATATATTTAGTATCAACCAACTAGTGGTCTATTACAAATTCGGCACTCTGATTGGCTGAGCTACTAGTGGTCTATTGGTGCAATAGACCACTAGTAACGTTATCCAATGGCAAACCTTCTTATAACTGGAATATCCTTATCCTGACCAACCAGAAGCCACGACATATTCACGCCGCAAGAAAAACCTGGTAACTAGGCCAAACATGGCGTCCGCTAAAATTTATATACGAGTGACGAAACCATGAAAACATTGGCCCGAAAGTAATGGAAAATTGCTCAGTTTGACATTTTCGAATAAGAAAATGAATTCGCTTATGCCTATGGAGTATATCTACACCAAATTTGAAGCAAAATAGTTAAAATCTCGTTTTTTGTGAGCGATTGTTTATCATGACTGTGCCATCGAGCTACTGTACATTTTGAATGGGGGAGACTTCTGCAAACAAAAATGTAAAACTATCTGAAAATTTGGAACAATGTTTGATAAGACTTATTTACGTTAAAGAAAATTTGTATTTGTTTATCATCTCATAGAAAACTCGGTCTCGTTGTCTAATTGTTATATATATATATATATATATATATATATATATATATATATATATATATAAACCAGAATTATTGGTCGTCTCTTTCTAAACTCTATAGATATGTTTAACGAAATATTACAGGACATTTAAATTTAGTATACGTCGGAAAATGTCGGCATGCATTCTGATTTAAGAGTTGATCTAAATTATATCTTGCATTTTGAATGCAATTATTCATCGCAGGTATAGGCAAAAGCAACAAAGTATAGGATTTTATTCTGGCAGTTTTCATAAAATCAGCCTCTTCAAAGCAAACAGCTTGGTTATCTTAGACATAAAACCCTTAACTGATTACACAAATTGCATACAATCTCAGCACGCTGACAATCTCAGATCGCGATACCGGACTGAATTCGCGTCAGGACAAAATTTCTGTGCACCGATTTGTATTCTTTTTTATTTTTATAATCTTCGCCATATTTTGATTATTACGAACATGACTGGATAACAATTTACAAAATAACATATACAAGATGTTGGCAGTATAATGACAACAGCTTTTGGACAATCACTGTCGTCTCAAACTAAAGCACAAGATAGCGGACAAAACACATTTCAAAAAGTAGACATAACATACTAAGTTAAAAACAACATGAAATGGTTGGGACAAGTCACGTGCCAGGTTACATTTATGCAAATAGTTTTTCACGAACGAGGGTCGTTTACATAAGTAAACTTTTTAAAGGTAAGTTTTTTAAAGCAAAATTGTTGTAACTAAGTAACGATTTAATTCTTGGCAGCTTGTGATGTGTTTTGGTAGAATATCAGTTCCAGATATGTGTTTCCTAACAGTGTACGATTTTGACAAGTTATATGTGGCGTTTCTTCGTTGGAATTGCAAGAAGTATGGATTCACTGATCTTGCATTTTTGCTGTTGTTTTGAGGTTTCTGATTTCCATGTTGATTGAACTTTTCTGCATACTGATTCCCGTGTATGTGAAGTACTATTCTGCTGAATAATGAGATTAATTTATGTTAATGTGACTTACCTAGTTTTAATGTTTGTTGCTCTGAAAAAGAGGTATCGTTTGTCACAGAAATATCAAATATACAATTTTGTAGCAAGGTATTTTCCAGTCCAAGTCCCATGCAGATTTTGTTCGCTTTCTAGAATGAAGCAATAAATATTGATTACTTGATGAAAAATAATAATACAAGCGGGAATTTGTGATAACAACACGTTTCTTATTTCTTACTGAGCTTTCGACCTGTTGATCTCAGGCCCTACGATCTCACAGGAAAGTCAGTCATTGAATAACACTTGGTTAGCTATCTTCGGTGAATAATCCTGATTCCATCATGTAACTTAATTAATTTTAGGATAAACGTAAGCACGTACTACCCCATTGTGTCATTACGTGATTCTGGTTGTTCAGTTCTTTTTGTTTATATGACGTGAACCAACACAATGTTGGCATTTACTTTGATGAAAGTCTCAGTCGACAGGTCGAAAGCTCAGCAATAAATAATAAACATGGTGTCACCACAAATTCTCGCTTGTATTACTATTTGTCACGATGCAAACTTGTGAAGAATTAATGGGAAATGCTGAGCAAAGTGTACATCAAAACGAGTGACATGAGAATAGTTGCGTTTCGATGAGAAGTCTTGCAATTTATAGCAAACCAAACTTGTTGAATGGATAGCTATTGGGTTCTATTTGTTAGAAAAACCTAGGCTTTTTCTTATGAATTGAAGACAGAAACAGGTCAAAAGACGTTGGCGTTGGTACTCGGCATGATTTAATGTGTTCGTATGATCACAGAATAGCCAATCAGAAACCGCGCGTGAATTCGTGGTGTATTGACGTATATCAATGTGGAGTTTTTACTGATGAGCCGCAACTTTCCGTTAAGGGAACGACGAGCTATTAAAAGCTACGAGCTGTATCTTGTAGGATCTAACAATAGGTTAAAATAAATTAAGATGTAGAATGTATACATTCCCTGTTATCTTTACGATTTTTTTGTTCAAGCATTATAAACAACGATTTGCGCGCTGATATAACTTTCTACACCAAGTGTAAGATTTAAAAGAATCGATGTTAGCCCCGGCCCGCTTACCTTTACTAGTTCTTTTGGTAAACTGTCTAATGTGTATATTGGTTTGTGGTTGGCATCTGTGTATGATGGATCCATTATATCTTTTGTGTGGAAGTTTGAGGAGTTCCATGACCAAGACCCAAACATTCCCGAACCTTGATGAGTAGTACTTACTCGCCCTGCATAGAATAAGACAGTAGAAATGTTACCGATTTATAGAAACCGAAATTTATATGATTTATGTATACTTTGCCAATTAAAACTAAATTAACAAAACAAACCAAATCAGAATTTATAGGAATTATTGGCATACCAATAAAGATTTTATTGCTTCCTGCACTTAAAATTTATAGATAGATAACAGTGTACTGGGATCACATGGGTAATTTTCCCGGAATGTTTGTGATCACATGAATGTAATGCGCGGGAAAACGGATAGGAGTTCGCGGTATTTATCTGGTGTGGAATGCGAGATTGGTTCATTCTGCTCTGCACGTTGGCTACAGCAGGATTAGACAGTCTCTAGCTGAAATCAAGTTTATATATATATAATATATATAGCTAAAAATGGTATATGAACTATCTTGCAATCTGATTGGCTGCATTACTAACTGTATATCATCAGCTCATATACAGCGAGTAGTGAAAAACAAAATGGCGGCGTAGTTTTCTTAAACTATTGCAGATGAAACTGGCTGTTTTTTCAACGTATAGCTAAAAAAACTTGAGCTAAGAAGGGGAAACTAACATGTAGCACAAAATACATAACCCAAATGCACAATTTACAAAGTTAAGATGGTAAATCCAGTTTAAAAACCGTCTTAAGAGTTTACAAAACCCGATATGAATTGTCAGGTTGACAATGTTTTGTCAGACAAATTAAAATCCACACGAATTGAACTAACAACACATATTTTTGAGTACAACCATAATTATTACTCAGCAATGGATATCATTAAAAAATCATTTGGATAAAAACTGTGTTATTCTTTCAGGTTAGAAATATTGAAAAACAACGCATAATTTTCGCTATTAATTGTATTTTTGCTTCTTTGTCCATTTAAAAAGCCAAAGATTCACAACCACGATAGATTAAGAAATAAATCACCCACCTTTTGACTTTTCAAAGCTGTTTTTATTCTTCATTCAATCTCTTCAACGTATTTTTTGGCTCTGAGATAAAATTCTGAAGCTGTTTTCAACTCAACAAGAAACTTGAAAACATAAACTACAATACGTATGACGGAAGCTCATTTGTGACGGATATTCAATTGAGATAATTTATTGCAATATCCCCTCAAATTTTTACACGAATCCGGTCAAATTTTCGTAATTGGAGAGTCAAACATGTACTATCCCGTTGTTCAAATAAATATTGCAGATCAGAAGAGTAATCAGCACTAGCTTTGTAATTAAAAATTAATTTTTAATTGCTCTTGCTAAGAACAATTGTCAGACTTTCAGTGGAGACGAATATGATTTCGGCTTGAAAGTTGAAAACATTCCAAATCGCCCTGATTTGAAATGTTTTCAACTTTCAAGCCGAAATCATAGCCGCGAAATGAGCTGGGACTTGGTATGACGTAGTCTTAATCATAATGTTTGGGTTAGTTGAAGTACTGCCAAGTCTGTAGGTACACCGCTAGTCAAACATATTACTATACACGCGTAAAAACGCACAGCCTGTTGCAAGTTGTCAACAGGCGTGAACAGTGTTGTTCGGAACAGCCGTGAACAATGCTGTGCTGCACCCTGTGAACAGTATTGTCAACAGTGCGGTTCATGCCTGTTCGAACAACAATGTTCACGGATGATGAATCAACAGGCGTGAACAATGCTGTTCTAACAGTGTTTATCATGCCTGATAACAATCCTGTTTTTACTGTGCCAACAGACGTGAACAATGTTGTTGCAACGGCTGTATCAGGGATGTTTTCCTGGACGTAAAAAACTCCGGTACGAAAATTTACCCTGGTTGCTTCGAGCCTTCGATAACGAGCAAAGAGCTGGTCTCCTTCGCAGCCGTTCTTATGGCGATCCTATTCTTCGATCCTAATTTTCCTATAGGACCGAAGAATAGCACAGGCAGGAAGACGGCTGCGAAGGAGACTAGCAAATCGCAAGCTATCGAAAAACTCGACACAATACAGAAGAAACGGGTTCGAGATGGAGACAAATAAAACTTTGCGACTGAAACAACAGGTATGTAAAAACTTTATTCTGTTTAAACGTACATATCATGTGTTTTAGAACAATGAAAAAAGATATATATGTTCTTTTTATATGTATAAAAACAAAAACCCGAAGTAAACAATGTTAGGATGCAATATATTTGCTTGCAAGTTCCAATAGTCTTTATTCAAAACCCAAGTTTTTCTCATTGCCAAACTACTCTGTCTATGAGTTGATCTCCAGGTCGCAGTTTTGAAATTCTCTGCCAAACTATGTTATTTCTATTATATAAAAGAGAAAAAGAAACACATTTGATTAGTGCCTGGAACTCGTGATTCGTAAACAAATTATCCAATTTCTATTATTTTTCAGCCACATATGTTGAATGCTAAGCAAATTCTTCTTCTAATTAATATATTTCTTCTTGTCTGGCAAAACTGAAATTTACAAAGTGAAGTCGGTAATGAAGAAAAACAAACAGTTTTTTATAGTTATAAATTGCTATTAGCTATGAATTATCCCCATGTGGAGCCAGTGCTATAAAGCAAAATACTTACATGTATATCCTATTATCCTAGCTTCCTTGTTGAGCCCAAGTGCCATATTAGGCTATATAAAAAGAAAATTAAGACTATCAAACATTGTATTTAGTTTCTAATAAATTAAACCTGTTTAATTAAATTGCTAATTAATTAAGGTCTTATTTTTTCATGCATTTACTCACATATACTTACAATAGCATCAGTTGTATTTTGTTGCCATATCTGTTAATCAAGCTATGTACTGTATACACCGTTTGTTACTCATAACGATAAAACGAGCTACCATGTGTATGAACCTGCGACCAATAAAACGTAGAGATATGCATGTGGGCGGATTTGACAGCGAATTGCATGACACGCGTATTCAAAACAAAAATTTGAATATGCATAATCATTCATTATCGTCTAAAGGTATTCAACATCTAGAAATAAACATACAATAGCATGGATATGGGGACCATACAAATCTAGAGGTTAGACATCAGAGTCAAGAATGTATTCATTCAAACGAAAACGTTGTTTATTAACATTGTTAAGCACCCACAGGCGAACAATAAAGTGAATGTATAATCATTACAATGGTCTTAATTGCCAACTGTGTGTTTGTACTAACAATAGAATTCATATCAAGTTCATTTAACACAAATATCTTTTCAAGTAAACACTGCCTAATTGGCATTAATGTGGTGGAATATTCCTAACACGCAGTGTCGAGACATGAAAGGGACTCCGCACTTTGTTTAAACAATAAGCAGTCCCACACGAACATATAAATACGGCGCGTGGTTTGTGTGTATCTGTAGACTACGCAGTCGGTACAAGGTGTAGGTACGTGGACATGTTCAGGCGTAATAGAATCGGACAAGAACACAGACAGCGAATTGTACAAGCCTTTGAGAATGACGACGAAGACTATTTACTCGTTGCGGATACATTGCGAGTTAACAGGTCAACGGCGCGAGGGATAGTGGCTCGCTTTATCCGAGAAGGACGAATCCATGAGTTGCCTCGGGGCGGCAGAAACAACATCCGTGTAGACGAGGAAATGCGAGACTGTCTTGAACAGATTATCAACGACAACTGTGTCCTAACGCTTGTACAGATAAATCGAGAATTACGAAGACTTCTCCCACAGAAGCCCGAAATCCATGCAAGTACAGTTGCACGAACACTGAATGGGATGTTGTTCACACTTAAACTGGTGCGACGCGTTCCAAACGAAAGAAATAGACCCGATGTAATTGTAAAACGTCGAGAATATGCAGACTGGTTCATGAACCATGCCATCCTGCGGAACTGTGTGTTTATCGATGAATGCGGATACAACGTTTGGACCGCCCGTAGTCATGGGAGAGCAAGATTAGGTGAAAGAGCGTATCGCCAGGTTTGCGGACAGCGAGGACGAAACATGACCGTTTGCTTAGCAGTATCGGCAAATGGTGGCTTGGTGTTTCACACGGCCTTTCTAGGAGGAATGAATCGTGAACGCTTCGCTGATTTTCTTACACAGACACGCCTCAATCTGGATCCTGATGAGGACGTCATCTTCATATATGACGGCGCACCAGCACATAACCCACCTGTCCCTGCTCCCAATACCGAGTTACGGAAACTACCTCCATACAGCCCATTCTTAAACATTGTGGAGCAAGCAATAAGCGCCCTTAAAGCAGCAATAAAAGCGGACATTTCCCGACCCGAAATTCAGCGTTTGATGGGTGATAGAGCCGCGGCAAGAAATCGACGACTGCCTTTGGGAGAGTTTCGAACCCATCTTCTCCTAGATGCCCTACAGCGAAATATTGGTACAATAACTCCAGCGAAGTGCGGGCAATGGTACCGCTTCATGCAAACATACATTCCACGTTGCTTAAACGGGGAGGCCATCCAGGGCTGAAGGATATATGACATTTCCTGCTTGATATCCCACATATTTTGTAGTGTTTACTTGAAAAGATATTTGTGTTAAATGAACTTGATATGAATTCTATTGTTAGTACAAACACACAGTTGGCAATTAAGACCATTGTAATGATTATACATTCACTTTATTGTTCGCCTGTGGGTGCTTAACAATATTAATAAACAACGTTTGCGTTTGAATGAATACATTCTTGACTCTGATGTCTAACCTCTAGATTTGTATGGTCCCCATATCCATGCTATTGTATGTTTATTTCTAGATGTTGAATACCTTTAGACGATAATGAATGATTATGCATATTCAAATTTTTGTTTTGAATACGCGTGTCATGCAATTCGCTGTCAAATCCGCCCACATGCATATCTCTACGTTTTATTGGTCGCAGGTTCATACACATGGTAGCTCGTTTTATCGTTATGAGTAACAAACGGTGTACTGTAAAGAAAGAGAAAACAGAGTACACATTTAGTTCTTGAAACCTGGTTGGGTTTTTTCTGCCTTATTGCAATGAATGTTGGTTGACAAAGCTAAATATTTCATTCTTTTCTTGTCTTTTTCCTGAAACATTTCCTGTAAAAACCAAAATATTTTCCTTGCAGCACTGCATCACGCTGTTGTGCAGTGTATTTGTATATTTTTGATGCATTTTTTGCTAAATGCTTATTGTATTTTATAACAGAAATTTTGCAGTCATTTGGCACATCTAAAAGGAAATCTTAGGGGCTGTTTACACGAGTTGACTCAACCAAGCTCTTCATCAAAATGTGCAAGAGAAGTTTAATTTCAATTCTCTTACAATTATTATGTACACTGATATTAAAGGAATGTTATTACCTGAACTGAAAGATGAGTCCAAATGGCTACAGGTACAGATGAGCATCCTGGAGCATGCTAGCTAGTCCTAAATTTCTTGGCTATCTGATGTGATATTCCCTGTAAATAAAAGGACCTTAATTAAATTAGAGTAATGTACTGTAAATGTAATGCTCGGCTTTCCGAGCAAAGACCAAGGTGCTTATATAAGCTCTGATTTTTTGAACAAATTATCGAAAAATGCTTTCAAGTTTACCTCAGTTTCAACGAATTTCACATTTGAATTTTTACGGAAACTTAAAGTGCGAAAAGCGTCCGGTCTAGATCAAATGCCTGCTCGGCTCATGAGAGATGCGGCTGCTGAAATATGCAATCCACTGACGAAGATCATAAATGTCTCTTCGGAAACCGGTTATGTCCCAAGTGAATGGAAAGTTGCCAGAGTGGTCCCATTATTTAAATCGGGTAAAATCACCGACCTCGACAACTACCGACCAATTTCCATATTGTCGGTAGCTTCAAAAATTCTAGAGAGGGCTGTACACACGCAACTGTACAAATATTTAACAGTGTATCACTACTTAAGCCCTTACCAATGTGGCTTTCGAAAAAACCATTCGACCGAGACAGCGGCTATAGCGTTCACCGACTCTGTTCGCCGAAATATGGACCAAGGTCTGTTGACTGGGTCTGTCTTTATAGACCTTCGCAAGGCGTTTGACACCATCGATCAGTCCGTGTTACTGAATAAATTAACGAAGTATGGAGTAAATGACCTTGAACTTGAATGGTTTAACAACTACCTATCACGTCGATCACAGGTAGTTTGTTTAGGAAATGTTGCTTCGGAACAGTGTCAAGTATTATCTGGTGTTCCTCAGGGATCTATTTTAGGTCCCTTGCTGTTTGTCTTGTTTGTGAATGATCTTCCATCTGTTTTCTTGAAATGTCAAGTTCTAATGTACGCAGACGACACTGTGATTTACTATGCATCACAAACTGTTGCTGAAATCGAACAGATCCTAACCGATGAACTTGCCTGTCTGCATCAGTGGCTCCAGAATAACAATCTTTTCCTGAATGTGAAAAAAACTGAATGCCTACTGTTTGGTACAGCACCTAGATTGTCCAAAGTAAACGATTTTACCATAACGGCAGGAAATTCTGTCCTTCGTCGTGTTGTAGAATTCAAATACTTGGGAGTAATAATGGACGAATGCTTAAACTGGAAAGCCCAAACATCTGCTGTTTTCTCGAAAGCCAGTAAGAGGATTGGTATGCTACGGCGGATAAGAAATGATATCACAGTGAATGCTGCAGATAAGGTGTATAAATCGTTTATTCTTCCTATGTTGGATTACTGCGACACTGTATGGCCCTGTTGTAACAAAGGCGATGCTGAAAGACTTGAACGATTACAGAGCCGTGCTGCAAAGGTTGTTTACCCTTCCAGTGATGATGCGATGACTACTTTAAGATGGACTCTCTTGTATAAGAGAAGGGAACATCACGTTTTAAGATTAGTTAAAAAGTCTTTGACCGGTACAGTGCCTCAGTTTTTAACCAACTATTTCACTTTTAATCGTGATATTCATGAAAGATTAACCAGACAGAGTAACCAGCTCCACCTCCCTAAGGTGAAGACTGAAACTGCAAAAAAACTTTTTACTATAATGGCTGCATAGTCTATAATTCTTTTATAAAGTAATCTTTTTAAGAAAGGGGACATATCAACATTGGGGGGTAGTGTAGTACGGACGTGAACTTTTTAATTTTAATACTTTCTGCATGGCTCGGAATTTTGTATATATGTATTTTTAATGATTTTGAACTTAGTAGGACCCCTATTGATACCAGCGTATATTTTATGCTGACAGGGTTATTCTGCTTAAATAAAAATTTTATCATCATATCATCAAATTATAAATTGTTAAATAGTGTTACAGTAGGTCTTCTACTGTCTTGTGTAAATAGCTATAGTGCTAGGTTTTCTAACTCGTGTAAATAGTGATAGGTTTTCTTTCCTTTCGTTGCCGATGATGTCATCGAACTGTAATGAGCTGTAAAGCTTTGAAATTAGCTATTTTAATAGTGATGTGTAAATGGTTTTAAGTATTTAATACTGTATTGTGATTTGTGAATTTCTAACATGCAACGTTATAAAAAAATGCTTTTGGAAGTTCTCCATGCACACCCCCGTCACCTCCTCTATGCATGCATCTAACCTTGGGCCTGATCCATATTTGTTTCTTGTATTATGTGAAATGCAATGCAAAAAAATGGAGAAAAAAACAAAAACACACACCAATAGGTTGAACAACTATTAACCTCTTTTAGAATGGCTGATTTTCTTCCAAATTGAATATAAATAATCTTCCACACCTCATACAAAAATGGCTGGACTGAATTTTATTGTTTGGCATGGTTTGCCAAGGAATCATTTTTAATAGTACATCACATGAAAAGGCATTGCAACAATTAATATACCCACCTCTAATTTTTGACAAAAATGTGGTCTATTATGAAGGTGGTCCAAAAACCCAACAAGTGCAATTATTATGGGGGCCACTTTTTAATATGGTCAGCTATGCATGAGCTTGAAGCTATAATGCTCTGATGATTGCAGCTCATAATCAAGTAAAAATATTAAATAGGAATAGAAATCATAGTTGTTAAAAATTATGTGGAGTTAGTCCATGAGAAAGGTGCCAAAATTTGTCAGAAGAAACTTATTTTCTACTATTAATATATTTCTTACTACAATATTAAACATATTTATTTGGATAGTTCACACTCACCTTTATTTAGTTGAAAAGAAAACCACTTTGTCTTTGAATAGAAAAAGTAAAAAAAAATACTTCCTAGCTGCTGACACCATAACTTTTTGTGGAGCAGTCCATCTTTGATTTCATCTTTTATTAACCTCTTTACAATCGTTGTGTTTCTTCGTATTTAAAAAAAATAGCATCCACTTCTTTATAGTTTTCATAATAGCTTTCTCCTTTCTGTCAGTCTTCGCCTGTCAAGAAACTGACTGTCTTTTTTTCATCTTCAAGACACTGTAAATCCACACGGTTTTGGTAACGTATTTTCAGCGACAAAAACACTTGCAGAAAGATGCCACAACTTGAAATTAACATTGAACTATTATATTTTTGAAAAGACGTGAAGTTTTGAGTACTTTAATTGAGAATTCGGCTCTCCTCTGTTCGTTTTTCCATGCCAGATATTAAAAGCGTTCACTTTCCCCTTTCTTTTATCGCTGACAAAATGATTCGCCAAAATAACCGCGAGAAAATCGCGTGTGCATACTTCATACGCTATTTTTATCCAACAACATTGTTCACGCCTGTTGAAACAACATTGAACAACCATGTGAATCCAACAGTGTTGTTCATGCATGATACAACAGGTTGTTATGGCATGATGTAGTAACAGTGCTGAACAGCCATGTTGTAACGACGGTGAACAATGCTGTTCTAACAGTGTTGTTCTCTCCTGTTCCAACAGCCATGAACAGCTACTGTTGCTTCATCATTGCTGAACAATGCTGTTGGAACAATGATGAACAATACTGTTGGTTCAACAGTGCTGTTCACGCATGATAGCCGCCTTGTTACAGTACTGTTCAGCGATCATTGTTGCAACAACCTGTGCTATTTTTGGCTGTGTACAGTGACAAAGTGGAGAGAATAAGCTTTCTCGTGCACTTTTTTCCGCAAAACTCGTAGTATATTTAGCCGAGATATCGAAGTTTGAACTCACCGACAGGAAATTTGGGCGATTTTACCATAGAAAGATTTCCAATATTAGCTGGTTTCTCTTTATGTGGAGTTGTCAACTGGATGACATAATCATTGAAACTAAATTTACTGATCCGCGAGCAATTGGATTGGTTTATTATTATTATTCGAAGTAGAATTATATCACATCCATTTGAACATTTTTATTTCGTCTTCAGTTTAACCATGATTATAATCTATAAATTATTAATTTTTGGGATTTCGATAAAGTTCTTGGGCAATTCTATACAATTTCAACTGCTAGCACTTTTGAAAAAGCACTGTAAATAATCATGGAATTTTATATATATTAGCTTCAACTGGGAGATTATATAGGTTAACTTTTCTTGCCATGTTTAAACATTTTTTTTAGTTTAAATTGTTCTATAGCAATATTATTACGTGAAATAGCTGAGAATTAACATGGTTTCTTTATGTATCACCCTACACATTTTCTAACGAAATTTAACATGTAAATTGCTTTCGCAATTGCATGTCCGGAATTTCTAGCGATGGGTCTTAAAGGTGCAGAAGACCTTAATTGTGAGCTAGGTGACTCGTATTTAACAATATAATTAATGTACAGCCTTAACTTTGATGTTTGCAGCTCAGAACATCAACATAAATTAAATTGAGGCCATAAATTAAATTGAGGCCAAAAATAGCGTGAAATTGTCCTTTAAGGACGACGAACTTGGTGCACTACGATTAAAATAGATAATTTGCAGCTTTTACTAATGTTTAAATATAATTGACTTACATGATTCCGTAAATACGATCGGGTCGTTGTATGTTTCTCCATTTGGTCCAATCAAATCGTTAGTTGCATCGTCGTCCATGAAACCACAAATTCCCTCAGTTTGTCGTAAGAACGAGGCAGTCGGTGTAAACTGCACATTGATGTATTGACGAGCCATCTTTGGACTGTATCCAACGTTAATCGATACACTGACGCCTGTCATGCAGAAATATATTATGAATTTGATTACATATAGAGCACTTCTTGAATTTAAATTTGAATTTACATAATCTTTATGTAATATCCAACACGAGTCAGTGTTCTTCCTCTGATTTCTAAATACAGCTAAGCAGGTTGGAAACACAAGGCGAAGCCGAAATTTTTTAACCAGGTTGCCTGTATTTAGACATTGGGAGACGAACACTAACACATTTTTTTTAAAGAAAATCTACCTAAAACTCTGTCTAATTTAACGGTAATATTTATCTGATTTCTAAATACTGATTAAAGATTGATTTCTTTTGAATTTTCATCGGGAAAGGGTAAAAATACTGAACATCGTTCCCGAGCGAAAAACCGGGCACGGTGCCCGGGCACGGGCACTACCTCGAGAGGTAGTACCCGGGCACCGTGCCTGGCACAAGCACCAATCTGAACAGGATTTTACGGTGCCCAGCACTTTTAATCAAAACAACATACATAATCTGAGCCAACATACAATCTTAATAGGAACAAACAGTGGAAACACAATGACAAAATATATTTTGGCGCCGAGAAGCACCAAAAGCACCCAGGGTTTGTGAACGTGTCTGAACACCAGTGCATTTAGTGCCCATTCCCGGGCACTGGCACAAATAATGTGACTGTTAGTACATGTATGTTGGTAGTCAGAGTCCTTTTAAATAACTTTTCAGACAATTCTTAAAAGTTGAGAAACTTGTTAATTTCTTTGTTCTTGTGTAAGTGTTCAATGTTTTGACACCGTTAATCAATTGAGTGAAATGCCAAATATTAAACAATTATCGAACAATTATTAGATGAGTTTGAACAGAATTATCAAGGCCGAGGTTTGCGAGAAGCAAGCGAGGGCCTTGATAATTATTGATGTTATGCGATAACTAATTCACCTAATTGTTTTATTTTGCATGGGATGTGGATCTTCTAACAACAAAGAAAATGTTCATTTGTAAACTTCAAATCAGAATAGCATTATACACCATCTCTTACGCTTTACCTAGTTGCCCACAAAAACTGTTTACTACTTGCACACGTAAAAATCTCACAGCTTGTCAACAAGATGTTGTCGGTACAGGCTTGTAACAAGCCTGGAAGCAAGTTGTAACAATGCTGTTGGTTTATTACGCTGTAGGAAGCTTGTTGACAACAACTTTGTAGCAAGTTGTTGAGCTGCACAGCGGTAACAAGTTGTTGGAACAGCCAGGATCAGGCTTGTTGTCAACAAGCTATACCAGACTTGTTGGAACAAGTTGTAACAAGTCTGTTGAAGTCATCAAGCTTGTTACAAGTTGCTCCAATAAGCTCGTCACAGATTGTTTTAACAAGTCTGGAGCAACTGATCGCTGACAACTTGTGGCAGACTTGTCACAACAAGCAAGATTCAGCCCAGGGGCGTAGCGTGCGGGGGGGGGGGGGGGGGGGGGAGGGGTGTGGGGGGGTGTAACACCCCCCACTTTTTACTAAACTAGTCGGTAAAACGCGGAGTCGGTCGGTAATGACTGGAGCCATCGGTAAAACCGATCGGTTAAACTGGAAGTTTGAAAACCTTGTGATAAATAGACCTGTCGCCTATCGGTAAACTGTTCGTCTACATTAAAATTGGTTGTCGGTAAAAATGACTTTTAGTCACAGTTTAAAGTTTTCCAGTTGTAAAAATGTTTGATTTAATTAATGTGCAATTTCCGCCATGGCAGGCGTGGGAATGTGGGATTAGCCTGCGTGCAGACGCTTGTATTTCTTGTGAATGAAATCGAGACCACGCGGAAAATATTTATTTCCGGTTCACGTGTAATTTTCACACGATAAAACTTTACATCTTGTTAGTTGCTAGTTGTCAATTGTTACTCCAGTTTCCCGCACACGGTGTCAGATTCATCAGACATCTCACATCAGGTTTAGAGGACAGAGGTATTAAACGAATTTATTCAAAAGTAAACTCTGCGGATTACATTGTTACTAGTTCAGTCAAAATGCCTCCAAAGGAGCGCAAAAACCGATACAAAATCCGAAGCAACGTTTTCACCCAAGCCTTGCTAAAGCTTACCAATTAGCGTTGACCATTCCAGTATCCGTCGCAAGCAATGAACGTTCCTTCAGCAAGTTAAGGCTGGTAAAGAACTACCTGAGATCGACAATGAAAGAAGATCGTCTTGACGACTTAATGATTTTATCCAGTGCAAACGACATTTTGGACTGCCTTGACCTGGATAAACTTGCCGACTCGTGGTCCATATGTAAGACTAGGAAAGTTAAAATTTAAAACGATAATGCATGCAGCATGCGCGTTTTGTACTTTTTTTATGATTTACTACACTATCTTGTCATTGAAAAAACAGTGCATTGTATTTGTAGATTTACAATGACTAACTGTTATACTTATAGACTTATAGCGGAGTTATAGGATCGCAAGTTGCAACCAACGGTACACTTATTTAGTGATATGCATGTAATTATGATAAAGGTGTTTATGTGGAAAATAAACATTAAAACATGAAGCTATAACGGTGGATTTCGTATGTATATATAACCTCGTGCCTATATACTTTTCTCCGGAGGAGCGTCCACGGCCACGTGTTCGTCGGTAAAACTTAGACGTTACACCCCCCAGTCAAAATGGTCACGCTAAGCCCCTGATTCAGCCTTCACAACAACTTAAAAATAGCATGTGTAAACCTGTTTAAACCAGTCGATTAAATCATGGATGGCGTGGATTATGAAGAGAAAACTTTGGCCCATTAAACGGCTTTTTGCTGGCGATGTTGTTTACGAAGTTGTCGTCAAAGAAATCACAGGATAATATATACAGATTACTGGTCTTCTGAAACGCTAAAAAGATCTCGTTTTGGATTTTTGTTTGGAGATAATTTCTCGGATAATTTTTCAGTGGTTGCAAATGACATATCAAGTACATATAAAATGGGCAAACAACAAGACTTTGCTGGACGTTTATCGACAGCAAACCGGCGAGACAGAGTTATATTATGCGCGTACAGAACCTTAATTCATTCCATGTCAACGCTATTAAACAGGTGTTTTAAAGTGCCTATGTCATCCTCAGGAACTTTACATATTTATACTAATTGGAACATTCTGAGAAGATTTGTAACATCTCTTCTCAGGCGAAAATTTCATCTTCATGGATTTTTCCCCATTAAAGTTGACGGAAGTGACGTCGAAAGAGGAATTTGTCTATATGAAAACCACTTTACAGAATCCTCTTTTTAGGTCACCTCCGTCAACTTTAACGGCAAAGAAATCCATGAAGATGAAATTTTCGCCTGAGAAGATAGATTACAAATCTTCTCAGAATGTCCCAATTAGTATAAATATGTTAAGTTCCTGAGGATGACAGAGGCACTTTAAGAAAAAAACAGTATTCATTGGTGTTTTGTTCTTTCGTTTTTTCAAACTTGGCATGTTTTTCAGAAGAGTTTACTTTATACACATCTCGCCTGTTAAATTGTTTTATTAAGACTATTGAAACACGAACTGCGAGTTTATTGCACTGCTTCATTTGAACCATTTTGAATTTATTGACGTAAACAACTTAATTAAAGTGCTATGAAACGAAATTTCACTTCAATTTTTTAAGATTGTATTTGGAAGAACACCTAAGATAATGAAAAATGGCTTTCACACGCCTTTCAAATCTTATCCCATTCTTGAGTTATTGGTTATGCATGCCATTTGAGCAATGACGTCACACGTTGTATGTGGGAGAAAACGGAAAACCAGTCATATCTTTGGATTGGTTTAACTACACAACACCACACATTGCTGATGTAATCAGTCCATACGCTGAGGCAAATTTCCAGCGTTTGATACAGTTTAGTCAAACCAATCCAAAGATATGACTGATTTTTTGCTTTCTCCCAAATACAACGTGTGACGTCATTGCTCAAATTGCATAGCTGCGTGTAAAAGCCATTTTTTATTATCTTAAGTGTTCTTCTAAATACAATCTTCAAAAACTGAAGTAAAATTTCGTTTCATAGGTATTTTAACATTTTGAAGGTTGTCCTTGTGTGAGCCGATATAATCCAGCCGAGAAATTTACCGAAAACGGCAAACGCGTGTCTCTTTAGCACATATAGACATAATTATAATTTAGACAAAATTCTGTACCTGTATGTTTTGGTTTGTAAATTTTATTGATGATTTTTAAAACCGCCATGCATATATTCGTTTTGTTGTTTAGCTATTAAAATGAACATGCATAATAATGTATTAGAAGTGGAAGGTTGAGTTATTTATGAGTGATGGCTTTAAATTTAATATAAAAACACATTGACAATAATGTTATAAACTCTTTCATGTATTGTCTGACCGAGACTCGACGAGTAATATCCGATCTGGCGCGAAAGTTCACATTCCCACAACACCGATGTGTCGATTGAAATTCAAAGTTATTTTTTATAATTGTTGAACTCTCTGTCTCCGTTAGTCTGAAGCATGTTTTTAAAACTATATTGACCTGTATGATTTACATAATGTACTGTTTATAATTATAATGTATAATTATATGTTCTCAGATGTTTTCTGACTCTAAAATAAACCTGGAGATGACAAGCATGCTACACAGAATGAAGATTAATTGGTGGTGACAGTTTGTCTGAAGAACATGAAAATAAACTTTACGAATATTCCTTTATGAATGGATTTTGCATTTAATAGCTTGTTATTTTTTACTATTATATCTAAACATTATCTGCCCCTGGCAAGCTTATCTCAAGGCTAAAATCGAACGTATTTTGAGGTAATATTATTTGATCAAAATGTTTTGGCTTTCTCCTTTGTGAATATCTTTGTTATCTTGCTGTTGTGAAAGTTTTGTATTATATCTGCCGCCACGCTTGACAAAAGCAAGCGGGAAAATAATAAAACGCGTTTGTGGCAACAGCTTGTTACGGCTCAAATTCAACAAGCTTGTTTCAACCTTGCTGACACAGACTTGTTACGCGATGTTCAGACAGGCTTGGTACGGCTTGATTTAACACGCTTGTACCAATTTGTTGGCTTGCTGTTACAAGCTTGTTGTTAACAACGTTGTTACGACCTTGTTCCAACGAGCTTGATACAAAGCTGCCAAAAAACTTCTTAGCGACTTAATTAATGTCACAACAACTGGGAACAAGAAGTGCGAACACAACTTGATATCGGCTTGTTGGAACAGTCTTGTAACGAGTCTGCTGCAGACTTTGTGCGTTTTTACGTGTGTACGTCAGATCACGGTTAGTATAGAAAGGAGACTGGTCAGACTAGCCGGAAAACTTCAAAGGGACACTAAAATGATGTCGGGAACCATCGAAAAAACCGTCACGAGATGCTCTAGGTGCATTGCTTCGTAATCATTGAAAGGTGATACATAGACTCCCTAGCACTTGATGCAAACGACAGGTTTTTCCGTCGCTTAAAGCTATATTTCTTGACATGAAACTTGATATATGGGTTTTGAACATGTCCTTCGGCAACATGTGAAAGAATTTTCAGTCCTTTTAGAAGATAAACGCAGTTTTTATTGTCATTTTAATTTGTCAAAACGTCGCTGTTTCGTAATTTATAACGTTGTCACAACGTTGCCGGCTGTCTACAAATTTTCGTTGCCACAACGTTAACACGCAACGTTGTCACAACGAAAGTTTATCGTCGTTACAACGTTGTCACAACGTAAATTTGTTAGCTAGGATGTCTGACGGCCCATTTACATTTACATGGCGACTGGCGAGCTCGCTAAAGGTAAAATCTACACATGTACAGTGTTTTTGAATCAATACAGCTAGCGCATCACGTGACAAAAAATATGGGTGAATAATAGCATGTTAACGTTTTGTGACGTGATATAGCTAGCCTAACCAGTCTTCATTCTATTAACCGTGGTGAGATTTTGCAATTTCTAAAAGGCAGTCTAATATAGGTACATGTAGCACTCTATTTGATTACACCCTTTCATCCCCGAGCCCGGGGAGGGTTCTGATCTCGGCACGCGTGGAGTTCACTTACACGCAAGTGGGAAAGAAATTCTGCGGGATGTTTATATATATATATATATACATCAAATCGCACCTTTCGCGGCTCAAACGAAAGAAATGTTTGTCAGGAAAATTGGTTTACAGCTAAAATATACGCAATTAATACTATGGAAAAAGACCGAAGAAAGAAAGCTAAGAAGAGATGTTGCAATGGGATGAACCAAGAATACTAAATAGGACTAGAAACCATTGAAAAAGCAAGAAAAATTGCGATAAAGACCGGAAAAGATGCCGACAAACGTGACTGAAATAAAAACAAAAAGATGTTTCCTCGTGTGTCTGCTTAAAGCTGGCAAAAGACTTATGCACTGGTATATCTTACTTAACTCGAGAGAGAACAATGAATTTAAAAGAACGTCAAAACAAACAGCTTCTTACATTTTGAAGAAAACTGATCGAGAAAACCAAACGCCGTACGTAAAAAGGTGTTAAAAATCGGCAGTGTTTGCAGTATAAGAATTTGAGCAGAGCCAAAATAAAATTTAACGGTTAGTGATTCGTATTTAACTTACCAGTTTTATCATAGTTAATAGAAACATGGTTTGGAAGCTCAACAAAAGTCATTGTTGTATGTTTTTGTTCAGGTTTATGGAAATGTGTGCACTTTCACGGTTACTGAACATATTGTGTTTTCTGTATAATGAAGCAATCATCCAATAGCAACGTTTGTGTTCAATCACTCAACCGTACTGTTTAAATATTAATAAACCTAAAACAAAGGATTTGTGCACCTTCGTGTACCTTTCAACATGAATCGTAGCTTGATTGTTGACCGCTTTGAAGTTTGCCGGGTTTCCAAACCATGTTTAGAATAACTATGGTTTTATGTAGCTGATTAGAGTCGGTATATTTCACAAAACTTTTCATGCAGTACCTCAGTTAAAGCAGCAAAAATCTTGTCAAATAATATACATTTTTTCAGGAGTTTTTTTCAAATGTTCGAGTGAAACTTTGCATTTATAATATATATAGTTGTTCCCTAGTTTGTTTTCTCTCTCTCATACTTATAGTTTTCAGGCTGTTAAGTAAGTTTTTTCTGTTCTGATGTTTATCTTTGAGATTTATGATCAGGTGTGAGGTGTGCTTACTTGAATCGGGGGGGGGGGGGGGGTGCGGGTGGTATATTTACGTAAACGTATGTAAAAGCGGGCGAGGGGATGTTGCGTTTACGTATTTTTAGTTTAAAAATAACTCATGATGTGTGACTGCAGTAACCGTTTTAAAACTTAGAACTACTATACCTACCAGATTTGTATTGAAAAGCAAATACGATAAGTGATGTTCGCTTTGCATTGGTAGCATTTCCTGGATTTTGTACGTCTAACGTGACAGTTTCGTTGGCCAACATAAATCTCCTGGTGGATGAAATAGACTGATAATTACCATCAATTCTATAAGAACGGAACAAATGTTGAGTTTAAAAGAATAGCAAAAAAACAGGTACAATGCAGTCTTTTAAAACATATTTTGTAGACAAGCAAAGTGAATGGTCCAAAGCTGGGTTTCTTGAGATTTACGTGCAATTAATCAGATAACTCGTATATATTAATACAAGCGAGAGTTTGTGGTAATAGCACGTTTATTATTTATTGTTGAGCGTTCGACCTGTTCAAAAAAATTTATACCGTAAATTCTCGTTTTTATTACTATTTGTCACCATGGAAACTTTCATAGAATTAAACTCGTATATATGTTTCAAATTTTCGAGGGGTTCGTTGGCCATACATTATTGCTTCACAGATGGAGTGTATCGTATTGGTCAATTGGTTATACGATTTTTCTCACAAGCGGAAAATAGCGTATAAGTGTATTTATTGGCAAGCGATTTTTGTTTCTTATTGGGCA
Source organism: Paragorgia papillata (assembly GCA_035771165.1). Lineage (NCBI taxonomy): Eukaryota > Metazoa > Cnidaria > Anthozoa > Scleralcyonacea > Coralliidae > Paragorgia > Paragorgia papillata. The sequence goes on along the minus strand of JAWNZC010000022.1, from coordinate 125,317 downwards.
ACGGTTTCCTGTTTAAATGTTGTTGTCACAAAGTTTGTACACAATGGCGGCAAATTCTCGTGTCAACATCTTCTCAATGTTTTGGTAGCTGTATAAACTACCGAAGAACCAGAGAAAACAAATGCAACGAAGAAAGACCTTAGCTTATTGCTGATCTTAGACTTATTAATAAAGAATAGACGTGGTGTGTCCACAAACGGCTCAATTTGCATGTACTGCGGAGCGGAGTTGTATTTTCAATGTTGACGTGACATCGTCAAAGTCAAGTCAACATGCATGGACAATATGAGATCAAAATGGAAAAGAAAATGCCGCTGTATATCAAAATTAGGCTGGTGTTCAAACTCATAATGGCAGCATAAAATATAAAAATGATATCGTCATTTCTCGTGTGCGAGATCGGATATCGTGAAACTATTACCATTGCCAAGCATTTAAACGAATTTTACTTTTAAAAGTAATGTATTTTTTGACTGAAGTTTCCTTTTAATAGTAAATGCTTTGTATGGTTTTAGACAATCGTTGCGATGTATCATAAACCTCACTCGCTCATAATTTCTTTTCTCATACTTTTCAATGTTTATTTTAAAATACTTTTCAATAATATTTTATTGTAAAATACCAAATTACAAAAGCACGCACACACCTAAGTTTTGGTAACGCTTTTGAAGAACATCTCCAACACGTCGTTATGGTAACAACATTGGCGCCAGCTTTGAGAGCCACGGCACCAACGAGTGATGCTCCTTTGTAAGCATAAAAACGTGTCTGCATTCCGAAATCATTACAATCACTTTTACAATCCCAGAACTCTCCAATTCCGAAATAGTCAAAGGCGATTCCTGTTAGAGAAAAAAATACCGTTTAGTCAGAGAAAGAAAGAAAGGAGGAAAGAAAGAAAGAAAGAAAAAAAGTCTTTTACAGACCACAAATTATGTAAAAACATCCTGAAAATTGTACAATAGGCAGACCTTTCAGGAAATTTCAAAATAAAATAATGAATTAATTGTTGGAAGGATCGAAAAGTATTGGTCCAATTTCAAAATCATCAACAGGAAAACATGTAGACAAAATATCACGATTTTTACATACTACTGAAGTCAAACGAGAAATATTGACAAGGGAGAATCCAAACTGACACGTGATACCAATCCGCGAACAGGAGTCTTTTTTTCTTCTTGTAATATTTAAAACATAAGCAACAGTGTTTTATTAGGTTAAAACACGAGGCGATAGTAGAGTGTTTTAGACCTGATAAAACACGTAATGCAAATATTTTGAATAGCTTCAAAAACGATCTATTTGGTAAGCTTGTTGGCGTAAGTAGTATAGGGAAGAGGGATTCTAGCGCTTGTGGATCTGGTGGATATTTTAGTCCACCAATTACATCACCATTTTTTAGTCTTATATTAATTTATGCATTGTAGTGTTGTTGTTACTCAACCATGACGTACCCCAACAACAGATTAGCTAAGACTTTAGTTTATAAAAACTAAATTAGGGACATTTCTCTCAAACTAGCTTACCTAACACCGTTCGAGTCTTTCTTTGAAAAAGTTCACTTGGCGTTTCTTTCCATAGTTAGGACTATCCTTACGCTTCCGAAGCATAATGCACAGTTTTAGAGGCAACTTAAATACAATCAGATTCGCAAGGACGTAAATGGCGCTCTATAACACTGACCTACGGCTTTTTTTGAGTTGTTGACAAATAAATATGACAAGGCATCATTCAGTTCTCTTCAAGATCTAAAAAGCAGATTCAAAATGTCTTCATCATTCTCTGTGGCGTAAAGTAGAATACACCAGAGCAGAATTCTTTATAGGACACATCCTTGTTCTTTAAGTTACAATTTCTTTCGGCATCGTTTTCGGTCTATATATATATATATATAGCCCGGTGAGGGTTCTAATCTCGGCATGCGTAGACATCACTTACACGCGAAATTATATATAAACAGGTTTCAGAATTACTTTCAGCTTTTCATCTCGCGTGTAATTTCGCGTGTAAGTGATGTCCACGCATGCCGAGTATAAATAAGATTAGTTTAGTTTAGTTTTTTTAGTTTTTAGCACCCTCACCAGGCTCCGGGCCTTTGGCCCAACGCCCGGGCGCGGGGAATATTGAAACGGCAAAATCATCCCAGATTTATTGCTATCTAAGGCCTCGTTTATTAGGAAGAAATCGAGAAGTCGTGGGAAGAACTTCAGATTTTAACTGAGGAATTAATTCGAAAACCGGCTAAGAGAACGATATCAAAGATTTTAAATGTAGTGACTTGTCCAAATACATGCAGACGAATTATTATTTTACCACTGTTGCTAGGTTTCCTGCTACTGAGACTGATATTTGCATAAGCCATGTGTAGAAAACTCACTAAAAGACATTAAAGGGTTATTAACGAATAAAACAATGATACGTGTTTGGACAAACCGAGCTGTAACCATCGAGAAGCGTCGCTTTATTCGAGATCAGTTCTCTACGGAGAAACATTGAAAGTATTCTTTGAATTGGAGTGTGGTTTGGAAAGTGTTTTATTGGATTTGTTCTCTTTTTGACATTAATCAAAATGTCTCAAATATATAGTCCTAGTCTTATAGTCTTTATAGTCATAGTCATAGTCCTAAGACTATAGTCCTAATTGTATCCCTAAGGCTATACTTAAAATATTATTCCCCAAAACACTCTGAATACGTACTCATTTCTTTATTCCAGCAAAACACTGACGAATTGTTCGAGACTATAAACTGTGACTAAAGTCTTAGGATAATAATAATAATAATAATAATAATAATAATAATAATAATAATAATAATAATAATAATAATAATAATAATAATAATAATAATAATAATAATAATAATGGTAATGGTAATGGTAATGGTAATGGTAATGGTAATGGTAATGGTAATAGTAATAGTAATAGTAATAGTAATAATAATAATAATAATAATAGTAATTATGATGATGATGATGATGATGATGATGATGATGATGATAATAATAATCTTTATTTAAACTGTTAGATCCCTTCAGTTATACAAAAGTGGAATTAATGATATGAACAGTGTTTACAAATTATATGAAAGTTATAAAGAAACTACTAAAAACTACCCTAAAGATTACAATTATTGCAATTTACAACGCAATCTAAAAGAAATTTAAAAAGTCTCGGTTTAAAAATATTTATAGAGGCTATCTCTCTGATATAATTGGCAGATAGTTCCAATCATTCACGTCTGCATATCTTGAACATTGTTTGACCCATTTTACTTTTTACTTTTGGGAGATGCAGCATTGTTTTGTCTCGAAGTTCCCTATTTGGTAGAGTACTTCTTAATTTAAAAACACCTAAAAGTTGCTGAAGACGACCTAATGGTTTAAGATTTTAAAAATTACTATAAATCTAAAAAATCTGTGTAGTGATAAAAATTTCAGTTAACTATGTATTTCCTGAGTGAATTTTTTCTTCCTTCTTGTAATATAATCCTCATAGTTTGATTTTGGATTTGTTCAACGCGTCTTGTTAATGTGGAACAGCCGTCATACCACACCACTGCATGATCAATAGTCAATAATTGGAAGAATTGTTTGTTTGTAGATCCTGAATAAAACATCTTTTGGTAGAAACCCAGAAATTCGAGGTAAGTTCTTTGACACGGTCTAGAGATGTGAGGTTCCCAGGAGAGAACATTATTTGTACTGACCCCAAGATAGTCAAAAGTGGTGACTTGTTCAATAGTTATATTATTCAGATGAATATCTATATCATCAGCTTTCTTTACTGCTTGCCTGGATCGAATGAGCATTATTTTAGGTATTTTTCACAATTGCAATTATTCTATTTTGAGTTAGCCAGTGATCATGCAACGTTCGTCATATCTAGATTTACTTTTGTCTGAGCAGTAATCAAGTCTTTATCCGAGTAATGGACTTCAACATCATCTGGGTACAATATTGGGTCACAATACTCAAAACTGCTAAAGATGGTGTTTAATATAAACAAAATAATGTTGGTCTCAACACGGATCACTTGTGGAACACCTTTGGTTATAACTTCTATATCGGATTTAGCGTTTTTATGTACAATGTGCTGCTGTCGATCCGTAAGATATGATGAAATCCATTTAACTTCAATTTCACATAAACCGTAGTTTCTTGCAAAGTCCAAAAATACTGACATCTGATATAGTTTTTTGGCCAATTGCAGATTTCCATGAATCAACAAGTTCATAATCAATGCATGAATGCAGTAGCTATCAAGCAATTTTAGGTATAAGCAAGGTTCTTGTAAGGTTTGAGGTTCAATGACTATAGTCTTGAGATTATAGTTCTAGGACTATGGCTATATAGTCTTAGGACTATGACTATAGGTCTTTATACAACAACCTAAGAAAAACAAACAATCTGATTGGCTACGAACTATGCGTTATTAAAGTACACATGCACAGCTGACGTAACGAAGTCGCAAAAAATTTTGTTTTATAAAAATTTGATCAAATTACACGTTTGAGGATGCAACTTAGTACAAAATAAAGTACAATTCAACTGTCTGAGGATTACACATACACATATCACTCAGTGATGAGAGACACGGCCGTCAAGTCGTTGTCCGACGACACAGACATATTAAAATTATCGACATAAATACGGTCATTTAATACCTTCGTCTCCGGCGCACAACGCAATCTACTCCACAGCTTCAGAAATTTTCTGATACAATTTCCATTCCTCTTCATGGAAATACTGTTCAGCCATACAAATCCAGGAGATATCAGCCATAATGTCAACAAGATTTCCAAACACAGAACATATTATTTCGCTGGTTAGTACGCGTGCTTCTCGGCCTTCTCCAACGATAAATGCTTTCCCAGCTGAATTTGCAGCATAAGAAGCGTCCAAATATACATGGGACAGCAAGATCCCGTCCAGAAGAACTAATCTGTTTGTTCAACGATAAATATTTTGGCTAGAAATGCCGACGAAGACACGAAGTTTGAAATTTGAATAAACTTTTCAATTTGTCTGTTTTTGTCAGGATCATGATTTGCATAAATTATACGTGACGTACCCAGAAGCTGAGAAATTAGCCAATCAGGACAGCCTTATTTCTTCTGTCGCCCAATCAGATTGCTTTATTTGTATAGACCACTTATGACATAATTAAACCTGAATTGAAAATTTTACCTCCTTTTCAATAGCCCTGCCGGTTCGACGATTCAAAAATATCAAACATTTCTTATTAAAATAATAAAATTTGATGTATAAAACAAATAGATGACATTTTTCCGTGCGTGTGTACTGTAATAACGCACAGAAGACGTCACAGCGTGTAAAGCACAACAGTCACGCCACTCGACTTCGTCTCGTGTCGTACTTTTTTGTTCTTTACACGCTGTGACGTCATCTGTGCGTTATTACAGTACACACGCACGGAAAAATGTCATCTATTTGTTAAATAGCCTTCATAGGACTATAACCTTAGTGCTATGACTATATAGACTATAGGACTAGGACTATTTGAGACATTTTGATCACTGTCAAAAAGAGAATTACTCGGATAAAACACTTTCCAAAACACACTTTTTTTGATTGCCCAAACACGTCTCATTGTTTATTTCGGTCTTAACGAGTCTTCTACATATGGCTTATGCAAATATCAATCTCACTGAGTAGAAGGAAACCTAACAGCAATGGTAGAATAATAATTCGTCTGTATTTAGACAAGTCAATACGTTTCAAATGTTTGATATCGTTCTTTTCACGGCTTTTCGAATTGGTTCATCATCTATAATCTTAATAATATAATAATAATAATAATAATAATAATAATAATAATAATAATAATAATAATAATAATAATAATAATAATAATAATAATAATAATAATAATAATAATAATATTCAGTTCTTATATAGCGTGTCTTCCATAAATGTCCAGAGGCGCTTTACAGTCTACAGTATTAAAGAGTATCATACAAGTATAGTTTGTTTACAAATAAGTTTCTAAAGATAAATTAGTTAAATATAATTAGTTAAAAATAGATTAAATAAAATCCTTATATGCAGTTCTGAACAAATGTGTTTTCAGTTCTGATTTAAAACTGTAGTCAGCAATGTATTGTGGTGCTAGTCCAGATATGGCCTTATAGGTGATTAACAAAATCTTGTATACAATTATTTCCTTAATTGGCAACCAATGCAATTTAAACAATACTGGTATTATGTGATCCCTTTTCCTTGTTAAAGTGACAATCCGTGCTGCTGCATTTTGAACTTTCTGGATTCGCTCTAGAAGAGTGCTTGATAATCCATACAACAGTGCGTTTCCAGAATCCAATCGAGATGTAACCAGAGCGTGTACTAAAGTCTCTGCAGATTTGAAGCTAAGATATTTTCTTATTTTGCTTATTTTCCTTAAATAATAAAATCCAGATTTGCATACCGTTGTTACTTGCATTTCCATGGTTAAATTTGAGTCCATTATAACCCCAATATTTCTTGCCTTAGGAGATAGATCGATAACCTCATTACAAACAATTATAGAGGATAAGGATGGACAGGGACGATGACGAGCAGATAACACCATTATATCCGTCTTATCACTGTTTAGCTTTAGTTTATTTACGGTTAACCACTTATCCAATATACGAACACACTCTTCGATCTTTAACTTTGCTGTAATCAATTTATCTGGATCAGCCGATTTGAAAGTAATATATAGTTGCGTGCATGTCATCGGCATAAAGATGGTAGTCAATGCCCAAGGTCTCCAAGTGGTGCTATGTATAATGAAAAAAGCATTGGTCCCAAAATACTACCCTGTGGGACACCAGATCGTAAAATCCGTTTAGTGGATTGACCATCCGAGACATGAACCGTAAGTGTTCTTTCAGCAAGATATGATTCGAACCACTCATGAGCTTTTCCAGTAATTCCGTATCTAGAAGAAAGCCTGCGCAGTAGTATTTCGTGGTCTATCGTGTCGAATGCAGCGGAAAGGTCAAGGAGCACTAAGATCACAGAATTTTGATTGTCAATGGCTTGTAAGATGTCATTTTGAACCTTCAATAATGCTGTCTCAGCACTGTGGTGTTTTTTGAATGCAGATTGCAGGGATTCACCCAGGTTGTTTCCTGTGATGTGTTGGTCTAACTGAGTTGCTACCACTTTCTCTACGCATTTTGATACAAATTTAAGATTTCAAATAGGCCGAAAACTGGAAAATTCGTCAGTGTTAAGGCTATCTTTCTTAAGTCGTGGATCGAGAGCAGCACATTTTAAATTATTAGGTACAGTAGCTGTTTCTAGAGAGTTATTAATTATATTCATGATCACCGGTAAGAGGTCAGTAGAGCATTCCATTAAGACCTTCGCAGGAATTGGATCAAGGACACATGATTTTTTCCCCATTTTTATTGTGAGTACAAGCAGATCTTTAGTAGTTATAGGCACAAAGGATTCAAGTTTGGCGTCTTTTGGTAGTGGGGCTGTCTCCATGATATGAAAGCACGTTGAATTTGTAGGTTTTGCTAACAAATCATTTCTGATGACTTCTATCTTATTTTCGAAAAAGTCTGCAAACTTATTTGCAAGTTGCTCAGATGAAACACATGGTGGGTATTTTCTTTAGTGTTTTTGTCTTGCTTTTAATAGGTGCATGGGTATCCAACAGTGTAGTGAGTGTGCTTTCATAGGAGTCGACAAGGTTGGAGGTACAAATACTGGTTATTTCAAGTAGACCAGATTTTTTTATATCAGCACGAAACGAATCAAAATTAATCGATTTTATATTTCTAAAACTAACTTGCTTCCTCAAAGGAGGTGGTGGTTTAGCAAGCAAGAGTTTGCAGTTTACCGCCGAATGGTCAGAGATGGCAGGATCAAATACATCTATGTTTGATACAAATTTGTCGTCTGATCTTGTTAATATTAGGTCCAGAGTATGGCCTTTCTTATGAGTAGCAGTAAGCACGTGATTTCTGTAGTCAAATGATGTAATTAAACTGAGGAACCTCATTGCCGACACACTGTTTGCATCATTTACATGAAAATTAAAATCTCCCGCTAAGAGGACATTTCCAATACCACGATTAGGAACAAACTTTTCAAGTAAATTAGAGAATTCACTGAAAAAGATGGATTCAATTAAATTGTTATTTTTTGACGATGGAGATCGATATATAACAATAATTATTATAGACTTCGGTCCAGATTTCATGGTTAAGTCCATATACTCAAAAGATTTAAACTTTTCATTTGTAGGGTTTTTCTTAAGGTGTAGGGACCTCCTCCTATACACTACAGAAACTCCACCACCACGAGTTTCTCTTGGAACATGTAGAAATACATAGCCGTCAGGAGTAGTCTCGTTTATTTCCATTTCACTAATATTTCCAGAAGAAAGCCAGGTTTCTGCAAAGGCTAAGATATCCACCTTACGATCTACGATGTAGTCATGTACAAGTGACGCTTTATTTTCAAGTGATCTTGTATTCAGTGTATCGCTAAGCTTGGTTTAGAAGACGGAGCCATAGGTGTACGAGCAACGGCGTGATCGGGTTGTTTCGCTTAGGTCGTTTATAATAAGTATTCGTATTCCTAAGCTGTGTTGTTATTATTGTTTGAATGGGGCAGCGTTGTCCATTATCCCAGTGCTCATTAGTATTCAAAACCGAGCATTGATTGTTTATAGATTCATGGTGGCTTATAGAAATAAGTTTCCCCTTTCTTAAGTACACACCACTTGTCTGAAACTGATCAACACTCCTTAGAACTGCTATAGGTTGATAGGGTAGAGAATTTGGAGCCAAATACTTCGATGATAATAGGTCTGTTTGCGAGTATCGAACCAAGCGTGGCGTTGTTTTTGCGGAAGACAAATAGACAAATTTAGGTCGTCCAATTTTCCATATTCCATTTTCGGTTCGAAATTTGGTCCAGGATTCGGCGATATATCAACGCAGACCGTGAGATCGATGACAAAAAGTGTAGAGGGAAGCGCCAAGCATGTAGAGCCATGTTTAGGTTGTTTGACTAAGGCAAACGAAACGGTATATTGTGATCGTAAATTCTGCCTCTTAACAACAACACGGACGCCAAAGAGAAAATATTCACATCCAGTGTGCGTTGAAATCAGGCCATAAGCACCCAATCCATGGTTATCCTTTAGGTAAAAGTCCTTAGGAACACTAGACAATCCAGCACATAGAGCCTTATTATGAATTAGAACTAAAATTACAAGAATAGCTGGGAGCTTTGAAAGCCAACCACTAGCCGCCATTTTGTATGGTATTATTTTTGCTATTCTTCTAATAGCTTCTCTATTTTTTTTCACTTGCTTTATAAACGAGGGCTTAGTTAGCAATGAATCAAGGATGATTTTGTCTACTTCAATATTTAGGTTCTAAACCTCATATAATATTCGAAGCTTACTCAAATAATATTCAAGCTACCTTAAGTTATCTCAGCGTGATTTAACCATTTTAACTGTTCAAAACTCTCTATACTCATCCAGATAAGCTTTAATATAAAATATGTAAATTGTGTCCCTTAATTTCTCTTTAGGTCCTTGGAAAGAATCACACAGGATACTAATGACTTTTGTAGCCATAGTGGGGTCGTGCTAATTACTTTTAATTCGTGCATCACACAGAATACTAATTGGGTTGTCAGTGTTAGAGCGTTATTTATGTCCTTGAGAATCTAACGTAATTTAAGTTGCCACCAAAACTCTAAACGTTTAGTGTGCATCATGCTTCGGAGGAGTAAGAATAGTCCAAAGTATGGAAAGAAACGCCGAGTGAACTTTTTCAAAGAAAGACTCGAACGGTGTTAGGTAAGCTAGTTTGATAGAAATGTCCCGGCTGTTTCGGTAATTTAGCCGTTATAAACTAAAGCTAATATGATGCATAAATCAACATGCGACTAAAAATGGTGATATGGTCTATTAAAAGATCCACCAGATCCCCCAGCGCCAGAACACCTCGGCGTATTAATTTTGAAACCGAGAAAATCACAGCTCAAATTTTTGTAAATCAGGAGTGAATTATTAACAAGTTTTTGAAGTTCTTCTTGACACAAAGCCCTAATTAAGTAAAAACTTTATCGTAAACAGTATTATATCTGAAACTATATCATAATTACGCATAACTGTGCATATAGTTTTGTATTATCCGGCAAACAAAGAAACATTATCTGAGGTTCGTCGGATAATGGAACTCATCAGAACGTTCTACAACAAAATTTTAAAAGTTATCTGAGAATCCGACATAGTTTAATGCTCCTCTTTTCAAAAAAAGAGCAAAAATTGGGCTTTGCTGGAGCGCGCATACTGAACTAACCATGAGATCGCGCAGGATGATTAAAACATTATTACTATATATCAATCAACCGTATCATCAAAAACGTTGAAGGCTTAGCGTATTAATAACGCTCACGCTTCATTAAACCTGGATGACGGCGGTCTATTATCAGTAACGTATTTGCAACTAAATGTTAATAGATAACGTTATTGTCGATGTATCGGTGTGATCAAACAGGACGAAATGCCCCAATTGAACATGACTACCATGATGTAGGTGTTGATTTTACGGAGGGAGGAAAACCGGAGAACTCGGCAAAAAAACCTCGAAGCACAGGAGAGATCAACTACAGCTCTGCTCACATTAGTTCCAAGGTCGATCGTGACTGAAGGGTCATTCCCAAGCGAAGCACAGGAGAGATCAACTACAGCTCTGCTCACATTAGTTCCAAGGTCGATCGCGACTGACAGGGTCATTCCCAAGCGGTCACCAATCCAAGTATAAATAGAGTATAAATATGGGACCTTTCTTCACAACGATTAACCCTTATGGTGGATCGCAGTGTCAGGACGTTTAAAGCCAGAATAGCGTTAAACTATGTCGATTACTCATCACCTGCCTGCATTGGGAATTTATTTCCTATCTGACAATAACCGTAGCTGGTACATCAAATTATAGTAGTTAAAAGTTTAAAATGTTACACAAACCATCTAATGTTTCTAAATGAGGATCACCCCATCTCGCTATTGGAATCCGTCTTTCACAACATTCGCCTTCCCAACGCCTTTTACAGACACAACGAGACGCACAAGATGAATCAGTTGTGCAAATTCCGTTCCCATTAAAGCACCCTGAAAATCAAAAGATTACGAAAGAAATGTCAAGAAAACATAAAATAAATAGAGCATGAAGCATCAACGTTTAGTGATATTTTCCGTTTTTCTGTCTGTTTAATTACAGCTCTTGTCAGTCCATTAGTCGATTTGTTTGCCTGTTCATTCTTTTCCTGGTTTTTTTTGTTTGATCTTTTGGCTGTTCATTCGTTTACTTTTTTGTTTGCTTGTTCGTTCGTTTGTTCCGTAGGTAGCCCAAATGTACATAGGTCGTTAATTACTTGTCTGGTTTATTAGAGATTCAAACCTAAAAAAACACTTGTGTTTATATCGTTATTGCTGGTGACGAAGAGCGACAAGCTGCCGAATTCGAGCTGAGATGAAAACCCGCACCGCTCTCCTGATTGCTATTTTTGCGCGACACGCTACAACCTTGTAATAATAAATAACAAGGTTGGCAAAAATTTCAGGGTTGAAAAAACCCAAATATACGTACTATTCAAAAACCGGAAAAACACCGGAAAAAACAACAACGTAAACATGGATAAGTTTACTAACTTGTCAGTAACTTTTCTTGCCAAAAGCCGTTCGGAAAGGCCATAAATTATTGAATGTTTCAAGTACTTCGCCGAAATTTTTCGTTCTGACAATGCGGGATGCATCCATTCTAACACTGGTCATTTTATTCAAATTATTAAAAAGCATCTCATTAGGTGTTGAAATTGAAAAGAGCATTTCATTGTCTGTTTCAAATAAAACTTGGAAATTGTAAATTCACCAGCTAATGAGATGCTTTCTTCGATTTGAATAAAATGTATTATAACGAAAGTATTATAATGAAAGGATCCCGCATATTCACGGGAAAAAATCGACGAAGTAAACACTATGAACGGTTTGGGGGAACAACAGTTGCTGACAAGGTAGTAAATTTTTCCATGTTTATGTTTATGTTAAGGTTGCTTTCTCTGTTTTTCTTTATGGTGTTTGAAAAGTACATTTATTTTTCAAATGTTTGTTTCAAACAGTGAATTTGCATTCACCTTGTTATTTATTATTACAAAGTTGTCGCCAGCTTGTAGCATGTCGAACGAGACTGGCAATGAGGGAGGCGGGGCAAATTTTAATGTCAGTTCGAATTCGACAGCTGGTCGGTTTTCGTAGCCAGCAATAACAAGAAAGACACAGAATTTTTTTCAAGTTTGAATCTTCAATAAAGCATACAAGTAAATAACGACCTTTATATATTGGGCTGCCTATGTTACGGATGAGAATTGTTCGTTCGTTCGTTCGTTCGTTCGTTCGTTCGTTCGTTCGTTCGTTCGTTCGTTCGTTCGTTCGTTCGTTCGTTCGTTCGTTCGTTTCGTTTGATGTGTTGTCAATTTTGCCAATTTGCCTTGTTTGTTTGTTTGTTTGATCATTCGTTCGAGCGCTAATTCCTTAAAACTAATAAAAAATTTATTATAAATATTTATACATGCAGCTTACCTTTACACAATCCGCAATCAGGTTGAAGACATTTTGGTCCTTTTCGTCCATCAACACAAACTGGGGGCAAACCACAATCATATTTCACCTGACACAAACACTTTCTATTGACCCAGACTGCGAGTTCGTTGTTTTGACAGATTGGACATCTAAAACAAATTAAATTTATAAAATTGTAAAATAGAGCAAGCAAATCAACTTGCCCCTTTCTCAGACATATTTCGTTATTGCAGAACTTTAACCAATTATATTGTGTAGAAACTGCTTTTGTTAAGTAACAATAGGCAATTCCCCCTATAGCAATGCATCATGGGAGTTGTGGTAGGCTTTCACTTTCGAGCGAAATGGCCGCCGCGAGGCGAGCATTTTGTCTGAAAGAGTAACTAGTTGTTTTACAATATTTCCTTTCCGCAATGAGGATTTTAGACTTCTCAATGGGACTGGGAGGGTGTAAACCACATTTTGTACAAAAGACAGCGAAATCGCAGCTAAAATAAGCGAGGAAATTACTTCAGAGTGACTCGACAAGCGAATATTGATCAAATAAATACGATTCGAAGACGGTCCTTCCCGGACGCGAACAGGTGAGTAAGCAGATCGATTATAGCTCAGTATATAATTCAGCTTTTGTGACATGTATAAGTTGTTTGTCAGTCACGATCGCTTAGTTGTTGTGCTCGGAAGTCTTTCTTCCTGGCGTATTTGCTTGTTGAAATCAACAAAGTTGGGTGATGCACTCGACCTGTTGTTCGTAATTGCCTCTGTATTTACACAATGTTTTACATAATGCTCTACTTAAGTATCATGAATATAAACAGAAGAAAAATGAGCGAGTAGAAATTTGCTATGCATGTGGTTTAGTTGTGAATCCAAAGTGGTCATGGCTTGGGTCCAGCCCTGATGCACTAGTTTCTGATGCAAGTGAGGCATGTATTTATGGAGCTGTTGAGGTAAAATGCCCAGCATCCAAAGCAGACATGACTATTATGGAAGCATGCAATGATAAATTATTTTGCTTGGAGCTTGTTAATGGCAAGCCATCTCTGAAAAAAGGGCATGTTTACTTTTTCCAGTCACAAGGAGTTATGGCAATTTGCCAGTTGAGGTGGCTAGATTTTGTGGTTTACACTAGAAATGATCTTCATGTTGAGAGGATTTATTTCAATGAACTTGAGTGGAAAGAGAATACTTTAGCAGAATTAACTTCTTTTTATTTTGATTATTTGATGAATCTTGTTTAAATTTAAAAAAAATACAGGTTGCTTTAAAACAAGGTTCAAAGAAAAAGAGTAACAATCTTAAAAATAGTTTTGAGGAATTATAATACAATTATCTCTTTGAATAAATTGTTATACATGTCAAGAACTTCCAAACTTTAACAAAGTATTGCCTATTATTGAAAATGTCATAACAGAAATAAATATGCTTATGTCATGTATTATATAACTTGTTAAATGCAACTGTAATTACACATCACAGTACAGTGCATGTAAATGCCATGCAGTACTATTTTTGTCCATTAAATTTATTGCAGTTCTTGCCCATTCTCGTTGTGTTCTCGACGTAGTGGCTTAAAAAACAAAGTAAGGTAAGAGCACACAATCCAGATCTTATTTATGTCTGCAGCCATGCTTATAGGCAATGTGTGCTGTAGAATACGGAAGCTCTTAATTCTTTGAATAGTGCGCTCTACATGGATTCGGTGCTTAGCAATTCGCCTTGTTTTAATTTCATCCTCCTCAGAAAAATTGTGGCTGGTCATTTTAAAAAAGGTGGTAAGTTTAAAGACACACCAGCTGGTAAGATCGTCCTTCGATATTAAAACCCCTGTCAGCCATCACCTCATCACCCGACTCAAGCAAATTTAAAATCCCACAGTCATTTGTCAGTTGTTTGTCAGAGGTGTTGCCAGCATACAGTTCTGAAACAAAGGTCAAGTCACCTTTTGGGGAAATACCAACAAGGCCCTTGGCAGTGTTATGGTGTTTGTAAGTAGAGAATATAGCACTTTGACTTCTTTGGTTGTGAGGGCATCTCTAAAAGAAGCTCTGTGCAATAAATAATTACCCTGGTGTTGGGTAATTTTCCTTGAAACTTGCTGCATGCTTTCTCTTATATAATCTTGGGAGGGCCAAATAGGAATGGACCTCAACCTTTTATACAAAAAGTCAAGCCATGTAATCCAAATTCTTGAAACCTGGGATACTGATATATTGAACCTATTTGCCAAGTCCCTTTCTAACAGACCACATCTAAACCTCGAAAGACACAAAAATAGTTCTTCTTCTGGAGATAATCCTCGCTTCCATCCACATTTCTGTCATGTTTCTTCTTGGGTACTATTATTTGCACCAATGTATCTTAATCTTTCACATGCAGGGCAAAGATAGTCATATAAAGCTTTGAATGTTCTGTAATTTGGAAATCCAGTATACAATTCAAAATCAACATCACTACTTTTAAAACATTGCACAGAAAATGTATGTTGTTCAAGCTTTTCTCTTAGAGTTGAAATATCAAGTTCCTGTTGTTGATTTTGTTGTTTTAATCTCTTGACTTCTTCCTCAAGTTTGTGGATCTTTTCTTTTGTGTTTTCAATGGCTTCACTTTCTTCTTACGATGCATCAGGCAGAGTGTTAGTTCTTTCTCTTCATCTGTGTGTTGGTCGAGGTTTTGTTGGGGTAGGCTTGATAAGTTTGGGTACAAGAGTTGGTATGTTTCCAGTGTAAGTCTTCTTCCCTCCCTCAAAATGTTTTGAACAAACTCTGTGGTGGTCATTTGGTGTAAAGTCAGCTCTACTCACCCAGTGTAACCAAGTCTTTCTTAGTTTGGGGTCTTTTGGAAATTTGTAAAATGAGAGCTCACAATTTTTTCTGGAGTTACTACCACAGTTAGGGACACAGCAAGATGTCCACCACCACCTTTTTTTCTTTTTTTCAAGCTCATACTAATTTTTAAGGTTTCTGGCAATTGTTTTTCTCTCTGACTCTCCATTGAAGTACAAGGTTCATCCTCCATTGTAAAATTTATAACTTATTCAAATATGTTTAAAAAAATATGTACATTTTAACAAACTATCTAATATCTATCTATCTATGGTTTATTATTATTTACATATAGTTAACTGATAAAATTAGAATTAGATATTTGATTATTTCTTATATTTACTAAAATGTTTATTGCACACAACACGGCAAGAAACTCGTAAATTTATAAATTTACAAGTAAATTTATAGTCCCTAAATTTATATTTACAGCCTACACTAATTCTAGAACCTACTTGTTATTCTAAGAGGATAGGAACGACGACAACAATGGGAACAGAAGAGGAAAACAACGAAGGAAAACCCTGACAAGACTATTTTACGCTTGACGTCTTTGTAAAATATCTCAACTCTTGCTCAAGAAACAGGGGTTTTTTCGCGCCAAAAAGTTTAAAAAACATTGTGTAAATACAGAGGCAATTACGAACAACAGGTCGAGTGCATCACCCAACTTTGTTGATTTCAACAAGCAAATACGCCAGGAAGAAAGACTTCCGAGCACAACAACTAAGCGATCGTGACTGACAAACAACTTATACATGTCACAAAAGCTGAATTATATACTGAGCTATAATCGATCTGCTTACTCACCTGTTCGCGTCCGGGAAGGACCGTCTTCGAATCGTATTTATTTGATCAATATTCGCTTGTCGAGTCACTCTGAAGTAATTTCCTCGCTTATTTTAGCTGCGATTTCGCTGTCTTTTGTACAAAATGTGGTTTACACCCCCCCCCCCCCCCCCCCCAGTCCCATTGAGAAGTCTAAAATCCTCATTGCGGAAAGGAAATATTGTAAAACAACTAGTTACTCTTTCAGACAAAATGCTCGCCTCGCGGCGGCCATTTCGCTCGAAAGTGAAAGCCTACCACAACTCCCATGATGCATTGCTATAGGGGGAATTGCCCATTGTGGAAAAGTATAACAAAATATATTAATTTTGCAACTAACAATATACACGAAGGCTTATTGGCTCCAAATATTTGCACATTTTACAAGTAATATTTGGCATTTCATTCGATTAAACTGGATGTTCTAGGTAATGTTGGTGAAGGAAAATTTCGAGTGTAGAATATATACATTGTAAGACCAAACTTGATATACAGTTGCAACTTTGATGTGGCGAAAAATGCAACATCAAGCTAGGAATTGAACTCGCAAACTTGCGACGCTAGTGCAGTGCTCTGACCACTGAGCTACGGAAGCCGTTTCCATGAGCTTGGCCACGAGTTCTGTATATATAATATAGTAATGCCGAAAGTATAGAATTGGGTATATTACAAGTAATATTTGGCATTTCACTCGATTAAACTGGTTGTTCTAGGTAATTTTGGTGACGGAAAATTTCGAGTGTAGAATATATACATTAAGACCAAACCGGGACCAGTTGCGAAAAATGCAACATCAAGGCCTTCCGGCTAGGAATGGAAATCGCCACTTAATTTGCACACTTTAGATGTGTGTTTTTTCTGCACTGTATTAACTTAAAACTGGTCTCTTCTCTGTAAATCAAAATTGAGAAATTGAGAAAAGATTTTTATGTCTATCACAAAATATAAATAATTTTTTTAATATTTTTGCAGTGCTCTATTATTGCTACCTTAGCTCGATTTACCTGTCCTCCTCACATTTGCATCCAGAGGGACCAGTAGTGGCGGTCTCGTAACCTTTACATCGGCAAATACACGGACAGGAGCCATCTGAAGCAATGGTGTCTTTACTGCCATCAGAACACATACAGTTACACTGTATAAGAAAAAAAGCACGAAATTGTTCAAGAAATAATTTTAGAATAGTATTTTTTAGAGTAAAATATAAAATAGTCCGGCGCTAGCCACTGTGAAATACATTAGACTTAAGGGTCGGATATGTAGTGAGGCAGACATAATAAAACAAGTCGTCTGTGCAAAAGAACATCAGCAATTTTGACAAGGTACAATTATGTTAATCATCCGACATCTTGTTGTATTACCTGTGTCTAACCCACGTTATATTACTATTAAGCTAAGATCGGTCAGAAAATAAGAATGCATAATGCACATATCGCCTGATAAATATTGAGAAATGGATTTCAAACCTGAGTAGCCAAACTTAGCAATGCAAAACAATGGTAACTCCAAAAATGGTAAACATGTTATTAGTGATTCGATGTTTCGACTAAATTGTAGCTATCATCAGGAATGCTACTGGTTGTGAACTATAAGCTGTAATGGACAATTGCATGATAGCAATGCATCATGGGGGAAATGGCAGCGCTTCCCTTGCAGGCGAAATAGCCGCCGCGAAGCGAGAATTTGAGAAGAATTAATTATTTTTAGAAGATTGTTTGTAGTGCAGCAGAATTTCGAAATGGGCAATGTATTAGAGCTATTGAAAGAGTGAAGAATATGCTAATAAATACGTTCCCTAAGGGAGGTTTTTCTCGACGTTTTCAGGTGAGTAAGCTTAGTGAACATCAGACATCTCATCATTTTGCACACAGAACATGTGTGTGTTGTTGTTCTATCGCGATCTCGTATTTTCTGTAATGATTTTTTTCGTTTATTGAAATTGACAACTTTTGGCGATGATGTCTGTCATTCGTTCGATTAAGCATGTCCTCTGAAGACAATGTTTTTAAAAAGTCTTTAAATTTTCATTGTCTATCTGCAATATTGGACAAAAATGGCAAAGGTTAATGACCATACTCGGTGTTTAACAAATTTTTCTTTATTGATACCTTGAAAATAGATTGCTGTAGCTTGTCAGTTATTGGGATAATTTCACGTTGAGAAGATGTAAAAAGTTATTCTATAGACATTCAAATTTTGAAACATTTCCAGGGAGCATGCCCCCAGAACCCCCTACTAGCCCACCTGTCATGCCCCTGTGTCTGGGAATTCTTGGCACCACCCCTGGTAAAACAGTAACTTTAAGCCTATAGATAGTCTGTAAACTCAGTATAACATTCTTTATTTATAAATTTAAATTTTTTTCTCAGTGTTCTATTCACAGATAATATAGTTATCAGTTTTATAAATCTTGATGATTAATATAAAATAATTTTAGGTAGGTATTGACGTATTGTACATAAATCTGTAAATACTAATAGTAAATTGTAAAACATATAATTATGTAAAAGCATATTAATAACTCATATACAATTGTAAATTGTAATTTATAAAATAAATAATGAACCATGTACTTTGATGGAGTCAGACAAAGTTAGCTCTACCAACCCAATGCAACCACATCTTTCTCAGCTTTCTGTCAGTTGAAAATTGGTAAAATGAAAGTTCTGGATTTCGTTTTGTGTTGCTATCACATGTAGGTACAACCACCGTCGGGCCAAAAAATGTGGTTGTAAGGGGTGGTCGTATTAATGGGGAGGCATATTATAGTACTTTAGAATGTGTTCATCCCAGAAAAAAGTGATTGTATAAATAAAGCGGTGGTCGTATTGATGGGGTAGTCGTATGGCAGGGTTCCACTGTATCTACAGATTTATGTACAGTACCTAGTACCTAAAATTTTTAATATTATTAACTATCAAGATTTAGGTAACTACTACTAAAATTTGCAAAAATTAAGATTATATGAACTACTACAGTAACTATCTAAACTTTAATGTACTAGTCTACTATATTATCTATGAAAGAACACCGAGAAACATTCGTAAATTATAAGTTAAAAAATGTCATACAGTGTTTACTGTTTACAGACTATCTATAGCCTAAAATTATAATTTCCAAGTCACTGTTTTACAAAGCGTGTTGCCTACAACACAGCAACAAAACTCTGTAAATTTTGAACGTTTTAAACGAATTAATAGTCATGAATATATATTTACAGCCTACAATAGTTCTAGAACCATAGTGGTTTATTAGACAGGAAGGAAATGAACTGACCACAACGTACAAAGGAAACAGAAAAGAAAAATGTTCGAAACCCAGGTTTTCTTCTTGGTGCTTTTACAAAGTGCCAGAACCGTTGCCGATAAAACAGGTTTGTTTTCGCGCCAAAAAATTTAAAGACTCTTTAAAATCATTGTCTACAGAGGACATGCTCAATCGAAAAAAGTTTTCAATTTCAATAAACGAAAAAAAAAACATTACAGAACACTTGGTAATTCAGAAAATACGAGATCGCGATAGAACAACAAACCACACATGACTGTGAGGCAAAATGATGAGCTGACTGATGTTCATTAAGCTTACTCACCTGAAAACGTCTAGAAAACCCTCCCTTCGGGAACGTGTTGATTAGCATATTCTTCACTCTTTCAATAGCTCTATAGGAAATTTTCTCGTCCATCTCTGCTCTGATTTCGCTGTCTTTAGGACACAACGTACTTTATAGTCCCACAAATGCATTGCCCATTTCGAAATTCTGCTGCACTACAAAAAATGTGCTTAAAAGACTCAATTCTACTCACAAGCAAAATGCTCGCTTCGTGGAGACCATTTCTCCTGTCAAGTGAAGCGCTACCATTTTTTCCATGACGCATTGCTATAATGCAAATTGTTCATATATATCATCGTATTCTTAATAATTGTAAAATAATAGATAAAGACGATCACTGGCTATTGTTGCTTTTCAAGAATCCATCGCCATCCGTCGACAAAAGGCGGAAAGACTTAATCATGGAAATAGATTCTAGAGGCTTAGTAATCCTCTGCTAATATCTAAGTAGATATATCTCATATTTTCTCACCTATAAATATCACTGCAACCGTCACAACTAGTACTGTAGCATTCCTGAGGATGACTATAATTTAGTCGAAACGTCGCATCATTAATAAAATGTTTACCATTTTGGAATTACCAGTGTTTCGTATTTTATCAAAATACTCAGTGGTTCCCGTAATTTTTCATACTTAGCAATTGTTTTTTGACAAAATCCGAGAGGGACATTGTTTTTGAAAAAAAATATACAAACAAATGGCCAAACCACGTCATGATAGCTGTAGGTGAAGATAAATAACTGAGTTTTCGAAGTCAGACCATCACCAGATTAAAAACCCTGACGCCGAAGTTTAGCTTCCACTGTGCTTCGGCGTGCATGCTATTTTAAAATTTTACTCCTCAGAGCATATTTTACCAAACTTAACTAATTCTAGCTTTGCTTGGTCTTTTTTAGCTACGGATACCAGCTTAATAAACCGTCGAGTTATTTTGTTATTCTGCTCAAAACCTTGAAGATGGCTACATGCCTTTTTGGCATCAGCCTTCATGCCTTTCTGACACCAGGCCGTTTTGGCAGCATGTAGGCTTTTATCCTTATTTGGATAAATTTTCAGATCTGACGAGTACTGTAAAATCATTAATTGCACGAGCAGAATCATATGATTACTTTTTTATAATATTCATGAGAAAATTACAATGTTACGACTGCATTGTCGTAATTTACTTCGAATGTTTCAATGGTATTGTGGTCGCAAAGAATTTAAACAGTGGCTGACTGACTTTGTAGTTTAACAGTGATCAGAACTGTCTTGATCGTAAATATTCTCACCAGTGTGAAGTATGCACCACATTTACCCTTCAATACAGGCTGCGATTTTGTGATTGCGGCAATGACAATTTAATCATTATCTTTTACCCAACACCTCCGCGTTTTACCAGTAGCAGCTCGTGTGAACGCCTGACCCAGGCGTCTTTTTTTCAATTTAACTCACAATCATCTGTACATAACTTGACGTCATAGTTTATCTTATTTACATATTAAATAAATATAAATAACTTGAGAAGAAAGTGAGATGGGAAAACTGTAAAAGCAATTCATTATAATTTTTAGGAGATCTTGAACATGAAGCAAACTTAACTTTCATTTCATTTTCTCTTTAAGAATGATCTATTTTAGCTTTTGTAATATAAAGAGCTGCTTAGATCTGCATGCAAAAACAGATTTTTGACCTTACCGGACAGGATCCGCTCCCTGTCATTTCTCTTTCATTTCCATCTAGACACGTGCATGGACATTCAGGCTTGTCACGACTTCGTATTTGTCTTCTCGAGCCATCAGGGCACCTTTTACTTTTACACTTGCCTCCTGGCAACTATATATTAATAAATTTAAAAAAAAATTACTAAATTCTTATATATACGAACACAGGTGCCGTGTGCTTCCTTTCTACTGAAGTCCATTGTTAAGCCCGGCTGGACGCAATCTCGTACCCAGAGCTGCCTTCGCCCCGCACGAAAAGGAAGGCTCTGGGATAATCTATATCAGGAAGTCTTTGGCTATAGCTAAGCGCTGGATTTAATTAAATTAATTATTAGTATTTATGCGGTTGTTTACGTTCAAAACAAGTAATAATGACAAGTCAGAGATGACCAATACAGCAATTGTGGTATTGAGTACTTTAATTTGTTTATCTGATCAACCATAAGATGCTAGAGCGTCCTGCTATTTATCTTAAATTTGTAGACCTTCTTCCTTCAACAGTTCCTTCCATTTGCAAAGATTTTGATATAGTAATTCTCACACCCAGAAAATATAGCTCGGTCTATTCTGGCGCTTGCTCTTTTCAACGAAAAACAGGTTTTTCTGCTTTTTTGGTGAAAGATTATCCCAGTGCTTTGGTACGAGATTTGCTTGGACGAGATTAGAACTTGCATGGGTATCAGCTTGAGGATAACCCGCTCTCACGTTTGTGACCTATGTAGAGTTGATGAAATAACGTGGTTGTCTCCAAGGGATTTTTACCTGGTTTTCCAGTTTTCCTCCATCCGTTAAACCAACACCTCGATCTTAGTTTTAGCTGTGCTGGTGGTCTGACATTATCGTATGGTGGCTGCAAGTAGCGTCTTTGATATGCTTTCGAGTCGGCCACATTTCTTAATGCAGTTCGATTCAGCCACCGGGTGCAAGTAAGGATGATTACTTTGCAGTATTTTCCCTTTATTATATGCACTTCATAAGGTTTGGACACAGGTATCAAGAGGTAATTATTAAGAGGTTTAACGCATTAATTTTTGAAATAAAATTTCCTCAAAGTAAAAAAAAAGAAATATGGTTAAACATACCGATATTGTATTATCTCTGCACTGACAGTTTGAGGATCCTGTGGGGCACTCATCACATTGGCATTTTCCATTTTCAAGCTACAAAAAGAGACACCTTATATTGAAAAAAATTTATTCCAACCGCTTATGAGTCGAATACAGTTCACAAAAGATTCTATTCCTAATCCGGTTTGATTTAGACATTGAATTAAATTTCCGAGCATAATTGGAATAAAATCTAAAGTTACTGTATAATGTTCAGCGGTTGGACTGTTTTCTGTTTAAACTAGGAGTTACTATCGCTGCGTGAAATGCTGCCTTAAACACAATGGAACTTCTGATATTTTATAAAATATCTCGAAAATAAGCCCTATTTTAGTTAAACCAACATTTTTATTCACTCCGAAGTCAGAACAGAATTAAGTAAACCAGAATAAATAGTCGATTTTATCCGATGGTTTGTCGACAGAAATTTGACGGAAATCGATAGAATTTTTCTTCGAAAAATCAACACACATCCGACTCGTCGACAAAGTCTGGACAAAATCCACCACATCTAAATTCGGCGAAAAAAATGAAGAGAAAAGTCCTTTGCAAAGAAGGATGGATATAACTGACCATATCCAGAAATCCATAATCAAATTTCAAACATCTTTCCAACGATATTTTGTTAATATAATCACTCTGCCTATTTATACATTTTGTTACTTTACATTATTGCCAAAATTTCGAATACAATTTGTAACATTGTGTCTGGTTTCCTTTTCGGGGAAAGCAGACACAATGTTTTAACGTGATAGACTTTTGTTTTGCTTATAATAACACTGTAATAAACACATACCGCCTCGATTAGCTTTAATATTTTGCGGTATTGTGTCATTTCTGTATTTGTAACTTTTGTGATTTAATAAAAATGAATTGATTATCTCGCTGACGCTCGACAGCAATAATTATTGCTTTAAGGTGTCTATATAAAGTGAAAAACTCCTTGTATTTTCTATTTTAGTGAACAGAGATGCGTGACAGGAACATTCACCAAAAATTAAAGAAAATCTAATGTGTGTGTGTGTGGGTATGCAAATTGCATTGTCTCCTTTGGTTGGCAATACGGTGCCGATAGAGTATGGATGCCGATCGATGTACACCAGTGCTAGGATTGGCATGGTTAATTTAAGGGTTCCTTCTTCCTTTTTCTATTTTTTCTCGATCACAAAGTTTATTTTCACAAACCCAGTTTTAAAAGTGAACTTCTATTTTTACCTTAACTCCCATTGTTGTTGTTGGATCACTTCCACTGCAGTTGCATAAGAGTTCACATTTCTTTGTTACGGGATTTACTTTTCCTGGGCTAGACACGCTACCACAACACGGCGTATTATTTGCGACTGGTATACAATCACTATAATAGTACAATATAGTGATTATCTCAAACATTTATTTACAATGTTTAGTATAGTCTTAAAGTTATGTGTATTGATAATTTAAGTACAATTCTAAAACTGAGCGAGGCTTGAAGTTGATTACAAAATCATGATTTAATCTAATTATGTGAATTATAAAGAATCTAACTCTTTTCATTATAATCTAAGTCTGTTCATTATAGAGAATCTAATTCTTAGCATTAGAATCTATTATAAAATAAAGTTTATACTACGCAAACTCTGCATGATTGATCAAAAACCGTACAGGATCAGAGTATCCATGCAAACACCGAAATCGAAAGCACTTATGTCGTATTTTATATAAAAGCCAAAAAGGTTGAAAAAGCTTCGACAAAAAAACAAACAAACAAGCTCAACAAATGCTTTACTCGTAGAATAAACACGGTGATTTTTGCGTATGAAAACACAGCAAAAAGGTGTGATCAGTTCACGTTTTAAAAGCGTTTAAACGAAATACAATAGTGTATAAATACCTCTTGTTTTCTTCCCTCAAACTCACTTGGCAAAAAAACCCAACAACTGTCTATATATAGCGAAATGGCCACAAGCTCTCAACATAAATACAGACTGAATATTCTCGACAAAAAAGCTGTTTTTATTTTTCGGAGTTTTATATCGTTTCATGCCGACTGAGTAGGTTTTTACGGTCGACGATGTTTTAAAACATGATCCAGACGCTGAGATGGCTGATTATTGTAGCAAATAATTTTCTCTGTTTTTTTTTTTAATTCAGAGTTGGCCTTTTTTACCAAATATTTTCTCCGTTTAATTCGGCAACACAAAGCCGAAAAATTGTTCGGCTTGTCAACTTCTCCATTTCGCCTTCAGTTCAGTTACGTCATCAAAGTGTTAGAAATAAAAAGGTGTTAAGTCACCAAAGTGCTAATAGAAGAAATGTGATTGGTAGTTGATGAATTTCGAGAGAATTTGTATTTTCATCATGTTTCTTCGACTAAATATACCGTTTTTTTAAAGTCAGTTGTTTTATAAAAGAAATACCAAATGATTTTCCGTGCGGGATACTCTGTTCCAAACACTTGAGAGATTGCAAGACTTTCGAAAAGCTAAAAACACTGGCCTAGCGGCTCGTGTTTTGTTACGCTTTTCCCGAGTCTCGCAACATCCCGCGTGTTTGGATCAGAGTATCTTGCACGAAAAATCATTTTGTATTTCTTTAATCCTGAACAATATGGAAAATTTAACTCTGTGCATTATGGACAATCTAATTCTTTGAATTATAGGCAATCTTAATTCTGTCCATTATAGGCAATTTAATTATGTGCAGTAATGGACAATTTAATTCTTTACATGATGGAGAATCTAATTATGTACATTATAGACAATCTTATTCTGTGGTTTATGGACAATCTAATTATTGGTATTATATTTGCATTATAGACAATTTAATTCCTTGCATTATGGACAATTTAATTTTTTGCATTATAGACAATCTTAATTCCTTGCATTATATAAATCTAAGAAATATAATCCAGTCGTGTGCTTTATGGACAATCTAATTCATGGCATTATAGACAATATAATTCTATTATAGACAATCTAATTCCTTGCATTATTGGCAATTTAATTATTTGCATTATAGACGATGTTAATCCTGTTCATTAAAGAAATATAATTCTGTGCTTTATGGACAACCTAATTCTTTCTATTATAGAGAGTCTAATTCTGTACATCATGGACAATCTAGTGTAAGCAGTTAATAAGTTAATACAAAGGAACAGTGAGAAGAGAGTGTGAGGGATGGGATTGAGTGTTGTTGTTGTGAAGTGGGAGAGCGGGAGGTTATGTGTAAAGGCAGTGCATGTCGAGTGTTGTAAAACAGAAATAAAGAAACATAAGATAACATTGGTGGCAGCGGTAAAAGCGAGGAAATTAAAACATCCGAAGCCATTGCCCAACGGAGCAATTTAATAGCAACCCGAAGGACAACAAAGCATGGCGTCAGGCGGAATTTCTCAGTGGGACGGCAGTGACGGCACCGAGATTGATAGCCATATCAGCCAGGTCGAGTCTTATTTTGTGGCTAAAAATGTAGAAGATGAACCAAACCAAGTCGCAGTGTTACACTTATCCCTAAAAGGCGAACCCAAAACATTCTTTACGAAGTTGGCAGCCGATCAAAAGGACACATTTGAACATGCGAAAGCCGCTCTGATCGAACGTTTCCGGCCAACTAAATCTGCTGTACAATATGAACAAGAACTGGCGTGTCGCCGTCAGAACACCGGAGAGCATTACAGGCTCAGGCGACTACCCAAAATACTCGTCGACGGACCAAGCAGCCGCCAAACAAATGTTACAAATGTGGAATGTTTGGCCATATAGCTCGTGATTGCAGATAAAAAATGCCAAAAAATTCGTTACCTGGCGCACCCAACCACCAAGTGCCTTTTAACGGATCTTGTTTTCGCTGCAATCAGTGGGGACATAAGGCTTCTGGTTGCCCTGTTTCCTTCCGAGGCCCCTCGGGAAACTATTGAGGGCTGGAGGATCAAGGCCACTTCCTTCAGCCCACAATTGGCCTGCTAGTGGCAACAATACTAAAGAGACTTCATTTTTTCCTATGTACGAACAAACTTATCTACAGTGTGAGAACAGATTTTGGCCTCTTTCAGTCGATAATTACGAGAATATTATGGAAGACGAAAGAAACTCGCTCACGCATATAACCCCTAATTACAGGAATTTTTCGTCCCAACCTACGCGAAAATCAAAATGGCAAAGAAGACACGAACAGTTACAGGACGAACAAAAACGCAGTAAACATTTACAGACAATGCAAAATATTCGAGATAACCAAATTTTTCAACTGCGCTCTATTAAACGCGAAATTGCTACGACATCGCCGCAGACTGACAACAATCATGAGAACACGAACAGGGGCGTAGCGACAACGGTTTCTAAAGCAGTAGTTTCTGCCACGAGTATTGAACAAAGTTTGGATTCACGCATCGAACTGGATGGAGAAATTGGAGGAGTTAAATGTCGTTGGTTACTAGATACCGGGGCTCAAATTAGTGTGATTACCACAGACTTGGCTTCTTCTGTGAAAGGTAAACGACTTCCACCACAAGATGTGCCCCATACCGTTGATGGTTCTCCCCTTCAGACCGCATATGATCTGATAACCGATTGTAAAGTTGGAGAACAACACGCGCCTCAACACCGATTTACCGTCGTCGAACAGTCAACGTTTCCCGCCATTATCGGTATGGACCTACTTCGTTTGTTAAATGTAACTGTGTCGTTGGCTTCACGCACTTGTTATAAGTCTGCGACCAATAAAACGGCCACCAGGAAACCCAAGAGTCACAGACGCCTAGCGTGTGTCGCATAGTTACGTCCCAAAACGGCACCATTCCTGCCCGAAGTATGTTTATCCTAGAAGGCACGGTAGATACTCTTATGAAGTCGGCATTGTAGAGTCGAGTGGTGGCCAAGGATCGGAACGTCTGGGAATAGGGTGTGGCCGCGTCCTAGAAAGCGTGCGTAAAGATGGTAAAGTTCTGCTGCATATGACCAACCCAAGAGAGAAAAGCTGTGAAATTGGTAAAGGCGTTTGCGTCGCAACCTTCTCTACTGACGTTACTACGTCCGTCGCGATCGGTCAGTTATCAACTTCTTCCCCGACCTCTACAGACCAAAGCGTGAGAGCAGCTCAGGTTGACAAGATGCTTAGAGAAATGTCCAACAAAGCTGAAGTCACAGAACACCAGAAGCACCGACTGTATAAATTGTTGCGTGCCAACGCTACTGTATTCTCAACTGCAGGTGAAACGGGGTTGACAGCGGAACTCGAGCATGAAATTCCAACGGCTGATGCAATACCAACTCGGCAGAGTGCCCGACGAGTGCCGTACAATCGGCTACATGAAATTCAAAACTTCGTGGAAGATGGACTACAGAATGATATTATTAGACCAAGTCGCAGTCCATGGGCAAGCCCCTTGGTTCTCGTAACGAAACACGATGGCACTACCCGCTTTTGCGTGGACTACCGCAAACTTAACGCCGTGACGCTTGGTGATTCTTATCCGATTCCAAGAATTGACGATAGTCTGCGAGCCCTTGGAGGGGCAAACATATTCAGCACTCTTGATCTGACCAAAGGCTACTGGCAAGTTCCAGTAAAGGAAGAAGATAGACCGAAGACGGCATTTATTTGTCATAAAGGTTTGTTTGAATTTAATACAATGCCTTTTGGGTTAAAAGGAGCACCGGCGACGTTCCAGAGGCTAATGACTTCAGTATTGGGAGAACTAAACTGGGAAATTTTACTCATTTACTTGGACGATATTATTGTGTATTCGCGCAGCTTCGACGAACATCTGGAGCACCTTCGCTTGGTCTTAAACAAACTACGCGCAGCTGGACTGAAACTTCATCCAGATAAATGTACATTTTGTTACAAAGAAGTCCGGTACCTCGGCCATGTTGTAAGCAAGGATGGTGTAAAGCCAGATCCATCGAAAGTGCGTGCTATTAGCAGTTATCCGGAACTAAAGTCGATTCCAAAACTACGCCGGTTCCTGGGAATGGCATCTTATTACCGTCGGTTCATCTCATGGTTTTCAGATATAGCACATCCGTTGAATCACCTCACACAAAAGGGCGTTCCCTTTTTGTGGAACGACGCATGTCAAGCCGCTTTTTCAGAGCTGAAACAGAAATCTCATCAGCTCCTATCCTTACTTATCCTGAATTCACACGTCAGTTTGTCGTGGAAACCGATGCAAGTGATGTGGGACTTGGTGCAGTGCTTAGTCAAAATGGTCGTGTCATAGAATAGGCATCTAGAGCCTTAAATTCGGCTGAAAAGAACTATTCCGCTACAGAAAAAGAATGCCTTGCTGTAGTTTGGGCAATTCAGGAAAGATTTGGTATGTATTTGGAGGGATTTCCCTTCAAGATAGTAACAGACCACAAAGCTCTAACATTTCTTCAACAACTAAAAGAACCACGCGGTACACTAGAAAACTAGGCGTGTTGTAAGCGTGTTTTAAAAACATTGATGTGTGTTCTAAAGACACGTAGGCGTGTTCTAAATAAACGTAAGCGTGTTGTTGGGGTGTTGTGATATGTTAGATGTGTTGTGCCGTGTTGTAACAACACGTCGCCAAAACACACTGACGTGTTGTTATAAACGAATATGCGTTACAACACGCCTGCAACACGGCTTGCTACACACAAAACGTGTTGCAAACCAGTCAAAAACACACTGACGTGTAAAATGTGAGACATTTTGTAACACACTATGCGTGTGAAAAGGGTGACATTTTTAACACTATCGGGGGAAGGGGTAGGGACAGTAAGTAGCTCGACCAATCAAATGCGAGAACAGATTGGCGCCAAAGGAAGTTTAATTTCAGCATTCGAAGAAGAAGACCGAGGAAACAACGAGAGCTACTAGTATTCCTTTCAATTTTAATGTCAGGAAAGCTATACGCCGAGGAAGAAACAACAGCGCTGGAACAGTGCAAGCAGTTTTACGTATACGAGAGATTTTTTTATGTTTATCTGTGACAGGGGCGGCGTGGCCCACCGGGAGACCGGGAAATTTCCCGGTGGGCCCCAAGGATTTCTAGCCTGGTGGGCCCCATTTGCCCCTAGAATTCTAGCTGATGGGCCCTAAAAATTTGAAGAAAGATGGACCCCGATGATGTGTAAAACGGCCCTGGAGTAAAGCGTTCGGTCGTGTGCGAAAGCGCGTTTGCGCGTAAACGTGTATAGTTGTGAAATTTAAAACTGCTGTGTGCTCAGTGCTGGAGGCCCTGCAGGTTGCCAATTATATTTCACTGACGAGTAACGATGGCTCCAATTATTGGCCAGCTAGGCAGGGGCGGCGTGGCTCTCAAATAGGGCCCGGGAAATGATATGCTAGGGGCCCACTTTTAGGGCGGGGGGTGTAAAATTGGGGTGTGGAAACAGCTACCAATAAAAAAGGATAAATTGTAAATGAGAATGCAGAAACTTTATCTTCATTAAGCTAAAAACCTAGAAGAAACTGTATTTAGTGTGATTACGTAATGGAATGTGCGTCTCTAATATTTACTCTAATATTTACTCTGATGGTGGAAATAGTTTGTTCGGGTTGATTTGAGCTAGAGGACACTTCGTTGACTTTCGATACTGCATCGCCATCAATTTCCTCAAGTTCATCATTTGAAGTTGGCAGAATTCCTAACGTGTTAGCTGTTGTTAGCTCGTCACCTGGGCCAAGCGGAGGTGGGATTTCTACACAAAATGTCACTAGGTCAGACTTATTTATTTCGTCATTGCGCATTTTCAACGAGCACGTAAACAAGACTCGTCATTTTCGATAATCTGTCATTCTTTCTTAACTTCCAATAACGTAATAGTGTAATAGCGCACAAGATGAAATTCACACATTTGTCAGATGATTGAAATTTGAAATTCTAACCCGGCATTTGGGCGGAAACTACCGAAGAGTGTTGCGCCCGCGGCACAACTTCGCTCAGGTTTCATACAAATTATATCCCGTAATAACCGTATAGCGGTATATAGAAACTTAGAAATTTAAAAACGAATGAAACAATAATATATTTGCGGTTCCTATCAAGTTTTTGAGTGAATGCGCAAAAGAAAGCTGGTGTAGACCACCGTAACGTATTTAAGAATTTGAAGTTTTCTATTTGCGCGAGCGCAGGTGCCAGGTGGCAGTCGGCCCGAACTTAAGTGCCTAACAAAGCTTAACTCAAGCGCTTCAACATTAGATTACCCAAATTGAAAAATCAATTTAATAACTATATCAGTATATCACTAAACATTCTTTAACCAATATGTAGTAATAAAGATACAAATAAATAAGTTGCCGAGCTGTTGTAAGGTAAGCCTTTAGCCATGGGCACAATTTATTATAAATTACCTGTTGAGACTGTTGTTTCATTGGCTTTGAAGGACGTTAGCGGTTTCACATTCTTCGAGCTTTCAAATAAGAGCTTTGTTTCTTGTTCTCGTCGCTTTTGAGACCCACTTTTATGTTTTTTCTTAGGAAGAACATTCCCAGAATCACGCGTTCTATGCGCTCTTTTGTCAGCCATTTACAGTCAAAGACTACGGCATATTTATGGCTTCAATACGCGCAAATGCGCAATGAAATAATGTGAACTCTGTTACTCAGACCGGAAGTATATGCTTGACGGGTACCGCAGGGCTCGGGGCCCTAGCTGGCCAATAATTGGAGCCATCGTTACTCGTCAGTGAAATATAATTGGCAACCTGCAGGGCCTCCAGCACTGAGCACACAGCAGTTTTAAATTTCACAACTATACACGTTTACGCGCAAACGCGCTTTCGCACACGACCGAACGCTTTACTCCAGGGCCGTTTTACACATCATCGGGGTCCATCTTTCTTCAAATTTTTAGGGCCCATCAGCTAGAATTCTAGGGGCAAATGGGGCCCACCAGGCTAGAAATCCTTGGGGCCCACCGGGAAATTTCCCGGTCTCCCGGTGGGCCACGCCGCCCCTGCAGCTAGGGCCCCGAGCCCTGCGGTACCCGTCAAGCATATACTTCCGGTCTGAGTAACAGAGTTCACATTATTTCATTGCGCATTTGCGCGTATTGAAGCCATAAATATGCCGTAGTCTTTGACTGTAAATGGCTGACAAAAGAGCGCATAGAACGCGTGATTCTGGGAATGTTCTTCCTAAGAAAAAACATAAAAGTGGGTCTCAAAAGCGACGAGAACAAGAAACAAAGCTCTTATTTGAAAGCTCGAAGAATGTGAAACCGCTAACGTCCTTCAAAGCCAATGAAACAACAGTCTCAACAGGTAATTTATAATAAATTGTGCCCATGGCTAAAGGCTTACCTTACAACAGCTCGGCAACTTATTTATTTGTATCTTTATTACTACATATTGGTTAAAGAATGTTTAGTGATATACTGATATAGTTATTAAATTGATTTTTCAATTTGGGTAATCTAATGTTGAAGCGCTTGAGTTAAGCTTTGTTAGGCACTTAAGTTCGGGCCGACTGCCACCTGGCACCTGCGCTCGCGCAAATAGAAAACTTCAAATTCTTAAATACGTTACGGTGGTCTACACCAGCTTTCTTTTGCGCATTCACTCAAAAACTTGATAGGAACCGCAAATATATTATTGTTTCATTCGTTTTTAAATTTCTAAGTTTCTATATACCGCTATACGGTTATTACGGGATATAATTTGTATGAAACCTGAGCGAAGTTGTGCCGCGGGCGCAACACTCTTCGGTAGTTTCCGCCCAAATGCCGGGTAGAATTTCAAATTTCAATCATCTGACAAATGTGTGAATTTCATCTTGTGCGCTATTACACTATTACGTTATTGGAAGTTAAGAAAGAATGACAGATTATCGAAAATGACGAGTCTTGTTTACGTGCTCGTTGAAAATGCGCAATGACGAAATAAATAAGTCTGACCTAGTGACATTTTGTGTAGAAATCCCACCTCCGCTTGGCCCAGGTGACGAGCTAACAACAGCTAACACGTTAGGAATTCTGCCAACTTCAAATGATGAACTTGAGGAAATTGATGGCGATGCAGTATCGAAAGTCAACGAAGTGTTCTCTAGCTCAAATCAACCCGAACAAACTATTTCCACCATCAGAGTAAATATTAGAGTAAATATTAGAGACGCACATTCCATTACGTAATCACACTAAATACAGTTTCTTCTAGGTTTTTAGCTTAATGAAGATAAAGTTTCTGCATTCTCATTTACAATTTATCCTTTTTTATTGGTAGCTGTTTCCACACCCCAATTTTACACCCCCCGCCCTAAAAGTGGGCCCCTAGCATATCATTTCCCGGGCCCTATTTGAGAGCCACGCCGCCCCTGATCTGTGAAGATAAAACTGGTTTTCTGTAGAGAAATGTCTCGAAGTAGAGTCCTGACAAAGCCGCCATGTTTTGAAAGAAGACGAAAAAGCAAGACATCACAAGTAATACCAGACGTCGTCGACTCTGGCCTAAAACTGTAGTTTAAGGTACTTTATTATATGGCAAGCATTTGTTTTGGTGAATCGCGCAATTTGATTGGCTACTGACGTGGCAGGAGTTTCCCGTATCGCCCGTGGGCAATACGGAATTTTTATTGCCCTGCGAGGAAAACAATAGCAAAAACTTTAAAATTCAATAAATTGTATTTACAAGAAGTAGAAAATTATTAAAATGAGCGACGAGGTGCATTCTGAGAGCGAGTTTTATTACCCAGAAGTTGAAAATGAAGAATACGAAAGTAATTTTTATCAGTTTCACGAAGTACAGAGCGACGACGTCTACGAGCAGCGAAACAGCCAGGAAGAAATTGACAGTTTTATAAGAGAGCAGAAAAGCGTAAACACGGTGAAAAAAACAGCAAGCGACATGAATGCATTCAACCGATACCTAGCTGAAATAAACAAACAATATCTAAACATTTTGCACTTACCAGCACAGGAGCTTGACCACTTGTTGTCCAAATTTTTCAAAGATATCCGTAAAATAAATGGCGAAGAGTACGAACCGGACACGATTTCAAGTTTCCAAAGGAGTATTCAGCGGTTCCTTTCCGACAACAAATCCCAGTTTAACATCCTGATAGACAAAGAGTTTTAAGATGTCCCGCGAAGTCCTTGCAGCGAAACGAAAATGTTTGGTAAACAAAGCCGGCAAGGGAAACAAGCCAAATGCTACTCGCGTTCTCACAAGAAGAAGAAGAGGACAAACTGTTTGAATGCGGACAGTTTGGTATGTCTGGACCAGAAGTCCTCCAGAGAACCATGTGGTGGTTTGTGGCACTCCACTTTGGCTTCAGGGCGAGAGACGAAAGCCGTAAGTTGCGTTGGGGCGATATTCAACTCCAAACCAATATTGATGGTCGCGAAATGCTCGTCTGGCTATGTGAGCGTGGCACGAAAACACGTAGAGGTCAAGAAAACGGTCACCAAAGATCATTTCAACCGAAGATTTACGCCACCGGATCAGAAAGATGCCCTGTTGAATACTATAAAATCTTCAAGAGCCATCGTCCAGTCGAAATGAATACAGCAGACGCGCCGTTTTTCCTTGCTGTCAGACATGGGAACCGCCATCAAAACAACAACATTTGGTATATGAAATCTCCTCTGGGCAAGAATGAAATTGGCAAGTTCGTCAGCAAAGCAGCAGAAAATGCTGGTCTTCAGCGAGCCGGGGGAAAATTAAGTAACCATTCTGTTAGAAAAACCAGTATCTCGAGGCTGTTAGACGCCAACACTCCCGAAATCTTTGTGGCCCAGCTGAGTGGACACAAGAACCTGCAAAGTCTACAGTCGTATAAATCGGCAAGCGAACAACATCAGCTTCAGATGTCCAGTATACTCAGCGGAACTCAACCATCAGCACAAAACCAACCAAGAAGGGCACTTAATCCTCTTGAAAATTTACAACCAGCGATACGTGAGCCAGTTGATACGTCCCAGTTGGAAACCCAGCTCGGCCAGCTGCAGCATTTCGAAGCAACACATTCATACCAGGAAGATTCAAACAGCCAAGCAGTTTTCGCTGGTGCAAGTATAAGCAGCATCTCAGGGTGTCAATTCCAGATCTTCAATGGTCCAGTGAAGATATTCCAAGGGAAAAAGCGGCGAAGACTTGTGATTGAAAGCGATGAAGAAGGCTAAGTTTTGTTGACACTTTTTTGATCGAACAGCCGTAATATATTTTTCAAATAACTTTGAGTTTTTACGAATGTTTTAAGCCAGTTACGACAATAAGTTTTCTTGATTTGTTAATCTTTTCTTTCATCGTTATTTAAATTTAATCTTGCGATTATATTTCCCAGATAAAGATATTTAAAACGAACTTGACTTCTTTGCTTGTTTCCGTGTGTGTTTTGTTGAATTCGCCACGCCGCCTCAAGCACAAATTGTCGCATTACTCGCATATTCAGTCGCGTGACCGGATGTAATGGATAAACTAATTATCCATCGATATTAATTTTTGTACTGATTTATGCCATATAATAAACAACTTACTAACCTCGTCTGTTCGGTCTGTACGGTAAAATATCAAACCTCGGTTTTGCTGTATTGACCTCGCTATCGCTCGGTCAATACAGAAAAACCTCGGTTTGATATTTCACCGTACAGACCTCACTCTCAGTTAGTAAGTAGTTAGTACTGGAGTTAATCCTAAATAACTTCCTTGCTTCTGTACTTTTATTTAGTGCAAAAATTGCTAAAATTTGAACCATTTTATAGCCATTTTACTCTCAAGACTCAAGTTAATATATTTACTCGTATTTACTGCTTTTGTGTGGTTGAAACTTGACAGCAAACTTTTTTGTCGTTCGTTTTGATAGTAAGATGGCTCATGCTGCTAAACCAATAAACTACAATGTATTATTTTTCGGAAACAAACATTTTATTATTTAAATATTGTAATGACTGGATTTAATTTTCAAAACATGAAGATTTAATACCATGCAAGTACTAAATATAGCCAATCAATATTTGTAACCAAACAATTGTAATTTTTTATAGTATACTAGTTTATTAATATTTCAAATTTTAATTTTATAATTAATTGTTCTTGACAGTTCAAATCAGAAGTGGATTATGTTTATTTGATGACTGAAGTGGTCTGAGTACATCTCCCTCACATTGTGGTTTTTATTCATGCACTATTACTGAATTACAAGTGAGTACATATTAATTTGGTGTTGCATGAAAATTGTTTGTAAATAATTAGTCTTTGCAATTCTTTTTTAATTTATTGCATGTATGTCAAGGACTTGTGTACATACATTAGGGGCCATAAAGGCTCAAAACAATGTTTAACACTATTTACTAATGCCAGTCAAATGGTGTATATTCTACTGACTCTGGTTTAAGGTGTAAACAATTTAAGAGTTGACTTTATCACAACTTTTGTGGATAGATCATCTTAATTTTCATTGATAATTAGATGAAAAGGAAACTACATGCAGGGGTCACCACATTGAGTGGGTATCTCCCCCAAACTATATTTTTTGGAAAATTAGGGTGGGTTATAATCTCCCTGATACTAAAAAAGTGTAAATATAAAAATATGGGGTGACCATGACTTAAATTAAATAATTATAACTATAAAAAATATGGGGTCACTACTTAATGTGGGATCTCCCTGAAAATATGATATATTTTTGGAAAGATCGCACATTAAGTAGTGACCCCATATTTTTATATAGTTATAATTATTTAAGTCGTGGTGACCCCATATTTTTAGATTTTATATTTACACTTTTTTAGTATCGGGGAGATACCCACCCTAATTTTGCAAAAAATTATAGTTTCAGGGAGATACCCACTCAATGTGGTGACCCCATATAGTTTCCTTTTCATCTTATTTTTTCTTTTATTTCTAGAGATATATCCACAAAAGTTGTGATAAGTAACCTTAATTTATGACAGAGAACTTGGCTGTTTTACATCTTAAACCAGAGGATATAATTATATATATATATATATATATTTATATATATATATATATATATATATATATATATATATATATAATATATATATTATATATATCTCAGCTTAGAAAATTCCAGATGAATTAAAAAAGGATAGCTTTCAGTAAAAAAGTACTCCTAGTGGATGAACCAATACTGGGCAAGTATTGTAGAAGAAACCCTACTAGCTTAAACTTTACTAATTTAACCGCGGTGGGGAAATTAAACTGTCACATTTGCACTCTAGTTTACTTGCAGTAGTCCAACACTCTACCATCTGAGCTACAATGCCAAGTTGGAACTAGGTCGCACGTGGGACGATGGTATATATTATACTGCACTAGAAAACTTGACGTGTTGTAAGCGTGTTGTTAGAACACGTCGACGTGTTTATACGACACGTTGACGTGTTATGAAAACCTTGCCTTGTGAAGTTATAACACGTCAGTGTGTTGTTTTTTCAATATGCAGTTGGAAGAACACGTCTAAATAAGTTCTAGCGTGATGTAACAACACACCAAATTCAAACAACACGCCATCAACTGTCAACAACACGTCAAAAAACTGCTACAACACAGCAAAAGTGTGTTGCAAAAGCCATAAAACACACCGACGTGTTAAAACAACACATCAACGTGTTGTTGGAGTAGAACACGTCGACGTGTTAAAAGAACACGTCAACGTGTTGTCGCCGAAAATTTTCGGTGAAGAACACGCCAGCGTGTTAAAAGAACACGTTATAACGTGTTGTTGCTGCAAGCTGGTGACGTAACCAGACCTTATGATGACGAAACATCACGCCACTTTTTTCAGTCCGAAGTCCAGAGCTGCGGGGCGAAGGTTTTTATAATTTTTTTGTCTGAAAAAGAGTTTTTTTGAGAAAATAACAGTAAACCACAACATTTAAAACGTCTGAATTGTATCCTTGGAAGAGACAAAGTTCACTACAACTGTAAATACCACTACCAGGCAGAGCTGAGGACTTTTAATAAAGAAATGTTACGAAAGAATATCGTTTGGACACAGTAAGTAAAATTTTATAACGGGTTGCTATAAAAAGTCAGTGTTTTTCAGCATGAACGCCACGACGTTGATTAAAAAAACCTATCAATATCATGTGAATAATATAATATTGTTTCTATTTTTTATGTTCAACTCTTGAGAACCCAATGTAAAAGAAAAAGCATCTCAAACTGGCCAGTCAAGTGTGAAAAATGGTTCGGGTTTTCGTTTTTGCTTGTTATCTGACATGAAGTTTATACTGTATGAACTAAAACAGTTCGACAAAAAAAACCTACAACGCTGTAATACCATTGTATATTAGGTAAGAATTCATATAACGATTAAAGTAAATTGTTCACTAAACACATATTTGTCCTAAACATCTAGTCAAAATCGAATTTTTTACGCATTTTTTAAACTTTTAAATCCTTGCATGTACATCCGCCGCCATAACCCATGATCTGCCGTCCTAAATTTTCCCAATCCAATTGAATTTACAATTAACTATTGTCAACCTATATTTGGTAGATCTAAAAAGACTATAAAATATGAACACTTTAAAAAAAGACTAGGGAACAGCGGTCTGCAATTAAACCACATTTCTCTGTTTAAGCGAACTAGCCTTTTTGCACTGAATGAAGGAATGTTTGATACAAGTGATGTTTTGTATGTATGTTTCCTGAAGCTACCAAGCAACCTTTCTTGTGAAGTTTTGTTTATTTGAGTTTCCTAATGAGGTCCGAAAAGAAATAATGCAACCAAACAATTTAAAATTTGCAAGTCAAAGACCATGCAGGTATTCTTAATACATTACTAAATATCAAGTGATCACTAGTTTTGTACATGCCCTTTATTAAACCCACAAAAAAAGCAATTTAATAAATGGCTTGAATGAAATCATCTATAAATTAAAGCAATTATTTATTACAAACTATATAAACTCTCTGTTGACCACTATCAATTATATAAATATGCAGGTTTTATGCAAAAACGATTCCTGTTAAGGTTCTTAACAGCAAAGTACAGAGTTTAGAATGAAGAGTGCTTGGTGTAGAATGTAGAATGGAGAGTGTAGAGCGCACTGAGAGTGTAGAGTGCACTGAAAGTGTAGAAGGCACTGAGAGTGTAGAGTCCACTGAGAGTGGAGCGTGTAGAGTGCACTGAGAGTGGAGCGTGTAGAGTGCACTTAGAGTGTAGAGTGCACTGAGAGTGTAGAGTGAACTGAGAGTGTAGAGTGCACTGAGAGTGTAGAGTGCAGTGAGAGTGTAGAGTGCACTGAGAATGTAGAGTGCAATAAGATTGTAGAGTGCACTGGGAGTGTAGAGTGGAGCGTGTAGAGTGCACTGAGAGTGTAGAGTGCACTGAGAGGGTAGCCTGCACTGAGGGTGTAGAGTGCACGGTACTGAGAGTGTAGCCTGCACTGGGAGTATAGAATGGAGAGTCAGAATGCAGAGTGCTTAGTGGAGAGTACAGAGTGAAGCGTGTAGTGCAGTGCAGTGCAGTGCAGTGCAGTGCAGTGCAGTGCAGTGCAGTGCAGTGCAGTGCAGTGCAGTGCAGTGCAGTGCAGTGCAGTGCAGTGCAGTGCAGTGCAGTGCAGTGGAGTGCCAGTGCAGTGCAGTGCAGTGCAGTGCAGTGCAGTGCAGTGCAG
Source organism: Paragorgia papillata (assembly GCA_035771165.1). Classification (NCBI taxonomy): domain Eukaryota; kingdom Metazoa; phylum Cnidaria; class Anthozoa; order Scleralcyonacea; family Coralliidae; genus Paragorgia; species Paragorgia papillata. Next base: position 86,090 of record JAWNZC010000022.1, on the reverse strand, counting down.
TGCAGTGCAGTGCAGTGCAGTGCAGTGCAGTGCAGTGCAGTGCAGTGCAGTGCAGTGCAGTGCAGTGCAGTGCAGTGCAGTGCAGTGCAGTGCAGTGCAGTGCAGTGCAGTGTAGTGTAGTGTAGTGTAGTGTAGTGTAGAGTGTAGTGTAGAGAGTAGAGTGCGAAGTCTAGAGCGTAGAGTGCTGAATGCAGAGTGTTTAGTGGAGAGTACAAAGTGTAGGTTGTGGAGTGTAGACTGCAGAGTATGGAGTGCTGAGTGTAGAGTTCGGAGTGCAGAGTTCAGACTTCAGAGTGCTTAGTGGAGAGTGGAAAGTACAGAGTGTGGCGTGTAGTGTGGAGTACAGCGTGTAGTGTAGGGTGTAGTGTGTAGAATGTAGATTACAGGGTGTAGTATGGAGTGCAGAGTGCAGAGTGTAAGCTGCAGAGTGTAGCGTGCAGAGTGTAAGCCGTATAGAGTGTAAGCTGTATAGAGTGCAAGCTGTATAGAGTGCAAGCTGCAGAGTGCAAGCTGCAGAGTGCAAGCTGCAGAGTGCAAGCTGCAGAGTGGAGAGTGAAGAGTGGAGAGTACAAGTTGCAGAATGTAGACTGCAGAGTGGAGAGTACAAGCTGCAGAGTGGAGAGTACAAGTTGCAGAATGTAGACTACAGAGTGAAGACTGCAGAGTGGAAAGTGCAGAGTGCAGAGTGCAAGCTGCAGAGTGTAGAGTGCAGTGCCAGAGTACAGAGTGCAAGTTGCAGAGTGTAGACTGCAAAGTGGAGAGTACACAGTGTAGAGTGCAGAGTGTGGCGTGCACAGAGTGTGGAGTGTGTAGAGTGCAGTGTGTGGAGTGCAGTGTGTGGAGTGCAGTGTGTGGAGTGCAGTGTGTGGAGTGCAGTGAGTGTGGAGTGCAGTGAGTGTGGAGTGCAGTGAGTGTGGAGTGCAGAGAGTGTGGAGTGCAGAGAGTGTGGAGTGTAGAGAGTGTGGAGTGCAGAGTGTGGAGTGCAGGGAGTGTGGAGTGCAGAGAGTGTGGAGTGCAGAGAGTGTGGAGTGCAGAGAGTGTGGAGTGCAGAGAGTGTGGAGTGTAGGGAGTGTGGAGTGTAGAGAGTGTGGAGTGTAGAGAGTGTGGAGTGCAGAGAGTGTGGAGAGCAGAGAGTGTGGAGTGCAGAGTGTGTGGAGTGTAGAGTGTGGAGTGCAGACAGAGTGGAGTGTGGAGTGCAGAGAGTGTGGAGTGCAGAGAGTGTGGAGTGCAGAGAGTGTGGAGTGCAGAGTGTGTGGAGTGCAGAGAGTGTGGAGTGCAGAGAGTGTGGAGTGCAGAGAGTGTAGAGTGCAGAGGGTGTGGAGTGCAGAGAGTGTGGAGTGCAGAGAGTGTGGAGTGCAGATAGTGTGGAGTGCAGAGAGTGTGGAGTGCAGAGAGTGTGGAGTGCAGAGAGTGTGGAGTGCAGAGAGTGTGGAGTGCAGAGAGTGTGGAGTGCAGACAGTGTGGAGTGCAGAGGGTGTGGGGTGCAGAGAGTGTGGAGTGCAGAGAGTGTGCAGTGCAGAGAGTGTGGAGTGCAGAGAGTGTGGATTGCAGAGAGTGTGGAGTGCAGAGAGTGGGGAGTGTGGAGTGCAGAGAGTATGGAGTGCAGTGAGTGTGGAGTGCAGAGAGTGTGGAGTGCAGAGAGTGTGGAGTGCAGAGAGTGTGGAGTGCAGAGAGTGGGGAGTGCAGAGATTGTGGAGTGTAGAGAGTGTGGAGAGCAGAGAGTGTGGAGTGCAGAGTGTGTGGAGTGTAGAGTGTGGAGTGCAGAAAGAGTGGAGTGTGGAGTGCAGAGAGTGTGGAGTGCAGAGAGTGTGGAGTGCAGAGAGTGTGGAGTGCAGAGAGTGTGGAGTGCAGAGAGTGTGGAGTGCAGAGGGTGTGGAGTGGAGAGAGTGTGGAGTGCAGAGAGTGTGGGGTGCAGAGAGTGTGGAGTGCAGAGGGTGTGGTGTGCAGAGAGTGTGGAGTGCAGAGAGTGTGGAGTGCAGAGAGTGTGGAGTGCAGAGAGTGTGGAGTGCAGAGAGTGTGGAGTGCAGAGAGTGGGGAGTGTGGAGTGCAGAGAGTATGGAGTGCAGTGAGTGTGGAGTGCAGAGAGTGTGGAGTGCAGAGAGTGGGGAGTGCAGAGAGTGTGGAGTGTAGAGAGTGTGGAGTGCAGAGTGCAGAGAGTATGAAGTGCAGTGAGTGTGGAGTGCAATGAGTGCGGAGTGCAGAGAGTGTGGAGTGCAATGAGTGTGGAGTGCAGAGAGTGTGGAGTGCAGAGAGTGTGGAGTGCAGAGAGTGTGGAGTGCAGAGAGTGTGGAGTGTAGAGAGTCTGGAGTGCAGAGAGTGTGGAGTGCAGAGAGTGGGGAGTGCAGAGAGTGTGGAGTGTGGAGGGTGGAGAGTGTGGAGTGCAATGAGTGTGGAGTGCAGAGAGTGTGGAGTGCAATGAGTGTGGAGTGCAGAGAGTGTGGAGTGCAGAGAGTGTGGAGTGCAGAGAGTGTGGAGTGCAGAGAGTGTGGAGTGCAGAGAGTGTGGTGTGCAGAGAGTGTGGAGTGCAGAGAGTGTAGAGTGCAGAGGGTATGGAGTGCAGAGAGTGTGAAGTGCAGAGAGTGTGGGGTGCAGAGAGTGTGGAGTGCAGTGTGTGGAGTGCAGTGAGTGTGGAGTGCAGTGAGTGTGGAGTGCAGTGAGTGTGGAGTGCAGAGAGTGTGGAGTGCAGAGAGTGTGGAGTGTAGAGAGTGTGGAGTGCAGAGTGTGGAGTGCAGGGAGTGTGGAGTGCAGAGAGTGTGGAGTGCAGAGAGTGTGGAGTGCAGAGAGTGTGGAGTGTAGGGAGTGTGGAGTGCAGAGAGTGGGGAGTGCAGAGAGTGTGGAGTGTGGAGGGTGGAGAGTGTGGAGTGCAATGAGTGTGGAGTGCAGAGAGTGTGGAGTGCAATGAGTGTGGAGTGCAGAGAGTGTGGAGTGCAGAGAGTGTGGAGTGCAGAGAGTGTGGAGTGCAGAGAGTGTGGAGTGCAGAGAGTGTGGAGTGCAGAGAGTGTGGAGTGCAGAGAGTGTGGAGTGCAGAGAGTGTGGAGTGCAGAGAGTGTAGAGTGCAGAGGGTGTGGAGTGCAGAGAGTGTGAAGTGCAGAGAGTGTGGGGTGCAGAGAGTGTGGAGTGCAGTGTGTGGAGTGCAGTGAGTGTGGAGTGCAGTGAGTGTGGAGTGCAGTGAGTGTGGAGTGCAGAGAGTGTGGAGTGCAGAGAGTGTGGAGTGTAGAGAGTGTGGAGTGCAGAGTGTGGAGTGCAGGGAGTGTGGAGTGCAGAGAGTGTGGAGTGCAGAGAGTGTGGAGTGCAGAGAGTGTGGAGTGCAGAGAGTGTGGAGTGTAGGGAGTGTGGAGTGTAGAGAGTGTGGAGTGTAGAGAGTGTGGAGTGCAGAGAGTGTGGAGAGCAGAGAGTGTGGAGTGCAGAGTGTGTGGAGTGTAGAGTGTGGAGTGCAGACAGAGTGGAGTGTGGAGTGCAGAGAGTGTGGAGTGCAGAGAGTGTGGAGTGCAGAGAGTGTGGAGTGCAGAGAGTGTGTGGAGTGCAGAGAGTGTGGAGTGCAGAGAGTGTGGAGTGCAGAGTGTGTGGAGTGCAGAGAGTGTGGAGTGCAGAGAGTGTGGAGTGCAGAGAGTGTAGAGTGCAGAGGGCGTGGAGTGCAGAGAGTGTGGAGTGCAGAGAGTGTGGAGTGCAGAGAGTGTGGAGTGCAGATAGTGTGGAGTGCAGAGAGTGTGGAGTGCAGAGAGTGTGGGTGCAGAGAGTGTGGAGTGCAGAGAGTGTGGAGTGCAGAGAGTGTGGAGTGCAGAGGATGTGGAGTGCAGAGAGTGTGGAGTGCAGAGAGTGTGGAGTGCAGACAGTGTGGGAGTGCAGAGGGTGTGGTGTGCAGAGAGTGTGGAGTGCAGAGAGTGTGCAGTGCAGAGAGTGTGGAGTGCAGAGAGTGTGGATTGCAGAGAGTGTGGAGTGCAGAGAGTGGGGAGTGTGGAGTGCAGAGAGTATGGAGTGCAGTGAGTGTGGAGTGCAGAGAGTGTGGAGTGCAGAGAGTGTGGAGTGCAGAGAGTGTGGAGTGCAGAGAGTGGGGAGTGCAGAGATTGTGGAGTGTAGAGAGTGTGGAGAGCAGAGAGTGTGGAGTGCAGAGTGTGTGGAGTGTAGAGTGTGGAGTGCAGAAAGAGTGGAGTGTGGAGTGCAGAGAGTGTGGAGTGCAGAGAGTGTGGAGTGCAGAGAGTGTGGAGTGCAGAGAGTGTGGAGTGCAGAGAGTGTGGAGTGCAGAGGGTGTGGAGTGGAGAGAGTGTGGAGTGCAGAGAGTGTGGGGTGCAGAGAGTGTGGAGTGCAGAGGGTGTGGGGTGCAGAGAGTGTGGAGTGCAGAGAGTGTGGAGTGCAGAGAGTGTGGAGTGCAGAGAGTGTGGAGTGCAGAGAGTGTGGCGTGCAGAGAGTGTGGAGTGCAGAGAGTGTGGAGTGCAGAGGATGTGGAGTGCAGAGAGAGTGTGGAGTGCAGAGAGTGTGGAGTGCAGAGAGTGTGGAGTGCAGACAGTGTGGAGTGCAGAGGGTGTGGGGTGCAGAGAGTGTGGAGTGCAGAGAGTGTGCAGTGCAGAGAGTGTGGAGTGCAGAGAGTGTGGATTGCAGAGAGTGTGGAGTGCAGAGAGTGGGGAGTGAGTGTGGAGTGCAGAGAGTCTGGAGTGCAGTGAGTGTGGAGTGCAGAGAGTGTGGAGTGCAGAGAGTGTGGAGTGCAGAGAGTGTGGAGTGCAGAGAGTGGGGAGTGCAGAGATTGTGGAGTGTAGAGAGTGTGGAGAGCAGAGAGTGTGGAGTGCAGAGTGTGTGGAGTGTAGAGTGTGGAGTGCAGAAAGAGTGGAGTGTGGAGTGCAGAGAGTGTGGAGTGCAGAGAGTGTGGAGTGCAGAGAGTGTGGAGTGCAGAGAGTGTGGAGTGCAGAGAGTGTGGAGTGCAGAGGGTGTGGAGTGGAGAGAGTGTGGAGTGCAGAGAGTGTGGGGTGCAGAGAGTGTGGAGTGCAGAGGGTGTGGGGTGCAGAGAGTGTGGAGTGCAGAGAGTGTGGAGTGCAGAGAGTGTGGAGTGCAGAGAGTGTGGAGTGCAGAGAGTGTGGAGTGCAGAGAGTGTGGAGTGCAGAGAGTGTGGAGTGCAGAGAGTGTGGAGTGCAGAGGATGTGGAGTGCAGAGAGTGTGGAGTGCAGAGAGTGTGGAGTGCAGAGAGTGTGGAGTGCAGACAGTGTGGAGTGCAGAGGGTGTGGGGTGCAGAGAGTGTGGAGTGCAGAGAGTGTGCAGTGCAGAGAGTGTGGAGTGCAGAGAGTGTGGATTGCAGAGAGTGTGGAGTGCAGAGAGTGGGGAGTGTGGAGTGCAGAGAGTATGGAGTGCAGTGAGTGTGGAGTGCAGAGAGTGTGGAGTGCAGAGAGTGTGGAGTGCAGAGAGTGTGGAGTGCAGAGAGTGGGGAGTGCAGAGATTGTGGAGTGTAGAGAGTGTGGAGAGCAGAGAGTGTGGAGTGCAGAGTGTGTGGAGTGTAGAGTGTGGAGTGCAGAAAGAGTGGAGTGTGGAGTGCAGAGAGTGTGGAGTGCAGAGAGTGTGGAGTGCAGAGAGTGTGGAGTGCAGAGAGTGTGGAGTGCAGAGAGTGTGGAGTGCAGAGGGTGTGGAGTGGAGAGAGTGTGGAGTGCAGAGAGTGTGGGGTGCAGAGAGTGTGGAGTGCAGAGGGTGTGGGGTGCAGAGAGTGTGGAGTGCAGAGAGTGTGGAGTGCAGAGAGTGTGGAGTGCAGAGAGTGTGGAGTGCAGAGAGTGTGGAGTGCAGAGAGTGTGGAGTGCAGAGAGTATGGAGTGCAGTGAGTGTGGAGTGCAGAGAGTGTGGAGTGCAGAGAGTGGGGAGTGCAGAGAGTGTGGAGTGTAGAGAGTGTGGAGTGCAGAGTGCAGAGAGTATGAAGTGCAGTGAGTGTGGAGTGCAATGAGTGCGGAGAGTGCAGAGAGTGTGGAGTGCAATGAGTGTGGAGTGCAGAGAGTGTGGAGTGCAGAGAGTGTGGAGTGCAGAGAGTGTGGAGTGTAGAGAGTCTGGAGTGCAGAGAGTGTGGAGTGCAGAGAGTGGGGAGTGCAGAGAGTGTGGAGTGTGGAGGGTGGAGAGTGTGGAGTGCAATGAGTGTGGAGTGCAGAGAGTGTGGAGTGCAATGAGTGTGGAGTGCAGAGAGTGTGGAGTGCAGAGAGTGTGGAGTGCAGAGAGTGTGGAGTGCAGAGAGTGTGGAGTGCAGAGAGTGTGGAGTGCAGAGAGTGTGGAGTGCAGAGAGTGTAGAGTGCAGAGGGTGTGGAGTGCAGAGAGTGTGAAGTGCAGAGAGTGTGGGGTGCAGAGAGTGTGGAGTGCAGAGAGTGTGGAGTGCAGAGAGTGTGGAGTGCAGGGAGTGTGGAGTGCAGAGAGTGTGGAGTGCAGAGGGTGTGGAGTGCAGAGAGTGTGGAGTGCAGAGAGTGTGGAGTGCAGAGAGTGTGGAGTGCAGAGAGTGTGGAGTGCAGAGGGTGTGGAGTGCAGAGAGTGTGGAGTGCAGAGAGTGTGGAGTGCAGAGAGTGTGGAGTGCAGAGAGTGTGGAGTGCAGAGAGTGTGGAGTGCAGTGAGTGTGGAGTGCAGAGAGTGTGGAGTGCAGAGAGTGGGGAGTGTGGAGTGCAGAGAGTATGGAGTGCAGAGTGGAGTGCAGAGAGTGTGGAGTGCAGAGAGTGTGGAGTGCAGAGAGTGGGGAGTGCAGAGAGTGTGGAGTGTAGAGAGTGTGGAGTGCAGAGTGCAGAGAGTATGAAGTGCAGTGAGTGTGGAGTGCAATGAGTGTGGAGTGCAGAGAGTGTGGAGTGCAATGAGTGTGGAGTGCAGAGAGTGTGGAGTGCAGAGAGTGTGGAGTGCAGAGAGTGTGGAGTGTAGAGAGTCTGGAGTGCAGAGAGTGTGGAGTGCAGAGAGTGGGGAGTGCAGAGAGTGTGGAGTGTGGAGGGTGGAGAGTGTGGAGTGCAATGAGTGTGGAGTGCAGAGAGTGTGGAGTGCAATGAGTGTGGAGTGCAGAGAGTGTGGAGTGCAGAGAGTGTGGAGTGCAGAGAGTGTGGAGTGCAGAGAGTGTGGAGTGCAGAGAGTGTGGAGTGCAGAGAGTGTGGAGTGCAGAGAGTGTGGAGTGCAGAGAGTGCAGAGAGTGTAGAGTGCAGAGGGTGTGGAGTGCAGAGAGTGTGAAGTGCAGAGAGTGTGGAGTGCAGAGAGTGTGGAGTGCATTGAGTGTGGAGTGCAGAGAGTGTGGAGTGCAGAGAGTGTGGAGTGCAGAGAGTGTGGAGTGCAGAGAGTGTGGAGTGCAGAGGGTGTGGAGTGCAGAGAGTGTGGAGTGCAGAGAGTGTGGAGTGCAGAGAGTGTGGAGTGCAGAGAGTGTGGAGTGCAGAGAGTGTGGAGTGCAGAGAGTGTGGAGTGCAGAGGGTGTGGAGTGCAGAGAGTGTGGAGTGCAGAGAGTGTGGAGTGCAGAGAGTGTGGAGTGCAGAGAGTGTGGAGTGCAGAGAGTGTGGAGTGCAGAGAGTGTGGAGTGCAGAGAGTGTGGAGTGCAGAGAGTGTGGAGTGCAGAGAGTGGGGAGTGTGGAGTGCAGAGAGTATGGAATGCAGTGAGTGTGGAGTGCAGAGAGTGTGGAGTGCAGAGAGTGTGGAGTGCAGAGAGTGGGGAGTGCAGAGAGTGTGGAGTGTAGAGAGTGTGGAGTGCAGAGTGCAGAGAGTATGAAGTGCAGTGAGTGTGGAGTGCAAGAGTGTGGAGTGCAGAGAGTGTGGAGTGCAATGAGTGTGGAGTGCAGAGAGTGTGGAGTGCAGAGAGTGTGGAGTGCAGAGAGTGTGGAGTGTAGAGAGTCTGGAGTGCAGAGAGTGTGGAGTGCAGAGAGTGGGGAGTGCTGAGAGTGTGGAGTGTGGAGGGTGGAGAGTGTGGAGTGCAATGAGTGTGGAGTGCAGAGAGTGTGGAGTGCAATGAGTGTGGAGTGCAGAGAGTGTGGAGTGCAGAGAGTGTGGAGTGCAGAGAGTGTGGAGTGCAGAGAGTGTGGAGTGCAGAGAGTGTGGAGTGCAGAGAGTGTGGAGTGCAGAGAGTGTAGAGTGCAGAGGTGTGGAGTGCAGAGAGTGTGAAGTGCAGAGAGTGTGGAGTGCAGAGAGTGTGGAGTGCATTGAGTGTGGAGTGCATTGAGTGTGGAGTGCAGAGAGTGTGGAGTGCAGAGAGTGTGGAGTGCAGAGAGTGTGGAGTGCAGAGAGTGTGGAGTGCAGAGGGTGTGGAGTGCAGAGAGTGTGTGGAGTGCAGAGAGTGTGGAGTGCAGAGAGTGTGGAGTGCAGAGAGTGTGGAGTGCAGAGAGTGTGGAGTGCAGAGAGTGTGGAGTGCAGAGAGTGTGGAGTGCAGAGGGTGTGGAGTGCAGAGAGTGTGGAGTGCAGAGAGTGTGGAGTGCAGAGAGTGTGGAGTGCAGAGAGTGTGGAGTGCAGAGAGTGTGGAGTGCAGAGAGTGTGGAGTGCAGAGAGTGTGGAGTGCAGAGAGTGGGGAGTGTGGAGTGCAGAGAGTATGGAGTGCAGTGAGTGTGGAGTGCAGAGAGTGTGGAGTGCAGAGAGTGTGGAGTGCAGAGAGTGGGGAGTGCAGAGAGTGTGGAGTGTAGAGAGTGTGGAGTGCAGAGTGCAGAGAGTATGAAGTGCAGTGAGTGTGGAGTGCAATGAGTGTGGAGTGCAGAGAGTGTGGAGTGCAATGAGTGTGGAGTGCAGAGAGTGTGGAGTGCAGAGAGTGTGGAGTGTAGAGAGTCTGGAGTGCAGAGAGTGTGGAGTGCAGAGAGTGGGGAGTGCAGAGAGTGTGGAGTGTGGAGGGTGGAGAGTGTGGAGTGCAGAGAGTATGGAGTGCAGTGAGTGTGGAGTGCAGAGAGTGTGGAGTGCAGAGAGTGTGGAGTGCAGAGAGTGTGGAGTGCAGAGAGTGGGGAGTGCAGAGATTGTGGAGTGTAGAGAGTGTGGAGAGCAGAGAGTGTGGAGTGCAGAGTGTGTGGAGTGTAGAGTGTGGAGTGCAGAAAGAGTGGAGTGTGGAGTGCAGAGAGTGTGGAGTGCAGAGAGTGTGGAGTGCAGAGAGTGTGGAGTGCAGAGAGTGTGGAGTGCAGAGAGTGTGGAGTGCAGAGGGTGTGGAGTGGAGAGAGTGTGGAGTGCAGAGAGTGTGGGGTGCAGAGAGTGTGGAGTGCAGAGGGTGTGGGGTGCAGAGAGTGTGGAGTGCAGAGAGTGTGGAGTGCAGAGAGTGTGGAGTGCAGAGAGTGTGGAGTGCAGAGAGTGTGGAGTGCAGAGAGTGTGGAGTGCAGAGAGTGTGGAGTGCAGAGGATGTGGAGTGCAGAGAGTGTGGAGTGCAGAGAGTGTGGAGTGCAGACAGTGTGGAGTGCAGAGGGTGTGGGGTGCAGAGAGTGTGGAGTGCAGAGAGTGTGCAGTGCAGAGAGTGTGGAGTGCAGAGAGTGTGGATTGCAGAGAGTGTGGAGTGCAGAGAGTGGGGAGTGTGGAGTGCAGAGAGTATGGAGTGCAGTGAGTGTGGAGTGCAGAGAGTGTGGAGTGCAGAGAGTGTGGAGTGCAGAGAGTGTGGAGTGCAGAGAGTGGGGAGTGCAGAGATTGTGGAGTGTAGAGAGTGTGGAGAGCAGAGAGTGTGGAGTGCAGAGTGTGTGGAGTGTAGAGTGTGGAGTGCAGAAAGAGTGGAGTGTGGAGTGCAGAGAGTGTGGAGTGCAGAGAGTGTGGAGTGCAGAGAGTGTGGAGTGCAGAGAGTGTGGAGTGCAGAGAGTGTGGAGTGCAGAGGGTGTGGAGTGGAGAGAGTGTGGAGTGCAGAGAGTGTGGGGTGCAGAGAGTGTGGAGTGCAGAGGGTGTGGGGTGCAGAGAGTGTGGAGTGCAGAGAGTGTGGAGTGCAGAGAGTGTGGAGTGCAGAGAGTGTGGAGTGCAGAGAGTGTGGAGTGCAGAGAGTGTGGAGTGCAGAGAGTATGGAGTGCAGTGAGTGTGGAGTGCAGAGAGTGTGGAGTGCAGAGAGTGGGGAGTGCAGAGAGTGTGGAGTGTAGAGAGTGTGGAGTGCAGAGTGCAGAGAGTATGAAGTGCAGTGAGTGTGGAGTGCAATGAGTGCGGAGTGCAGAGAGTGTGGAGTGCAATGAGTGTGGAGTGCAGAGAGTGTGGAGTGCAGAGAGTGTGGAGTGCAGAGAGTGTGGAGTGTAGAGAGTCTGGAGTGCAGAGAGTGTGGAGTGCAGAGAGTGGGGAGTGCAGAGAGTGTGGAGTGTGGAGGGTGGAGAGTGTGGAGTGCAATGAGTGTGGAGTGCAGAGAGTGTGGAGTGCAATGAGTGTGGAGTGCAGAGAGTGTGGAGTGCAGAGAGTGTGGAGTGCAGAGAGTGTGGAGTGCAGAGAGTGTGGAGTGCAGAGAGTGTGGAGTGCAGAGAGTGTGGAGTGCAGAGAGTGTAGAGTGCAGAGGGTGTGGAGTGCAGAGAGTGTGAAGTGCAGAGAGTGTGGGGTGCAGAGAGTGTGGAGTGCAGAGAGTGTGGAGTGCAGAGAGTGTGGAGTGCAGGGAGTGTGGAGTGCAGAGAGTGTGGAGTGCAGAGGGTGTGGAGTGCAGAGAGTGTGGAGTGCAGAGAGTGTGGAGTGCAGAGAGTGTGGAGTGCAGAGAGTGTGGAGTGCAGAGAGTGTGGAGTGCAGAGAGTGTGGAGTGCAGAGAGTGTGGAGTGCAGAGGGTGTGGAGTGCAGAGAGTGTGGAGTGCAGAGAGTGTGGAGTGCAGAGAGTGTGGAGTGCAGAGAGTGTGGAGTGCAGAGAGTGTGGAGTGCAGTGAGTGTGGAGTGCAGAGAGTGTGGAGTGCAGAGAGTGGGGAGTGTGGAGTGCAGAGAGTATGGAGTGCAGTGAGTGTGGAGTGCAGAGAGTGTGGAGTGCAGAGAGTGTGGAGTGCAGAGAGTGGGGAGTGCAGAGAGTGTGGAGTGTAGAGAGTGTGGAGTGCAGAGTGCAGAGAGTATGAAGTGCAGTGAGTGTGGAGTGCAATGAGTGTGGAGTGCAGAGAGTGTGGAGTGCAATGAGTGTGGAGTGCAGAGAGTGTGGAGTGCAGAGAGTGTGGAGTGCAGAGAGTGTGGAGTGTAGAGAGTCTGGAGTGCAGAGAGTGTGGAGTGCAGAGAGTGGGGAGTGCAGAGAGTGTGGAGTGTGGAGGGTGGAGAGTGTGGAGTGCAATGAGTGTGGAGTGCAGAGAGTGTGGAGTGCAATGAGTGTGGAGTGCAGAGAGTGTGGAGTGCAGAGAGTGTGGAGTGCAGAGAGTGTGGAGTGCAGAGAGTGTGGAGTGCAGAGAGTGTGGAGTGCAGAGAGTGTGGAGTGCAGAGAGTGTGGAGTGCAGAGAGTGTAGAGTGCAGAGGGTGTGGAGTGCAGAGAGTGTGAAGTGCAGAGAGTGTGGAGTGCAGAGAGTGTGGAGTGCATTGAGTGTGGAGTGCAGAGAGTGTGGAGTGCAGAGAGTGTGGAGTGCAGAGAGTGTGGAGTGCAGAGAGTGTGGAGTGCAGAGGGTGTGGAGTGCAGAGAGTGTGGAGTGCAGAGAGTGTGGAGTGCAGAGAGTGTGGAGTGCAGAGAGTGTGGAGTGCAGAGAGTGTGGAGTGCAGAGAGTGTGGAGTGCAGAGGGTGTGGAGTGCAGAGAGTGTGGAGTGCAGAGAGTGTGGAGTGCAGAGAGTGTGGAGTGCAGAGAGTGTGGAGTGCAGAGAGTGTGGAGTGCAGAGAGTGTGGAGTGCAGAGAGTGTGTGGAGTGCAGAGAGTGTGGAGTGCAGAGAGTGGGGAGTGTGGAGTGCAGAGAGTATGGAATGCAGTGAGTGTGGAGTGCAGAGAGTGTGGAGTGCAGAGAGTGTGGAGTGCAGAGAGTGGGGAGTGCAGAGAGTGTGGAGTGTAGAGAGTGTGGAGTGCAGAGTGCAGAGAGTATGAAGTGCAGTGAGTGTGGAGTGCAATGAGTGTGGAGTGCAGAGAGTGTGGAGTGCAATGAGTGTGGAGTGCAGAGAGTGTGGAGTGCAGAGAGTGTGGAGTGCAGAGAGAGTGTGGAGTGTAGAGAGTCTGGAGTGCAGAGAGTGTGGAGTGCAGAGAGTGGGGAGTGCTGAGAGTGTGGAGTGTGGAGGGTGGAGAGTGTGGAGTGCAATGAGTGTGGAGTGCAGAGAGTGTGGAGTGCAATGAGTGTGGAGTGCAGAGAGTGTGGAGTGCAGAGAGTGTGGAGTGCAGAGAGTGTGGAGTGCAGAGAGTGTGGAGTGCAGAGAGTGTGGAGTGCAGAGAGTGTGGAGTGCAGAGAGTGTAGAGTGCAGAGTGTGGAGTGCAGAGAGTGTGGAGTGCAGAGAGTGTGGAGTGCAGAGAGTGTGGAGTGCATTGAGTGTGGAGTGCATTGAGTGTGGAGTGCAGAGAGTGTGGAGTGCAGAGAGTGTGGAGTGCAGAGAGTGTGGAGTGCAGAGAGTGTGGAGTGCAGAGGGTGTGGAGTGCAGAGAGTGTGGAGTGCAGAGAGTGTGGAGTGCAGAGAGTGTGGAGTGCAGAGAGTGTGGAGTGCAGAGAGTGTGGAGTGCAGAGAGTGTGGAGTGCAGAGAGTGTGGAGTGCAGAGGGTGTGGAGTGCAGAGAGGGTGGAGTGCAGAGAGTGTGGAGTGCAGAGAGTGTGGAGTGCAGAGAGTGTGGAGTGCAGAGAGTGTGGAGTGCAGAGAGTGTGGAGTGCAGAGAGTGTGGAGTGCAGAGAGTGGGGAGTGTGGAGTGCAGAGAGTATGGAGTGCAGTGAGTGTGGAGTGCAGAGAGTGTGGAGTGCAGAGAGTGTGGAGTGCAGAGAGTGGGGAGTGCAGAGAGTGTGGAGTGTAGAGAGTGTGGAGTGCAGAGTGCAGAGAGTATGAAGTGCAGTGAGTGTGGAGTGCAATGAGTGTGGAGTGCAGAGAGTGTGGAGTGCAATGAGTGTGGAGTGCAGAGAGTGTGGAGTGCAGAGAGTGTGGAGTGTAGAGAGTCTGGAGTGCAGAGAGTGTGGAGTGCAGAGAGTGGGGAGTGCAGAGAGTGTGGAGTGTGGAGGGTGGAGAGTGTGGAGTGCAATGAGTGTGGAGTGCAGAGAGTGTGGAGTGCAATGAGTGTGGAGTGCAGAGAGTGTGGAGTGCAGAGAGTGTGGAGTGCAGAGAGTGTGGAGTGCAGAGAGTGTGGAGTGCAGAGAGTGTGGAGTGCAGAGAGTGTGGAGTGCAGAGAGTGTAGAGTGCAGAGGGTGTGGAGTGCAGAGAGTGTGAAGTGCAGAGAGTGTGGAGTGCAGAGAGTGTGGAGTGCAGAGAGTGTGGAGTGCAGAGAGTGTGGAGTGCAGAGAGTGTGGAGTGCAGAGAGTGTGGAGTGCAGAGGGTGTGGAGTGCAGAGAGTGTGGAGTGCAGAGAGTGTGGAGTGCAGAGAGTGTGGAGTGCAGAGAGTGTAGAGTGCAGAGGGTGTGGAGTGCAGAGAGTGTGAAGTGCAGAGAGTGTGGAGTGCAGAGAGTGTGGAGTGCAGAGAGTGTGGAGTGCAGAGAGTGTGGAGTGCAGAGAGTGTGGAGTGCAGAGAGTGTGGAGTGCAGAGAGTGTAGAGTGCAGAGGGTGTGGAGTGCAGAGAGTGTGAAGTGCAGAGAGTGTGGAGTGCAGAGAGTGTGGAGTGCAGAGAGTGTGGAGTGCAGAGAGTGTGGAGTGCAGAGAGTGTGGAGTGCAGAGGGTGTGGAGTGCAGAGAGTGTGGAGTGCAGAGAGTGTGGAGTGCAGAGAGTGTGGAGTGCAGATGGTGTGGGGTGCAGAGAGTGTGGAGTGCAGAGAGTGTGGAGTGCAGAGAGTGGGGAGTGTGGAGTGCAGAGAGTATGGAGTGCAGTGAGTGTGGAGTGCAGAGAGTGTGGAGTGCAGAGAGTGGGAGTGCAGAGAGTGGGGAGTGTGGAGTGCAGAGAGTATGGAGTGCAGTGAGTGTGGAGTGCAGAGAGTGTGGAGTGCAGAGAGTGTGGAGTGCAGAGAGTGGGGAGTGCAGAGAGTGTGGAGTGCAGAGAGTGTGGAGTGCAGAGAGTGTGGAGTGCAGAGAGTGGGGAGTGTGGAGTGCAGAGAGTATGGAGTGCAGTGAGTGTGGAGTGCAGAGAGTGTGGAGTGCAGAGAGTGGGGAGTGCAGAGAGTGGGGAGTGTGGAGTGCAGAGAGTATGGAGTGCAGTGAGTGTGGAGTGCAGAGAGTGTGGAGTGCAGAGAGTGTGGAGTGCAGAGAGTGGGGAGTGTAGAGAGTGTGGAGTGCAGAGAGTGTGGAGTGCAGAGAGTGTGGAGTGCAGAGGGTGTGGAGTGCAGAGAGTGTGGAGTGCAGAGAGTGTGGAGTGCAGAGAGTGTGGAGTGCAGAGAGTGTGGAGTGCAGAGAGTGTGGAGTGCAGAGAGTGTGGAGTGCAGAGAGTGTGGAGTGCAGAGAGTGTGGAGTGCAGAGAGTGGGGAGTGTGGAGTGCAGAGAGTATGGAGTGCAGTGAGTGTGGAGTGCAGAGAGTGTGGAGTGCAGAGAGTGTGGAGTGCAGAGAGTGGGGAGTGCAGAGAGTGTGGAGTGTAGAGAGTGTGGAGTGCAGAGTGCAGAGAGTATGAAGTGCAGTGAGTGTGGAGTGCAATGAGTGTGGAGTGCAGAGAGTGTGGAGTGCAATGAGTGTGGAGTGCAGAGAGTGTGGAGTGCAGAGAGTGTGGAGTGCAGAGAGTGTGGAGTGTAGAGAGTCTGGAGTGCAGAGAGTGTGGAGTGCAGAGAGTGGGGAGTGCAGAGAGTGTGGAGTGTGGAGGGTGGAGAGTGTGGAGTGCAATGAGTGTGGAGTGCAGAGAGTGTGGAGTGCAATGAGTGTGGAGTGCAGAGAGTGTGGAGTGCAGAGAGTGTGGAGTGCAGAGAGTGTGGAGTGCAGAGAGTGTGGAGTGCATTGAGTGTGGAGTGCAGAGAGTGTGGAGTGCAGAGAGTGTGGAGTGCAGAGAGTGGGGAGTGCAGAGAGTGTGGAGTGTAGAGAGTGTGGAGTGCAGAGTGCAGAGAGTATGAAGTGCAGTGAGTGTGGAGTGCAATGAGTGTGGAGTGCAGAGAGTGTGGAGTGCAATGAGTGTGGAGTGCAGAGAGTGTGGAGTGCAGAGAGTGGGGAGTGCAGAGAGTGTGGAGTGTGGAGTGTGGAGAGTGTGGAGTGCAATGAGTGTGGAGTGCAGAGAGTGTGGAGTGCAATGAGTGTGGAGTGCAGAGAGTGTGGAGTGCAGAGAGTGTGGAGTGCAGAGAGTGGGGAGTGCAGAGAGTGTGGAGTGTAGAGAGTGTGGAGTGCAGAGTGCAGAGAGTATGAAGTGCAGTGAGTGTGGAGTGCAATGAGTGTGGAGTGCAGAGAGTGTGGAGTGCAATGAGTGTGGAGTGCAGAGAGTGTGGAGTGCAGAGAGTGTGGAGTGCAGAGAGTGTGGAGTGTAGAGAGTCTGGAGTGCAGAGAGTGTGGAGTGCAGAGAGTGGGGAGTGCAGAGAGTGTGGAGTGTGGAGGGTGGAGAGTGTGGAGTGCAATGAGTGTGGAGTGCAGAGAGTGTGGAGTGCAATGAGTGTGGAGTGCAGAGAGTGTGGAGTGCAGAGAGTGTGGAGTGCAGAGAGTGTGGAGTGCAGAGAGTGTGGAGTGCATTGAGTGTGGAGTGCAGAGAGTGTGGAGTGCAGAGAGTGTGGAGTGCAGAGAGTGGGGAGTGCAGAGAGTGTGGAGTGTAGAGAGTGTGGAGTGCAGAGTGCAGAGAGTATGAAGTGCAGTGAGTGTGGAGTGCAATGAGTGTGGAGTGCAGAGAGTGTGGAGTGCAAAGAGTGTGGAGTGCAGAGAGTGTGGAGTGCAGAGAGTGGGGAGTGCAGAGAGTGTGGAGTGTGGAGGGTGGAGAGTGTGGAGTGCAATGAGTGTGGAGTGCAGAGAGTGTGGAGTGCAATGAGTGTGGAGTGCAGAGAGTGTGGAGTGCAGAGAGTGTGGAGTGCAGAGAGTGTGGAGTGCAGAGAGTGTGGAGTGCATTGAGTGTGGAGTGCAGAGAGTGTGGAGTGCAGAGAGTGTGGAGTGCAGAGAGTGGGGAGTGCAGAGAGTGTGGAGTGTAGAGAGTGTGGAGTGCAGAGTGCAGAGAGTATGAAGTGCAGTGAGTGTGGAGTGCAATGAGTGTGGAGTGCAGAGAGTGTGGAGTGCAATGAGTGTGGAGTGCAGAGAGTGTGGAGTGCAGAGAGTGTGGAGTGCAGAGAGTGTGGAGTGTAGAGAGTCTGGAGTGCAGAGAGTGTGGAGTGCAGAGAGTGGGGAGTGCAGAGAGTGTGGAGTGTGGAGGGTGGAGAGTGTGGAGTGCAATGAGTGTGGAGTGCAGAGAGTGTGGAGTGCAATGAGTGTGGAGTGCAGAGGGTGTGGAGTGCAGAGAGTGTGAAGTGCAGAGAGTGTGGAGTGCAGAGAGTGTGGAGTGCATTGAGTGTGGAGTGCAGAGGGTGTGGAGTGCAGAGAGTGTGGAGTGCAGAGAGTGTGGAGTGCAGAGAGTGTGGAGTGCAGAGGGTGTGGAGTGCAGAGAGTGTGGAGTGCAGAGAGTGTGGAGTGCAGAGAGTGTGGAGTGCAGAGAGTGTGGAGTGCAGAGAGTGTGGAGTGCAGAGAGTGTGGAGTGCAGAGAGTGTGGAGTGCAGAGGGTGTGGAGTGCAGAGAGTGTGGAGTGCAGAGAGTGTGGAGTGCAGAGAGTGTGGAGTGCAGAGAGTGTGGAGTGCAGAGAGTGTGGAGTGCAGAGAGTGTGGAGTGCAGAGAGTGTGGAGTGCAGAGAGTGTGGAGTGCAGAGAGTGTGGAGTGCAGAGAGTGGGGAGTGTGGAGTGCAGAGAGTATGGAGTGCAGTGAGTGTGGAGTGCAGAGAGTGTGGAGTGCAGAGAGTGTGGAGTGCAGAGAGTGGGGAGTGCAGAGAGTGTGGAGTGTAGAGAGTGTGGAGTGCAGAGTGCAGAGAGTATGAAGTGCAGTGAGTGTGGAGTGCAATGAGTGTGGAGTGCAGAGAGTGTGGAGTGCAATGAGTGTGGAGTGCAGAGAGTGTGGAGTGCAGAGAGTGTGGAGTGTAGAGAGTCTGGAGTGCAGAGAGTGTGGAGTGCAGAGAGTGGGGAGTGCAGAGAGTGTGGAGTGTGGAGGGTGGAGAGTGTGGAGTGCAATGAGTGTGGAGTGCAGAGAGTGTGGAGTGCAATGAGTGTGGAGTGCAGAGAGTGTGGAGTGCAGAGAGTGTGGAGTGCAGAGAGTGTGGAGTGCAGAGAGTGTGGAGTGCAGAGAGTGTGGAGTGCAGAGAGTGTAGAGTGCAGAGGGTGTGGAGTGCAGAGAGTGTGAAGTGCAGAGAGTGTGGAGTGCAGAGAGTGTGGAGTGCAGAGAGTGTGGAGTGCAGAGAGTGTGGAGTGCAGAGAGTGTGGAGTGCAGAGAGTGTGGAGTGCAGAGGGTGTGGAGTGCAGAGAGTGTGGAGTGCAGAGAGTGTGGAGTGCAGAGAGTGTGGAGTGCAGAGAGTGTAGAGTGCAGAGGGTGTGGAGTGCAGAGAGTGTGAAGTGCAGAGAGTGTGGAGTGCAGAGAGTGTAGAGTGCAGAGGGTGTGGAGTGCAGAGAGTGTGAAGTGCAGAGAGTGTGGAGTGCAGAGAGTGTGGAGTGTAGAGAGTGTGGAGTGCAGAGTGCAGAGAGTATGAAGTGCAGTGAGTGTGGAGTGCAATGAGTGTGGAGTGCAGAGAGTGTGGAGTGCAATGAGTGTGGAGTGCAGAGAGTGTGGAGTGCAGAGAGTGTGGAGTGCAGAGAGTGTGGAGTGTAGAGAGTCTGGAGTGCAGAGAGTGTGGAGTGCAGAGAGTGGGGAGTGCAGAGAGTGTGGAGTGTGGAGGGTGGAGAGTGTGGAGTGCAATGAGTGTGGAGTGCAGAGAGTGTGGAGTGCAATGAGTGTGGAGTGCAGAGAGTGTGGAGTGCAGAGAGTGTGGAGTGCAGAGAGTGTGGAGTGCAGAGAGTGTGGAGTGCAGAGAGTGTGGAGTGCAGAGAGTGTGGAGTGCAGAGAGTGTAGAGTGCAGAGGGTGTGGAGTGCAGAGAGTGTGAAGTGCAGAGAGTGTGGAGTGCAGAGAGTGTGGAGTGCATTGAGTGTGGAGTGCAGAGAGTGTGGAGTGCAGAGAGTGTGGAGTGCAGAGAGTGTGGAGTGCAGAGAGTGTGGAGTGCAGAGGGTGTGGAGTGCAGAGAGTGTGGAGTGCAGAGAGTGTGGAGTGCAGAGAGTGTGGAGTGCAGAGAGTGTGGAGTGCAGAGAGTGTGGAGTGCAGAGAGTGTGGAGTGCAGAGAGTGTGGAGTGCAGAGGGTGTGGAGTGCAGAGAGTGTGGAGTGCAGAGAGTGTGGAGTGCAGAGAGTGTGGAGTGCAGAGAGTGTGGAGTGCAGAGAGTGTGGAGTGCAGAGAGTGTGGAGTGCAGAGAGTGGGGAGTGTGGAGTGCAGAGAGTATGGAGTGCAGTGAGTGTGGAGTGCAGAGAGTGTGGAGTGCAGAGAGTGTGGAGTGCAGAGAGTGGGGAGTGCAGAGAGTGTGGAGTGTAGAGAGTGTGGAGTGCAGAGTGCAGAGAGTATGAAGTGCAGTGAGTGTGGAGTGCAATGAGTGTGGAGTGCAGAGAGTGTGGAGTGCAATGAGTGTGGAGTGCAGAGAGTGTGGAGTGCAGAGAGTGGAGTGTAGAGAGTCTGGAGTGCAGAGAGTGTGGAGTGCAGAGAGTGGGGAGTGCAGAGAGTGTGGAGTGTGGAGGGTGGAGAGTGTGGAGTGCAATGAGTGTGGAGTGCAGAGAGTGTGGAGTGCAATGAGTGTGGAGTGCAGAGAGTGTGGTGTGCAGAGAGTGTGGAGTGCAGAGAGTGTGGAGTGCAGAGAGTGTGGAGTGCAGAGAGTGTGGAGTGCAGAGAGTGTGGAGTGCAGAGAGTGTAGAGTGCAGAGGGTGTGGAGTGCAGAGAGTGTGAAGTGCAGAGAGTGTGGAGTGCAGAGAGTGTGGAGTGCAGAGAGTGTGGAGTGCAGAGAGTGTGGAGTGCAGAGAGTGTGGAGTGCAGAGAGTGTGGAGTGCAGAGGGTGTGGAGTGCAGAGAGTGTGGAGTGCAGAGAGTGTGGAGTGCAGAGAGTGTAGAGTGCAGAGGGTGTGGAGTGCAGAGAGTGTGAAGTGCAGAGAGTGTGGAGTGCAGAGAGTGTGGAGTGCAGAGAGTGTGGAGTGCAGAGAGTGTGGAGTGCAGAGAGTGTGGAGTGCAGAGGGTGTGGAGTGCAGAGAGTGTGGAGTGCAGAGAGTGTGGAGTGCAGAGAGTGTGGAGTGCAGATGGTGTGGGGTGCAGAGAGTGTGGAGTGCAGAGAGTGTGGAGTGCAGAGAGTGGGGAGTGTGGAGTGCAGAGAGTATGGAGTGCAGTGAGTGTGGAGTGCAGAGAGTGTGGAGTGCAGAGAGTGTGGAGTGCAGAGAGTGGGGAGTGCAGAGAGTGTGGAGTGTAGAGAGTGTGGAGTGCAGAGTGCAGAGAGTATGAAGTGCAGTGAGTGTGGAGTGCAATGAGTGTGGAGTGCAGAGAGTGTGGAGTGCAATGAGTGTGGAGTGCAGAGAGTGTGGAGTGCAGAGAGTGTGGAGTGCAGAGAGTGTGGAGTGTAGAGAGTCTGGAGTGCAGAGAGTGTGGAGTGCAGAGTGTGGGGAGTGCAGAGAGTGTGGAGTGTGGAGGGTGGAGAGTGTGGAGTGCAATGAGTGTGGAGTGCAGAGAGTGTGGAGTGCAGAGAGTGTGGAGTGCAGTGAGTGTGGAGTGCAGAGAGTGTGGAGGTTTGAGAGAGCAGAGTGTATAATATTAAAATACCAAAATACTCTAGGCCTAATTGTATAATATGGTATTATGACATTAGAGTACTAAAGTGTTATAGTATTAGGGCTTATGAGATTTAATTTATAGTTCTTACACTACTCTTTTACTATTTTATTATAGGTTTGCAGAACTGCGTGAAGTGGAAAAAAAGAAACGTGATATCTAAAACGATTTATGTTATATTTACGCTATAGAACAGATTAATTAATTAACAAAAATTAATGCCAAGAAACGAACTATTAAATTACGAAGGTTAAAGATAGTATATTACTTTCTCTGGCGACGTTATCGTATACGAGACAATCAATAGCTTGCCAATTGTCACTGAGATCAGTACCAATTATATATTATAGACTATTCATTCGTGCGCCTTTACAGTAATACCCTTGATATCGTTTAGGCTTAGCGGTTCATCATTCGGCAACTAAAGTGTAAAAATAAAATTTATCAACCTTAAGTTATATTTTGTATGTGTTTTTGAATTTAACACACAATTTGTGTGTTGTTGAGTGTTTTACTTTGTTCTCTCAGATCACACCTTGCGACGTGTTGTTTCTTGATGTGTTGTTTCTTGACGTGTTGTTTCTTGATGTGTTGTTTTTTATATGTGTTGTTTCTTGACGTGTTGTTGCTTGACGTGTTGTTTTCTTGACGTGTTGTTGCCTGACGTGTTGTTTCTTCATGTGTGACCAGTAAGAACACGCCTGCTCTGTTCCTACAACACACTAACATTGACAACACGCCAAAACCGTGTTCAACACGCTTTTGGCGTGTCAACTGAGAGGACAAAACGGCGTGTTGTTTTGATAATGAAAAACACGCCAAATGCGTGTTTGATACAACACGCCAAATGCGTGTTTTAGTCAATATACAACACGTCAAAGGCGTGTTTTATGCAACACGTCTAACTACAACACGCCTAAAATACAACACGTCAAAAGTGTGTTCAACACACTTTCAGCGTGTCAACTGAGAGGACAAAACGGCGTGTTGTTTCGACACATTTGCAACACGTCAGGTTTTCTAGTGTGTATTTGATATTTTGAAACTGAACAAGTTTCTTCAATATCAGCATTCATCTTCTGATATGTTTAGCTCAGACAGTAGAGTGTCAGACTAGCAAACTGAAGGGTGAATGTCGGCAGGTCACTGGTTCGAATCCCAGCCATGGTTAACCAGTGTTCTCTCTACCTGCCCAGTATGGTTCGTCCACATGGAGTAGCACCTAATACGCCCTTTATATATTTTATATTTTTTACCAAAAACTATACTTTTTAAGTCATCCAGAATTTCTAGCCTTTAAAGTAATTGCTATTTTAAAGTTTCTAGCTTCCGATAAGCAGCACAACAGGAAGCTCTAGTTTATGTACAACTCAGTAGTGTATCAAATTGTGAATGATACTGTAATGTATTAATTACAGTATATCTCGTTTTTGAGGACCAAATAACAACGGCTAGCATCACGTTATGAGCAGAACAACGCTGCTATTATTTGTAGGTTTGGTTTCAGATTAACATGCTATCATGAATTACCCATATGCCAACAGCCAATCCAGTCCTTTTCGTAAGGAAAACTGCACGTGTGCGGTAATTCGCACGCCTAAATAATTTTGCATGTGTGAATCGCACGTGCGTTAAAACTGATGAGTTATGGCACAGAAATATGAACCTAACTTTTATATTTTCTACACATCTGAAAAAGAAAGCTGGGTTGTTTGATATTCATTGTAAGACGTTATCTTTCGCTTTAACGTGTTAGTTTAGTTGTAAAACGTAAAACCTACTACGCTGTGAAAACTGTTACAGTAGCCTGCGCTTAAAAATCATATACGTTACATTGCAAGACCTTACACATTGTGAAAAATTATAACGTTACGTTGTGAGATCTTGTGTTACGTTGTGAGATCTTGCGTTACGTCGTGACACCTTCCATTACGTTTTGAGAAGACTTTACGTTACGTTGTGAGACCTTACGTTACGTTGCGTTGTGAGACCTTACGTTACGTTACGTTGTGAGATCTTGCGTTACGCTGTGAGATCTTGCCTTAGGTTGCGAGACCTTACGTTACTGTACGTTGTGAGATCTTACGTTACTGTACGTTGTGACGTTTTTGAAACTTTCACGCATTTTCACAATTGCAATGTTACTGAACAATTGAACATGGCCTTTCACGCCTGCGACAAATAGCACGCGTAGTTGAGTTTGTGTCAAACGAAAAGGACTGTCACGGCAATCAAAATGTAGATGACTAAAAAAATAAAAAGTGCATAATAATAATAATAATTTTTAGTAATTCATTGTCTCATTAATAAATTATGATGTTTTTCAGATTATATACCAAGCAGGTCTGTTGATGGAAGTAAAGGAGGACTACATAGATGAACGGTTAAATTTATTATTCAAGAGGTATGTCCAGGCTGCATTAAATAGCTGTATATACATATACATGTAGGTGTATTAAATATTAATATTGACGTTTACACTGGGTGAGATGTTCAGGAAAATTGTTATGGTGAAATTACCAGTGGCAATCAGACCTTGCCCGGAGTAAAACAAACGTGCTCTATAAAAAGCGTGCGTCGGAGACTCGACGCGCTCGTTCTCTCGCGCGTACTCAAAACACTTGATTTCACGCACCTATATACTAAAAACAAGAGTACATGGTTGTTTTTATCTTGTATTAACGTAATCTAACATTCCCGTAGTGTAAAAACGGAGCTTTGACGCCAAATCAATCCCTGTAATATTATCTTAGTTGGATTATAAGTATATTGGATAGGTATCAATGGACGATTTCAGAGTTGTCTATGTCACCTCTTTCAAATTAAGATGTTTGAAATTTCCATTATGGAAATCCATTTTGGGGTATGCAGTAATTTGGTATTTGCCTGTATTTAACATACATGTACAACATTGACACACCTATACTTTCATGATATTTTATAGTATTTAGAAGATCATGGCAGGCAATGAAGACATCGCTAAAGACCATGGAGAACTGGACTTAGTCAAATTTCTTGAAGGCTGTATTAACTCCAAAAAAAATGACAGCATTTTTAAAGTGAAAGAAGTTTGTATTTTTGATTGCGTTTTACAGTGCAACTACTTCAACCGGGGCCACCCAATGGAAATCCACCAACGACAGGCCGATGTCTCCAACGATAAAGACCGTGTGTATTCAGCCTCTATTATTACAGCCTCTATTAATTAAATTTAAGCCAATAAATGTTGGCAACGTTCTTTGAAGTTATAATAATTATTTCTATCCTTACGTTAGGATCCTAAAGATCAAAAGTCGTTGTTTGATTTGCATTGGGTGGCCCCGGTTGAAGTAGTTACACTGCAAGTTATTTAATGTCACAGAATAAGAAATGAAAAGAAGGGCCACAGGTGTCCTCACTTTTCCCAGTACAAGTAGCCAGTTCAAGAAATAATTTAATACACTACGAAATGCGGAGTTGGATCACCAAATCGGCTATATCTCGAAAACTAACCGATCAACGGTCACTAGTTGCAAACAAAAGGTGGTTGACATTAATAATATTGGTTAGAAGGTGTATATAGAAGCAAGTGTTTAGCAAGGAATCTTGCAATTTTTGCCGACAAGTCGTTCACAACTTCAAGAAAGTGACAGACTGACACGCTGAGTTCTATATTATATAAATCTAAAACTTTTAACTTTAATACTTTCTAATCATCAATAATATTATAAGTTACCTTTTCTTTACAACCACTGGCTGTAGAATGAAAATCGGTAGATTAGTTTTCGACATATACATTTATATGATCCAACTTTATGCATAATATTATGATCCATTTTCGTGAAATGTAATTCCTTGTTAATGTGCCATCATGTTTATTGTGATGCTTGGGTTTATCCGTGTGTTATGTTATCCTGCATTGCTACGTCTCAAATAAAAACATATATATTGTTGAATTTTTGTATCACGTATGAATATTTTATATTGCTTCACGAGTTAAGCACGTTTTTGGCGTGTTGTTATGAAAACATGTTTGTCGTGTTCTTGAAACACGCTTTTAGCGTGTTTTGATTTGTCCCGTCCATCAACACGCGTTTTGCCGTGTTCTGAGAATGGCGTGTTTTTAAAACACGTCTCTGTGTTCCTGAAACACGTCTAAGTCACAACACGCCAATAATAACAACACGCTTTCGACGTGTCGTGTGTTCTCGCTGATGTGTTTCTGTAACACGTCTAATTTACAACACGCCAATGAAAACAACACGTTTTTGACGTGTCGAATAGCGGGACAAAAATCCGTGTTGTCACAACACGCCCGGTTTTCTAGTGTAAGCTTGCAAGATGGAGTGTGGCCTTGACAATTTCGACTTTCATATTGAACATCGGCCAGGAAAAAATACGGTTGTTCCAGATGCCTTGTCCCGGGCGCCCTGTGTGAATTCGGTTCTACTTGATGGAATTTGGACAGTGGCGGAAGTGATGACGTACCAACGGGCAGACGAGGATGTTAACACACTAATAACATGGGTGACGACCAAAAACAAACCGAAGAATATCAAAAACCACGTGAACAGCTTCATTAAAACAGAAGGGAAGAGTTTGAAAGTAGTCAGTGGCCTCCTAGTTCTGCAAACCAAAGTCGGCACGTACATGAAAAGCAGAACAATTATACCTACAACGGAAGCGGCGACCGTTTTACGAGCCCTCCACGACAACACTGGTCACTTTGGGTCAGACAAAGTTAAAGCAAGCGTAAAAGCTCGGTTTTTATGGTTCCACTGGGCAAGAGATGTTAATGAGTGGTGTAAATCCTGTGAGGCATGTTTGAAACGGAAAAATCCAACAGTGCCTGATAGACAACCCATTGGAATGCTTCCAACTCCAGTTAAACCTTTCCAGTGGTGGCATATGGATTTTGCGGGGCCACTCCCTACGAGAGCTAGAGGTAACAAATATATTTTTGCCTTGACCGATCCATTTAGCAAATGGCCAGAAGCATTCGCCGTAAAGGACTAGACAGCTCAGACGACAGCTGATATTATTTACCAAGAAATTATTTGTCGGTTTGGATTTCCTTAAGGATTGCATACAGATCAAGGACGGAACATTGAAGCCAAGCTTATGGCGGAGCTGTGTCGCAGATTCAATATTAAGAGAAGCAGAAGTTCTCCTTTGAAACCACAAGGAAATGGTTTGGCAGAAAGGACTAACCGTACGTTGGCAGAACGTCTTGCGGTAGACATCAAAGCGAGGGATCAAACAGATTGGGACGACAAACTTCCCTCCGCGTTGTCAGCGATGAGAACAACAGTGCATAAAACCACTCACGAATCTCCGTTCCTTTTGGCCTTTGGTATGGACGCTCGTCACCCCATCGATTGTGTTCCTGACACGCGAAAACCTGGTGGGACTAAAGGAACTGCAGTATTATCAGAAAAACTGGACCGCCTTCAGAAAATACGTGAACGAGTGCACACACGCATCCTCAAAGAACATGCTCAACGTCAAAGTCGACAGCGTCCTAAAACAACATTCCATCCTTTCCCGGTGGGAGAAAAGGTGTGGGCATTCAACCCACGACGGGAAGAAGGGCTATCCAAAAAGTTGGTAGGGGATAGATGGAGAGGGCCGTATAAGATCGTGGAGAAAATAGGGGAAACAACATACAAGGTTCGTCCGACCACGGGAAAAGGAAGATCGAAAATAATCAATCACAGACGGTTGAAGAGACATAACGAACGATTAAAGCATCTCACAGATTTCGAGACAGATGAAGAAATACCAACTGAGTCTATTGTTTCTGATGACGAACAAGAGAGACTAGAAAGTTGTTGGGAAATAACAACGGACGAAGAAGGCGAGGATAACGTTCCCGAGCAGAGACAACAACCAGTAGAACGACCGCAACGAAAAAGGAACCCACCAGCTCGTCTGACGTATGGAGTAGGAGGAGAACAAACGGAGACCTTAGGACAATCGAACAGTGATGATACGGACACTGATTAGAATAATTAATAGTTGTTGATTGTTAATTTGTTTTGTAGTCTGGGATGGAGGAGTGTAAGCAGTTAATAAGTTAATACAAAGGAACAGTGAGAAGAGAGTGTGATGGATGGGATTGAGTGTTGTTGTTGTGAAGTGAGAGAGCGGGAGGTTATGTGTAAAGGCAGTGCATGTCGAGTGTTGTAAAACAGAAATAAAGAAACATAAGATAACACTAGCCAATTCTTTCTATTATGAACAATCTAATTATTTCTATTATGGACAATCTAATTCTTCTATCATGGACATTAATCTAATTATTTCTATAATGGAGAATCTAATTCTGTACCTCATGGACAATGTAATTTCGTGCATTATAGACAATATAATTTTTTACATTATGGACAATCTGAATCTTCGCATTATAGACAATCTAATTATGTACATTATGGACAATCCCAATTCTTTACATTATGGACAATCTAATTATTTACATTATGGACAGTATGATTCTTTACATTATAGACAATCTATTTTTTTGCATTAGCTATAGACAATATAATTCTTTATATTATGGATAATCTAATTTGT
This sequence comes from Paragorgia papillata, assembly GCA_035771165.1. NCBI lineage: Eukaryota > Metazoa > Cnidaria > Anthozoa > Scleralcyonacea > Coralliidae > Paragorgia > Paragorgia papillata. The sequence goes on along the minus strand of JAWNZC010000022.1, from coordinate 59,861 downwards.
GCATTATGGACAATTTAATTTTTTGGCACTGTGAACAATCTAATTCTTTACATTATAAACATTCTAATCCTTTGCATTATGGACAATCTGGCATGCATTACGAAGAATCGAATTATTTAATTTATAGAGAATCTTTTTTTCTTATTATGGACAATTTTTTGAATTATGGGAAAATCTAATTCTTTGCATTATAGACAATTTGATTATTTGCTTTATGGACAATCTAGGTCTATGCTTTATAAAGAATCTAATTCTTTATTTTATGGATAATCTATTTTTTTATTATGGATAACTCTTTGCATTATACACTAGATTATTATTTTCATTACTGAGACACCTTTTTTTATTATGGATAATTATTTGCATTAAGAACTATCTAATTCTTTGCATTATAAACAATTTAATTCTGTGCATTATAGACAATCTAATTCTGTGTTATAAACAATGTTGTTTTTTTGTATTATAGTCAATCTTATTCTGGGCATTTTGGACAATCTATTTTTTGCATTAAAGGCAATATAACAATTTGCAAGATGTACAATCTAATTCTCTGCATTTTGGACCATCTAATTCTTTGCATTATAGAAAACCTATCGTGGCTTGAATTAGATCAACAATTGACTACGTATTTTGGCTAAGTATTGTCTGTATTTTGACTTACCTTGATAACTTTACAAACGCTATTTTTGATAACAGTGGCCATTCTTCTTTAAAGTTACCAAGTTTCAAATTAAATGTTCCGCTCAGGGCGGGTAATCCACCATGGAAATTAATTTCATTACTTTTTCCGGGTTCTTGGCATTTCTCAGAGCAAATTGTTGATTGTACGTATGATTTGAGCGGAGTGTTTACGTTAACATTGAGACTAAACGGGTCAAATTTCTTTTCACTTTTACCTATTAAAAAAATAGAAACTTTTTTGACTGTAACAAAGAACCCTATTTAGACAGGGGGAGCGGAAAGTGCCTGCAGCGACTTCAAACGCCCATAACTTTCAAGTATTTAAGGTTACGTTACACCATTGAAATTTAAAAATACAAAAAAAAAATTTTTTTGTGTAATTAGCTGCCTTAAGCCAAGTGCGGAAAGGTTTTGAAAAGTTTATTTGGTTTAAAGCAAAATTCATTAAGATATTTAGCGATGAAAATTGCAAGCAGCTCTGTTTTCCCGCGAAATTTAAATGTTCCAAGGCTTAAGTTTCTTCAGCTTTAAATTTCATCTAAACCGCCGTATTCAAAGACGTTTGTTGAACACGGGTTTTGGCCGATTGTTTTCAAATTTTCACAATGTATCGGAGCAAATAAGAGCTTCAAAAGTGTTTGCGGTAGCTATACGATTTTTTTTTTCATTTCTGAGTAATCGACTACGATTCATGGTATGCACGCAACTTAACTGAGGTTGCAAAAGAATGCCTTATATCCCAAAAATAACAAAAAAAACATAGCTATCGCACAAACGTTTGTAGAACAGCTAGTTGAGTTTCAATTAAAACTATTTTTACATGATTTGATTGAGACTGTAGTTCAACAAAAGCCGCGGCGCAAAGCGAATGCGTTTTCAGAATTTTGTCAAAACAAAACAAGTTTAAATACTTTTCAAAATTGTAAATCAACTATCCAATTCTACAATCATTTTGCTATAAACTTGTAAAAATTTGAATTTGATTGCTTTTAAGCTCAACGCGCAGTTGCATTTTTCGCAAAGCACACTCCAAGGTGTTACGTAACCTTAAAGTAAATGCATGAAATCTCATGATTTCCCTAAAAGTTACATGCAAACATTTTTGTCTTAATGGGATGATTAATATTTTTTTCGTTTTTTTTATCATATTACCATAGCAACCAAGTTTTGGATGACGTTCATAATAACAGTATGTATTTATTGTTTAAATTTGGGTTGTTTCCGCATTATTACTAACGTTTTGATTAGAACCACAAGTTTATCAGCTATTCACTGTTATGTGAATATGACAGGCTTACTACTTTGCAACTCCTAGCCAGCATGAACTACAGGATCTCTGTACAATGGCAAACCTACTTCAGGGCTATTACGATTTTCTCTTATCAGATTACATCAGTACCAATTCAGCAATTACTTGAACCTCTATCAGCCAATCCCTCCAACCTCGTTTAACCAGATCCTTACATTTTAAAAACAATTACTTCAACAGAATCGTAAATCTTTGGAACTCACTACCTTCTTCGATTAAACTTTCTTCTTCATTTAACATTTTTAAGTCGACTAATACTTACTTTGATGTAGAGAATGTTAGTAGTATAGAGCGGGGCTTAATGGACCCCCTTTATGCAGGAATGTCTCATTAGCATGTTGTGTTAGCCCTTAATAATTCATGAGTTATGAATAATCAATGAGTTATGAATAATCAATGAGTCGGATTTTTCCGATAAAACGCCGAAGCATTTCCGATTCCGATAAAACGCCGAAGCATTTCCGATTCCGATAAAACGCCGAAGCATTTCCGATTCCGATAAAACGCCGAGTGCTTGTTAAGATTACGTCATTTTAAACACGATGGCCGAACAAACAATTTGGGCTGAATTGCGGGAAAACAATATCGATATAGAAAAAGATACGTTATGTTTTTACATGAATAGATGCCTTAGAGAGCATGGTGAATTGTATGAGAGCATTATCGACCAAATTAACAGAGATAACTTGCCGAGTAGCTTGTATACTATTTATCAAGAGATGGATCTTGTGAATTTCGGTAGAATTATTGCTTATTTGACTCTAGTGTTGAAAGTGAGCGATTATTGCGACACCGAAACACTTCGCCAAGCCATTAAAAGAACTGCCAAAGATTTTAGGCGAATTGACTTGCAGAAATACGAAATAAAACACTCCTGGATACAAAGGTTGATTAGATTCCTAACGTAACTGTTGTGAGGGATGTTAGAGCGTTGCTAAGGCGAATTTGAATATTATTCGACAAGTTTGGGCGATAAAAGTCATTAAAAATCGATTAAACGAAGTCATTAATATTAGGAAATGGTAAATACAGGTTGTCATTTCAATGGATTCCGACCTGATTGAGATTTTAAATTTGCGCGAGAGAAAGATTGAGTGTACACTTTTAACATGCTATGTTGAGGAAATATCGTTAAACATTGTGGGAGACCTTACTTCGTCTGTTCTGAACGAGAGAATCCCTGCACGTTTTGGCAATTGGGGATGTCTTCGAGAGTCCAAAGCCTTTGTGTAAACACGGAATGGTTTGCCGTACTCGTAAAGTTAAGAAAGAAGGGGACAACCAGGGTCGTCTGTTTTACTCGTGTCCTAACGAAAGACAACACACATGCGGATCTTTGAATGGAAACCTACAGAGAGCTCGCCACGAATTTATAACATTGGGTGTCTTTTCAGCAGTCCATTACAATATCAATACAAGAACGCAGAAACGGGTGAATCCTTTACAAGTAGAAAGAATGACTGAAGACATGTATAGTTTTGTATTCTAATTTAATATGTAATAAATATGTTTGCATTTATATCGTGTCGTTGACTTTTCTATGTTCATTTACTTCTAACCTTTGTCGCGTGAACATGACTTGCTGTGGAGGATTACCACAAATAGCCCTTCGTAATATTTTTCGAAAGATTCGCTGTATATCAGCGTGCTGTGGGGGAAAAATTGTGATACAGGCATCCGAATTAGATGGCGGAACAGTACCTTCACGATCTGTATTACAAGCCAAAAAGTCCGGCAAGTTTTGGCGGCGTAGATGCCTTATACCGTGTCGTAAGAAGTGACGGTAAATTCCAGATATCCCGAAACAAGATAAAAACATGGCTTAGACAGCAAGATACCTATACTTTGCATAAACCCGTACGACATAATTTTAAGCGAAATCGTGTTATTGTTGGAGCGATGGACGAGGAGTGGGAGGCTGATCTAGTAATTATGGATTCGCTTAGTAAAACAAATAATGGTTATAAATACGTTTTAACTGTTATTAATGTACTGTCCAAATTTGCGTGGGTGGAACCATTAAAAACAAAGACTGCAGAGAGTCTGGTTAAAGCCTTTGAAAAGATACTAAAGAAAGGAAGGAAGCCTGAAACAATTCATACCGATAAAGGAACTGAATTTACCAACAAACGCTTTCAAAAGTTATTGAAGGACAAACATATTCGATTTTTTACAACACACAACGATACCAAGGCATCCATCGTTGAACGATTTAACCGAACGTTAAAGGGGAAAATGTGGAAATATTTTACAGCAAAGAATACGTTGAAATATACCGATGTACTACAAAAATTAGTATATTCCTACAACCATTCGAGACACCGTAGTATTGGGATGAGACCAGTTGATGTTAATCGAGAAAACGAGAGTATTGTGTGGCAAAAACTGTATGGTGATGAGTCCAGCAAACCCATCAAATATAAATTCAGCATTGGTGACCAAGTTCGGATTAGCAAAGCAAGACGTACATTCAAGAAAGGCTACTTACCTAACTGGACCGAAGAGGTGTTCATCATCACGAAGCGAGTACCCAGACGACCGCCAGTGTACAAAATTGCCGATTATCACAGAGAAGAGTTACAAGGAACATTTTACGAACAGGAATTGCAAAGAGTTACAAAGACAGATAGTGACTTTTATAGAATAGAAAGAGTAATTAAGTCACGCATGCATGGTAAACGTAAAGAGTATCTTGTAAAATGGTTAGGTTATCCAGAAGCTTTTAATTCCTGGGTACCACTCGATAATGTAAAAGATTTAACGAAATAAAAATGTGTGTACCTTACAATTTGTGTTCATTTGTGTATTGTTCTTCGACATGGCAACACAGTTTTATTTAACGCTTCCCAGCAATAGCTCTATGGAATATTTTCCAGATAATACTGTAGCAAATTTTAAAGTGAAGCTCGCTGAAACTATACAACTAACAGGTGACTGGGAAGTAGCTTTATCAGAGTTATATTATCCCCATACATGGAGCGCGATTCGAAAAGGTAATCAACAAACGTTTCTCTATAACGCTGGAACAAAATATGACGATACGGGTATTATCCCAAATGGTTACTATAACACCATTGCTGATCTGGTGGGGGCTTTAAACCGTAGCATGAACAAAGAGGCACGAGCCAAGATAAATTTTACGTATAATCGAAGTACACGGAAAGTCACCGTCGATGTAAAAAATGGGGCAAACGTTTGGTTTAGTGGTGACATTGCTACAACATTGGGGTTTCAACAAGACACCTTTATTAAAAAGAAAACCCTAAGTCCTTACGTAGCAGATGTTAACGGTGGATTTTCAGCCATGTATGTATACACTGATATCGTAGATGCACAGTTTGTCGGTGATGTCAAAGTGCCCCTACTCAGAATTGTCAATACTCAAGGAAGTTATGGTGAAAACGTGAATGTCAGTCTCCGTAACCTACAATATATTCCTGTCAAGGTAAAGTCCTTCGAAACAATTGAAGTGAATATAAAGGACGACAAAAACGAAAACGTGTCATTTGGCTTCGGGAAGTCGATCGTGACACTTCACTTTAGACAGCGAAGATCTTCGTATTTCATTTAAAAATGAGACATACAATTATTCCAGACGTAAAGCAATTTCAACAGCATTATTTAAGAAGACAACAAGGTGGAAGTCTACCTGGTTTCCGAGGTGCACGTATTCAGAAAGGTTACGGCATTGGAAGTTTTTTTAAAAGTATTGCACGCTTTGCAATACCTCTGGTGAAACGAGGAGCTCAAGCTATTGGAAGAAGAGCTCTGCAAGCTGCAAAAGACGTTGGTCAAGATGTTCTTGCAGGGAAGAATGTAAAGCAAGCGATAAAAGGGCGTGGTTCTGAAGCCGTGAAAGATCTTGTTCAAAAAGGGGTCCGTCGGATTACGAACCAATCAGGAGCCGGTCGTAAACGCAAACGGGTGAATTCTCCTATAAAAGTCAACACAAGACGTAAAAACCGTCAGTCGTTCGCAAACTGTGAAGAAGAAAACATCTGAGCCTACGGAAGCAAAGATTGGACCGTTTATAAAATATAAATCATGAGTCAAGCTTTTAGTGCCCTACATAAAGATTCGTGTGAGTGTGCAAAATCAGAATTAGATTTATTTGTAATGCCTGCTACACAAGTAGAAATGAATAAAGGATTTTGGGAAGATATAGATCCAGTGTCGAGTATTGGAGCTTCAGACACCATAGAGTTTCTGTGTGCTGCAAATTCTGATGTGTATACCGATTTAGCAAATAGTTATCTACACGTGAAAGCAAAAATAACCAACCATGATGGAACTAATCTCGATGAAAATGTTCAAGTCGGACCAGTAAATCTGTGGATGCATGCTTTATTTTCTCAAGTAGAAGTTTACCTAAACAACAAACTTGTCACACCATCGAGCACTGCTTATCCCTACCGATCATATATGGAGACCGTACTGAACTTTAGCAAAGACGCGAAATCATCTCATCTGACCTCAGCGCTGTTCTATAAAGATCAAGCTGGTCGAATGGATGTCGTAAACCCCGTGGCAGTAGATGCCGATGTAAACAAGGGTTTGAAACTGCGGTATGTTCATGCAAGTCAAAGTAAGTCTGTGGCTATGGAAGGCAGAATCCATTCCGATCTGTTTGCACAAGCCCGTTATATCCTTGGTGCTGTACCGATCAAGCTCAAGCTAGTGCGTTCGAGAAACCCATTTTCCCTAGTGTCATCAGCAGAGCATCCTGACTTTAAAGTGGTTTTGGAAGAATGTGTATTTCGCGTTCGACGTGTCAACGTCTCTTCGACCGTTATGTTGGCTCATACCCATGCCCTTCAACGTGTCACGGCCAAGTACCCTATCAATCGTGTAAGTTGTAAAGTGGTTTCTGTACCGAGAGGAAATATGTCGGGCAATCAACCAAATATATTTCAAGGCCCTATACCTGATCGAGTAGTCATTGGAATGGTCGATGCAGATGCTTATAATGGTACCTATACCAAAAATCCTTTCAATTTCAAAAACTACGACATTACTTCTCTTGGTCTAACGGTAAATGGGGAGCATTTGCCTGGAAAACCCCTGCAACTGAAATTTGCTGCTGCGAGAGGAAGTAACTACGTGTCCACTTTCCAAACCTTGTATGCTGGTACTAACAAATTATTTCAAAATGATGGCAATGGTATTACACGAGACGAGTATGCCAATGGGTACACTCTATTCGTGTTTGATCTGACAGCTGATCTGTGTCTGAGCGATCATATTCAACCGATTAAAAATGGAAACGTATCGATAGAATGTCAATTTGGAACGGCTCTGACAACAGCTATAAATATCGTGGTGCTTGGAGAATTTCAAAGTCTTATCGAAATTGACGCCAACCGCAACGTTCTATGCGACTTTAGCAGTTAAGATGAACACTCTACAAATCCTGAACGTCCTGAAAAGTGATCCATTTACCAAGACCGTATTTAAAGACGTGTTACCATCGGATCGTCTACCAAGTCAGATATCGAAAAGACCTAGAGGTTTTATTCTGAATGTGGATCCTAGTAATGGATCTGGTACGCATTGGGTAGCAATTTATCTTACCACAGATGGAAAAGGGGAGTTCATGGATTCGTACGGACAAGAACCGAGCTTTTATAGCAAAACGTTTGAAACGTTTTTACGAGATCATAGCAGTACTTTTACTTGGAATGAACAGACTTTACAGTCATTGGGGTCTCGCGTGTGTGGACAATATTGTTTATTTTATGCTTTACATCGATGTAGAAATATACCCATGTCAACAATTGTTGGCATGTTTACTGATAATAAAGAATGTAATGACATGTTAGTTCGTGACTTTATGCGTAAATATTATTGTGTGTAATAAATACAAGACAAATAATGTTGTAAACAATTCTTTATTGTAATATCAAAGCTTTACAAGGAATAAATTTATTTAACCCATTTATATGGATGTATGTTTTTGTCTCTTCGTTTCTGTTTTGTTCTTTTCAATGTTGCTGGCGCTACCTGTGACGTCAGGGGGGTGTTGTCTGAAATATCTTTAGTTTTATATTCTCGTACCATACTTAAACGATTTTCATTTCTGATAATGCCTTCGGGAACATTCATGTTTCCTAATGCTTTTGCGAAAAGCTGCCATCCAGCAGGGTTGAAATTCTTTCGTTGGCGTAGAGAATCGTTGACCAAGTCGATAACATTTGTACCTGGAATAGTTCGTCCTTTAAACACCATCTGTCCTTGGTCAGTCCACCCAATGAGGTCTTTATTTGCTTTAAGTTTCTTAACCAACTGTCGAGCTCTTGATTTCATTGTTACAGGTACACTTTCTAAAATGTCAGTTTCTATCTCTCCAGGCAACTCGGAGGGTGCTGTTTCAGCAGTCTCTTCTGTATTCACTGATTCTTCAGGTTTGTCCTCGTCAGCTATGGGTGTTGTAGGCGATATGACGCTTACACGTACTGGGCTACTCATTCTTTTATCGTAATAACCCAAATAACGTTGCAGCGACTGATCGTACATTTTCACTTTCTCGTCTTGTGTTATATCTTGACGTTTAAGAAGATTTTGCATTTCTGAATCTAGTTCATTCACCTGCGCTGTTAAAGGAGTGACCAAGGGTTTCTTTCGATCTGTCATATGCTCTGGAACTAGCACCAATCTCCTGACGTGTTCCATTATTTGGTTAAAAAACTTGCCAGTTGTTCAAGTACAGGAACTAAGAGAAACGGTAGAAAACCTTCACCTTCTTGTAGAATAACTTTCTTTCTTTTTATTACTGGATTACGTTTATCAGCAACAAACTTGATATGATCGTTATAAGGGGCTAGTTTCCTTGCTGTTTTCGGAGTAATCTTAATTGTTTCACACCACACGTTCAAAAGACACTGTCTAATGGCTTCTAATAAATCGTCGTCGGCAGCTTTTATAATTGCGTTTCGCAGTTGAGGATTACACTTTGCCAATACTTTTAAAACGTCGCAGTTCCTTCTTATACAAGCAGACATTGTCAAATGATCGTATTGTCCTTGAACAGCCCCTTTTATACTCTGGGATGGTACACGTAGTGGGTGTCCGTCGGAAAGATCCCGGATCTTACTCGGATTTCGTCGGGACATGTCGGAGTGAGATCGACAAATAAGTAGGAATACGGCTCTTTAGTCGCCATCTGATAGGCTTGCTGGAAAAATTTAGTGTTGCCAGGATACAACTGTTTGGCCAGATGAGTCACTTGACTCGCGTCACGAACATTTTTGGTTAACACGAGATAACTAGCGTTAAGGGAAATGGTACGATGATCCTTGCTTTGATGAAACAAGTTTTGCACGATATAAATTACACTGAGATTCCCATGGTGGGATTTCTTAGTAAATAATTTCGCGATAATACTATCTTTCTCCCCCATCATGTCATCAATAATAAACAAATTTTTTATTTGGGGGTTAATGCTATCCAACATCGATTGGGGCAAACCTTGGACAAACTGAATCCCTGGAATTAAGGTTTCTATTTCGCCGAACGTATCTTGATACTCTGTATAAAAATACACGATGTTTTCCGGAGGTGGGTCGATCATGATCTTAGCATAAGCCAATAACTGTTTCACAAACGTTGTCTTGCCTGTCTTAGTACCTCCAGAGACCAAGAGTCCAAACGGATGTGTCAGTTGTATCGAGTACGTTTTTTGACTCTCAGGGGTGAATGTAGTTCTCATAGCAGTAAATGGGGCAGATGTTGTTACCCTATCACTGATAGACCTTTTCTGATGAAAATATCTCATATGGCGTAGACGATTACTTGATGTAGCGAATGATTTTTCGCAGACTTCACAAACGTAAGACATGTTCATCCAGTGACTGTCAATCATAAACTGATGTCACTCTTTCACGCAACTGCTTTTTATAAGATTGAATCATTGAATCCTAAGATTGAATCATTGAATCCTAAGATTGAATCATTGAATCCTAAGATTGAATCATTAAATCCTAAGACTGAATCATTGAATCCTAAGATTGAATCATTGAATCATAAGATTGAATCATTGAATCCTAAGATTGAATCATTGAATCCTAAGACTGAATCATTGAATCCTAAGATTGAATCATTGAATCCTAAGATTGAATCATTGAATCCTAAGATTGAATCATTGAATCCTAAGATTGAATCATTGAATCCTAAGATTGAATCATTGAATCCTAAGATTGAATCATTGAATCCTAAGACTGAATCATTGAATCCTAAGATTGAATCATTGAATCCTAAGATTGAATCATTGAATCCTAAGATTGAATCATTGAATCCTAAGACTGAATCATTGAATCCTAAGATTGAATCATTGAATCCTAAGATTGAATCATTGAATCCTAAGACTGAATCATTGAATCCTAAGATTGAATCATTGAATCATAAGATTGAATCATTGAATCCTAAGATTGAATCATTGAATCCTAAGACTGAATCATTGAATCCTAAGATTGAATCATTGAATCCTAAGATTGAATCATTGAATCCTAAGATTGAATCATTGAATCCTAAGAATGAATCATTGAATCCTAAGATTGAATCATTAAATCTTAGGCACCAGATCAGCAATGGTGTTATAGTAACCATTTGGGATAATACCCGTATCGTCATATTTTGTTCCAGCGTTATAGAGAAACGTTTGTTGATTACCTTTTCGAATCGCGCTCCATGTATGGGGATAATATAACTCTGATAAAGCTACTTCCCAGTCACCTGTTAGTTGTATAGTTTCAGCGAGCTTCACTTTAAAATTTGCTACAGTATTATCTGGAAAATATTCCATAGAGCTATTGCTGGGAAGCGTTAAATAAAACTGTGTTGCCATGTCGAAGAACAATACACAAATGAACACAAATTGTAAGGTACACACATTTTTATTTCGTTAAATCTTTTACATTATCGAGTGGTACCCAGGAATTAAAAGCTTCTGGATAACCTAACCATTTTACAAGATACTCTTTACGTTTACCATGCATGCGTGACTTAATTACTCTTTATGTGCTATAAAAGTCACTATCTGTCTTTGTAACTCTTTGCAATTCCTGTTCGTAAAATGTTCCTTGTAACTCTTCTCTGTGATAATCGGCAATTTTGTACACTGGCGGTCGTCTGGGTACTCGCTTCGTGATGATGAACACCTCTTCGGTCCAGTTAGGTAAGTAGCCTTTCTTGAATGTACGTCTTGCTTTGCTAATCCGAACTTGGTCACCAATGCTGAATTTATATTTGATGGGTTTGCTGGACTCGTCACCATACAGTTTTTGCCACACAATACTCTCGTTTTCTCGATTAACATCAACTGGTCTCATCCCAATACTACGGTGTCTCGAATGGTTGTAGGAATATACTAATTTTTGTAGTACATCGGTATATTTCAACGTATTCTTTGCTGTAAAATATTTCCACATTTTCCCCTTTAACGTTCGGTTAAATCGTTCAACGATGGATGCCTTGGTATCGTTGTGTGTTGTAAAAAATCGAATATGTTTGTCCTTCAATAACTTTTGAAAGCGTTTGTTGGTAAATTCAGTTCCTTTATCGGTATGAATTGTTTCAGGCTTCCTTCCTTTCTTTAGTATCTTTTCAAAGGCTTTAACCAGACTCTCTGCAGTCTTTGTTTTTAATGGTTCCACCCACGCAAATTTGGACAGTACATCAATAACAGTTAAAACGTATTTATAACCATTATTTGTTTTACTAAGCGAATCCATAATTACTAGATCAGCCTCCCACTCCTCGTCCATCGCTCCAACAATAACACGATTTCGCTTAAAATTATGTCGTACGGGTTTATGCAAAGTATAGGTATCTTGCTGTCTAAGCCATGTTTTTATCTTGTTTCGGGATATCTGGAATTTACCGTCACTTCTTACGACACGGTATAAGGCATCTACGCCGCCAAAACTTGCCGGACTTTTTGGCTTGTAATACAGATCGTGAAGGTACTGTTCCGCCATCTAATTCGGATGCCTGTATCACAATTTTTCCCCCACAGCACGCTGATATACAGCGAATCTTTCGAAAAATATTACGAAGGGCTATTTGTGGTAATCCTCCACAGCAAGTCATGTTCACGCGACAAAGGTTAGAAGTAAATGAACATAGAAAAGTCAACGACACGATATAAATGCAAACATATTTATTACATATTAAATTAGAATACAAAACTATACATGTCTTCAGTCATTCTTTCTACTTGTAAAGGATTCACCCGTTTCTGCGTTCTTGTATTGATATTGTAATGGACTGCTGAAAAGACACCCAATGTTATAAATTCGTGGCGAGCTCTCTGTAGGTTTCCATTCAAGGATCCGCATGTGTGTTGTCTTTCGTTAGGACACGAGTAAAACAGACGACCCTGGTTGTCCCCTTCTTTCTTAACTTTACGAGTACGGCAAACCATTCCGTGTTTACACAAAGGCTTTGGACTCTCGAAGACATCCCCAATTGCCAAAACGTGCAGGGATTCTCTCGTTCAGAACAGACGAAGTAAGGTTTCCCACAATGTTTAACGATATTTCCTCAACATAGCATGTTAAAAGTGTACACTCAATCTTTCTCTCGCGCAAATTTAAAATCTCAATCAGGTCGGAATCCATTGAAATGACAACCTGTATTTACCATTTCCTAATATTAATGACTTCGTTTAATCGATTTTTAATGACTTTTATCGCCCAAACTTGTCGAATAATATTCAAATTCACCTTAGCAACGCTCTAACATCCCTCACAACAGTTACGTTAGGAATCTAATCAACCTTTGTATCCAGGAATGTTTTATTTCGTATTTCTGCAAGTCAATTCGCCTAAAATCTTTGGCAGTTCTTTTAATGGCTTGGCGAAGTGTTTCGGTGTCGCAATAATCGCTCACTTTCAACACTAGAGTCAAATAAGCAATAATTCTACCGAAATTCACAAGATCCATCTCTTGATAAATAGTATACAAGCTACTCGGCAAGTTATCTCTGTTAATTTGGTCGATAATGCTCTCATACAATTCACCATGCTCTCTAAGGCATCTATTCATGTAAAAACATAACGTATCTTTTTCTATATCGATATTGTTTTCCCGCAATTCAGCCCAAATTGTTTGTTCGGCCATCGTGTTTAAAATGACGTAATCTTAACAAGCACTCGGCGTTTTATCGGAATCGGAAATGCTTCGGCGTTTTATCGGAATCGGAAATGCTTCGGCGTTTTATCGGAATCGGAAATGCTTCGGCGTTTTATCGGAAAAATCCGACTCATTGATTATTCATAACTCATTGATTATTCATAACTCATGAATTATTAAGGGCTAACACAACATGCTAATGAGACATTCCTGCATAAAGGGGGTCCATTAAGCCCCGCTCTATACTACTAACATTCTCTACATCAAAGTAAGTATTAGTCGACTTAAAAATGTTAAATGAAGAAGAAAGTTTAATCGAAGAAGGTAGTGAGTTCCAAAGATTTACGATTCTGTTGAAGTAATTGTTTTTAAAATGTAAGGATCTGGTTAAACGAGGTTGGAGGGATTGGCTGATAGAGGTTCAAGTAATTGCTGAATTGGTACTGATGTAATCTGATAAGAGAAAATCGTAATAGCCCTGAAGTAGGTTTGCCATTGTACAGAGATCCTGTAGTTCATGCTGGCTAGGAGTTGCAAAGTAGTAAGCCTGTCATATTCACATAACAGTGAATAGCTGATAAACTTGTGGTTCTAATCAAAACGTTAGTAATAATGCGGAAACAACCCAAATTTAAACAATAAATACATACTGTTATTATGAACGTCATCCAAAACTTGGTTGCTATGGTAATATGATAAAAAAAACGAAAAAAATATTAATCATCCCATTAAGACAAAAATGTTTAACACAACATGCTAATGAGCTATTCCTGCATAAAACGGGTCCATTAAGCCCCGCTCTCTACTACTAATGTTTATACTTTGAAATCAATTTGCTAAAAATGTCACAAACATGTCTCTCAGCCTGTCAAACCATCTGTTCATAGGTGTTTTTGTCCAAATGCAAAACTATGCCTGTGTAGATATATTTTAAATTATTATTTTCGGCATTTTATCTAGTTGGGCCTTGAGCCTGTTATAAACTTGCTTCATTGAATTTTAGATATAATTTTTTTTTTTTATTCAGTACAATGAAAGTCGAGTAAATAAAATTAATTAATTAATTAATAAATAAATAAATAAAGTGTAATCTTCGTAAAATAAAGTTTATCATGATCATCATGATCAGCAGCAGCAGCATTTTTTCATATGATTCCATACATCGATCGATTCCATACAATATCAAAATGGCGAAGCAATGACGTCATAGGATGAGGTAATTAACTTAGTAATCACAAGAATAAGTTGCAAAAGTTACATTTTGTGCTTCAAACAAAGTCAGAACTTGATAAATGGATATAACACCCGTTGTTCTATCACCAGAACCACATCAATGGTCATAAAAAATAAACGCACTATTTTTAATTTGAAGTTTTATGTTTTAGTTATGATTTTTTGTTACTAGTTCCAACCTTCAGTAATAAGAAAATTTTGATTTGGGAATTATTCTGGTCTATTATTTCACTGTACGATGCCATGTTATATTTTATGTATGACGTAACATATTATGTCATATAACATAACATGTTCAACGACGTGCACCAACTTACAGCAAATGCGGTTTACATCTAAGCTTCGAGTAGTTAAAGGTTCCTTACCAAGTGTGGGCCATTGTATTTTAAATGTTGGAATTAAAACTGCGGACAACGATGCCCATCCTTTATCAAGATGTGTCACTAAAGAATTAGATAATTTTGTTGTTCTCTAAAAGAAGTAAAAATATGGGTTATTATTATCACCGTCATCCTCATTAACATCGTATAAAATAAAAACTAAAAAGTTACTAGTATTCTATTGCAAATGCTAAAATCTGATTAGCTTCTCATCTCGATATCTATTACTCGCTATACAATAAGGTCACTTCTATGTGCATTTTCATTGGATGTTTCTCGTGATCAATTATACGACAGATGCACAGATTACGTCACTAACATCGTCCGATTTCTGTAAACCAATTACGAGTCTCGCATCAATAACAGGAGCCAATGACGTTGCTTGATTTGTATAGGGCATGGATCACGTTACTCACCCGTGAAATCGTAAGATTTTTAAAAAATTTCTATGATTGTTTAATTCGTCTGTCGCTGGCTATAGAAGTGAGGAAACTTCACATTTTTACGGTGTTGATTTCCCAAGGGTATTTCGATATATTGTTTTGAATAAAAAAACATGTATTATTACTCACCGTTTCGAAAAGGCTTTCCACTCCGCGACCTTTTCTCCATGTCCCGCCAATATTAAGGTTGTAGTATGATGAAACGTCAACGGATATTATTCCATGCGCCTGTTTTTGTCATAAAGAAAGTATCTTAGTGAGCCACGTTAAATGATCTACGAAATTGAGGTAATTCCTAAGTTTTGTTCAAATTGTAATTATTTGTATTAATAAAACATGTGAACGTATTAATGATTTTTCGGTGGTTCGTTCTTAGTGTGATGGCAGTTACATGAACAAAGTTTTTAGTTTCTTACAAACTTAGAGTAATCTTTTAAATCGGATTCTAAACTTTTGAACTGCAGTGTAAGTACTGGCGTTTTCTGGATATCAAATTAAAACCCGCCCAATTTACATTTCCAATGCTCTTTTTAAAGGGTCTTGATATAGAAAAAAGTATTAATATACTGACCTTCATCTTCGATTTTAAGTCAATATTCAATTCGACATTAAGAAGGAATTGTCCTGGAATGACTATTCTTGGACTTGTTTGCAAAAAAACTGAAAACTTCTTAATTTTTTTATTTCGTAAAAGTTTAAGAATCAGCTTTCTATTTTGAAGGTCCGTGTTGACGGTGCTAGATAAATAAAATAATATTTTTAGTTACATATATAATATATGAAAGTATATAGATGGACTTTAACATTTGCGATAAATCACAAATTGAGAAAGTGCACTTGAGTTTTCTAAACTCTATTTAGAAATCTGCAACAAAACAAACAATGTAGCTTGTACTGCAGAGGTGAACTAGAAAATTCTCCATTTCTAATCAATATTTATAAAAAGACTATTTAAGTTTAGCATAATTTCAGAGGTGAATTCAAAAATTCCTGCATTTTGAGTTGGTCCACTGAGCAGTGAGTCTGAGATGATAACATGGTGACAACTGCAACACCAGTAAATTGTTCTTCAAAAAGTGGATTTGGAGTGAGGACTGGTACTTATTTGCAACAACACCAATCTTGTTCTCAGTGTTCCTTCCACGCGCTTGCGGCAAGGCGGGAAGACTCTGGGAATTTTTTTTTTGCCAGAAGTAACCGCAAAACTCAAGAAACAATCATCCGAGATCACAGTTCGGATGGATTTCAATTCGCTCTAGACCAATTTACTCTTTGACCAGTTTTGATACGGAACAAGACGCGTGTATTTCTATAACCATCAAAGTCAACACCACTTTATAAGTTTAAAAATCGACGGCAATATTCAATTAAGAAAATTACATCACAAACTGGACAATTAAACAAGAACAAGAATTATAATTACTCGCTGTTTCATTTATTCGAATCAATGATTATCATATTGGGTCACCAGACCAAAGACTACAAGGCAAAGACATTACAATTTTCGTCACCGAGGTGAATTCAATACACAACAAGCCAGTCGCCATCGAGGTCGCGAACTCCATATCCTGAATTCCATGCGACTTCTCAACAAATTGTTTGTAAAAACACATATAACTTACCATTAAAACAAATACTGATATCCGCAAAAGCTCGTGTGGTTTTAAGCATTGTATATATAAAATTGAAAAACATTAATTGATACGTCGTGGAAAAGCATCTAACGAACCTTCTTCATCCAACAATTAAGGTTAGCGGAGTTGTTATTTTAAAGTACGCGATTTTAGAATTTGTTCGTCCATTGGAGTTTTATTTTAAATTTTTAAATTGGTAGCTGTAGTTTTTGTCGAGTCAAATAAAGGTGAAAAATACCAAACAAATTCATCACTGATGTGCAGTACACATTAAATATTATGAAAACAAATCTTTGTAAAGAGCAGGAAGTATATTTTCTATAATTCTTTGTATTTGTAGTAAGTTGGCTCGACATAGTAATTTTCATCAAAATCCGTGCATGTGCGAGTTGGGGGAAATCTTATGAGAAATAAAAAACACGCGTGTCAATTTGTGCGGGCAAGAATGTTTGACAATCACAGGACCATCAAAATGACACGACGTGTGCAAACTGCTGACGCCATCTTCCGCCATTACGCGCGTGAATTGCTGACCAAAAACTACAAACACTACAAATTTTTAAAAGACTGTATTTCAGTATTTTACCCGGCGACCTGTGCTTAAATTTTGTACCATCTTTTCTATCGTTAAAGGAAACGTTATTTTGTGCTTTTAAAAAATCTTGGTATTATAACAGCTTTTTAAAATCTTACTATGGATTACTTATCTGCAGGGAAAAAATCGGCGTCACCGTGCTTATTTTTCCAATACGCGAGGTAATAGGCCATTTAGAAGGGAATTTGTTTAGTCTGTGTTACAATAGCAACTGAATTCAAAAGAGCAAAAGTGTCTCCTATACATAATATAGAAGCCACTCATTACAGAAGCAACTTTCGAGCAATCTCTGTCTTGTCTATACTTTCAAAACCTTTAGAACGACATGTGTCACTCTCATTTTATAACCACTTGAACTTGAATAACTTGCTATATATTAATCAGTCTGCCTACAAAATTAATCATTCATGTGAAACCGCTCTCCTTAATATAACTGACAAATGGCTCAAAGCTTGCTGGAACTGTCTTTATGGACCTTAGTTAGGCCTTCGACTTAGTCGATCATGAAGTTCTTCAATCTAAGCTTGCGAAATATCATATTAGCCCGTTGGCCATGAAGTGGTTTACATCATATCTCAGTGGCCGCTCACAACAGTGCTCTGTACTATCAAGGCCTTTGATACTTGAACGGGGTGTTCCACAAGGATCAATACTAGGACCTTTACTCTTCTCCATCTACATCAATGACCTTCCACTATCACTTGGTGAAGCACAAGCTGATATCTATGCAGATGACACCACAATTTGGTTGAGTGGTAATACATGTCATGAAATTCAACAAAGATTACAAAATACATTGGACAGTACAGAGAAGTGGTTTGCATTTAATGGTATGATACCTAATACAACAAAGACAAAGCAGCTGTTAATTGGGACAGAGCAAAAACTCCGTCATGCTGACAAAGATGGTTTGGACCTATACCTTGACAACACTAAGCTATGTGAAATCAAAGACGAAAAGACTCTTGGAGTTAAGATCGATAAGCATTTGAAATGGGACAAACACATTGACTATTTAATTAGTAAACTAAATTCAAGAATTTGCCTTCTAAAACGAGCAAAGGATTATTTAAAGGATGAGTGTCCACCTAATGCTTTGCGCGCTCACAATACAATGAGTGCACGCGATCACTTTGGTCATGTACGCTCGCGGCCATTTTTCGGGCCACGAAATTCAACAAGTGAAGCAATCCCTCGATATCTGAGCAATGCTTGCAGGAAATTACTCAATTTATGGTTTTCGTGAGAGCTAAGATGATTTAGTAAGTAGTTATTGTCATATTTTTGATAATATTTGATTACACTCAAAGGGCCGTGGAGTTGTATTTCGAGACAAGTATTCGTCGATCGGTGTTTCTTACAAAACCAAACGAAGGCCAGACAAGAGATCATAACTAAACGTAGACAGCTAGACTCAAAGTTTTGTCATTTCAATAAGACTGCTGTTAGTTGTTTACAAGTGGTTTACCTGTTGGATTGCATCTCCGATTAGGACTGATTTGTTTTGATTATTGTTTGGTTCTCAGCCGATGATATTATAAGCTTCCAAAAGTCGTTTGAATCGATTTGTAGCGATGTCTGACTCAGAATTTGTCGAAAATAATTATAAACGACACTCCACGAATCTGTCAGAGTGTTCTATTCACAACGGCTTTGAATACAACGGCCATTCAAGTACATATATATTATTTCGCACGTTACAGACTGTACATAACACTTCTGTATGCTGTATACACGCTCCACGTTTCCAAAAATATTTGGATGGTCTTCACTCTTGTGTTACTGTATCCTATTCGAAGGGAAAGGAGCCTACAACTACAAACAAAACACTGTGATAAATTGCAGTATTGCATTTGGAAATTAAACGCCAGAGAACAAGAGCGCCTAATCAAAACAAATCCTAATCGGAGATGCAATCCAACAGGTAAACCACTTGTAAACAACTAACAGCAGTATGAACTATGAATGCGTCTTTAATATTGAAATGACAAAACGTTGAGTCTAGCTAACTCTTATTGATGGCATCTAATTTAGTGTCTACGTTGTTTAGTTACGATCTCTTGTCTGGCCTTCGTTTGGTTTTGTAAGAAACGCCGATCGACGAATACTTGTCTCGAAATACAACTCCACGGCCCTCTGAGTGTAATCAAATATTATCAAAAATATGACAATAACTACTTACTAAATCATCTTTGCTCGCACGAAAAACATAAATTGAGTAATTTACTGCAAGGATTGCTACACTTCTGTATGCTGTATACACGCTCCACGTTTCTGACGTATTTCTGCATAGCCTATTCGAAGGGAAAGGAGCCTACAACTACAAACAAAACACTGCGATAAATTGCAGTATTGCATTTGAAAATTAAACGCCAGAGAACAAGAGCGCCTAATCAAAACAAATCCTATTCGGAGATGCAATCCAACAGGTAAACCACTTGTAAACAAGTATGAATGCGTCTTATTGAAATGACAAAACTTTGAGTCTAGCTAGCTCTTATTAATGGCATCGAATTTAGTGTCTCCGTTTAGTTACGATCTCTTGTCTGGCCTTCGTTTGGTTTTGTAACGCCGATCGACGAATACTTGTCTCGAAATACAACTCCACGGCCCTCTGAGTGTAATCAAATATTATCAAAAATATGACAATAACTACTTACTAAGTCATCTTTGCTCTCACGAAAAACATAAATTGATTAATTTACTGCAAGGATTGCTCAGATATCGAGGGATTGCTTCACTTGTTGAATTTCGTGACCCGAAAAATGGCCGCGAGGGTGCACTGTGAGCGCGCAAAGCATTAGCTGGACACTCATCCTTTAACAATTAATTGTAAGAAACTATTATACAATGATATTCTCAAACCAATCTTAGAATACTGTTGCACCGTATGGGGCAATTGCTCCAAAGAAAAATTGCTTAGATTGTTAAAGATCCAGAAAAGATGTGCCATTTTCTGATAGTTCTGTCAAGCTGTTCACTAAACTAGGATGGCTTCCCATTTATGATGTCATAATAGATAGATAGATAGATAGATCAACTTTATTTAGGCACACTAATCTCATTCAACATTGTGCTGATTTCCATAAGAGGTGTGCTGATTAACTATTACAAATTAAAACTAATTTACTAATACATACAAACTATTATTATATAAATGCTATTAAATTCACTTAACTAAACTACTTAACTTAATAATTGGGAGGCCGAGGAGAAAAGGTTTTTACAAAACGAGTTATAAGATATCGAATTTCGAATATTTTCTGGTATTCTATTCCATAATTTAGCCCCACTGTAACTGAAACTTTTTTTTAAAAATTCTGTCATAATAATAGTCATAATAATAGTAGAAAACTGTACATGCTACATAAAATTAGTTTAGGGCATTGCACCATGATTACTTTATTCCATACATACGTTATCTTAAAGATTCTCATAGTTATAGAACAAGAGCTCCAACTAAGAAGAAGGTTCCAGGATGTTTCGCGTCACTGCTGTTCGCTTCTGGAACAACATTGAGGCCTCAACTCGCAACATTGTGTCGCATAAACAGTTCATGAATAAAGTAGAGCAGAAGCTTTTACAGCAGAATGCTAATTTAGAACATTTTGACATTAAGAAAACATATTACTTTACATGTTACTAGCATGTACTTTGTTAGCCTGCGTGCAGACGCTCCATCCCAGATCCCAAATAACAGGGAATAAGAGCGTCCGCGTGTCAGCGCCAAATTCCGTGTTCTGTAATTTATTCCGATTAATTTGCAATTCAGCAATACTTACAGGGAGTGTCAACGACTAACGAGTATTCGCTAACCACTTAAGAATCTGTATGAAGAAAGAAACTCTGATCGATAAATAGGATACTCTGAGCTTCGTAGGAAGGTAATAAAACAAAAACAAAGAGCGAGGAGCAAAGGTCGTATTATAAGTGTCGTAATTCACTGTGATGTTTGAAGCGATTCACGAGTTCAGTCCCGCATCTTTTTCGGCTGTTTGATCGTTCTCAAACAACATTACGCCGACTATAAAAGCTTCTAAAATAATTAACAAACTCATTTTAGTCCGTGCTTTGGTACAGTCTCGATTAATGCATTCAGGCGGACCAGACAAAAAGTCCGTTGCCTTAGTCTGCGTGGTAAACAACAAAACATTCAAAACGGAAGCAGTTGTAATTAGCCAATTGAATATCGTGTATAAATATTTGGCCATTCAGAGAGCGTCCCCGGAATCCGTGCGGACAGACGATGTCACAGAACAAGAATTACGGAGCTGATTCATAGACGTTCTTCTTCTGGGATTTTCCGAACGTCTATGCGTAGGCTAGTACTTAATTCATTGACTGTAGAATTAGGTAGGAGGCCCACAATGAAAACTACTGGGCTACCAGTAATGTTTGTTAGCCTCGTTAAATAAAGCCTTATCATCATTATTATTATTATTATTATTATTATTATTATTATTATTATTATTATTATTATTATTATTATTATTATTATTATTATTATTATTATTATTATTATTATTATTATTATTATTATTATTATTATTATTATTATTATTATTATTATTATTATTATTATTATTATTATTATTATACATCGAGCAGAGCCGTTCAGACGCGCTCTGTACATGTCTATAGTTTTATCACAGGTTTCGTACTTGAAGCACTATATATCTTACAAATTTTTAAATTTTATAATCGCTAAAAGATTTGCATTATGATTCGTTCAAGTTTTATTGCTATGTTATTGGTTTGCGTCGTTTGTTCGTTTTGTGGTCAAGATTTCATCTCGCTCGGTCGCCATTCATGGCGTTGTAAACAACGAATGGATCACGCAGAACAAGATCGCCGTGGTAATCCAACAACACAAGTGCCTGTTATGCAGTCGCCTAATGTTGCTGTATTAAGCCGAACCGTTGTAATATGTTGTTGTGGCAAGATATGCAAAGGGAGGCGCGGCCTTAAGATGCATCAGCGTAGCTGTCGGGTGATACATGGGCTTAATGACGAGCTGTGTGCGGATCTTGAGGAGCAAATGTCGAATAGCAACGCAGATATTTCTGAAGACAACAACTCTAACACAACTGTGGATATGGCTAATGACGAAGGTTACCCTGAACTGAAAAAAGGCATAATTCTTCCTAAACAAGATTCCGAATGGTTAACGGCTAACGACTATTTTAAATGTGCGCTCCAGTTAGACGATCCAATCAGATCGCAAGATGCAAATTCAAAAATCAAGCTTTTAAATGACGTTATATATAACTACTTTGCAGACAACTTTGGACATAATGAAACGATACCTGACGAAAACCTGGTGACTAAGTATAAATCTCATACAGTTAAGGAGTTAAAGAAAGCTTTACAAAATTTAAAATCCAACAAAGGTGACCTGAATGAAATTAGATACGTATCGCGCACATTGCGTGACAAGCTGCGTAATCACAACAACAACAACGGGTTAACTCATTCCTGTCCGAGGGCTTCCCCAGAGGTGAATAAAATCGTCTGGCGTTAGCCAGAATAAAATACTAAAGACCAATTCGGACAGGAAAGAGTTAGAGAGATAGTTTATAACTCATTCCTGTCCGAGGGCTTCCCCAGAGGTGAATAAAATCGTCTGGCGTTAGCCAGAATAAAATACTAAAGACCAATTCGGACAGGAAAGAGTTAGAGAGATAGTTTATAACTCATTCCTGTCCGAGGGCTTCCCCAGAGGTGAATAAAATCGTCTGGCGTTAGCCAGAATAAAATACTAAAGACCAATTCGGACAGGAAAGAGTTAACTTCAGACAGCAGTGAGTCATTCAACCACGACAAATATCTCGGGCGAAACTTTTGGGGCTATGTTAAAAATGTTATAAACAGAAAAGAAGCAGTATTACCATCCTTTAACATGGCAGACTGCCTTGCTTATTTCTCTCAAGCTATGGCTAAAATTAATCCTAATAAACTGTTTCATATTCCCAGCTGGATTCCAAAGTTATCCGATCCTGAAGTTCAATTTAACCTTGACCCCCCGACTTATCAACAAATTACTAATGTTATACGTAGAATGAAATCATCTGGCTCTCCTTGCCCCCTTGATCAACTCTCTGTAATATGTTTCAAACGATGTCCTTTTCTGAGAACTCACCTCACTGAACTAATACGCGATATTTGGTTATCTGGAACTATCCCAACTGAATGGAAAAGAGCATGTACCATACTAATCCATAAGAAAGGCAACACAAATGTCCCCTCGAACTTTCGTCCCATAACACTCGAGACAATACCTTTAAAGGTATTTATATCTTGTCTTCGAAACGCAATATACTCCTTCCTTACATCAAATAACTTCATCGAACATAACATACAGAAAGGCTTCACACCTAATTTGTCTGGCACTTTAGAACATACTGCGCAAATGGCCCACATTATTAATAAAGCCCGGATCAATCAACGCTCTCTTGTCATCACGCTACTTGACCTCAAAAACGCTTTTGGCGAAGTCCACCACAACCTAATTCAATCCGTACTTGATTACCACCATATCCCTGACCACATTAATTTTGTTATAAAAAGTTTATACACAGATTTTAAGACTTCGATAATTACATCTGAATTCCGCACTCCTTTTATATCTGTTGGCCGTGGCGTATTGCAAGGAGATTGTCTGAGTCCTCTTCTGTTCAATATGTGCTTTAACACGTTTATTCAACATATTAAAGCTGACAAGTACCGTCAATTTGGTTTTTCTTTCAAACTATTAAATCCAATTCACTGGTTCCAGTTTGCTGATGATGCTGCTGTAATTACTGGTCAAGAGTCAGAAAACCAGCATCTTTTAAATCGTTTTTCCATCTGGTGCCAATGGTCGAATATGTTAATCCGGGTTGATAAATGTAGCACTTTTGGCATCAAGAAAGCCATTACAAAGTCAGTACAATACTTGCCGAAACTCCTTATCAACCAAAATCTTATACCAGCAATCAACATTGGAGAATCATTTCAATACTTAGGACGCTACTTTGATTTTGACATGTCGAATCAAAATCATAAGACTGAGCTGACTACTCTCGTTGATGAACTAATGTCTGACATTGACTCAAAACCACTTCACCCAAAAAATGAACTTCTCCTGTATAGTCGCTACCTCTTATCCAAATTATCCTGGCATTTCACCGTTGCTACACTGTCCAAAACTTGGATTTCTGAAAATATTGATTCTGTAATCAACCAATACATCCGTAAATGGCTTGAAATACCAATATCAGGAACACTAAGTACTATATATCTAACACGTAACAAATTTGGTCAAAGTATCTATCCTCCATCAGTAAAATTTATTCAATGCCAAGCTGCTCTACGCAAAGCCTTAAAATATTCTCCAAATGAAGCAATTAACGAACTGTGGAAATCCACTAATAATCATACTAATATTCAATACGACGTCTATAACTCTACTAAAGAAGTTCTGAAAGATTTCCGTTCTGGGCATGAAGATAGAGTTCAAAACCACTTGACTTGTCAGGGATCCTTTTTCTCTAACGTTACAAAGTTCTCCTTATCAAAGCTTAACAAGGTGTGGTCAACTGCTCAATCAAAACTGCCAAAAAACATTTATAACTTTACTATACGTTATGTGAACAATTCTACTCCGACACGCAAAAACCTTCACAGATGGGGAATATCTTCAAGTCCAGAATGCTCCTTTTGTCTGAGCCCAGAAACACTACTACACGTTGTTGCTGGTTGTCAATCGTTTCTTGAACGCTTTACATGGAGGCACAATTCAATTCTTAACTTTCTTGCAAATACCTTACAAACTGTTAACGGTTCAAACCTCTTTGTCGATCTGCCTGGATTCAAAAGCCCATCTATCCTAACTGGTGACACGTATCGTCCAGATTTGCTATTGCATTGTTCAAACGGCCGTCTTTATGTTCTCGAACTTACTGTTGGTTTTGAATCAAACCTCCAAAACAACGTCAAACGGAAAGAAGATAAATATAGTGAACTAGTAAAACAGCAAAGTAAACATTTTAATGATGTAAAATTTATAAATCTCTCCATGAGCTGCCTAGGTGTTTTTGCGAATGAGTGTTCTACTTTTTTAGATATGCTAGATAAGGTTGGTCTTGATAACAAGCACCAAATGTACTGCGTAAGGAAAATGATGACTATTGCTATCAGAACTACGTATTACATTTTCTGCTGCCGAAATAAGGAATGGGGAAATCCCGAATTATTAGCTTTTTGAAATATTTGTATATAAATTTGCATGTTTTATTATATAGTCATTAGTTGTTATTATATATTATTAGTTGTGATTCAAGTAGCCAATTGTAAATTACCTTAATAAGCGAGATTTATAATTGTATATGTAGAAAAGAAAAAACATTTAATAAAGTTTCCATTATTATTATTATTATTATTATTATTATTATTATTATATTATTATTATTATTATTATTATTATTATTATTATTATTATTATTATTATTATTATTATTATTATTATTATTATCTATCTCTTAGTGCACTTGGAATTTTCGTACAGTCATCAATGGATTTCATTGAAATGCTAAAAGACTTTAAATTCGACACTCCCTGTAGAAAGTATATCGTAAAGGAAATCATCAAAATATCAATAAGAACCTCGTATTACGTATTTTGTCGACGTAACAAAGAATGGAATAACCCGAAACTAATGACTTTCTAAGATTTTTATTCTCATGTAGCATCAGTTCAAATAGTCAGTGGTAAACTACCTGTAAAAGCGAGGTTTATCATTGTAATGTCTACGTTTAATGATGAATAAATAAAGTTTACATTATTATTATGACTCAATGTTACTAGAAATAACGGAATTGAAAAGTAGAAACATTAATTTACTTATATAGAACAGTATCTTTTAAATGAAAAATGGAACGGTATCTTTTAAATGGAAAATCTGCCAGTTTCGAACTGATATACCTCGAAATTTTAAAGAAACTGTATCGATCCCCCTTAAGTTAGGTTTTGGTCGTAACGATGGGTTCGTTGTCTAAGTAAAATAACGTATTTTGAGCTGAGAAAATTGAAGCTAAAGTTTATGTAAATCAGGAGGATGTTTTTACTAGAAAAATATATACACCGACGTGGTATTGATTTCCTTTGTGTTTTCCTTATTTATTGACCTCTGAAATTATTTTCGGTATTTATCGGTATATTTACTAATAGTCATATTGACTGCGGTGGCTAAAACACTCTAATAAACTTGACACTATATTTAAAAAATAAAAAGGTTCATTATTTTACTATACCTGTTAGGTCTTAAATTGTAAGTTACGCCAACATTTAATTCAGCAACACCAGAAAAGGCTACGCCAGCCTTTTTAACTATAGAATCAGATACCTCCAAGGTTACCGTGACATCCGGCTTAAAGAATACTCTACCTTTGACGTTACGAAGTTGTGACGTTCCATTGACCTGTGTCATATATATTAAGATAATTTAGTAATTGGTGTAATTTGTTGTTAGTTGCTTTAAAATGTAAAGATGATATGCTAACAGACGTTTGAAAGACGTTCGTGCAGCTCCAATACTTAGAAAATGTTTTTGAGCTTTAGATGTGGTTTGAATTGCGACCTTGTAAAAATAATGCGGCTCGGGTAGAGAGCTAAGGTTGCAAATTCATAGTTATACCAGAAAACACAAAAAATTTGATTAATATTCAAATGATCATAAAAATTGACATATCTTCTCTATCAACGTAATTGTTTGGAGTGTTCCCTAGGTTGAAAGGGATGTATTGATATAAAATATGCAACTTGATAAAGTTTAATAAAAGTCAAATATTGGTTAGAATAAAATACGCAAAAAAAATAGTTAATTCCAAATTATTCAAAATTTGACTTCAGTAAATATTTGAACGGTACCGTGGTTCAAAATTACCTATGCTATAGGACAAACAGGCACAGAAATTTGGGGGAGTAACTCAAGTTTGAAATTAATTGAAATTCAAATAATATTAAGAGGGTACGTGTTACACGGAACAACTTTTAACAATGGTTTGTTGCCGCAACAAAATTTCTTTAAATGTTATCCACAAATTGCGTGTTACGCGCATCTATTTGGTTGCATCAACATCTTGCGTTAAAGATCGTTGTTGAAAATTGTTCCGTGCACATGCATCACCTATGTTTGTCCTATACACTGAGTCATTTTCAACGACCACGTCAGTGATTTTAATATTTTTGGACAAACCATTTCCTGCATATTTTATTCTGACCCATATTAGATCTTTATGTAATAGATAAAACATAAACAGTCTATCTTTATCTGATATACAGCCGCCAGCCGCAATATCCTACTTGGAAAAAAAACTGATGCAAAAAAAAGTTTATTTTTATCAATTGTTTTAAAAATACAAACTGTTCTAGCTGAGAAAATTATTTAAAAAATCAGGACGATTCTCTTACCTATTTACAGATATTGATCCCCGAGCCCGGGCGTAGGGCCGAAGGCCCGGAGCCCTTTGTGGGTGCAATCTCGACACGCGTGGAGTCCATTTTACGAGCGTGTAGTAAAAAGCAAGGGAAGCGAAAATCTGGAAATAGTGTATATATATATATATATACGTCGTAGGGTGTCACGCGGTAAGAATTGTTGGGCACTGGTGACTAACAATGAAGCAACCGCTAAATTTTAAACTAAATCTCTGGCTATATTTTGCGAAACGAAATGGTTTCGTTTAAAGAAATGAAATGGAGCCCGCTCTACTAAACTTAAAAGAGAACAACGAAGAAAAGAAGGAAACAAACAGCCGGTATTATATCTTGAGGAGAAACCAGAAAACCTGAAGAAACTAAACGCCCTATGGTAAACAATAACTCGATCTGAATAGGCCCTTTCACGGTTTCGGACGCCATTTTGTTTGGGGGACTAACAAACCCGATTGCTAGGTAACTACGCATATTATTCATTGTATGATGTTGCCCCCGAGGTTGCCGCTTATATATACTTCAAATTGAAGGTAAAATTTCACAACTTTCATGTTTCAACAACAAATTTGACGTTTCTTTACAAAGAATGTCAAAGTAAAAACATCGTCAGAATTTAAGAGATTCGAGGTTCGCTAATCAAGCGTAAATAATCGCATTAAACTTTGTTTTTGTCGTAACAAAAGACTACTACGTACCTTTCTAAACTTAGAGAAAATTCCTGGAGAGGTATGAATGGATATATTTCAGATTTTCAGGTAAAAAACAGCGTTTAAACAACATGGAACTGTAGAATCAGACAACATTTAACAAGGAATAATATGCGTAGTTACCTATCAACCGGGTTTGTTTGCCCCCAAACAAAATGGCTTCCGAAACCGTGAAAGGGCCTATTGGTAGTGTTTGGTCACCCAGGTAGGGGATTTGTATTTATTAATTGTACTGATTGGAATCATTGTAAGCGTCAAGCTAGACCGGCAATAGGTTTAAATAAAAACCCTTTTATATTCACTCGTCAGTTAAACATAATCTAGGAACTATGATATAAAGTTTTATACCGTGTGTTGTTTTAATGTTTTCGCTTTAACCTAGCAAAGTGATATACAGCTCCACTTATTCGTGCTAGTTTCCCTTTGCTCGTCCAAACCGTATAAAGTCAACTATTAATTTTACGCTTTTCTGGCCATTAATACCCATGGACCGGCTTTCCCGATTTTCTAGGTGTATCTCCAAATTTTTGACTGAAACGTTGTCTGTTTAATACTTCTTTCTGGAATCCGATTCTACTGAATTATTTTTATCTCAGACTTTATATTATAAATGTAATTTTTGAGCTGCTAACTTTTTACAACCAGAGTTTGATATGAAATTTCATATGTTCAACTTTCAAATCAGAAATCTGAAAGTAAACAATTAGTCGCCCTAATGCATAAGTTGAGTGTTCTGTAATTATCCCGTGGATTATTGTTTGTTCAGTGTGCTGTATATCAGTAGTGCTTATTTTAATCAGGGTGTGTGTGTTTCAAAATACATATCATGGCTAGAAATCCAGGACACTCAGCGGCTGTGGCCTGTGGGCTCATATTTAGATGGAATATTAATTTGAAAATTCTGATGGCTAAATATCGATCATTTCGGCTATAAACAGAAGCCTATAGCAATAAATTAAAGTAGAGTTATTCGCTAAAATGTCTTATTGACCCATTTCTTACCCAAATATCAAATTACAAAAGGTTTAATCGTCTAGACAGGCCTGTACCCTCATACCCACAAAAATTGCCGCATAAATTTCGGTTATTATTTCTGAATCCACAGTCACATTTAATAATAATAACAGCGCTTAAGACCCTGGCAACCTAGCAACAGCTCCATAAGAAATGGTGGACAAGAACCCGAAATTATCGAGGAATGCATTGCTTCTTCACGCCGAGTTCAGTATTTATCTCGGCGCTTGATGGATTAAATTTGATTACAACGACTCGGCTGCAATAAATCGTACATTTTAAGGTCTTTGGGAACCTATTAAACAACGAAAAAGTGGAACGAACAACTCCGCAAAACAAAGTAACGTTCATCCCGAGCAAATTCAGACGTTCGCATCGTGGACAAACAACACAGAAGCAGCCAAAATTGGAGCTCCAAAATAAGTGATATAGCAGATTAATAGACTTTAAACAGCGAATAAGAGGTATGCTTGTGAGGGGCTCGGGAACCTATTTAGG
The DNA here is from genome assembly GCA_035771165.1 of Paragorgia papillata. Taxonomy (NCBI): domain Eukaryota; kingdom Metazoa; phylum Cnidaria; class Anthozoa; order Scleralcyonacea; family Coralliidae; genus Paragorgia; species Paragorgia papillata. Next base: position 29,767 of record JAWNZC010000022.1, on the reverse strand, counting down.
AAGCTCCAAACTTAATAGAAATTGTAGTGCTGAACGATTGTTCAATTTGGTGAAGTTTTGGACGTTCGCATGTCGGAATTTACAATAGTAAATAACCGAAAATGATTGTTCTTTATATTTCCTTAAGAAATCTATTGAAGGACGCCATATTGAATTAATTAAAAATGGATTCAGTGCGCATGCTTTGCCGCCATGTTGTCCTCGATTTCTGGCCATGAAAAGTTAAAGCGGGCGAGGGGTTGTTCCATTCATGTATCTCTAGTTAAACATTAATTTCCTTTGAATTTTTCATGAATATAGTTTTCTAATAAATCATTTCAAGTTGGATATGTTTATATCAATGTATTTTATTCAGACTAAGAAGTACTTTAAAAAATAATTAGGTTAATATATATAGAGAAGACATCCCAATTTTTATAATAATTTGAATTTTATACATTTCTTTTACGCCACTCGTTGTAAACTTTTTAAACAGCAACGTTGGCATATAAAAAAATGCTGGCCAGTACAAAATTCTCCAAACCTCAACAATTACGTCAATGTTCCTTGAGCTATGTACTTACAAAAAGTTCTGAGTTTTTATCTGGGACCCGAACTCACAACCTTCCGATCGCTTGTGAAACGCGCTAACTGTTGAGTTATTGGGATACAAATGGTTGGAGCGTCGAGCTATCTGTGTACGTGGAGTAAGAATAACACCAGCAATCAGCAAGTTACGGATACGAATTGCGGTGGCGTCACGAGTTTTTTCGTTCGTTCGTTCGTTCGTTCGTTCGTTCGTTCGTTCGTTCGTTCGTTCGTTCGTTCGTTCGTCCGTCGCTCCGTTCGTCCGTTGGTTCGGACGAGCTTTCTGGGAAGGGGAAGAAGAAGAAGAAGAAGAAGAAGAAGAAGAAGAAGAAGAAGAAGAAGAAGAAGAAGAAGAAGAAGTAGAAGAAGTAGAAGAAGAAGAAGAAGAAGAAGAAGAAGAAGAAGAAGAAGAAGAAGAAGAAGAAGAAGAAGAAGAAGAAGAAGAAGAAGAAGAAGAAGAAGAAGAAGAAGAAGAAGAAGAAGAACAAGAAGAAGAAGAAGAAGAAAGAAGAAGAAGAAGAAGAAGAAGAAGAAGAAGAAGAAGAAGAAGAAGAAGAAGAAGAGGAGGAGGAGGAGGAAGAAGAAGAACAATAACAACAACACCATCACCAACAACAACGGATTACCTCCACGTTCTTGTTGAATGAAAATTTAAATGTTGGTTTGAACCAATTAATTATTTCTTGTCGTTTTCTTTTATTTTTGTTGAAGCGACTGAAATTAAACCCCGCCTCCGCATTGCCATTTCCATGCGCTACTACGGCGGCAATTTCAACATAAACATAACCACGGTCATTGTATTTGCTTAAAACCTAACAAAAAGGAAAGACAAAATGAGTACTTTAATTAAAGTACTGTACGTGCAAAATATTTTGAAAAGATATTAGAAAACAAACAACCTTAAAAACATCGTTAATTAACCCTTTAATTCGCCTGGTTGTTCTCAATAGATCTTTTTTTTTTTGTTATTGCCTAGCTTTGTTAGCTTAGACAGCTTTGTAAATATTCTACTGCTCTCATGGTGTAGCTGGAGACAAAACGTTAGTTCTTTATAAAAATTTCCTCATTATGTTTATCCATGCACGACTTTTGATTTATTATCGCTCTTCTAAGTATTGTTTGCTGGGCAATAATACTTATCACAAGATGACATTATTTTAAAGAAAAAATTGAAACATCAGCAAAACGCGACTTTTCTGTCATTATTTTGTATTTAAAACTCGAGCATTTCGGTTCTTGTGGTCTATCACCAGTAGACATACCAGAATGTAAGATTTGTAATCGTCATCTTACTGGTTTATATTAAAGGCCAATAGTCGGGCAAAAAAATTGATACTAACAGTATTCTTTGCCCAACTAAGAAATGTTTCATGGTTTGGCGTGCTCCATCGAATTTTGGATACACACGACAATTTAGGAGAGCACGAAAAGAGCGTAAAAGATAGTTGAGGCGATGGCCGAGGAAAACTGTATATTTTTTAAAGCTCGGCATCCAACTTCTCAAATGCATTCATGGTCGATAGAGCACGCCAAACCATTAACCATATTATAACATCGAGTATAAGATTGAAAATTATGGTAAATGCGTACGGTTGAAATTAACATATGTCACAGAAAGTGTTTTGGTTGTGTTTTCTGGCTACTGTTTGTTGCTTGAACTGCTTTGCATATATTTGAAAACTTCCACGGCCTCCACCTAATTTTTAAATGTTGACTACAAAGACCAGTTGGTAGTTTGTTTGTTTTGTTTATGGCGAGTGTATTTCTTCCTTCTTTTCGAAAATGTTCTCCCGCGCTTTTTGTCGTGCTCCATCGAGAAACGAACCACGCACGACAGCCAATCAGAAACATTGTTGAAGTAAATATATGTTGTAATGTATGGTAATAAGTAGTTTTATATAAAGGATTTTTTAAACTGAATTTAGCTAATACATGTAGTTAATTAAACAACCTTTCCAAGAAATGAACCGCTTTTTCGCCCAACAACGACGTCCCCTTGGTTTATGTTTACCGTTTCTTCAATAATTTGAAGACCCAAAAGATTGTCGCCTCCCAAACAGGAACGCTTCTTTTTATCGACATTTATAATCTTCCTAAAACGATAATAGTCGTGAAGACAAGTCTAGAATGTTATAGAAAAACTGACTTTCTTTAATTTCCCTTCTCGCCTCTGCGAAAGAGACTTGAACAACGAGCCAACATCCATACTGCGGAGAAAAATAATGTACCGAGATCCTAGTACAGTTTTTTCATTGGATATTTTTGTAAAAGACGTCCTCGTCATCATCATCGTCATCGTCATTGTTGCCGTAATCGTCGTCATTATCATTATTATCATCATCATCATTATCATCAACAACAACAACTTTCTTTCAGTATCTAATGTGATATTAATAATTAGTCAGTGACGCGAACAGATGCTTTTGTCAAAGGGGCCTTAAGATTCTAGGACAACGGCAGTTGTCAGCAACATGCAGAATTTTACAATTTAAACTGACTATTATATTTGACATTTGAAGCAAGTTCAATGACTTTTAAAACGCTCCAGTACTGTTAAAACGATTGTGGTTTCTGTATTACTGATTCGTTCGAGAAGCTACACTCGGCTATCGCCTCGTTTCCCAACACACGTCTCGATGTTTTCAGATCAGATAATACACGTCTTCTCCTATATTATATATTAAAGTTTTTTTTCGTATGTTTTTGCTGTACAAGCTGTCGTATGTTACACTTGAGAAGAACTCTGAGCTCCAGACGGGACTCGAACCCACAACCTTCCGAATACAAGCCGGACGCTCTCACCATTGAGTCACTAGAACTCAGATGGTAGACCGAGATTGTTTTTGATATTTATACGACTGGGAAATAGTCAAACCGTACGTCTGTCACAAGTACTTGTAGGGCTACAAGTCACATTGTGTCATTTTATTTTTCAGTAACTGTTTTTTTTTTTTATTTTGTATGTTAACATACAAAAATAATAAATTAAAATATTACTTCTGGATAATTAGATTCACAAATGCATACCTTATTTTCAAGTTGTCTGCGCATCTTGTAAGTTTTGTGTGGATAAAGGTTTTACCTCGATCTTTGCGCATTTCAGTAATCGTTTCCAAGAATCCGTTACTGTGGTTACCAACTAATACGTCACCAATTTTAATGGATGTATAATTTAGATAATGTATTGGAATGCCGATAAAAAGAGAATCGGCATACTCGTTCTGGCCGTAAATGGAATAATGGTGACCAACACATTTGTAAATAATTACATCTGAATAAAAAAAAATACAATCATTTTATTATACATTCCATCAACACCGCGGAAAAATATATGCGCATGCGTTAGTTACTAGTAGTTTCTCAAAAAAATCATTATGGCGGGAAATTGGCAAATAGTTTTAAGTCGCATTTCAAGCCAAATAAACTCGCCCCGGCAATATCTCTAAGGCGAGCAAACAAAATGTGGTGATATAGGTGAAGTAAGACAAGCTTTAGGCGTAAACATATGCAAGAAGAAGTAAATTTTAACACCTTAACGCCTTTTTGTCGCCGAACGATTGCCAATGCAATAAGGTAGAATGAATAAAATGTTATTTGGCGTTAACAATATGAAATTTTGTATATTAGTCAAAAATATTTGAAGGTTAAAATAAATAATTAAAGGATTATTATAATTTGAACTTGAATATGACTGACTGAATGTACTGATACTGTCGGACGAACCACAACATCGAGATTTGGACGAATTTTATCGTAATTTTTGTTTCTGTTTATGCCTCAAACTTGTATCACTTCATAATTATTTTCTCTTTTACTGAAATGTTAAACTATCTCAATTTCCTATTTACTTTCAAGACGTTATTTGGCTAAATTAATTTGTTTTAAAAAGTGTAATAAAATTTTGGCTTGATATTTTAATACACGATTGGCCATGTTCACCAAAATTTCCTTATGTTCATCCTTTGAAATACGGCTTTAAATTTCCTTCATTGACATTTACTTTTATGAATTCAACTCAACTGAAGTCAAACTGCATCGTATTAGAACTAATACGACCTGGTTTAACGTCAGTTTAGGTAGTATTAGTACAGGTATAATAACATGGTTTCGAGTGCAATTTGGAAAGAACACACACGAGTAGGTTTTTCAAAGGCCATCAAGTCTTTGACAATCTTACGGGTGCGTGTTCTTTCCAGATTCTACGAGAAATCATGCTATTACTTATTAATAATATACATCAAAAAGTTTGATAAATGTTCTTTCAACTACGAGCGTATTTACCATGCACTCACTGCCCCACTTCTCGAAGCTTCAATTGTTTAAGACTGCTTCGCTTCGTTCACAAAATACGTCAAACGTTTTATTCATATTACCTAACCTCCTCTAGGTTTGTTGCAGGCACTTTAATGGCAATATTAAAGCAAAATTCAGTCTGTATTTCATTGAAATGTTCTTCGACAACTCAATGTTTTGGTCGCCATATTGGATTTTCATGTGAAAGAAAAACCATCCTTCAAAATCCGCATAAGCATTTCATTGGCTTTTCGGTAGTTCCGGTGTTTATTAGCCAATCAGAATACTTAATACTCATTGAAATTTGTACTTTATTTCATTTTTCTGCACTGTATTACATTAAAATTCCACTTCTCTCGACCAATCAGGATGCAGCAATTGTGTGTATATTATTAGGATAATAAATTGAATATCACACTGTTTATCGCATATACCAATGATCATTTTAATTTATAACTATTGAAGTTTCTTTCTCGGTAAATTAAATACGAAAAACTGATTTTATTGCAAAAGGATCACGTGGCCCGTAGTGGCCGTTAAGCTTCACTCGCGATGACAAATTCTATATCACACTCGTGACAATGATTAGCCATTATTTATCGCTCGACCCTTATCCAATAATATTTATTAACAATCATCAATAAATATCAGTCACTGTTATCTACACTGCCGTATAGCGTGTGCAACTTGCAGACCACCAAGCACTATATTTATTTAGTATAATTTAAGATCGAGGTGAATTCAAAGATTCCTGCTTCTTGTTTGGTCCACTGAGCAGTGACTCTGATAAAATAGTCACCGCCTAGTGCGGCGACAATTGCATCACAAAAAATTGTGCTTCAAAAGTAGTTTTGGATAAGAGACTGGTACTTATTTCAAACTGCATTGATTAACTCGTCTCAGTTTTCCCTTGGAGATGTCATTTTAAAATATGAGATTATAGAATTTGTCGATTCATTGACCTGTTCATTTCTTGTTTCGAAAATGAGGTCTGTAGTTTTTGAAACAAACAAAGGAGCATAAAAACTCGTTTATATACACGTGCGATTTTTGATGCGATAAATATCGCTAACTTCTGATTTAGAGTATGTTAAGTAGAAATTTTTTTTAGCGGATTGTGCCGTGGTTTCATCTTCCTGCTCGTTCGTATTTGCTTAACATGCATCTAAACCAGAAGTTGCCTATATTTATAGAGCCTTAATACTAAATAAATGCATCACTAAGTTAGGATGTTATTTACAATTTTTTGAAATTATTCACTAACAAAGACTGTGGCCTGCTAACATTGTCTGCGCATAAACACAATAACCACTGTAATAATGAAAGCTTGTTTAAAAGTTTTCGTTTTCAACTTTAAAGCAATTAGTCACTTCAGGCTTGGTAACTATCGGTGTATTTACCTCGCCGGCTTCGGTAAACACATCGATAGTTACCGAGACTGAGGTGACTAATTGCTTTAATATAACTTCAGAGATCGATGCTACTTTGGAAGTGGAACTGAACTTGTTCATACATTCTAATATATGCTAAAAAGACTTTTATTCAGGTGTTTTGATTTCTGTGTTACGGATTTGTAATGCACTTAATTATTGTTCAATGTGTTTTTCACATCCTGACGAGCTAAACCAAAACGTTCTACAAAATACGAAAAATTATAGAAAATATACATTCCTCACCTTTAAAAAGTTTTGTTTTTATGACATTTGATGTGTTCAGCGTCTCAGTGATAACATTTGTTCAGTATTTTGCTCCTTTGTTTGTTTCAAAAACTACAGACCCGATTTTGAGAAAAAATCAACAATTCAATAAATCAACAAAATCTGAAATCTGAAACTTCAAAATGACAACTCGGAGGGGAGACTGAAACGAGTAAAGTCAGTGCAGTTTCGAATAACTACCAGTCTCTTCTCCAAAACTACACTTGAAGAACAATTTATTTTGTTGCAACAATCACCGCGCTGGGCGATGACTATAATAAAACTTGATAATTGTTGGTTATTTACCGTTTCCAATGGTATGAATCCTTGAACCATTTAATGAAACACTTCCAAGCAAAAAGTCCCGCAACAAATCCTCTTCAGGAGAGTCTTCTAATTCTTCTTGTACAGCAAGCTGTCTTAAAGGAACATCCTGACTGAAATCACTGTAAGATATCGCTTCATTTATAGAGGCCGGAGTAGCTTGTAACAATTGGTAATTTTCTGCAAATAATTAAAGGATAACTCAAATTAAAATATTCTGGGCCACTCCGGTTGACCAGGCTAACACCCCGTTTACATGACCCCAAAATATAAGGATTGCAATGATAAAATAGAAAGATTTTGAGTGGTACGACAAGAAGTTCAGGGGCTTCACCGCTTTTCACTGAAAATACGTGACAGAGAAAAAATTATATTTTTTAACAAAATTAGAACGTGAACTGATTAGTGGAACTCACCTCCGGCCCCCTCACTAAATCTACTCCTCCACTCAGTTCATATAAGTTGAGCACAGACTTTTTTTGTTCAGACGTTTTTTACTTACGTTAAAGTAGAGGATGTTTACACTTGGAAATAAATTTGTTCAAAATGTAGTGAACATGTCTCCCTACCAGTTAAATCATCAGTTCACCGATGTATTTAACTGGCTGTAAAACAATCTATCAATGAGGTTTGTAACTTATCCCCGAGCCCTACTTTACACGCGTGTAGAAAAAGCGAGGGGGATATATTCTGGAAAGAGTTTATATATATATTTCTAAAATTCATTAATAATTCATGAGGAAAACACAAAGAAAAATCATGAGCGTATCGGATCTATATATGTGATATAGACTCGCTCTAAGTTTCTCGCTGGTTTTTAACGGCTGAGATAAGCTTAATTTTCAAAATTACTACGCCAATGAACGTATCAAGTGATTCTTTTTAGAAGTCATTTAAAAACCTTGCAGTACGGGCTTTATCGGCTCTAAAACACTCGGCTATCGCCCCGTGTTTTATATCCGATAAAGCCCTCCTGCGCGGTTTATAAATATTACATATATATATATATATACCGGGTGGCGCAAAAAAATGTTCCCCCTCTTTGACACATTGTAATTAAAAAACTGAAAAAGCTATCTTATACAAATAAAATGTATTGAACGTAGTTATGTCTAACTTAAATTTTGATGTATGCCTTGCACATTTCTATAAAATATTAGCCGAGATATAGGCGTTTACACTCAATGTAGCGTTTTTGGAAGAAGCGACAAATGGCAAAAATGATCTATTAATTTGCATTATGGTAATAAAATGGTAGAAACACGCAAAAGTAAGAACAAATATTTGTCAGCGTCGTCCGATAAATTCTCATTCATTAGGATATGCATGCCCATCAACCTCAATACAACGTCTTGCGCGGGAAAGCATGCAGTCGAACGGGTGAGTTCATTTGCTTTCGTAATGCATTGTACCGTAATTCCCATAGGGACCCAATTTATTCGAACGATGAGCAGTATTATTGGTATCTTTAAAAGATACTTCTAATGCATTATTCTTCTAATCTTTAAACATGTAAACACCGCATATCTGAAAAAACTCACCTTACTTTAGATTGTTTGTCAACACCTATCGTGCAATTTGCAAACAACCTCGTTGAGTCGCCATTTTTGCCATTTGTCGCTTCTTCCAAACATGCAACCTTGAGTTTAAACGCCTATATCTCGGCTAACTAATAATTTATAGAAATGTGCAAGGCATACATCAAAATTTAAGTTATACATAACTACGTTCAATAAATTTTATTTGTATAAGATAGCTTTTTCAGTTTTTTAATTACAATGAGTCAAAGAGGGGGAACCTTTTTTTGCGCCACCCGGTATATATATATATATATATATATATCACGCGGCAAGAATTGTTGGGAACTGGTGACTAACAATGAAGCAACTGCGAAATTCTAAACTTAATCTCTGGCTATATTTTGCAAAACGAAATGGTGTCGTTCAAAGAAATGAAATGGAGCCCGTTGTACTAAACTTAAAAAGAGAACAACGAACAGCAGGTTTATGTAATATATCTTGAAGAGAAACCAGAAAACCTGAAGAAACTAAACGCTGTATGCTAAACAAAAACTTGATCTGAATTGACAATGTTTGTGGTCACTCAGTGGTCACAAAATCATTTTAAAGTTACCGGTAGGTGATTTTTATTTAATTATTTTTCTGATTTGAATCATTGTAAACGCCAAGACCAACAATACGTTTAAATAAAAACCCTTTTAGTCACTCGGCAGTTAAACTTAATCTGGCAACTATTGTATAAAATGTTATATCTTGTGTTGTTTTCTTGTTTTCCCTTTAACCTAAATGATGTACAGCTCTACTTATTCGTGCTTTCCCTTCAAGCTCGTCCAAACCGTATAAGTCAACTATTAATTTTATACACTAACTTTTAAAGCTCATACGGTATGCACATCTTATTATTGATACTCATGGGCTTTGCCGATTTTCTCAGTTTGCTGTATTTCCAAATTTTTGACTTAAACGTTGTCTGTTTAACACTTTTTTCTGAAATCGGATTCTACTGAGTTATTTTTATCTCAAACTCTATAATATAAATGTAGTTTGACTGAGCTATTAAATTTTAATTCTACTGTTAAAAATGTCTGCAAGGATTAAGCCATTTAAGGGCCAAAAATAATTCCTTTGGAAACCTCCTATATTAACCATATATTTTTTACAACCAGAGTTTATATATGAAATCTAAGTTTTGCTTTGATATGTTTCAACTTTCAAATCAGAAATCTGAAAGTAAATAGTTAGTCACCATAATAGATAAGTTCTGTAAATTATCCCATGTATTATTTGTTTGTTTTTGCTGTAGATCAGGAGTGCTTATTTTGATCAGGGGTATGTGTTTCAAAATACATATAAAAGTTTAAAGCGGGCGAGGGGTTGTTGCATTGATGTATTTCTTGTTCAATTATTATTTTTGGCAGTTTATCTAGTTGTGCCTTTGGCTTGTTGTAAACTTGCCAAATTGTACAAAGTTGTAGTTTTAACGTTTCATATTATTTGTATTGCACAAAGAAAGCTGAATAAATAATGTTCTTACCAAAGTTAGCGACGTTTGTAATTCTATGAAAAATTCCTTCAGCTTGTGAGCTTGAGATGATCTGTCCTTTTTTCCAGATTGAGGTGCTGCTCTTTTTCACGACGATAACTGATGCGTCTTCTGTTGCACATTTATAAAGTACTGCTTGATTTATCGTAACAACTTTGAGTTGTTTCGACACCACAATATTGTTGATACGCGACTTGTCGCTGTAATCTTTAAGGACAAAGCCCTGAGGACAACGTGTTTCATTCCAGGTGCTGCAGAACGGTTTCGATGGTTCTGTCTGGTTTAAGAAAAATGTAACACTAATAAATAGCGTTTTATTATTTCCGTCAAACAATTAATTTTTACTGTCATGAGTTCTAATCATTCCCTTTTCAGCATGCGCGTGACGCGGCCGGGTATGTAGGAAACGGTTTGTAAGAAGATGTAAACCCAAGATGTCAGCTAGAACTCGTTTATCACCCCCCCCCCCCCCCCCCCAACCACGAAGCGCTTTTATACTATATACGCGGGGTGCCCACGCATCTAACCTTGTTACACCTATCCTCTGAGCCTTTACAATAAATTAGGAAAATTTGGTTTACTTTACAGAACACTGATTAACTATTTTACCGACTTTTTTTTATAATCCATCTATATCAAACAAATTCATCACATCTAACCCTATCAATTTGTCGATAGAAATGGACATACTAATTTATTAAATAATAATAAATACTAACTCATCATTTCAAGCAGTCCCTTCACTGGATATATCTAACTGGTCGCCTAATAATACGACTATCATGACTCTACTTACGACCAGTGACTTAATGAAAATATAGACTCCTGTTCTGCTTGTTCCTGGATTGTTTCCACTGTGTTTTCGACACCTGTTTCCCTTGTGTCATAGTCACTCCAGTAGGCTCTTGAATGTCCATGGTAATATCTGGATGGGTTTATATGGATTTATTCTTGCGTCTTTAGAATGACCTTTCTATTCCTCCTGTATTTGTCTTTTATTCTCCTAGCCTTGCTGGTTCCCAGATGTTTCCTCGCCTCTGTCCTCACTGTATCTCCCTCTTTTAACGGTGCTATAGTTGTTTACTTCCTTGGTCAAAATATTTCTTCTGCTTCTGTTGCCTCTCTTTCAATGTTTGTTGCATGTTTGTCATATGCCACCGGTTTCAATAACGAATAGTGTTCTAGCACGCTGACACATCAACAATTGCATTGGCGATAAACCAACTCCCTGTATATATTGGAGTATTTCTAATCTCCAAAATTGTTAAATAAGGGTCTTTGTTGTCATCATCAGCCTTCTTGTGTAATTTCTTTGCTGTCTGTATAGTTTTCTCTACCAGACCATTACTTGGAGGAAACCTTGGTGAAGACGTGATATGCTGGAACATCTCTGGCAAAATTGCTAAATTACGTACTAGAAAACTCTGGACGATTATCTGTGTATAAGATCTCTGGTATTCCATGCCTGGTCATGTGTTGTTGCAGGGCATTTCCACAGTGTTGCTGGTACTGTCTACTAGTTTGATCAGTTCAAAGTACTTTGAGTAATAATCCACCAGCACCAAGTATTTGTCTTTCCCCAATGCAAATATATTTGCGCTGCCAACAACTGCCAAGGCCTTTCGTGTACCTTATGTGGCATCAATGGCTCTTTTACCCGATTATTCCGATATCTATTGCAGATTTGACATGTAGCTACTTTCTCTTGGATATGCATACTTATGCCTGGCCAAAAAAGGCAATCTCTGGCTCGATTCAAACAGTTTTCTGTTCCCATGTGACTGCTGTGTATCTTGACCAACATTTCCGGACGTAGGACTAGAAGTACTTCAAACTCATCGATCTCTGGCTCTGATTCCACCAACTGACTCGCACGGTTAAGGGTGTCTGCAATATATAGCGTACTACCTGGACTATACTTGACAGTTTATATCATAGTTTGACAGCTACATCATAGTGCTGTACTCTAAGCATCATTCTCTGTATGCGCTGTGGCATGGTGCTTTGCAAAGGGGCTTTTTAAACAAGCTTTCGAGAGGTTTGTGATCTGTTTCTACTATCACAGTCCTTCCATAAGTTTATTGAAGGAACTTGTTAGTGTCATACACAATTGCAAGCATTTTTTTATCAATTTGTGAATAATTTCTTTCTGCACTGTTTAAAGCTCTCGATGCGTAAGTCACTGGTTGGTTTCCTTGTAGAAAACATGCCTCTATGGACCATCTGACGATGCATCCACTGCGACGGTAACTTCATCATTAATATCAAAGTACTTCAACACTGGTGGTTGTGCAAACAATGTAATCATGATATCGTATGCTTCCTGTTGTTTATCCATCCAGTGCCATTCCACTGATTTTCCCAACAGCTCCCTGAGTGGTTTACTGACACTTGCTAAGTTTGGAGTAAACTCATTCAAATAATTTACCATCCCCATAAACCTTTGTAGACTCTTTCGATCTTTTGGTACTGGCATATCTATGATAGCTTGAACCCGGTCTGGACTTGGTTTCAGGCCATCACTCGCAAAGATATGTCCCACATATAACTAACTTCTTTCTGGTTAATTTTACACTTTCTTTTATTACACTTTAAATCCATCTCCGCTGCTCTCTCCATCACTTTCTTCAACTTCTCGTTATGCCCCTGTTCATTCCTTCCCCAAACCAATAAGTCATCCACAATCACTTCGCATCCTTCAATATCTTCAAACACCTGAGCCATAGTTATCCGGAAAACTTCTGGCGGCTGAGACAATTCCAAATGGTAATCTTTGAAATTTGTACCTATAACCAAAGGGTTTATTAAACGTTGTCAACCAGGTACTTTCCTCGGCAAGCTTGATTTGATAAAATCCAGACGTAGCATCTAACGTTGTAAAAAGTCTTCGCATCACCAAGACTCGCTGCTACTTATTCAACTGTTTTTAATGGATAATATTTCCTCGGAATTGATTTATTCAAGTTCACAGGATCAAGGAAAATCCTAACATCCCAATTTGGCTTCTTTACAACAACTACCCACTTGGTAGGATGTTCCACTTTTGTTATTATGCCCATTCTTTCCATTCGCTTCAACTCATCCTTTACTTTATTCTTTAACATATGTGCAATTCGCCTTGGTGGATGTATGGTTAGACAGGCATGCTCGTCCATGTTTATCTCATATTCCCCAGAAAGAGTGCCGATACCTTTGAATACATTTTCATAATCCTTCATTATTTTCTCAGTGCCTGTGGGTATTATCTGCTTCAATGGTATGTATCCTGTTAAGGTCTTCGTATAGATTTTCAGGGTCATTTCTGTAAAGCGCTCTCAATTCACCAGAATTTATGACACAAAAATAAAATAGATATCGTTAGAAAGCTATTAATTTGTAGAAATGACCCTTCAAACCTTAACGAAGACCTTAATTAATTTCAGTTCGGTGCTACTTTGCAATCCTAATACTGGAATGATATCTGCGTCTACAACTTGTACTTCAACCATGCAGATAATATCTATCTTTACGTTCCACAACAATAGTGGTCTTTCCAACTGCTTTAATTTCATGTCCTGAATAAGAAATCAGCTTGGCTCCAGCCATACGATTATAATTAACTCGAGCTTACTTGCAGAGGCTTACAGGAATTACATTACATTGCTCCAGTATCGATCTTTGTCGTTTGCTTGATCAGAGTTCACAGCACCAATGAAAAAGTGTTGTTCTTGCTCCTCGTCAACTTCTGTAGATTTACACATTTTAGCAAAATGATGTAGCTTCTGCCATCTATTATACGTTTTTACCATATGCTGGACAACGATCTCTTTTATGACGATATCCACAAAAATTACAACATTCGTACCTGTTTTATCTCTCTTCCTCTCTTTCCACATATCACTTTTACCAGGTTTATCTTCAGACTTGATTGTGTGTATTGTCTTTTCTTCAGTTAGTTCTTTTAGTTGTGTAGCACTTATTTCAGCTGCTTTACAAATATCTACACATTTCTCCAAGCTCGAATCTGATTCCCGAAGAAGCGGGCTCGCACCGAGTCGTTCTTTATTTCGCACACAATTCTATCATGGATTAATCCATCTTTCAAGTCAGCAAACTCACATCTCGAGGCTTTGTTTCGTAGTTCTGTAACGTATGCATCAATTGTCTCACCTTCTTGCTGGTTTCTTGAAAAGAACGAGTGTCTTTCGAATGTTAAATTCTTTCTTGGATTATAATATCCTTCGAACTTCTCTATTATTTTCGCCATATTGACGTTATCTCCTTCTTCATCCCAGTGAAACATATTATAAACTTTTAACGCTTCAACACCCGCTACGTGTAGCAACGCCATAACTTGGACTTTTCCACCTTTCTTATCTAAACCCGAGGCTACAATATTTGGTATATTTCGAACTGTTGCGTAAACCTTCTCCAGTTCTCGGCTAGATTTCCTGTCAACATTAAAACTTTGAGGCTCTAACTTATCCATATCTATAGTTTTACTCCTGACACCTGAACTCAGAACTCGTTTACCCCCCCTCCGATCACATCAACTAGTTATCAGTCCAAATATTGACGTAATAGCATTTGCTGCTATTTCTAGCGGTAAATTCAAAATAGGGTTTTTTGGCGATGTTCAAAGAGATATACAGTAACTCGGAAAGAAATAAACCAACGCCACTATATAATGTTGTTATTAGTTTACTATTGGTTGGTCAGCGGTTTACCCAATAACAGTACGTCGGGGTACCTGTGTATTCCGACGAGTTGGCCATCTTGTCTAAAACTCTTTCATTACTGTTGTCAATGCCACTGTATTAAAGTTGTTTATTTTCTACCTGGTTGACGTTGGATTCCTATTATACTAACTACTGCCGCAAATCAAAAACTGTAAAATAACTTATTAGCTGTTTTGCGTCCTGTATAAAGAGAACCAAACACCGTGAAGGGTTTATATGTTCTTTAATTTTAATAGGTTCATTAATTAATTAGGTACCATGCATTTGTTTTATCTTAACATGCCTGATTGAACTGATGTTGTTGTTTAATAGATCTTTCAACTCGATTAATTATTTAATAACTATATAACACCGTACTAAATCATCGCATTTGATTGGGGGATTATCGATTATTATTGAATAGAATTTCCATTGCATTGCCTACGTCATTCACCGAGCACCTTTGTTCCACTCACCGTACAATTTTTTTTGTTCCTTCGCATGGTTCGTTATACATTAAATCCAGTTCGTGTTCGTGACCCAACGTTTTGATACTTCGATCTAGTTTCTTTATCAGGAGTGATCGTTGTGAAGAAACTGACATTTGGTCTATACGATCTTAGGTTTTGCAAAAATATGACGTAACGTTAAGAAAGATTTTTGCGCAACATTTAAGTTGAAACTACCTAAACTTCTTTTAATTGGTTCGGTAATTTCTTGAATATACGGAACAACCCCAAAAACCAATCGCCAATTTTTCATCATTAGTTTTAAATTTTGGGGGGGGGGGGAAATCGTCAAGAAAGTTATTTGCCTTATTCAACTTAGGCTGCCTTGTGTCTAAAAACCCTAATGAATCAATCATCACCGTATATGATATATTACTTACATGTTGTCGTTGATTAAAGCATTCTCCCAATTCCATGCACTGTTGGCATGTTTTTTGGTTAGATTCTTCGAATGTGTAGTTGCATAATCTTGATTTGCAGTCAATGACCTAAATTATAGTAATATTATGTAAAATATATGAAGTATTCTAAAAAATATAGTAAAAAATACTCTGAGAGTTTCAAAATATGTAGGAATTAGATTTTGTAAACCTAAAACGGCTGAGGAAAGTCAGAAGGTTTGTACGTTTGTGGTTCGCTAGATTTTTGTGTATCTAAGATGTAAATATTTAGCAATTACAATGTCATTCAATAGCTAAAAACCCTAAACATGGATTAAAAATGCTGTAACGCAAGTGATACTGAATGTTGAAGATGTCAAGTCATTTTATCGGGTTTTTCGTCAGATGAATATTATTTTAAAGTCTTTTGCATACCTTGACTTGGCTTGAACATTGTGGATGTTTCCCAACACTAAGACACTGATAAAAGAACCAATCTTTACACTGACCAACATCTGAGCGATATGCCGTTCCAGGCAAGCAACGTCCTTGTTTATCACACCAACCACAACCTTTTCGGGAAAGACAGCTTTTGCAACTTGTTAATGGAGGGCAGTAACTGACGGTACAACCTCGCCCCTGTCGGGTAAAAATAAAAAAAAATAAGCTAAAAAGAAAAGAAAAGAAAGCCGAATCCAGTATTCAATCGTTGGCGATGGGGGAACCATGTTAAACTGACAGTGTCATACATATATAAACTTACATTGTATACAGAACATATCTATGTATATACGTACATATATATATCGTGCATTTAAAGATTATTAACAAAGAACGTGGTCTATAAGGGAAAACCTCAGACGAAGGTTTTTCTAAGTTCGTGCAAAAAATACTGGACATTTGATATTTACCGTACAGACTGAACAAACAAGTTTAATAAATCGTTTATTATCTGGTTATCCGAAGTTTTTTTCATACGTATTATTGAAACCTTTGGCCGATGTTTCTTGCGATGAACACTGTACCAAGGTTAAGTCTTGGGTTCGGTATTAAATTGCTCCTGAGATTCAGTGAAACACACGCCAATTTTATTATTATTATTCGACATGGTTAATATACAGTAGGTTTGATTATATGACGCAGCTATATTTCTATACGTAAAGGAAGGACTACGATGCCCATCTGCTAAGTCATGCAATCCTAATAAAAAAAACTACCAATTTAGGTAGCATATAGTCGTTCTAGTATGTTGTAGCGCTGCAACGATGCGCTTCCAGCACTAATACATGTCAGGCTTTAATAACCAACTTGGGATGTCCGTCATTCTATAATGCGCGCAGTCATGCTAGATCGTGCTGCAGTGCGTCACTGATTAAATTGCGCACGCTACACTACCCCATTCTTAATAGAAGGCATGACCTCATGCCGTTAATTCATAAAACTTGAACTAAATTGTCCTCGACGTGCCGGTCCCAACATGCAACGTCCACGATTAACCTATTAAAAAGTTCTACATCCATGCTGATAGTCTAAGCGTTTGTCTTTTGCCGTAGGCGTCTTGACCCTCGTTGTCATCAACGTTTCTACCCGATTCCTTTCCGCTGTTGAGACGGGACTCGCCTTTGTGACTGCTTGATGGGTGGGGTATCGCTGGTTGCTATGTGACGGCTCCTCCTCTGTTCCAAAGGATCATTGGCCTTAACTTCTGCAAACACGTTCAGGAGTTCCTCCAACTGGATCTTTTCTTCTAGGCTGACGTCAGCACCCTTCCAGTCTTACATCGAGATATTTGGACTAAAGTAACACAGCGAAGATTCCAAGTTTTTAAGTCTTTCTTGCCTTACCTTCATTTTTTGGACGCAATGTTTTCCCGGGCAAAATATCAGTGTCGTTGACTATTCAATTATAAGAACTGACGTAACTCTTGTGAGAAACGAAGAGAGTTACGACAAAATTAACTTCCGCATCCTATTTTCCTTTTTGAAGGGAAAGAGTTAAATTTAAACATTAAAAACTAACCCTCTAACGTTAGTCCAAAGAAAACATTGGGAGAGTTAAGAAATTAGGTGTGGTCATTGAGAAAAGTGGGCGTAGCGTGGGCGTAGCGTGGGCGTGGCTCAAAGTTAACTCTCTGAAGTCTTAACTCTCCGATTTAACTCTCTGATAGTAACTCTCTGTTTACTCAAACCCAAATTGGCCCACTCTACCCAAGTTTGCCAACCACCCAAGTTTGCACATTCCACCCAACTTAATTGCCCACTCCACCCAATAAGAGCCCACAGAGTTGCCTGCAAAGGAAGCCGGAAAGTCCATAAATTTAATATGAATTACAATATACACAGAGTATGTACACTTGTATTTTTTTCAATTATAAGATTGAAAACTACAAATTCCTATAACTTATCCATTGACATGATTGACAATGGTTTTGACAGGATATACACACAATTAATGTACAAATAGTAAATAATCATGCCTCTTGCTCTAATGCTGTGGCAAAACTGTCAATGCAATTCAAAGTGTCTCTTGTTATGACTAACTTATTAGAGCTTAAAAAATATACAGCAATGTACCATGCATATTTGAGTCCTTATAAAGGATATATTTAGATTTAATGGAAGCAAAATATGTTTTTTTTATATCTTACATAGTGTCCCCATTATAGTCTTCTAAGGCAAAATACGTAGACAATTCAATAAAGTTATTATTATTATTATTATTATGTTCTTAGCCGACAAAGTGTCAATGCCTAGAATAACATGTACAGTTGGTATAAATGGTTGAGATAGTTCACACAATATCATTCTCAAAAGCATTTATGTACATATTGTCTACTTGCAATAAAACACTGTCAACTGTAGCTTGCCGAGTTGTCGAGTTCCACTTGCATATACTGGAATGGCTTGTGGAGTTAATAGCGCCGATGCACTCAAGACTGACCACTGAATCAATGATAGTCTTGATGAATATTTCCGAAAGCAAATAAAGACATGGTGTATCGTTCTTACCGTAAAAATATTGTCCTTCGAGGAAGAAGGTAAACTACTCCTGATCATGGCATTACCAGTTCAGAAATCCATCGCCGTCATGGTGTTAACCAACTTCAGACTATATGATGCAATTTATGATTACTCCGGCAGAGCAATCCTTCTAGCGTATGTTATGTAGTGTAAGAAGAAACTTCCTACGTCACAAAACGTCATGAAATAGTCAACATACATACATACATTGAGAATACATAACTCGGTAAAGAGGTCTGGGAATGAGACACAGGTAATCCAAGTCAAGATTAGGTGATGATGATGATGATGATGATGATGACTTTATTTATACACGTTAACCCCGTCAACACGAGCTGATTTCCACGAGGGGCGTGTAAAACATTAAATAGAAATATACAAGATATAGTAAAAATAGTAGTAGAAAACTATTTACACGAGTAATATATAGGGTTATAGTAGAACGAAAGCTAGTTACATGTAGTTGATTGTAGAAGAAAGCTATTAACAAAAATTATATAGATTTCGTGCGTTAGTCAAAAACGTGAGTAGCGATTTTATTTTCAAAACATGAAAGGGAATTACTCTCCCTAATTTCTTTTGGTAAATAATTCCATAAATATGTCCCGTCAAACATGAAACTTCTTTCATGCTATTGGTACGTGGCTGAGGTAAACAAAGAGTATTTGAGGTGTTCCGAAGTTCATAGCCTGAAATCTCACTTTTGTACATAAAAAGATCAGCGAGAGACTTAGGACCCATAATAATTTTAAACATAATTTTTGCTTCGTTTTTTTTTCTTCCAGCTTTGAGCGGCTCCCAACCCAATGCACCCAGAGCAACCAAGTGATCCACTACGTTACTCATATTCATTATAATTCTGGCAGATCTATTTTGTAATTTTTGGAGCCTTTTTTATTGTGTTTCAGCAAACACATCCCATACTTCACAACAGTAGTTAAAATATGGGCGAACAATATAATTATATACAGACAGAAGTGTATCCTCATCAACAAATTCTTTTAAACGTCGGAGAGCTGATATTCCTGATGTTGTTTTCTTACAAATATTATCAGTGTTACTTTTCCAAGACAATTGTTGGTCAACTATCACTCCAAGAGTTTTGCATTCGTATACTTGCTTAACTTCTATATTTTCAATATTTATATTAGGATGTGTATTTGAAACACCTTTTATCATTGGTTTTGATCCAATTACCATAAATTCAGTTTTAGCTACATTTAGGCTAAGTTTATTTGCAATTAACCATTTCCTAAGACTTTCTAAATCAGAATTCATTGCAATTTCTATTGTTTCTCCAGTAGCTGTCAGGTTTGCATCATCTGCAAATAGTCGAGGTTTTGTGCTTTTTAAACACTGGGGTAAATCATTAATATATAGTAAAAAGAATGATGGCCCCAATATAGAGACTTGGTGTGCACCACACTTTATCAATCTCCCTGATGAAACTCGTGTGCTGCCTTCGGCAGCAATTAATGGTGTGAAAACCTCAGGAATCTTCGCAAGTCAAATGAACGTCCGGATACGGAAAAAGACGGACCGTGCGTTGACATTCAGAACACATGATATTACAAGGCCATATCTCTTTATAACCACATATGCATGTATAAATTGTCTTAGCTTTGAATCTTTGGGACTTGATTCAAATTAACAAATGCAAAGTCCTTGTTGATTGCTGATAGGATTCATGACTTTTGTCTCATAGATTTTTCATTTTCACTAGTATATCCTTTATTTTTTCATGACCATCGCTTATACTATAGAAGGTTCTCCATGAAAAACGCCTTTGAATTGTTGCACAGGATTCATCCTGTACTAAATTTAGAGCTGCTAAACCTTATTTGAGAAATATTTATATAGTGTTTTTCACATTAATCTTACAGTACCTGCATTGTCCTTCCCAAAACCCAATCAAAGAAAAAATATATAAAATGTACAATACACTGCAAATTGGGAAAATCTTGCTAACAAGGTGACTAAATTCAATTAGTTCACGATCACCTGGGTTTTCTTTGATGTACCGCGGTTGTTTATTACTCGGGCTACCTGTGGTAGACGAGTCTAGGTTTTCGGTCGTGTTATTTTTGTTTTTTGGGGGTCGCGATATTTCCCCAGCAGGCTTTGCGAAACCGAGATTTTCACTTTCCATGGCGAGGTTGTCTCTTGAAACGAAGCTTTTCTTGCCATTTTTATCGATGTTTTTGAATATTTCCACGACATTTCTTGGCACACTACACAGGCAGTCGTCTCAAACAAAGATGTCAGAGTAGTCGGACTGTCAGCGAATCAAGGTGTATTAAAATAATTGGAAACTTTAAAATGAAGAAGTGAAGGACGTCAGAGAACAGTCATACTTAATAATTGCGAAACCGAGGTTTGGCCGAGTTGTCTCCAGATGATCAGTGGTTGTCTGTTTTGAACGAAGCTTTTATTGCCATTTTATCGATGTTTTTGAATATTTGCCAGACATTTCACTGGTACTCAGTTGTTTACTTGTTTGAATAGCTTTGCAAGTGACTGAGTTATAGTTGATCAGTAATGCGGCTGACAATTGGCTGACAATTGGCTTGACAATTGTAAACATGTTTACAAATTAAGGCTTTACAAATATGTTTACAACTGCACACGCCGGCGATCGCGGTAGACCTAGTACGTAAAACATGACGAACTATTTCAAAACAGGTTGGTCCTTGGCCTTGCTGCTTTATAGTCCGACAACTACAAAATGAAAGTAGGTAAGATATCAATATGTTGAACATGTTCAGGGCATGTCTAGATATCGCGTGAGGTATTACATTTGGAAACGTGTGTTTTAAAACCTGTTTAAATATTTTCTGTTTGTCCGAAATTTAAACAAATTCTATATCAAAATGATTGCTTGAATCTGCCGAATCCGACACTATAGAGAGTTTTTCACTCCCGTGATCGGTGGCCCCATTGGGGTGGTTAAACAATACGAAATATTTGAATAAGAAAGAGCTAATTCCCATACCGTACACCAATATGGCCCGCCATTTCATTGTTTTGGTACACCAATATGGCCGCCGTGACGTCAGATGAAAACGCTCTATAGGTTTTGTCTACTAAACATATTAGATCCGTTGTTTAATTTTCAAAAAAACCGGCCTTGTTTACATTTATACTGCATTAGTAAACCTTCAGCGCTTCCTGCACCGCAGCAGCTCATATAAGACAATTGATTCTATTTGTGAAAATCTATGCAATTATGCATTGCCATTGTCATGTAGTCTTGCTAGAGTACGCACAGGCTACGCGAAGCTTTCAGAAATCCCTAGCCCGAGTGAACGCCTGAGCAGGCGTCTTGTTTATAATAGTTACTGCCAACCACGCAAAAATCAAGTTAATTTATGCTATTAGCCCGAGGCAATTAACTTGATTTATGCGTGGCTGGGAAAATGGGCTTTAATTAATGGTCACAAATGTGATAAAGGATTTATCATCGCGACCGAAGTGTTTTTAGACACCCTCTGTGATAACGAACTCAGTATCTCAGTTTTCTTAGGCAACCTCTATGATCTTGAACTAAGTAGGTTAGTTACCTCAACCTCGGTAACTATGTAAGTTATTTACCTTGGGCCTTCGGCCCTCGGTAAATAACTGACGTAGCTAGTTACCTCGGGTTCGGTAGCTAACCTAAACATAAAGTCGTTATTCGTTTGTTACTTATATATTACACATTTTTTAAACTAAATATACACAGTGCGACTTGTAGCCCAACAAGTATTTGCAACACGCGTCCGGTTTGACGTATTGCCTCGGTCTATCATCTGAGTTTCAGTGGTTCAATTATTAGAGCGTCCGGCTATACATGTAAGGTTGTGGGTTCAAGTCCCGCCTATATTCAGAGATGTTTAAGTTTAACAACTTACGACAGTTTGTAGAACAAAAATAATTAAAGTTTAGCTAAAGTTTGTGTTGTTGCCTAAGCTTTTGATGGTAAGAAATAATGGACACGTATGCGCCAAACGCGTACCAATTAACTTTGAACCAGAATTTTAACCAGATTTAGGCCGTGAGATTCATAAGGCTTACATCGGGAATAGGAAGAACTCGCTACGAATATAGCACTTTAAATTTTGAAGTAACCTAATCTAACACAATCTGACATTAAAATATCTTAAACAATATCTCATAGACTTTAAAATCATTGCAGTATTTTATATAAAATTTCGACCGAACGCCCAACAGAAGTTAATAGGGCGGAATCTTGAATATGAGCAACCTTGCCCTGGAACTTGTCAAAATATAAGTGTACATGAACCACCTTCGCTTACTTTATCAATCTGATAGAACTAGCACAAAGGAACTCTCTTCTAAATCATATTTGTCATATTCTGCATCGTATTTCTGAACACCGAATGACGATTTCATCCAAAATTGAATAAATTGATTATTCTCTTTTCTTTTCTTCTGAAC
Organism: Paragorgia papillata; assembly: GCA_035771165.1. NCBI lineage: Eukaryota > Metazoa > Cnidaria > Anthozoa > Scleralcyonacea > Coralliidae > Paragorgia > Paragorgia papillata. The sequence goes on along the minus strand of JAWNZC010000022.1, from coordinate 6,780 downwards.
CGCGACGACCGCACGACATAGATACTAGTTTATGTAGAATTTAGGTCCGCCTCCTTATGTCCACCATTTCTTGCAATGTACCAGTTATTGCGTTAATTCTCTCAATGCTGTACTCTCAGCTGTCAGGAACAATTTTTCCAAGTTATATAATATTTAAAACACGTTCTGCGAGTGTTTTGAATGGCTTTAAAAACGCTCACCATTTGGTAAGTTCGTTGGCGTAGTAATTTTTAAAAATAACGGTTGTCTAAGGCGAGAAAATCAAAGCTAAAGTGTGTGTAAATCAGGAGAATGTTTTATCACATGATATGTGATTTATCACATTTATCACAATGATTTATCACATGGTTATGATTTTTCTTTGTGTTTTCCTCATGAACTATTAATAAATTTTTTTAAGAGTATTTAATATACAGTATTTTTTGCCTCCTCCATACTTTTTAACAACAGTTACAGCAAAAAAATCAACATCCTACAGTATAACTACATACCGTACTTTTAACATTTTAATTCACAATATTATCAATCTCTAAAAACATTTAGCTTTAACTATTAAGCAATTATTGGATGGAGGCAGAGTACGATATGACGAATTATGCATGTCCAAGGTGAGTGATATCTGCCCAACCCGAAGGCCGGCTGGCATAGCGCAGATAACATTCATGGAGTTCTCTATAATTCTTCATATCGTACAAATGTAAACAAACTCAATAATTTTTATATTATTCATTCATAACCCTAGATAAAATGGATAAAATCTTCTTGGCAGAGAAGAAGCATCTAATCTTCGCTTTCGGTAATCACGTCAATCCTACAATATTTTTTTCATTATTGTTCAATTGACGTAATTCGTCTAATAAATATTTTTTTCCATCAGGAACGGACCAAATATGGACAGCAAAAAATTAATCGAGGAATTTGACAAATCAAAAATGGAAATAAATTTTACGATTATGAACTTTTTAAGTTGATACTTGACGTATAGTACCTTCCATCCTAGTCTACATCTGCATTGGTTTGATCCAACACAAGTACCATAACGACCACAGTCTCCAACATCTCGGCAGTGATACTGTGAACAATCTTCACTTTCATATCCTTTTTTGCAGATGCATGTTCTTTTTTTGCAAATGCCTTTGTGGAAACAAGAGTTTGGACAGTCGACTTCTAAAAGATATAAGTTGTCACGTGTAATAATTCTATATCCAATTCCTTCTGCTTGTGCGTCTTACTTTTCTCTTTCCTAATCTGTATTCCTTTTTTTTTCTTTCTCACCCTTGCTCTATTTTTACCGAACATACACTGATACACATTTCAGACAGACGGACAGACAGCCACACAGACGGACCGACAGAGAGAGAGAGAGAGAGAGAGAGAGAGAGAGAGAGAGAGAGAGAGAGAGAGAGAGAGAGAGAGAGAGAGAGAGAGAGAGAGGGAGACATGCGTGTAGAAAAAGCGAGGGTGATATATTTCTGGAAAAGATAATATATACAGGTTTCAGAATTACTTTCAGCTTTTCATATCGCGTGTAATTTCGCGTATAAGTGATGTCCACGAGAGAAACTTTATTTATACTCGGGATTTGATCAAAATAATAACAAACGTACATGAGAGCCGAGAATTAGTTTTAAATTAAAATACAAAGTATAATACTATATACAAAGTGTTTATAAAATACTTAGTGGGAAAAAATGTTAATCATTAACGAGGACCAAAGGATGCAATATGCTTTTTTAAATGAAGATAGCGTAGTTTTAGATTTGAGCTCAATTGAGAGATCATTCCATAGCTTTGCTCCACTATACATGAAGCTGTTTTTTAGGAAATCCGGGATAGATTTTGGTAAGTGTAAGTTCATATCCTTACTTCTCAAATTATAGGATATGTGTTAACTTAGAGGCTCAAATAAGTCAGCTATGTATACTGGAGCAAGACCATTAATTGGTTTGTACATCATTAAGGCTGTATGTTCGTCGCGTCCGTTCACACAGTGTTTTCCAACCTAATATCATTCTTATATCATGAAATCTAACTTCATAGCCTTGCTTAGTAATAACTCGCGCAAGAGACAGACAGGCAAACAAACAAACAAACAAACAAACAAACAAACAAACAAACAAACAAACAAACAAACAAACAAACAAACAAACAAACAAACAAACAAACAAACAAACAAACAAACAAACAAACAAACAAACAAACAAACAAACAAACAAACAAACAAACAAACAAACAAACAAACAAACAAACAAACAAACAAACAAACAAACAAACAAACAAACAAACAAACAAACAAACAAACAAACAAACAAACAAACAAACAAACAAACAAACAAACAACAAACAAACAAACAACACACAAACAAACAAACAAACAAACAAACAAACAAACAAACAAACAAGCAACAAACAAACAAACAAACAAACAAACAAACAAACAAACAAACAAACAAAACAAACAAACAAACAAACAAACAAACAAACAAACAACTGGTCCGAACCAACCAACGAACGAACGAACCAACGGACCGACGGACGGACGAACGAACGAACGAACGAACGAACGAACGAACGAACCAACCAACCAACCAACCAACCAACGAACGAACGAACGAACGAACGAACGAACGAACAATCAAACAAACAAACAAACAAACAAACAAACAAACAAACAAACAAACAAGATAGATAGACATGTACAGTACCTCTGCTTATTTGGCATATTGAAGGATACAGAGAATTGCAGCCTGCATTAATTAACAAATTTCCGTTCCAGATCCAGCAATTATCTTGATCAACCTAAGATAAAATGTTTGATGTATAATAATGTAAATAATATGTATGAATAAAATGCTTATGGCCCTTGTGCCTTTATAAAACTGCCAAGTCCATCGTCACGTGTTAAATCTAATAATATGTAATTAAATATTGAACATTTGCGTAAAATAACGATAATGAGCGGAATAAAGCATTTTTTTATTGTTTAGGGTCCTCAGGAAGTTATGTTTTTATGTTTTATGTTGGCTCGTTGGTTTGTCTGTCCACCAGAATATCTAAAAAATGCACCAAGGACAATGCACTTTACAGTTTCAAAGTTTATTGAATGGAGCGGATAAAGACCAAGGGATCTGCAATCTTTTTCTATTCAAAATATTACGAGTTTAATCAAGCATTTTATTAATACACGTGTAGATCACTGGTGAGCTAGCCAGGTTGCCAAAATAACCTCGTTTCCTTATTAAACATCGCCCTAAAAACCCGCATTGTCCAGGTAATGACCGGCCGCCAGTCTTTTGAGTGGTCTCTTAGTTTCTTCTATGCAGGGAAACTTTCAGTCAGGTATTCTATAACATTTTTCATCGGCAATTTTTATCTAAAATTCGACTCCAAAATATAATGGATTGGTTCTTGTTCATATGACTCACGCCATAACTCGAACGAACGAACGAATGTATTACTGGAGGCTAGCTATGTATACTGGGAGCAAGACCATTAATTGGTTTCTACATCTTATGGTCTCTATGTTCTCGTTCGTCGTCGTTCACACAGTGTTTTTCCAACCTAATATCATTTCTTATATCATGAAATCTGAACTTCATTAGCCTTCGCTTAAGTAATAACAATCGTGCGAGCAGGGCTTTGACAGATTAGACAGGCAAACAGGACAAACATATAAACATGAGGTTGAAAATAACAACTTTCTGAAAAGGGAGTAGCTTAGGGGTAAAATAAAAAAATGTTTGATAACTTTACTAACCAATTTTAGCCATCATCACTATAACTCATAGAAAAAGATAATGGTATTTTTATATTAGTGTTATGTTTCCGTCTTGTTAATCTGTGGGGGAATTTTCGTTGTGTAGCTTTTGGAAAGCGACAGACTTCACTCAACCTCATGAAACCGAAGATCAACATAAATTATACGTAGAAAAATATAATAGACGATATATTTTACCATTGTCTGAGTTGACATTAATCCACACCGTAGAAACAATTGATTTTGAGAAAGTCCCGCATTTTAAGAATTTTTTTCACACGGGATTGTCTTGTCCAACTTTGTATCAGAATTTGATATATTTATAAGCATGACCCCTTCTTGTCCCTAAAATTAATATAACAAAAGATAATTAAATTTAAGAGGAAAATTGGGGGCTAAAGTAAATATATCTTTCATTCTAATGAATGAAGTAGTTAAACACGTTGTTAATTCGTTCTCGTACAATCTCAACTGTTCCCATACCTGTAATATTTCTATTACGTCATGAAAACACTGCTATGCAGCACTCGTACTCTTATTTAAATGTTAAAAATACTTGTCTGTAGTTTAAGATTACAATTAATTTACTTTTCATTAATGTTTATGATAGTGGCTCCCTACGGTTTCTTACGTACAAATACTTTAACGACACTAAAAACTAATGTACTTTATTTAGCCTAGGTTATTTTTCCCTTGTGATGTAATGTTTTATATAAATTCTCTAGTACGACTTGTCGACATTTTCGAAAATTTTAATGTTGGAAAGATTGTTATCCAAAGCATACAATATACCTTAGAAAGTAGGGGAAAATTTTGACCATTTTCATCGATTTTTTCCTCGCCATTCCTTGAGTTTCCTTCGGTTAAAAATTAAAATTTCAAACTTTAGCAATCATTGAGGACCATTGCTCGCGCCGGAATGTTGTGTGAAATATACGTAATCGCCCAAAATTTAATAAGGTGTTTTTTTTTATATTAAGCTTAATTTGTCCCATAAAATACTTATGGAAAAGGTAGTTTTCTGAACACTGAGTAACCTTTTCACAACAAATTTATCATATTAAAGAAGGACAATAGTCGGTTTTGCCAATGTTCTTTAGATATATTTATTGGGGGGAATCCACCCGGAATCAGATATGCTCGTTCTCGTCCAAAGCGGCGTTTAGTTGATGTTAGATCTTGTTTTATATGACAAGATGGCAAAATTGTCTGTTTACAAGCACATCGGTAGTAGCAGCAAACAATATTATGGCACCAAAAATGCTTTTCGGAAACAGAAAGAAGTTTAAAGAAGTAAAATAAGCCAGAACAAAAAGGACCAGAAAGTTATCGTTGTGTTGTTGATTTTTACGCTGCTGGAAACCAAAAAATTCTGTGGTAATGTCTGATGAACGGATTCCATTCAAGACTTTCATCAAAAATGTTACTTTATTTTATCATCAAAATATTATCAAAAACTATAAGAACTTAAATCAAAATGTAAACATATGATGATGGACATGCTAAAAAACAAAACAGACCTGTAGTCCCCATTTAAAGAATTGCAAGATATCGGAATTTTTGAGCGTTCTTACGAGTATTGACGATTATAAAATTCCAGGATTATCAGAACTTGGTTCCCTCAACCAGCTACTCACGCAGCTATAAAACCCTAGGGATCCCACCTTAAATAAAGTTTCTGATTATTTGTTTAAAGTGGCCCTATACACACCAAAATACAATATTACTAATATTGATTATATGTGAAGCTAAATAGATGAATCGTCAAAGAACTTTTGATTTTAGGTCTTTCCTTGTTTATTGTGATATTAGGGTTTTATATAAAAAGGTAATATAAATGGCATCAGAGTAAACATTTGTATGTTTATTTCTACCATTTCGTATAAATTTACATATGCTTGAAAAGGATTTTAATACAAAAAAAAAAAGAGATAAAATATAGAATGTGTTATTCAAGTATGCCATCACCGTGTTAAAATAGTTAGGTAATATTTCTCTTGCAATAAAACACAATAATTGCAATTACAAAATTATGCCTATTTTTGACGTCATCCTCATTACCATTTTGGTAATACAAACCTCAAAATAACAATAAATAAAAACTCAAGTAAAAAATTACATATTTCGGCATTCAACTATTCACTTTACTTAAAAAAATCCTTATTAATTTATGAAGAAACACAAAGGAAATCGGTATATGGTAAATAAACATATAATTTTTATTAAAATTTTCATCCTCTTCTGCAATGGAACTAAATTAAACCAAAAAACAACCAATAACGGAACGCTTTTTAAGCTGTTCAAAAAACTCGCACACTTGGTTTTACGCACTTGAATTATTTAAACTTCATAAAACACTGCCTGCTCATGTTTTATTAAATATTACTTAAATAACTCATCAATAATATATGAAGAAAACACAAAGAAAAACAGTATTAAATAAAAAAAATCATCTGATAAAAAATCCTCGTTTGATTTACCTAAACTTAAACTTTGATTTTCTCTGCTAAGACGTTGTTTATCAAAATTACAAGCCAATACACCTTACGAGCTCTTTTTAGAAGCTAATCAAAACACTCACAGCACGTTTTTATTTCAGTGGCTGCTCATACCATATTAGTAATATCGTACTTTGGAAGTGAAAGGGCATATAATTTAACCAACCTGTCTACTCAAACCTGACACATTCGATGATCCTCTTTGAACGTCATTGCTCCTCCGTGGTAATAGTAACACATCGATTCAATTAAGCTCCAACCGTTGGAACAAACGACAAAAAAGAAGATCACATATCATTGCAAAAGTACATACACCAACGCCATTGTATAGCCCCACGTAGCATCCGTTCCCATTTTGGACGGGAAGCAAAACGAACGCCGGGAATCGTGCTATAGACCGTTTGTGCACAAGGCATCAAAGCGGTCGCTCTGGAGGACAACTTCATCAACGTCCGCAGTTCAACAGAAGAAATAATTAAAGAAAATTTTGGCTGAAAATAGAAGCATTTTCTCCTCTATCAAGAG